>CM070663.1:6285708-6885708 GCA_036346575.1 Dendrocalamus sinicus
GAAAGTGCTTTTCCCGGTGAGTTAGATCTTCTCTTATTATTTTGCCTTTTGTTGTGCCTTCTTGGAAAAGCATGAATTATTTTGGTTATTGTCATTGATGAAGGTTGCTGTGGCTCATACGATTGGGCACGTTGCTGCGACGGTGAGCATGTCGAAGGTGGCAGTGTCATTCACGCACATTATCAAAAGTGCAGAGCCTGCATTCAGTGTTTTGGTGTCGAGGTTCCTTCTCGGGGAGACATTTCCAGTGCCTGTATATCTTTCCCTTGTCCCGATTATTGGTGGTTGTGCTCTAGCTGCTGTCACAGAGCTGAACTTTAATATGGTTGGTAAGTATAAACAAATATAAATTGTTTCTTTGACACTCTCCGTGCTGTTGGTTTAGAAATTAATGCACGTTCTGCTTTGAATCACTACACAAAAGTGTAGCTATAAGCCTATAACTGAGGTGATCCATTTATAATTGCTTTAATAATCAATATCTTTGATGCTTTTGAGTTTTGAACACAAAGTGACTTGTTATTTGGTTCTTTTGCTCTATCTGGATTTATGTGATTTTCAAGAACTATGTGCTTCAGATTTTAAACTTATGGAAAGCCATAAAGATTACTGAATGATAGATAGAATCTATTAAAATAGATACATAACTTATGCTACTATATTCTCCTTTCTACCAGAAGATACGTGCTTAAATCCCTGTTCTCTCATTTCTTCCCGAAGTTTTGTGCTTAGACTTAAGAATCAGACGAAATAGGGGTCATAAGCAAATTTGCAATTGTTTTCAATGGTCTTGCTCAGGTTAGGTGATGCAGCTGTTCTCTTGTTCTCTTTTGTTGATGTTAACGGTTACTTTTTGTCTTCCCACCAGGATTTATGGGTGCCATGATATCAAACCTTGCATTTGTTTTCCGCAACATCTTCTCGAAGAGGGGTATGAAGGGGAAATCCATCAGTGGCATGAATTACTATGCCTGCCTGTCAATAATGTCCCTGGTCATACTCACACCATTTGCTATTGCTATGGAGGGCCCCCAAATGTGGGCTGCTGGTTGGCAAAATGCTCTTGCAGATGTTGGCCCTAACGTTGTCTGGTAAAAAAAAAGCATTCTGCATTTTTTGTTCCACAGTTGCTATATTGTAGATTGTAATTTTGTACTTTAAATACATGAGGTAACATGAAATGGTCTTCACATTCCTGCCATTTTAAGAGAGATAATACCAATGCTTGAGATATATTTAATCCACTTACAGGACCATTGTTTTTACTCTTCTGTTGGACATATTCATGTTGGACTTTTGGTAGTCCTTTTAGACAAGGATTGATATTTGTGTTGGATTAATGTCAGCATTTATACCAGAGCATATATCACAACATAAAGTATTTTATTGATGTTGTAAATGTTGAATGCTATAGGTGGGCTGCTGCACAGAGCGTGTTCTACCACTTGTATAACCAGGTTTCCTACATGTCTCTGGATGAGATTTCTCCATTGACGTTTAGCATTGGCAATACAATGAAGCGCATATCAGTGATTGTTTCATCAATCATTATCTTCCACACACCTGTCCGCCCTGTCAATGCGCTAGGTGCTGCTATTGCCATCCTTGGCACATTTCTGTATTCTCAGGTAACTTTGGTTGCTTTAAGATTTCATTTTGGCTGTACTTGCCCTGTATTGACTGAATTGAACTTTTATTTTTACTGGACTAGGGAAAGGACAGAACTTTGTTTGTGTAGTGTTTAGTACTTTCCACTGGTCTATCTGTGTCCACAAGTGTGTGGTCCATGACATAGAAGTGTGAAGAGGAATCTTCAGATGGTTTCGTAGCACATGATCAAAATAGACATGAGATAGTAAGGCATGATTGGAATTATCTGCTTGGAACAAATAGTTGACAAATTGGAAAAATTAAATCGTAGAAAACTTAAGAGAATACAGAAGACAGGATAAACTTCTGTTGCATTGATTTTAATGCCTCCAGTGATATATGCCTAACTAAATAATTTTTGTTGAAGTTGACATTTTCTTTACTTTATTCTGATGCAGGCAAAGCAGTGAGGTTATGATGTTGGTAAGGTCAGGGCCATGGATGAAGAATGTCTCTGTAGCAAGCACTGAGGCCAATTTTGCTTGTGCAAGTATCTTGTAGATATAGGGTTAGGTTTTCATATGAGAGGTAATAATAATAATGGGTCATGTTGCTGTTTTCTTGTCATTTGCTAATTACAAACTCAACTCCAGAGGCTACGAACTGTGGTCAAGTGTATCTTGAAATAAAAACTGTATGGCAGTTCGTCGGTGCTGTTTCATTCTGGGAAGGTAACTGTCATCCAAGCCCCAGTTTGGTGGTTTTGATAGTTGTACCGGTTTCACTGGTGAATCAATAAGATCACAAACATGGTGTTATTCTCATCATGGTTTTCTGTTATGCTTAAATCTTGATATTATTATTTGCAGGTGACATGGAGCAACAAAGATCTGTGATCTTCCTACTGTTGCTGGCAATTTGCGTTTTTTCCTCTCACCAGAAATTAATTGTCTCAGAATGCAGATTAAAAGTGCTGCGGTTTGTATGATTTGGCTAAATTCTGAATGCCTGCAGGCACAGAAATCTTGTTGACACTTGTAACCTCAAATTCTGAATGATTTCTCTAAATTCTAAATCCCCAGCCTGATGGTTTTTTCATGCATCCCAGTACTTGAGCAGAGTACAGCTGACACCCTGGAAAGGTTGAACTCAGGGTGGAACTAGAACAAAAATAATGTAGAGTTCACCACTTCATACATATAATAACATATATAATTTTCAAGCAATACCTAGCTAAATAGTAATATATCGGTAATTTTTGGCATCACTTCTTCAACATGATTGATGATAATGTATGATGATAAAGAAGTAGTGATTGGAATACTTATCATAACGAAGAAATCCGACGATAATATTGGTTAGTTGTAGCAAAATGAATGAACTGAAGGCGGAATCATAAACAAAAGTTGGTTGGCATTGGTAAAATACATCATCCAACTTCAATGGCATGTTAAAAGAGAATAAAATTACTTAAAGCTTTTAAGTAAAAAACAGTAAAACGATTAAATGTAAGTTAAGACATTACATTTTAATATTTACATTCTTTCAAGTTTATAGAGCGATAACCATAACATTATAGATAATTTTAGTTAATTCTTGTTTCAATTAATTGAAAAGGCCAATTGGATATTCATATTTTCAACAGTTTAAGAACAATATAATAAAAAAATATGTCCAGTAGCTTACTTGATATTATGGTCAAATACTACAATTTATCCTCCGATTTGCGACTAGTTAGAACGATATTTCAAAAATCAAAATTAAAACCCTAAGTTTTAACCCTATAATTCGACAAAAATCAATCAACAATCACTACATTGAAACCTTAACTCACAAATTTAACCATTATTCTTGAAACAAATTGGGAGAAATCTACAGCAAGGTACATGCTAATTGGGTGGACCTAAACTTCTTTTGGCTAGCGAGGGTGTGAGTCAATAGGGACTAGACAGCGTTGCGGCGAGATGGCAAACGAGGGTGGTAAGATGGCAGACGAGGGTGGCTAGTAGCGCCGATTTCTCCCGTTCTCTGGCAATCGGTCACTGCCTAGCTAGGTGCGATTGTGTGGTGGACGTAGTGCACATCTCCTAGCCGACCATACGAGACGTGGGTTGCTGCAAGGTGACACGCTTCGGGATCGATTAAATGGACACCGTGGACTATTGTGGTCCTCTTTCTTGAATTGGCTCGGTCTGCTGTAGTGACCTCATGGGATAAGGGAAGCGAATACTTCTTATGGACGGCTACTAGCTACTAGAAATTTAGACTGCTAGTACTTCTTTTGTTGTACTTTAAGAAAGAAACCAGTTATACTGAGTTTGAATTAAGGGTTCACATATAGACTGAAAGTGTTGATTCCTACTAAATTTTTTTTAAAACCAATGTCCTACGACACCGAAGTCCTAAGTTAGTTCTGCCCGTGCTTGGACTCCCGTCTCTCTCCATTTCAGCATGCTTGAATAACAACCAGCAAGATTGCAATGTCATGCAAAACAGTTCGCAATAGAGCCTTCTGGGCTGCAGAGAACATTGCAGGGCTAATACAGCACAGAATCTTTGCTGCCTCTTTAAATTCGATGCTCATTTCGAAATGACTATGAAAGCAAGGTTGCAGAGCATTTTGGTATTACTCTAGGTTGCAATCATTGACTGTTTTAACTTGAGTTTCAGTCTTTAGTACACTTGTTATTTTTTCTTGACTGGCTTTGGACTCTCTTTAATAGGGAGAGGTAGGCCAGTTAAGACAGGGGTTTATTTTTAAAATATTATTATAAAAGATTAAATAATAAGAAAATTGATGTATGATCCAGTTGTTTTTTGTGCGAATCTTTGCACAGCTTTCTTCCCGTCCCGCGCTTGGAAACGAGACGTTACAGGCGACGCATGAGCCCAAAGCCCGCGGGCCTCTGTGGCTGCGAATGTAGCTGCAGGATCTAGCTGATGCTTCCGTTCCATTCCATGGCCATTAAATAAACCCAAGGCGTATTTTCTGTTGAGATCACATGCTTGTTAAATGGACATTTTGCGTCACGTGGCACCGCGCCAAGTAGGGTGGATATCTAGTTTAATATAATATTATTTTATATATAATTCAGAAGTATTTTTAGAAATAAGCTAACGGGCCAAGCCGAGCTAGAGTAAAATTCAAATTCATTTAAAATTAATTCATTTCAATATTTAACCATTAACGAGTATAATTGAAGTAATTTTAAACCGAGCCAACGAGCCCCACTAATAAGCTTTTTTTTGCTACCCCTAGTGCCAAGCCAATATTTGTTTCACTTGTGGTATTTTGGTTTAGGTCTTATTTGGAACGAAGAATGGAAGATTTTTTTGGAGGAATTTCATACGATTGCATTCCCATGAAATTTTTTCCTACGTCTCTTTAGAATGTAGGATTGGTCTTGCGAATTTTTATAGCATTCTTTCCTTCCTTTATCTTTTGGAGGACTCAAAACATTTGCTCAAACCTCATTATTGTAGGGGTGATCCAACCCTCCGTGATTGGACCTCACAGTTGATCCAATATGTAATGGGCCCAATAGTATAAAGGAATGTACCAATGTACCCTTACCTTATGTAATTATCAAGGGGCCAAGTGCCCCACTCATGTATATAAACCCCTAAGAGAGGCGTGAGGGAAGGAGGCCCACTCATTTTCTCACATACCGTCTCTCTGTTGGCTCTCCTCCTTTGGTCCTCCTCTTTACTGTTTGGTCTATAGCCACGACAGTTGACACCGTCCGTGGGGACCACGCAAGAAGCCGTGTAAGGAAGGAAGCTGGAGATGATCACTTAGTAATAGCTACCAAAGTAAGTGTACAAATAAATTGTTGTTGAAGTCTTTTGAGTCATATGTATGATTGGAGTGCTAGAGCATGCACACATCCATTTAGCCTCCGTATAGCACGCATACATGGCATGAGAAAATAGACAGGCACGAATGGAGATGTTGAGTTGCTTGGCTGCAATCTGCTGCGGATGAATCTAGAGCTCGTTCTCTTTCTCGGCGGTGGCGCTGGCTTCAGTCTTCGTCCTCGTCAGCTCTGCGCCCGTCGACTAGCTCAATTGCCCCTAGCCTCAGCGTGATTTAGCTACACTCGTCGTGGGTTTCGCGTGCCTCGGGGAAGCCATAACATTGGGTCCACGACAAATGCTATCATCGACAAGGATGCCACATCGTGGTCGTAGACGCGTCGCCCAATCGCCTCGTGGTCGTCGATGTTTTGTCTGACCGCTCGCGGTCGTGACTTTGTTCGACCACATAATCGTCGTAGACACTTTGTTCAACTGCCTCGTGGTCGAGACTTTGTCCAACCACCTAGTGGTCGTAGATGCTTCGTCCGACCGCCCCACAGTTGAGACTTCGTCTGATCACATTGTGGTCGTACATGTTTCATTTGATCGCCTCGCAGTCGAGACTTCGTCCAACTATCTCATGGTCATAGACGCTTTATCTAATTGCCGCACGGTCGAGACTTCGTCTGACCATGTCATGGTCGTGGACAACTTGTTCGACTACCATGTGGTCATTGATGTTTTGTTCGACCGACCGCGACCGTTGCTTCATTTGACCACGTCGTGGTCGTAGATGCTTCATTCGACCACCGCGTGGTCGAGATTTCGTCTGACCACATCGTGGTCATAGACGCTTCGTTCGACCACCTCGTGGTCGAGTCTTTGTCCGACCCTCTCGTGGTAATTGACGTTTTCTCCAACCATAGCATAGTCATTACCTTGTCCGACTGCCCACAATCGTTGCTTTGTCTGACCACATCATGGTCGTAGACGCATCGCCTAACCACCTCATGGTCGTCGATGTTTTATTTGATCGCCCCGCGGTCATGACTTCGTCCGACCACATAATCATCATAGACACTTCGTCCGACTGCCTCATGGTCGAGACTTCGTCTGACCACCTAGTGGTCGTAGATGCTTCGTCTGACTACCCCACAATTGAGACTTCATCCAATCACATTGTGGTCATACACGTTTTCGTCCGACCGCCTCACGGTTAAGACTTCATCCAACCACCTCGTGGTCGTAGACACTTCGTCCGACCGTCGCACGATCGAGACTTTGTCTGACAATGTCGTGGTCGTAGACAACTTGTCCGACCACCATATGGTCATCGACGTTTTGTCCGCCGCCCGCGGTCACTGCTTCGTCTGCATGGCTATAAACGCTTCGTCCGGCCACCGCACAGTCAAGACTTCGCCTGAGCACATTGTGGTCATAGACGCTTCGTCCGACCACATCATGGTTGTATGCATTTTGTCCGACCGTCTAGCGGTCAAGACTTTGTCTGACCACCCTGTGGTCGTAGATGCTTCTCCAACTGCCGCGGGGTCAAGACTTCGTCCAACCACATCGTAGTCATAGACGTCTCTCCAACCATGTCGTGGTCATCGACGATTTGTCTGACCGCCCTGCGGTCATGACTATGCCCAACCACATAGTGGTTGTAGACGCTTTGTCTAACCTCCCCGTGGTTGCAGACATTTTGTCAGACTGTATCATGGTCGTGACTTTGTCCGACGACATCGTGGTCGACACCATGTCCGACCGCCTCTCGGCCAAGACTTTATCTGATTGCCTTGCGGTCGTGGGGAGCGCGTGCCTCAATACCTTGTCCCATTGTCAGCTTCGTTAACGCCAGTCTGAAGGGTGAGGGACGGAGCGCGTGCTTCAAGACTTCGTCCCACTATCGGCTTCGACGACGCCAGCCTGAAGGGTGGGGGACGCGCGCGCTTCAAGACTTCATCCCACTGCCAGCTTCATCGACTTCAGAATGACCTCACTGGCCTTCACTCAACTCTATAATGACTTCACCGTTATTTGTGCCTCGGGCTCTACGCACACCTCCGCTAGCCTTCGCTCGGCTCCAGAAAGACCTCGCTGGCCTTCACGCCGCTGGCTCCACGCGTCCCTCCACTGGCCTTTAGTCGATTTTAGAAGGACCTTGCTAGTCGGTGCTCCCCAATCCGCCGCACAGACACACCAGCAGCCTCGCTGAAGTCCTCACAGGCCTCCACACAACACACCAGTGGCCTCACCGAAGGCTTCGCTCTTCCCATCGGCCTCTATGTGTCCCTCATAGGCCTATGCTCGGACACACCAACGGCCATGCCTAAGTCCTCGCTCTTCCTATCAGCCTCTACGTTCGCCCTCGCAGGCCTCTGCGCAGACACGCCAGCAGTCTCATCGAAGTCTTCACAAGCCTCTGCACGGACATGCCGACGGCCTCGCTAATGTCCCGCCTTCACTTTGGACTGGCCATTTGCCGAAGTCTCTAGGCCTTGGAGTTGTGCTCGTGAGCCATTGGCTCTGTCTCCGAGCAGCCCACGTCGCACAAAGGCCGCACGAATGCTACCCACGAGGGAGGGGTCTTCACCGAGGTGTCCATGGCCTCCAGGCCACGTGCAGCGAAGGCTACCCCGCATCAAAGAGGTGTTCACCAAGGTCTTTGCACGATCTTCTCACGGAGACTATGCACGACCTTCACGGGACTTCGCATGATCTTTGCCAGACCCCGTGTGGACGTCACCTCTGCCGGACTTCATCTGACTTCCGCTGGCCCCCGTAGGACTTCACCCGATCTTCGACAGACTTCACGCGACCTCCGCTGTACTCTGAGTGGATCTCGCCACCGCCAGACCTTGTGTGGCCTCCGCGGGTCTCCACTGGACCTCGCGTTGTCTTCGCTAGGCTTCACACGATCTCCGACTATCTCGCGGTCGCAACTTGGTCCAACCATTGAAAGGTCAAGACCTCGTCCAACCGTGTCATGTTCGCGACTCTGTCTAACCACATCGTGGTCGAGACCTCGTCCAATCATCTCACGATCGTGACTTCGTTCGACCACTTCGTGGTTGAGACCTTGTTCATCCGTCTCATGGTTGTGACTTCTTCTGATCACATCATGCTTGAGACCTTGTTCAACCGCCTCGTGGTCGTGGGGAGCACACACGATGGAGCATCCACCTCTGACTTCTCTACCGAAGACCTTGCACGGTCTTCATCGAGGTCTTCGCATGATCTCCACGCGGAGACTATGCATGACCTTCGCAGGAATTTGCACTGACTCTGTCGAGCCCCGTGTGGATGCTATTTCTCTCAGACTTCACATGGCCGCCGTGGAGCTTTGCATAGTCTTTGCTGGACTTCACACAATCTCCAACTATCTCGCGGCCGTGACTTCGTCTGACCACATCGTGGTAAACACCTCGTCCGACCGCCTCACGGTCATGGGGAGCACACGCGACGAAGCATCCACCTCTGACTTCTTTGCCAAAGACTTCCACAGTCTCTGCCATGGTCTTCGCATGACCTCCGTGCGAAGACTGTGCATGACCTTTGCGGGACTTCGCACCGACTCTGCTGAGCCTCTTGCAGATGCCATCTCTGATGGACTTCGTGCGGCCACCACGGATCTCCTCACGGTCTTTGCTAGACTTTGCGCGATCTCTGACTGTCTCACGGTCGCGACTTCGTCTAACCACATCGTGGTCGACACCTTGTCCGACCGCCTCATGGCCAAGACTTAGTCCAACCACCTCGCGGTTGTGCAGACATGCGTGACAGAGCATCTGCCTCTGACTTCTCTGCCGAAGACTTTGCATGGTCTCCGCTGAGGTCTTTGCACGATCTCCGTGCGGAGACTGCGCATGACCTTTGCGGAATTGCTTCATCGATGCTAGTTTGGAGGGGGTGGGGGTGGGGACGGAGCATGCGCTTTAAGGACTTCCTCCAGTCGTTGAGTTCATCGGCAGTGTCCGACCACTGTGTGGTCTGCCTCATGGTCGTGGACGAGGGCGGCGGTAGCCGGAGGGGAGAAGGATGAAAATAGGGTGAGCATGGGTTGGAGGGGACCCCATGGAACTTACCAGTGGGCTTGGTGAAGGTGGGGAGGAACCGAGGTGTGTTGGCGACATGAGCCGTGGGATTAATCTTATGGTTTATATTGCTAGCAACTCGAGATGTATTATTTTATATGGTCCCAACATGATTTTTAGTTAAAGATGTCCTTCGTGTTAAATCTCATCGTTATTCTATGCATCCTTAGTTGTTATTCAGTACAGTTTAATTCTTAGAAATAAATCTATTTATGTGGGGCTTAGCTTGCATATGCAATTATATCTCAGCACTATTATTTATTAAATATATTGTTTAAGATTTAATTAACAGCAACATGTCTACCACAGGATTATACAGGATTATATTCTAATAGGGCCTTCGGCAGACACGCGAGTATATTTACTTGCCTTAGCCAGCCATCATTTACCTTAAGTCATTCTTGTCTGTGCAAAACTATATTTTATCATTTACTTAAATTTCTAGACCCGCATTTCCATCTAAGAAACAAGGCAACTTGGCCGACAACCACAATAGGGTGGCTTATCTATCACAAGACTTACCACATCATATAATCAACTTATATTTTACATGGCCTAAGACTACACTGGCTATTTCCAACCATTATCCTAATTCTGTGTACTTTAAACATTGGTGACTCACCACTCAACTAATTACCTAAACAGTTTAAGTACTATTTAAAAGAAAGGGAATCCTTACGATCCTTGAGATGCATTCAATTATATGCAAGGTAGTCTTAATTTAAATTAAGTACTTATGGTTTAAAAGTCAGTGGCCTTATACTCCAATTTATATTAAGGTTTATATGTGTTTTGGTTTACATCTAAATGATCCCTTTTATAATATCTTTAGTTTGAACTTTTATTTGCATTTTAGTTCCATAATTAATTTTGGGATTTAAATCTTTAGGCAATTTTCCATTTAATCATTTCATGTGAGCATTGACATGAATAAAATTTCTATCATCTCAATTGCTTACTAGAAGTTATTAGCTGCCAACTAACCCCACTAGCCATTTCCTCACTTAGTTGTAAATGGGCCCACATGCATACACAGCAACACATGTTTAGGAGCTCACCAGAAATAAAGGAAGCAAGGCACGGTAGAACAGAGGGAAGCAATGGCCGGAGCAAGGTAGCTCGGTGGCAGTGCTGTGACCATGGTGAGGGGAGGGCGAGCTATAAAATGGGTTGCTGAGCTATGAGAGGAGCCAAGGGAGGCGGAAGCATAGGCCAGGCGGCTCCAGGAGTGACCGACACAGGGGGGCTACGAGGGCGGTGGTAGCTAGAGGGGAGGAGGATGAAAAATAGGGCGAGCATGAGTTGGAGGGGACCCCATGGAACTTACCAATGGGCTTGGTGAAGGTGGGAAGGAACCCAGGTGTGCTGGCGACACAGGCTGTGGGCGGCGTGGGTGATCTCTGTTGTAAATAATCTTGTTTTAGAGTCATGTGCAAGATTTGGGTGTAATCGAAGTCGAATTGCAGCCGCAATTCAAAGTCTTAGTTGGAAACGGAGTAGAAGTCGTATTAGAATCGGAGTCGGAATCTGAGGTATAATCGTAGTCGAACCCGCGTTGAATTAGAACAACCGGGTATAAAAAGAGGCTTAGAGCCATGTATTCGATGTACCAAGCCATTGAGAAAACACCAAAAAGAGGGAAACACACAAAGCATTGTTTTTTGTGGTGTGATTGTGCAAGACGTGGTCGGAAGGACTCACGATCACCGCAAGCGTGATCGGGAGGAGTTACGACCACGGCAAAATTCTCGCAGGCGAGTTTCGACTACGCAGGGAAGGCTACGACCACGGTGAAGGTGGTCGTAAGGAGCAGCGACTACACCAAGAAGATCAGTACGTGAACGGAAGCGACTTCGATCATGTTGAAGGAAGTGAACATAGTCGAAAGGGTGTTCGACTACGGTGAACGGTGATCGCCAAGATCATCGCTGCGTGTTCGTAAAGATTTACGATCACGGTATTAAGGAGAGCGGTGGAGGAAGACAAGACTCGATATCGCAGAGTGGTCGTAAGTTGCTACAGAACTTTACGACCACGTTGAAAAAGATCGGAAGAGATTGAAGCGGTCGGAATCGGCGGTAAGTATCCGTAATCGGTCGTAAACAATTTATTCGGTCGAAACGACTCTAACCGGTCGTAAAGATCCCGGGAGGTCGTAAGACCTTACAACAGATTGGTATCGAGCCTCGGTGAACCATGGTGGAGGCTTCAAAGATGAAGGAAAGCGTGTCGCTGCGATGCCGATCCTCGCTTGGACAATTACCCGATCTGGGCGATGAAGATGAAGGTCAACATGATCGCACAGGGAGTCTGGGGTCCAGTTGAACCGAAAGAGAAAGACAAGGTCGTTGATGAACGACTCGACAAGATGGCGATGGCAGCGATCTATCAAGCTGTGCCCGACTCGATGATGCGACAGCTGATCGGTAAGGAGACGGCGAGAGACGTCTGGACTACTCTGCAGATAATGCACCAAGGAGTAGATCGAGTGAAGGAAGTTCGACTTCAAACATTGAGGAGTGAGTTTGAATCATTGAAGATGGGAAGAGACCAGACGGTGGAAGAATTCTCTGGGAAGTTTAATGAAGTCATAAACGAGATTAAATCTCTCGGCGACGACTTGAAAGATGAGGTGGCGGTCAAGAAGTATCTACGAGTACTGCCGGAGAAGTTTCTCCCGGTCGTAACTACGATCACGTACTCACAAGACCTCTCGAAGATGAAGGTCGAGGAGGTAACTGGGGCGCTCAGAGCACACGAGCAGCTTCTGAAGAGTTACCAAACCGACAATGAAGGAAAAGGGCCTTACAACCAACAAGCATTGTTTGTAAAGGATGACACGAGGAACCGAGGAGAATCGTCATCAAGGGGCGGTCGTGGACGTGGTCGTGGCCGCGGCACGTCTCATGGGCGAGGACAAGGACGAGGCTATGGCCAGAGTGGCCGTGGAAGAGGTGGTCGAGGAGGTCGTGGTGGTCATGGAGATGGCAATCACCGACGGACAAATCGACATCCATGCTACACATGCGAAATTCGGACATTACGCCGCCGAATGTCGGAGCCACATCCATGCCATAACCGCAAGAAGTATGGTCACTATGCTGCGCGATTGCCGGAGTAAAAGAAAGCAGAGGAAGCAAACCGGCTCAAACGGATGAGCACAAAGAACCGACATTGCCGTTGTCGCTCAGCACTGCAGATTTAACCGACAATGGTTCTATTAAACGAGGAGAAAGTGTTTCCAGTCATTTGGAGAAAGGAGAGCGGACTCAAGAACGGACGGCAGATCGGTATCTCGACAACGGAGCCAAGAACCACATGACGGTACGCACTCGATGTTTTACGAATTAAATAAGAATGTGCTTGGAAGAGTACAGTTCGAGACGGCTCGACCATTCAGATAAAAGGGAGAGGCACGATCGATGCAAAGCAAGGATGGAAGCGAGAGGAGATTGTCGAATGTTTACTACATTCCAAGTCTACGGCAACATTATAAGCCTTGGACAATTGGTCAAGAAGGTTGTCGGATTGAACTCAAAGACACCTATCTCAAGATGTACGACCACACCGAAGCGATCACGATGAAAGTACGAGAGAACGGTAAACCGTCTGCATAAAATTCAAATTGAAGCATGCAAACCAAAGTGTATGAAGACTACAACCGATGATGCGGCCTGCTATGGCACGCAAGATTCGGACATCTGAATTTCGAGTCTCAACACGATGGCGGAAAAGAGATGGTGGTCGGATTACCGACAATCGACCACCCGAGCAAGTCTGCGAAGGTCATGCGTGGCGAAACAAATTCGTAGCGCACTTTCCACAGCAGACGAGTTTGAGCTTCGCAACCACTCGAGTTGGTTCACGAGATTCATGCGGACCAATCACACCTCGCATGCATGCCGGAATCAATACTTCATGTTGATCGTGGATGACTATTCAAGAGCCATGTGGGTGTACATGCGAAAAAGCAAAGATGAGGCAAAGACGAACTTTCGAAGTTCATAACTCTTGTCGAAAACGAAGTCGACAAAGGTGAAGTCGATCAGTCGATCGAGGAGGAGAATTCCTCGCGAAAGAGTTCGACTCGATTTGTGAAGAGAAGGGTATTGCAAGACTCTTCACGGCTCCGTATTCACCTCAACAAAACGGAGTCGTAGAAAGAAGAAACCGGACCGTGGTCGAAACGGCACGAAGTCCGTTGAAGGGCGATTCTGCCGGAGACTTTGGGCGAAGCGATCGACATCGCCGTCTATCTCGCTAAATCGTGCGACCACGCGATCACCGGATGGAGTCACTCCATATGAACAAAGTGGTTGGGAAGAAAACCCAATGTCGAGCATCTAAGGGTCTTGGATGCTTAGCCCATGTGAAGCCATCCACTTATCTCAAGAAGCTAGATGACCGAGCGAGACGGATGATTTATCTTGGCTCGGAACCAGGCACCAAGGCGTACAGGTGCTATGATCCGGTCGAAAAGAAGATTCATGTGAGCAGAGACGTGGTCTTCGAAGAGAACAAACATTGGGAGTGGGAAGAACACGAGGACATTGAGAAAGACATGTCGAAGTGGGTAACCTTCGAAGTCGAAGCAGTCGATGCTGACAATACGGAAGAAGCTACGACCACATCTCAAAGCCAAAATTCGATTGGTGCTGATGATCAGGAAGTCTCACCTAATGAAGAAGAGTCTGATGAAGAAGATTCGAGCGATAGAATACCGAAGATGAGAAGCATAAGTGAGATTTATGCACAAACTGAACCAGTGCAGTCTGAAGAGCTTCTGCTTTACACGACTGCAGAAGAACTTGGAAGTCTACGGTATCTGGTGCACACCCGACCAGACATCTCGTTTGCGGTCGGATACGTAAGTCGTTTCATGGAGAAACCGACTCAGGAGCATATGAATGCCGTAAAGCACATCCCGAGATACATCAAAGGTACTTTGAATCTCGGATTCATGCAGAAAGGAGGTGGAAAGTCGTTGCGGTGACGGGCTCAGATGATAGCGACATGGCGGGAGATGTCGACGATCGAAAGAGCACGACAGCATAATGTTTGTGCTTGGGGAGAGTCCGATCAGCCGCAATCTCGAAGCAAAAAGTGGTTGCATTATCTTCTTGTGAAGCCGAGTACATCGCAGCGGCGCGCAGATCTTGTCGTGGAGTTTGTCTCGCTCGACTATTGAATGAATTGTCGGACGAGACAATCCGTAAGGTGACGCTTAGGGTTGATAACAAATCTGCAATATCACGAGCAAGAATCCGGTTCTACATGATAGAAGCAAACACATAGACACAAGATATCATTATATCGTAGATTGTGTCGAAGAGGGAAGATCGATATTAACTATATTAGAACCGAAGAACGAAGCGGACATATTGACAAAGTCGCTGGGGCGGATAAAGTTTTCAGAGATGAAGAAGAAGATTGGCATGATCGAAGTCGAAAAACAAGATTAGGGAGAGAATGTTGTAAATAATCTTGTTTTAGAGTCATGTGCAAGATTTGGGTGTATCAAGTCGAATTGCAGCCGCAATTCAAAGTCTTAGTTGGAAACGGAGTAGAAGTCGATTAGAATCGAGTCGAATCGAGGTATAATCGTAGTCGAACCCGCATTGAATTAGAACAGCCGGGTATAAAAAGAGGCTTAGAGCCATGTATTCGATGTACCAAGCCATTGAGAAAACACCAAAAAGAGGGAAACACACAAAGCATTGTTTTTTGTGGTGTGATTGTGCAAGACGTGGTCGGAAGGACTCACGATCACCGCAAGCGTGATCGGGAGGAGTTACGACCACGACAAAATTCTCGCAGGCGAGTTTCGACTACGCAGGGAAGGCTACGACCACGGTGAAGGTGGTCGTAAGGAGCAGCGACTACACCGAGAAGATCAGTACGTGAACGGAAGCGACTTCGATCACGTTGAAGGAAGTGAACATAGTCGAAAGGGTGTTCGACTACGGTGAACGGTGATCGCCAGCATCACTGCGTGTTCGTAAAGATTTACGATCACGGTATTAAGGAGAGCGGCCGGAGGAAGACAAGACTCGATATCGCAGAGTGGTCGTAAGTTGCTACGGTAACTTTACGACCACGCTGAAAAAGATCTAAGAGATTGAAGCGGTCGAATCGGCGTAAGTATCCGAATCGGTCGTAAACAATTCTATTCGGTAGTAAACGACTCTAACCGGTCGTAAAAGATCTTGGGAGGTCGTAAGACCTTACAACAATCTCATGGGGCTGGCGGCCTAGGGTGAGGAAGGGATCCATCCGGTGGTCGGGGAAGACTTGTGAGGTCGTAGTGATGCTTCCATGGCGAGGAATTGGACATGGGTTCGACGAGAAGGCAATGGCGGTGTCGGCAGCCATTTTTGGCTAGAATGGGAAGCGAGGATGATGTGTCGAGCTATGGAGCATGGATTTTCAATTAAACCTTGAGATGTCAATAAGGCAATCGAGGACACAAGATGACATGAGTAATTTTATGAAACGAGGACTGAGGGGCCGGAACGGTGTAGTGGAGCGATGGCCAGCGCTTGGCTCAGGCTGCGTTTGGCTCTAGGGGGAAGAAGAGAATGGAGGGGAGGCACATGGGAGGGGATGAAGGAGCCAGGGTCCCTTTATAGCCAAAGGAGAGGCACTGCTACCAGTGATCAAGGTGCAGTGGCCGAGATGGGGCGTGGCGTCGCCATGATGCAGCTCGGCTCGGCGACGGGACGGCAAGTGGCAGAGCAGGGCATGGATTTCATGCGGTGTTGATAGTGATGTGCGGCGTGGGAGCGCAGAGGGCTTGTGGGCTATAGTTTAGCATGGTGTGGGCGAGGCGCACGACACTGACAGGCGGAGCAGTGGCCGTCATGGGTGGCGGCGTGGCTCCACAGTGGAGGACGGCCGGGCTATCGAGTGCCAGAGCAAAAAGGAGGGAGGGGAGACATAAGAAAAGGGGAGAATGGGCCCGACTGAAAGGGAGAAGTAGGAAGGGAGTGGGGCCCATCGGTAGTGAGAGGGAGGAGAGGAAGAAGAGAACAAGAGAAGTGCTAGCAAAATTGTAATGCAGAGTTTTTGCTTCAAAATTTGTGTTCAAAAATGAATTTTTGATTTTGAGTTTTGAAAGTTTAATTGAACTTCCGAATTTGTGTTTCATGTTCAATTAATTAGTTGGGGAGTTTTTAATATTCCCATGGCTTTTATTTTTATTTATTTTGATTTTAGATTTTATTTGCATTATGTGAATTGCATGGAAACTTCATTTCTAATATATAGGGTCTGTGATCTGACTGTTTAAGTGAAATTTGGATTTGCGTCTTTTGGATTTTGATTTCATACTTCTTTGCTTCATATTTCCATTTCTTTTGTTGACACGATTATTGCTTACACAAGGGTTTATTTCCCGATATATTAATTTGCATGTCAGAAAACTCGGAAGATTTCAAATAAATATTTAGAAGGAATTCGATTGCCAACAAATGCAAGAAAAAGTTTTAAAGTTTGAAGATCTAAATTTTAGCATGTTACACCATGAGATCTGGAGGGTGTTCAAATTGGCTTTGATTTCCAACTTCTGCTTTAAAAAAATCGACAACTGATTTGAACATCTCACCTTCCAAAAGTGGTTTGTGTAAGCCACTTTCAGAAGTCACAGGCGGCCTCCTTTGCCTCCTTCACATATGCGTCTTTCAAAAACCGTTTTTCAAATTTTATTTTAAAAGTTACTTCTTTCAATCTTTACTATTCTATTTTAGCCAAAAGTTAAAAGTTCCAGCTAAAAACCATCAGTTCTAACCGATTAAAACACCCCTTAACTTTCCATGGCTCTTCATCCCTCACGCCCCACGTTGGTTTCTTGTGGGAGAAGTATCTTCGGCTTTCACAGCTCATGGTTCTTAGTTATCCACCATGCCAGTTGCTTGCTGATATGTTCAGAAACATCTTGATTTTCGTATTTCATACTTTTTAGCGCAATTTCTAAACTCACAGATGCAAGTAGATGGCAGTGACCAGTAAAATGCGCTTTTGGAAGTAATATCGGTTCTAAACTCAGTTGTGCAATTAGCTGGCAGTTACCGATAGGCAATAACACGCTTTTGGATGCATCCATACTGATTTTGCCAACACAAAGTTTCCACATTTATCAGGCTAACCATTTATTGGTGACCAATGACATATTTCTAAAAGCACCTCGGCTCTGAAAGCACATAGTTTCTACCATTTCGGCCTCTTAGTGTTACAAATACATGTGCTCAACCATTTTAGAGCATTATCAGGCTCCTAGAGTCCTAGTAAAATGTAGAACAATTTCTTGAAAAACCATGTGAGAATTGGAGAACCAGGAGTTCATAGGATTTAGAGCGAACTTTGGACCTCGACGTGCACACAGGCTTTGAGTTGGGGCCAAGGTTTTCAAAATGTCGCCTAGCTGCGAATAGGTGTCATGGCGGCTAGTGACTACCGCAAGCAAGGAGGCCTTGCTTCGCCTTAAACCCTCCTTTGTTGCCCTACGAGCACCATCACCGGCCCCATAGCAGCTAGATCTAACCCAATCGCTGTTGGGTCTGGCTTCGGAAGGGTGGGACGAGGGGGATGGAGATAGATCGAGGGTGTGAAATGAGAGGGCGGCGGCAACAACGATGATGTCGGGCCAAGGCGGGGAAGATGGATCAGGATATGTAGGGTCTATTTTTTGTGGATGTGGTTTATGGATTTTAGTTGAAAATTTTGAATTTTGGTTGTTCGTGACAGAGATTACAGAGAGTGATACTCGTATGTGATTTTGTCTGGTACAGATGACAGGCTTTCAATATGTACTATGATTAACTTGTAGATATCGTCTTGAAAAAAAACTTCGTTTGAAAGATAAGTACTATAGCAAAAGCCGGTTTCAAAAACTGGATAGAACAGGCCAATAGAGTGGCGGTGATGATAGAAGGCGGCAACATCCTCGACCTTGATTTCCTTTATCTCACTCAATCTATCCCCAAATATTTTCATCTCTCAAGCCGGCGGTGGCATAGTGGAGTTTTAAGTTCCCCTATGTCCAATGTAGGACTCCATGAATGATTTCACTGTATCTATTTTTGATCTTAATTAATTTGTTTATGCTATGCTTTTTTGTTTCAATATTAGTCACTATCTTTGTTTATGATATACGTTTTTTTGTTAATCCAAAAAATCGGGCATGTATTATCAATATATATACATGCAATCCATTATGCTGTAGCTGTAAGGTGGGATAAGCTTTAAGTTGGTGCGTGGAGAAGAAGGGGCACATGGGGAGCGAAGATCAAGTAGCACAGCTTGTTGGATTGGGCGAGGATGTAAAATAAAAGGAGGTATATTTTGGTATTCTAAATAATTACTTTGATGTGTTAAAAAAATTGGCGAGCCACACATTAGTTATATGTTTCCTTGTTGTCGTTTGATCTTGACTATGTTTGCAATTCATGATTATCTTGGTCCCCGTTTATTTTTTTTGTTTGGCCACACATTAGTTATATGCTTTGTCAACTAGTTATTTCATTTTGGGTGTATATTTTTACAATGTTCTATTAATTATTTTTTTATGAAATGAAGTATATATTTGAGTATATGTATTCGTGTAACTCGTGTTCAATATGTATATATACATGATGAGCCAAATTAAAGTATTGTGGCAAATAATTGCAGTATATAGCAAGGGCTGCTAATAGGCTTGGGTTTGTTGAGCCTTTTGGAATAGGCTAGCCCAAAATTTCAATTGGACTAGTCAATTTGGGCCTGTTACCTTTTGGACTAGATTTGGGCTATACTTCAACCAGGATGTGGAGCCAGTCCTCCTCAAGTGTCATGATTCAAAGGTGATCGGCCAGGTAGGAGGACAAGAATCCATATTAATTAGATAGTCCTTTTTTGAAGAACAGCAATTGTCGAATAATCAATCTACAGTTCTGTTGAGCTAGAATTTGTGTCTACAAGTTCAGAACAGAATTAGTACTAGTCCAGATCAAAGATCATACTCTTGAGAGTGATGAACTCGATCGACTATTGTCGGAATCTAAATACTAGCACATCGGGCGCCAACGTAGAATGGACTAGGCTTTTCATGATGAAAACACTTTAACACAACTGAATAATGTATGTAAATCTTAGTCTTAATTTTGGTATTACACTTTTTCTCTATTTAATGCAATGACGCGCTTTGCGCGTGCTACAAAAAATTGGTATTATCTTTCAAGTACCTCAAATATTTGTTGTTCGTTGTTAGCAAAGTTGAGGTTGCTCTTTGAAGCCTGGAGAAATATCAATAATGCCTTTGTTTCTCACTGTAATTTTTCACCTGACTCAAATATGGTGGTTAAACAATTACCAGCTAATTCCTCTATAATATTTTGACAATCATTCACAACATTCGATGTTGCTTGAAACCTAGAGAAACAATATTATATCAACAAAAGCTTAGCTTAATATTCTATGTACTCTTTCAAGTATACTTTAAATAACCAAACATATCAGGATTTACATGTCAGTATCTCTGCGATCTGAATTTCGTCTGTCTCAGCATACAGTTGCAATATATGTGAAGGTTAGAGAAATACCATCTGATTAGGCACACTTGGATTTCTTTACAGATAAAATAACTAACGAGCGATTCACAAATTGGAACAACATAAATTCCAGACTGAATGGTACCATTTATATATATAGGCCTGAGTTTTTCCTAAAAGAGAATTTTTCAGACCTGATCTATATTTGAGCCATCCTCACGTCCACACCTATGATGCACGGACACGGATACGTCGGCACTACACAACACGACACCGACACAGGAATTATTGTTTTCCTAAAAATACCGATACGCCGACACGGATATATATATTTAAATAATAAATAAATAAATTATATATATATATATATATATATATATATATATATATATATATATATATATATATATATATATATATATATATATATTATTATTTTCTATATTTCTACATGCTTATTATCTGAAATAATGTAAACTGTAAACTTGTAATTTGTAAAGTGTATACTCGGAATATGTACCTCATAAATTGTTTTGTTAATCCTGACGATAATTGTTGATGTGAATACCATTTCTAGAAATAAGAACTCCATTAACCTAGGAAAAAGTAACATGATCAGATCGACAAGACTACATGGGAGGAGATGCGGGAGCCGGCGACGCACGGGAGATGTAATCGGTGGCGAGACGCAGGAGATGTAGTCGGCGGCGATATGCGAGAGATGTCGTTGGCGGCGAGATGCGGGAGCCGGCGGGCAGAGGAGATGCGAGTGAGGAGATGGAGGCAGCGGGCGGCGGCGCGAGCGGCCGATGCGGAGAAGCGCGAGCGAGCGATGGGAATGATGCGCTCGGGAATCGGCGCTTATGGTTAGGGTTAGGGATGGGCCGGCCTGAGCCGGCCGTGTCTTAGGCCATTTCTGGGCCTGCTATATCCAGGCCGTATCCGACTCGTATATTTACTGTGTCCAACACGTGTCGAGAATTTTAATAATTAAAATTAATTCTAAAATCGGCCAATACGTCGCCGACACGTGTCCGAGATGTGTCCGACATATGTCGGACATGGATACGGCGGTTTTGACACGTGCCCGTGCTACAGAGGTCCACACACATAAAATGGTCCTACAAGTACACTAAGCCTCAGTAGATTGTAAATACAACTAGATATTATCCGCTGCTTGTTTTCTGCCACATGTAACATGTACTATATAAGAAAAATACACCTGCTAGGTCTTCAAAGAACATCTCCATATGTACATAAACCAATTTACCTAAACCCCACAACCCTGCGGTTGGAATTGCCGCACTCAGCAGACAGAACCATTGCTGTGCTTGGTTCAAAGCCATGCACCCATCTCGGATCATGTTTTGGCCGGGGCATTTCTTGTGGACAAGAAAATAGTGAACAGGCTGCAGGCCAATTTTGGGTGAACAACCGCAACTAAGTCAATGATGTGAAAAAATTCTAATACTTCTTGTTTCTAAAGTTGTAACACATTTGAAGATCATACCACATAATGCTACAAGTTTATTTTTTATTTTATTGTGTGTTTGTATTATGTCCGAGTGGACGGTCAGTCTAGTTGCAGTCCTTTTGGAATGAACAACAGGAAGCAACGAGAGCTCCCTTCATTTTTGTTCATTCTATTTTATATTAACCGCATAGATGAAAATCCCCATATATATAGAACGCATATTTGTGTTTGATATTTTCGAAGGTGAGATCAAACTCTCGAAAACCTCATATCAAAATGAAATGCATTACACTCAGTGTTGATTTATCCTGTCCATGTTTGGCAAATTGTTTTTAGAAAAGAGGTAATTTCAAATTTTAACTTTTTCTGGACCACTAACAAATATATAAGAAAAAACAAACATCTGCCAAAATTAACAGAAACAAAAGAATATTTGGGAGGAAACATCTTGCTTGTGATCAAAGTCTGCATTCCAAACAATGGCCACAAAGAACAAAGCCAAAGTTCTTGTGTTGTGAACAAGAACAAAGCCAAAGTTCTTAACCACGCTTCAAAAGGTAAATAACATGTGCAATTTTTCAAACAAACAAATAAATCCAAAATGCAAAGTATTTATATGGACTTTTTGTGCCCATCTTACACTAAAGCTATTAATGAAAGCCTAAAACATTTTGTTCAAAGGCACTTGGCTGATCAATAAATGTAGAATAACTAGTCTGCAATCTTATTAAAGTAAAACTTGTTTCTTTGACCGGTTCCAGAGTTCTTCAAATGGATGAGGCCCAGATAGTCCTTCTATTAGCATCAGCGTGTTAAGCTAGTCCAGATCCATGATACTATTTTTTAGGGTGAACTCGAAGACATTGTCGGGATCTGAAACAAATTGGATAAGTATTAGCATATCTGGCATGGCCGTAGAATGAGCTGGGATTTTCAAGACAAAACGATATTGATAGGCTACATATTACCTGTTGATTGCTCTAGAATTTGAGATCCACCTTGTGCAAAGTTTTGTTGCTCCTGCGTCAAGCCTAGAGAAATATTATATTACATAAATCGTTTTTTTCACTAAATCCGTCAAATCCCTCAAATTAAATTTGGATGGGCTAGAATCTGTTCCACTGGAATTTCTTGCCTCATTCGTAGCATTTGGTTGCTGCCTGATGCCTACAGAAATATTACATCAGCAAAATAGATTTCACCCTAGTAATCTTTACAGTAATTCAAGTAGCTGAACATATCAGAGATTACTTGTTAGTATCTATCCACAGCCTGGATTTCGGGCCTGTTTGGTTGGTGGCTGGAAAAAGCTGCCTGGACCAGGCATGCATCCCAGGCGTTCGATTTTGGATGCCTGGGGCCAGATGTATTGCTGCAGGCATTTGCCTGCGAGGTCTCCAACCAAACAGACCCTTCATCACTCTCAGCATATTGATGTGTGAAGCCTAGAGAAATATCATCTCATTAGCATACTTAAATTTTTTCTAGGATTACTTCACAATTTTAAAGAACATATAAAATATTCCAGATTGGCCTGTATACCAGGATTCTTCTTAGTTTCAAATATATAATTTGTCACATTGTCATCGATAGGCACAAATTTTCCTCCTGATTAATGTTTAAACTATCCTATTGCCTCGATACATAAGATAGTACTACACTAAGCCTTAGTAGAGTATAAACACATGCAGATATTACCTGAAGCTTGTTTTATTCCATATGTAATTGGTACATTGATCAGGTCTCTTTGTCCTGTATAAGAGAAATAAATTAATTTTAAAGAACAGTTCCATTATGTGCATCAACCAAGCTGCATTATCTTCTCTAGGATTAAGTCATATTTGCTTATTCAAAGGAAGATGAAGTAGTGAACTAAAAAAAAATCTGGATATTCTTCCATGACTGCATCCACAGGAGCGGCCTTATTCTTTTCACCTATATGATTTCACATTACATCAAAAACACATTACAGGAGAAAGAGACCTGATCGATGTACCTATTACATATGGAATAAACCAACAGAAGGTAATATTGGGATGTAGTTATACTCTAATAATGGTTACTGTAGCACTAATTTATATAAGGAGGCAATAGGATGGTTCAAATAGATTAGGTTTTAGTAAGGAAATTTCTGTTATAGGCCGAAAACTGGTGCCTATTGATTACAATGTGATAGATTATATTTTCGAGCCAAGAAGATTCCCAGTACAATCCAATCTGGCATATTTTATGTTCATCAAAATTGTGAATTAATCCTAGAAGAAATTTAAGTGTACTAATGAGATGATATTTATCTTGGCTTCGCACAGCAATACGCTGAGAGGAAAGAAAATCAGACTGCATAGACACTGAGTAATTTCTGCTCTGCTCAACTATTTGAATAACTTGAAAAATTGTCGGGCAAAATCTATTTTGCTGATATAATATTTCTCTAAGCTTTGGGCCGCAACCGAATACAACGAATGATTGGCAAGAAATTCCGGAGGAACCGATAGGTAATTTTGAAACCCATCCAAATTTAATTTGAGGGATTTGACATATTAAAGTGAAAAAAAATTCCTGTGATATAATATTTCTCTAGGCTTGATGCCGTAGCAACTAAACTTTGCACATTGTGGACCCAAATTTCAGTGCAATCAACAGGTAATTTGTAACCTATCCATATTTGAGGTACTTGAAGATCTATTTAAACTTTCTTCAGATAATGTTGTTTAGTTTTTTTGCCATCAAAATCCCTTGTAATTGAATGTCCATGGCAGCTATGATAATATATATCAAATCTGTTTCAGATCCTGAATGTGTTCGAGTTCTCCTTCAGTAATAGTATCTTGGATATTAGATTATCAGGGTACTGATGCTAATATCAGATGTAGTATCTGGACCTCATCCATTTGAAGTATTCTAGAAGTGATCAAAAAAATAAACTTTGCATCAACAAAATTTCAGAATAACTAAAGTATTCTTCATCTCTATGTTTATTTGTTTGAAATTTTTTGCACATGTTATTTACCTTTTGAACCGGGGTTTGGTTCTTGTTGGCAGACGAACTTTGGCTTGGCTATTGGTGGACATTGTTTGGTATACTAGAAGATACCCTCCGCGTTGCTGCGGGAATTCTTAGCAATGTATAGGAGCATAAATTGTGTAGTATACACTATTTGTACTAATTGTGTGATATGGATGCAAGACAAGATGCAAGCTATCCGCGTACCATCGTGGATTAATTGTAGATATTGGATCAGATTGCATAAGGATTATATTATTGAACATTTGAAAAAGATGCTAGTTAATTTGTGCAAGCATACGAACAAATCGTGGATACCAATACATGTGTTTGTCATCAAATCACATACATCAAATCATTGATTTTAAACCGTTGTCACGGGTGAAACCAACTAATTTTTCTCCAACTGTAGATTCTCTAATATTCAATGTTCAATTCTTATACTCAAGCATACTTATCTAGCTGCAGTTTGTCTAATGTAAATACAATAGGCCTGATAGATTATAAATACATTAATCAAGAATTGGACTTCTTGTCAGCTTCTTTGTTTTTCTGTAACATACTCACCCGCTTCTTAAAATCTTAACTGCATTCTTCAGTGCGTTACATAACCTGATTAAACAGCAGGCTTCTTTGTGAACTTAATTCAGACTTCAGTGACTTAACCAAATTAAGCATCCAAGTATCATGACAACTTGATTCGTTGAGCAACACCGTCACCAACAACCCTACAGTGGAAGCAGTATGGCAAAATGGCCGGAAAAGCATTCAAGCTGTAAAGAAGAGCCAACGAAAACTGCATGGCAGCACATCGTATTCAAATCTGAAAGGAAGATCGAAAATTGATATTTTATTTTTAACAAAATAAGCGAAATTCTATGGGAACATTTGAACATATCGCTTTTAGCTCACACTGCACACTTTATTGGCTTATTCTCTGTTTTCTCATTAATAAGGACATGGGCATGAATACAAATCTTCTGCTAGAACTGATACTTTTTGAATCAACTAAAGAAATTTATGATCTTCGATTGCACAAATTCAGAAACAATGGGCGAAATCGCCAAGTAGTGCAAAATTAGAAGTTCACGCATACCCTAGGACGTCAAAGTGAAAGAATATTTCAGGAAATCTTAGGACAACAATGATACTTGGTGAATAGATGCAAGAAAAATTCTGAAATCATAAAAGTTAGCTAGTAAAAGGGCTAAAATGGAGAATGATGATATACCTTTACACTGCTGCAGACGGCGATGCGTTGGACTATTTCTTTTGTGCTCTGATTCATCAACAAACACATGGAAAAATAGGAACTATATATTTTAGCTATACAAAACTATAGTCAAAGATCGTCTCACAACGAAGGGAAAAAGAAGCAAAACTAATCTGCTGAAGCGTAGTGTGTCTCCAGCTCAATGTATTCGATTCAATCTGCAGCGTCATGATCATGATGACCAACACGTACGGAGAAGGTCGGAGAGAAACCATGGGGCAAGATGTGTCGGCCTCCGTTGGTTTTGCCGAGATGGCGATCACAAAGAGTTCACACTTCGCAGAGGGCGACCTAATTCTTGAATGATACCGCAAAGACATCAAGGAAGGTAGAGTTCACCTAATTTATTCTGTAATTGTTGCAGCCTACGACCACTCTGTAGCTTTTATGACCACTCACGGCAGTTGTACGACCACGTCTGAAATCGTTATGACCACTTTGAGTCTGGCTATGACCACGTTGTGACCGCTCTGATCACGCCTACCAGCTCCGACTGCGTACTCGTAACTTCAGCTGAGAAAGTTACAACCACGTCTTCCGCCACTGCGTTGTGCTTCCTTCGACCATGTAGTAGGCTCAATGACCGTAGTCGTAACTCGATTATGACCACGCAGTGACTTACGTCTACATTGAAGGCTCTATCGACTGCCATTTTTATAACCCTTATGACCATGTCTTCTGCTCCACGACCGTGATTGTAACTCATTTACGACCATGTCTTCAGCTCCTGCGGGCACCTCCGCTCGATCGCTGTGGTTGTAACTTCGTTTACGACCACGTTTGCGAACACGTAGAACTCGATACTCGATAGATTTCTTGGAGCCAAAACCGCTCCTTCTTCTCTTCTTTATTTCTCTCTGTTCGATCACACCAATCGCTTTCTCTCTTGCTTACTCTCTCTCTTGCTACATTGCTCTACCCTTTTATACCCAGTTCTATAACTATATCTCAGAGACTTGCTATGACTCTGAGATGGACTCGACCTCGACTATGACTACGACTTCTACAACTCCAACACGAACTCGATGAACTGACTCATACTCGTACTCGTACACAAACTCGAACACGACTACGAGCATACTCATACACGACCACCAATACTCGACTACAACTACCAACTCTGAAAACAAGATTACCAACTCTAACAATCATCTCCTTAATCTTGTTTCTCCATCTTGATCACGCCGATCTTCTCTCTTGCGCCGTTCCTTCCTGAGCCTTGCTGCTTCTCTCTCTTGGACCAACTTCCAACTCTGGAGTGGCTTTTGTTTCTATGTAGCCTATTCCAAACGCCTTTTAGAGATAGACTACGACTATGCTATCTCCATGCATTCATGTGTGGCCCACGCCAACCGCTGATCATTGGCTTCTTGTTCACCTTGGCTGTGGGGCCCCCTCCCATGACCTGAGACACTGCATGTGCATGTGCTCCACTGTCCATAGTTGCATGCACTCCTATGCCTCCTGCATATGGCCTATGACAACCACTTGAGCTAACGCTGCTTCAACCTCCCTCTGCGTCAGTTGTGCGCATGCCTACTACGACTACTGTGTGCTGCATTTGGGTCTTGCCACCTTGTGCGCCCAAGCCACCGCTTGCTGCGCCAGCGTGGGGTTCACCACCCTCAAAGCCTCTGCCTCCCTCTGTGTTGACTACATGTGCGTGTGACGTGCGCCCCTGCATGCCTTCGGATCTACTGCATGCTACTGCATCTACATCTTCGCCAAAACCTGGCCCCTCTAGGCTGTTCTTCAGACAAATCGATCTACAAGTTTTCAAAGAAATCTTGTACAACCGATTAAGAGATCTTTTCACCTTCATTAACAAATCTATGTTCTTGTCGTACACATGCAAGAACTCATCCTGCAGCATCACTCTGCACCCTCTTTCTATCATCCACCGAGACTAAGTATGTTGTTGCATAGACTTGGTATATAGTAAATCCCTGTCAACAATTTCTTATCTCCGTTCTTGCATTGTAACATCATCATTCCTTTGCCTTTTATCTCCACCGTGGAGCCATTGCCAAAGTTGACCTTGCCCCAAATCTTCTCGTCGAGCTTATGAAACATGGAGTGATCTCCCGTCATATGGTTGGTTGCTCCATTGTCCAAGTACCACTGATCCGTGTGATCGTGGCTACCTTCCTTCATGTGTAGTTTTGGAACTACGTTCTCCTCATTCAGTGTCACCATGACTGGCTCCTTTTTAACATATGAGGAGAGAAGTAGTCCCGGTTCTTCATCTTTGGCGAGGTTCACCTCCCCGTCCTTCTTCTTGCTTCTTCAATCCGAAGCATAGTGCCCGTACTCGTTACAGTTGAAACACTTTATATGGCTACGGCATCCTGATGTGTAGTGCTCGAAGACATGTGTCTTATCATGGAATCTATCACCACCGCCTTGCCCAGCCTTGTCTCCACGGTCACCCCTGCCGCCTCGACCACTCTGGCCACCTCGATCATGCCACCTCCCACGATTGTTTGATGAGCTATGACCATCTCTTGGATCTCTCTTTACCAGCAACACCTGCTTGTTCTGAGATCCCTGCTCAGATCTCCTTATGCGCCTTGAGGGAGTCGGTGATCTCCTCTATCTTCTTCTTGTCCAGATCGGAGGAGTACATAAGCGTGGTTACAACGGGTAGGTACTTCTCCAGAAGCACGTGTAGGTACTTCATCACCATAGATTCCTCCATCTTGTCGCCAAAAGAGTTAATCTGATTGTACAATGAACTCAACTTGCCAACGAAATCATCCATCGACTGGGTCTCTCCCATCTTTAGATTCTCGAACTCACTTTGCAAATTCTAGAGCCACACATCCTTGACACGATCAATGCCCTCGTGCATCATCTGAAGCATCTCCTATGCTTCCCGTGCTGTCTCCTTGATGATGAGCTGATGCATCATCACATCTGGCATCGCCTGGTAGATGATGGCAAAAACTGTCTGATCCACCTTGTTATCTACCTCCTTGTCCTTCCCCTTCGAAATGATTGCACCCCAGACACCCTAGGCGTGCATGTTTGCCTTCCTCTTCATTGCCCACACCGGATAATTATCGATCATCAGGAGAGGGTACTGGAGGGAGATCAGCCCACTCCCAGCGCTCGAAGTCGATGCTTCTCCCATGTTCTTCAGGTAGCACCAAGATTAGCAAGCTCTGATACCACTTGTTGTAGCCTACGACCACTCTATAGCTTTTACAACCACTCACAATAGTCGTATGACCATATCTGGAATCGTTACGACCACTCTGATTCTAGTTATGATCGCGTTGTGACCACTCCGATCACGCCTCCCAGCTCCGACTGCATACTCGTAACTTCAGCTGAGAAAGTTACGACCACGTCTTCTGCCACTGCACTACGCTTCCTTCGACCATGTAGTAAGTTCGATCACCGTAGTCGTAACTCGATTACGACCACACCGCGACTTATGTCCACGTTGAAGGCTCTATCGACTACCATTGTCGTAACCCTTACGACCACGTCTTCTGCTTCATGACCATGGTCATAACTCATTTACGACTATGTCTTTAGCTCCTGCGGACACCTCCGCTTGATCGCCATGGTCGTAACTTCATTTATGACCACGTCTGCGAACATATAGAACTCGATACTTGATAGATTTCTTGAAGCCAAAACTGCTCCTTCTCTTCTTTATTTCTCTCTGTTCGATCACACCAATCGCTCTGATCACACCGATTGCTTTCTCTCTTGCATACTCTCTCTCTCTCTCTCTCGCTACATTGCTCTGCCCTTTTATACCCAACTCTATGAATACATCTCAGAGACTTGCTATGACTCTGAGACGGACTCGACTTTGACTATGACTATGACTTCTACGACTCCGACATGAATTCGATGAACTGACTCGTACACAAACTCGAACACAACTACGAGCATACTCGTACACGACCACCAATACTCAACTATGACTACCAACTCTAAAAATAAGATTACCAACTCTAATAGTAATCAGATAATAACTAACTATTTCAGGTAAAAATTTAGCATTTCGATGAAACATGAAAAAGCTGAGAAAGGGATAGATATATCTCTTGTAGTTGCATGCAACATTGCTTTGTGGTTGACATGTGAGCTAACAAATACTTACTAATTGGAAAAGTAACCTTGGCCTTCCTTTGTGTATTGAGTGTTGTAAGGTCTTACGACCTCCCAGGATCTTTTACGACCGGTTAGAGTCGTTTACGACCGGTGAGAATCAAATACGATCGGTTCAGAGTACTTACGACCAATTCCGAACGCTTCAATCTCCTTCGATCGCCTTTTCAACGTGGTCGTAAATTTACTGTAGCAATTTTCGACCGTTCTGCGATATCGCTACCGCTGCCTTCCTTCAGCCGCTCGAGATACCGTGATCGAAGCCTTCTACGAGCACGCAGTGATGCCGGCGATCACTCGCTCACCGTAGTCGAACACCCTTTCGACTACGCTCACTTCCTTCAACGTGATCGAGTCACTTTCAATCATGTACTAACCTTCTCGGCGTAGTCGTAAAATCACTGCCCTTTGCCGTGGTCGTAGCGCCCCGACTACGCCGCTGAACTTTGCTGTGGTCGTAACTCCTCCCGATCACGCTTGCGGTGATCGTGAGTCCTTCCGACCACGTCTTGCGCAAACACACAACAAAACAATGCTCGTGTTTCTCCTCTTTTGGTCTTTTCTCAATTGCTTGGTGTACAGAATACATGGCTCTAAGCCTCTTTTTATACCCGGCTGTTCTACTTTAACACGGGTTCTCAACCTACTCCGACTCCGAGTCTAATACGACTTCGACTCTGTTTCCAACTACGACTTTGAATTGCGGCTGCAATTCGACTTTGATTACACCCAAATTTTGTATGCGTCTTCTAAAACTAGATTATTTCCAACATTGAGCATGCCAGAATAGGCCCCAAGAGCGCCGAACTGCAAGAAGCAACATTCTTTCATTCTTTTGTTTAAAAAGCTTCGTGACAAAACCACATTAGCAATCACTTGATGTGATTATGTCGTCAGAGATGCGGTTGAAGAACTATGGTCAATCGAAGGGAAGCCGTGGTCATAGATGCAGTCGAGGTGCTCTGGTTGACAAGCCGTGGTCAGTGAAGTGGTCAACAGTGCGTGGTTGAGAAGCTATGATCGCGCAGCCGTGGTTGTGAGGCGTGGTCGAGTCTTTCGAATGGTGCTTAAAGTGCTAGTCGTGCAAATTGTGGAGAAGATCCCGGACAGTGGCATGAGAATAGGTACCAATTGTTAGTCGACTTAGTGCATACGTGAGGTTTATTTAAGCCATGTACTTCTTGTAAGCAATTGGAGGAGTTGCGAGTGAATAGAATAGAGAGAAGAAAAACTCGTGTGTGTTGTTCCAAAGAAGAGAGCACGTGTGTGTTTTCTCCCAGCGAGTAGCGATCAGTACTAATGGATTTAGTTCCAACACATCTGGCCACGGGCGGTGGTGGTTTGACAAATTGGCAACACCAGAGAGAGAGAGAGAGAGAGAGAGAGAGAGAGAGAGAGAGAGAGAGAGAGAGGTGTGTGTGCTGCCAGTGCCACTGCTGTGCTTGTGGGCGATGCGTGGACATGGCTGGCGGTGACAGAGGGTCTTGTCTATCGTCTCCCACGAGGAAGTGGGGGGAGACACGCGACGACTAAGCTAGGGATGAGTGGGGTTGGAATGGGAGGAGAAGCGGCGACAGTGGAAAAAGCCACGAGAGGGATGTGAATGCTCGCGGCGGTTGCAGAATACATGGGGTCGCCGCTGATGGTTTCTAGCTGCCGCAATTGCCGCCAAAGGAAGTGGGAGGAGACGAAGGAGATGGGACGGGATCCAAGTGAAAAATGGGCTGGTTTGGGTGCATAAGAATGCATTATAGTATCATTGGAGCCGTTGATATCTAATCTGTACCTCTCAAAACACATCCAAAGGCTGAGAACAATCAAGATGACATGGCTTCACCAAAATGCAGGGAATTCAGCTAGTGGGGGCCAACTGTACAGGCATATAGGATATGCAGACTTTGTTTATGAGCAAGAACTTTCCTCCCAAATATGCTTACGTTTCTATAAATTTTGCCGGAAGATGGACACGATAAAATAACATTAAACTAAGTGAAATGCTTTTCATTTGGATATGACATCTTGGAGGGTTTGATACTTTGAAGTTTTTTAGACTTTTGGAGGAAAAGCACATACCTCCATAGCAGATAGACAACCAAAGTTCCAAGCAGGATGTTCTATTGCAAATAGACAGGAAACATAAAATAGCAGCAAAAACAGGATTTGGATTTGGACAGCGGACTGCCTTTCCAAGCGAGGATGGCCGAACCAACACACATGCCCCCTTTGCAAATGGGCCTTAGAAACGGCAATCCACTTACTAGTAGAATGTTGCTACTCCTCTCGAATCTAGACGGCTGTCGTGCGTTGGACTACTTGCAGTTCCTTGAATCCAACCTTATGGCGGACCACCTCCTCCGTTCGATAATTGTGGGAGTCAATAATTCTTTCGCTTGGAGCTGGTAGGAAAGCGGTCGCAACCCTCATAACGCTGGTAACTTGAAAAATATGGTGCGAACAAAATGCACGGATCTTCTGATCGACAGAGTCCACGTCGAAGTCTCTTATTTCACGCGTCAAAGAGGAGGTAGGGACTTGGGTCCTTGCGGGATCCAATAAGCTGGCGGAGTTACTGCTACCTCTGTAATCCCCTTTTCTCCTTCATTGTAGTCACCTTGTGGCGACATCCCGCTTCTTGAGCGGAACTCACTTGTAACTGACTTTTTTCTTTCTCTTAACTAATTCCGAGTAGCCCTCCTGCCCGTAGTTCAAAAAAAAAAATGTAAAATTGCAGCAAAAACATAAAGGAGTGCAAACGTAGCAACCGCAGTTTTTCTTCTTTTGTAATACAGCTTGATCTAATCCATCAACCATAAGGTGGTAGTAATCCCGTCCTGCACCATCCATGCGACTTAGCGCACACTTCAACAGCTAGGGGTGAAATCCGAGTGGATACTGTCCATCCGATCCGGAGCTGGATCTAGTCAGGACCAAATCCGGAAAACTATTCTACTATCCAGTCAGATCCGAGGTTAAATCTAGAGCAACCACTATCCGCCAGATTTGGATTTCCCCATATTGCACTGGATACTTTCCTGTATAGTAATCTGGATAGTTTCCTAGATAGTCTCCCGAATTGTAGGAAGAAGAAGAAAAATTCTAGAAAAGGTTTTTTTGGCTTTGAAAAATAGCAAAAGGGACTCAAAACCCAAATAAAAATATTTGTAGACTTTGGAAAGGATTTATTAATTCTGTAAGAATGGTTTTAGTCTCAGGAAAAATAGGAAAAGCTTTTATAAATTCAAGAAACTTCAAGAAATGACTAAAAAAATCAATAATGGATAAAATGACTATTTTAAGCCAGAATTTGAAAATTGAGCCCCTTACACGTTATGTTGGTGTGATCATGTCAATTTTATGTTTTGAACTTATGTTGAAGTGAACTATGTCATTATGTCCATATGTGATCGTGCATTTGTGTGAGACTTATGTTGAAAAGTTGAAGCTATATATATGGTGGTATGGTTCAACATATATTCCTTCTTGTGTGTGCACAATTGCATACTATCTGACTATTTTAGCTGTTCCCGATCTAAATCTATCACGTATCCACCTCATGTACATCACAGACGGTTCATACGGAATCGTCTATGCTTAAACTATCACAGACGGTTTATACTAACAATTGTCTGTGATATTTTGATAGACGGTTATTAACACGAACTGTCTGTGATAATTGAGACATCATAGATGCATGGTTCATGTTAATAATCATCTGTGAACTTTCACAGATGGTTGTTAGTATAAACTGTTTGTGATAATAGAGACATCACAGATGTTCGTGTTAATAACTGTCTGTGAAAGTTGCGAACATCACATATGGTTCGTATAATAAATCGTCTGTGATTTTGCGGACATCACAGATGGTTCTTATAACAAACCATATGTGACATTGCGGACATCATAGAAGGTTTGTATGAATAACCATCTGTGAATTATCACAGAAGGTTATTAGTACGAACCGTCTGTGATAATGTCGTATCACAGACGGTTTGTGGTTGGAACCGTCTGGGATAATCTGCGCTATTAAATAGCGGGCATACGTGGTCTCGACATAGATCTGTCTTCATTGCGCTACATCGGTGGAGTGAGGCGGCCGACTTTGGGGAGTTTGGTGAAAACATATCGCTTGTAGATCTATATACGTCTTCTTGGTGATCAAAGGTTAGTACTCAATTGCTTCTAATAACTTATATGCCTTGTAATTGAAAGAGATGATAGCTAGGTTTTTGTTTAGATCTAGCTAGCTAGCTAGGTTTAGAAAGATAGTGGTACTTTGCTCAATTTCAGAATGGGTAAGTACTCCTAGTTTATTTCAATATATTCTTGCTTAATATTATTGTGCCATGAATACGTGGCTAGCTAGCTACCTAATATAGATGTGTGCAATTAAGTATAGCTAGTCTAATTTACTATAGTAGTGCTAATAATCCAATTTGATACCCATTTGTTACATGTGTAGCGTAGATGGACCGAAGCTAGATGTATATTGAGAACCGTGTGAGTGAACAGTACATTAATGGCATGTCTACTTTTAGAAGAGCGGCCGAGCTGGATATGTTGAAGAAGGGGATGGAATATATGTATTGTCCATGCATTGATTGTGATAATCTAAAGATGTTTAGCAACTCAGCGCAGATTGAAGCTCACTTGATTCAAAGGGGTACATGGGAATTCTGAAGTCCTATGTATGCAATCGATCTCGACCGGAGGCTAGCATCACCGAAGGTTATACAACCGAAGAGGTCATTGAATTCTATATCAGCTACATGGCTCAGGTCGAACCGATAAGTGTACCTCTATCTCATCACGAGGGGAGGCTAGAGGGTATCGGGACTATTGGAAGGAAAGCAATAACTCCAAATTAAGATACGTAGGCTGAAGCCCATTTCACGGTTTTACAACACATGACTTAAGTGACCTCGTACATTGAAGAGCACAAGAACATGCTACGCCAAGAGAATGTAGGCCAATTAGAGCTTTGGATCATGAGACAACACAACTGTTAGTTCAACGAATGGTTGAAGGTGCGATTGATTGGGAGGTCATCAAGTGAAACACTACAATGGTTGACAAAAGGGCCAAAATTTACAATTCTGACATGGCAAGGATACGACATTAATGGCCACACATTTTATACAATAGATTAGGATAAAAAGAGCACAGTGCAGAACTCAGGTGTCTGCATAGATGCCTTTGATGTGCACATCAGTACCACTGACCCAAGCTCATACTACAGGCTTGTAGAGGAGATTTGGGAGCTTGACTATGTAATTTTCAATATTCCTCTATTTCGGTGCCATTGGGTCCAACTCCCACGGGGTATAAAGGTCGACAAGTATGGCATCATTACCATGGACCTCGAATGTGTAGGATACGAAGACGAACCATTCGTACTCGCGAGGCAAGTTGTTCAAGTATTTTATGTAACCCACCTGACAAATAAGAAGCGCCATGTAGTTCTTCATGGAAAAGAAGGATTGTCAGAGTTGAAAATGTCATGGATGAGGAAGAGTACAATCAATTTGATGAGTTGCCTCCATTCGGAGACGGCATCAGGCTCGAGGATGAATAAGGTGATGAAGCAAGCTATATGCGTGTTAGTCAGCATGAAGGGCTTTATTTAAAAGGAAATAGCCAAGTATAATAAATGATCCCACACAGCTAGTACCTATTTGGAAATTTTTGTAATGTAATCATAATTAGGAAACTCGGCATGTAATTATGGAACTATATTCCATTATAATTATAATTAATTCAGTAACTAAGAATTAGTTATATTTATGATTATGCTTTTGTTTTTCATATTGCATGGTTAGCATGCATTTCTTGCGGCTAGATGGAGTGAACTATCACAGGTGGTTTATCAGAACAACCGTCTGTGATAATACTATCACAAACAGTTCTTTTATAGAACCGTCTGTGATATATTGAATATCATAGATGGTAAAAGAACCGTCTGTGATAGTATAATTACAAACGGTTCCATAATAGAACCATCTATGATAGGTATATACCCCAAGGATAGGTTCTGACGCAGAGTTCTCACTCACGCACTCCGTCTCCACTTCCCCTGCTAGGTTTTGCTAGATCTGACTGCTCACTTGTGCGCGACACCGCCTCTCCCTCCTGACGCCGCCTTTCCCTCCTGACGCCACCTCTCCCTCCCATCGCCGTCTGCCTCTCCCTCCCGACGCTGACCGCCTCTCCCTCCTGACGCTGGCCGTCTCTCCCTCACGACACCGGTTGCCTCTCCCTCCCGTCGTCGACCGCCTTTCCCTCCTGACACCGGCCGCCTCTCCCTCATGACGCCTCCTCTCCCTCCCTATGGTACGAAACCCAAATCCCACAGTGGGTTCAGATATTAGCTCGATGATGATACTGGTCTAATACTTCATGATATATAGTACTTCATAATATATGCTTCTCTTGTTAGCTACAAGATCTAATCTCAATAGTTGGCTAATTTGTTTTATGATCTTTAGTAACTTCATGATATATGCTTCACTTGTTAGCTACAAGATCTAATACTAAAATTGGATATTCAAGCTTGAGCTCTAAATTGTTACTATTACTATCATTTGTTAATTTGTGGTCTGTCTCAATAGTTGTCTAATTTATTTTGTGATCTTCAGTAGTTGGCTAATTTGTTTTATGACCTTTAGTACTTCATGATATGTGCTTCACTTGTTAGCTACGAGATCTAATACTAAAATTGGACATTCAAGCTTGAGCTCTAAATTGTTACTATTACTGTCATTTGTCAATCTTGTGGTCTGTCTCAATAGTTGGCTAATTTGTTTTGTGATCTTCAGTAGTTGGCTAATTTGTTTTATGACCTTTAGTACTTCATGATATATGCTTCATTGTTAGCTACAAGATCTATTTGGAATGGCATGTTATTGTTCTAAAGTGACCTTGTAGTAATAATATATGCCACATAGACTTTCAAAGGGCATGAAGCAAGTTACACACTCCAGTATGTTAGGTTCAATGAACATGAGACACTGGTGTGTGTAATTCGATTAATAGAACTTAATTTGTTTATGCTCATAGCTTACTACAGTTAGTTTTTTCTTATAAGAGAGATGACGTCCCAACAGTCATCGTCGTCGTCATCTGGGTCTCACGCTCTAAAGATCAGGATAACTAAGCGTGGCCGAGGAGTATCGAAAAGGTCAGAGGGCCGAAGGACCATCATGGTGGTCTCTCCAATAAGGTCCCTCTGCAACCAAAGAAAGCAGCAGCAACATTTCGGATTACCTGCGGGATAATTGGAAGGCAACGGGTCCCCATCACCATAGGAAGCTGGAAAGATTTGGCAAAGGATTAGAAAAATCAACTGTGGGTGGAAATAACAAATTTGTTCGAGATCCTAGTAGAACTATAGGGACTCATGCAAACAGCAGCTACAGGACAACGTATGTGGATTCTACGTTTACCGCCATATGAAGGAAATCATGGACACTAAGACGAATGATCCAGAGGTTTGCCAACCTTCCAATAATTATTATTTTCTAATTACATATATGTACATATAGACACACACATGTGAATTAATGACTTAACATTGCTCCTAGCGACAGCGTGTGGACTTCAACGAAAGTGCATTTGATCTTGACAAACTCATCAAAATTCGAGAAAGCCTCTCCCAATTCTTGCTAGCAGAGGTCATAAACAAGACTGGAGAGTTCCACCTCTGTAATGGTGATTAGATGTTGAAACATTGGGTTCAATTGTAATCACTCAATTGTGCTTAATTAAACAATTCATTCAATTTTATTCATTTGTGAGATCTGTGTAACAATTGTCATGTTATATATGTGATCTGCTTGTGTTGTTTCATTCATCTGTGTGATTTATGTAATGATTGCCCTGTGCTATATATACGTGATCTTGCTTGTTTTCAGAGAGCATGGCTAGCATATCCTAAGGCTAACTGAAAAAGAGCAATCAACATCGCTGTTGAAGTAGCTATCACAGACGGTTCAGTGTTCCAAACTATCTGTGATATCGTACATATCACAAACGGTTAATACAAAAAACCAGCTGTGTTGTAAGTTATCACAAATAGTATGGAAGTCGTCTGTGATAGCCAGCTATTATCACTGACGCATAAACGCAGACGGTTTAGAAATCGTTTGTGATGACGGTTTTGAACCGTCTGTGATAACACTGTCTGTAGTAGTGAGTAATGATACAAGCATCCAAGCATCAACTACTTTGTTTAATCTATAAGTTCCACATTTTACTAACAGTCAGAATGCTAAGGTGACAATAGTAAGGATGTCAACTTATCATGGTGAGATCAATGCAACAATTGGATATAACCACCTACCTTCCAATATAGTGATTTTTACTGAAATTACACATATGCATAATAATTTTGAAAACAACATACTTAATAGTGAAACTTATGATCAACATGGTAAAAGGGGGGGGGTGTTTGCCTTACTCGTTGAACTCTTTGTCTTACTCTGAAACGGTGTTGGAGTTTTCCACAACATCGTATCTAATCGGTGAAAGCCAATTAAAATAAATAAGAGCTAAATAAATTCAAAAAAAGAGAAAATCCAATATTTTAAATATTATGGAAGATCATTATTTTATGAAAATTTAGGAATAAGTTCCATTTAATTTGGAGTTCATATGCAATAGTTATAAGCATTTGAACTATTCAGTTGAAAAATGCTGAAAAAGAAAAAGGAAAACATTGTACATGGAATTTCATTTTAATTTTTGTTTTCATTTATAAAGGAAAATCTAGATTTAATACGCCATTAGACTGACAGGTGGGGCCTACTTATCGGAATTTTGTTAATTTGCGGGGTTCATACGTCAGTAACTAATCCAGTTTTAAATATAAATCCAACTAATTAATCTACTTGGGGCGGAAGTACTGAATTGCTCACGAAATGCATCTATATGGACACTTGAGTTCTGCACTATGCTATTTCTATTCTGATCTGTTGTATAAAATATGTACCCATTAATACCATATCCTTACCATATTACAATTGTAAATTTTGGCCCTCTTGCCACCATTGCAGTGTTTCACTTGATGACTTCCCAATGAATCGCACCCTTAACCATTCATTGAACCGACGGTTGTGTTGTCTCATAATCCAATCCTCCGACCGGCCTGGATTCTCTTGGTGTAGCATACCCTTGTGCTCTTCAATATAAGGGGACACATCAGTCATATATGACAATACTGTGAAATGGGCTTGAGTGTACGTATCCAAATCAGGAGTTATTGCTTTCCTTCCAATGGTCTCAATACCCTCTAGCTTCCCCTCGTGATGAGATAGAGACACACTTATCGATTCAACTTGAGTCATGTAATCGATGTAGAACTCAATGATCTCTTCTGTTGCATAACCTTCGATGATGCTGCCCTCCGACCGAGATCCACAGTGTCACAAGATCTTCCACCAATGGTGCTAAGTACACATCAATATCGTTCCCAGGTTGCTTCGGCCCTTGGATAAGTAGTGACATCAAGATGTACTTCTAATTCATACACAGCCAAGGAGGAAGGTTGTACGTGCATACATTCACGAGCCAGGTGCTATATCAGCTACTCATGTTACCGAAAGGATTCATTCCATCTGTACTCAACTCAAACTTTATATTCCTCGGTTCCACACCAAATTCTACAAACATTATATCAATGTTCCTCCAATGGGCAGAATCAATAATGTGTCTTATCATTCCATCTTTCTTACGCCCTTCAAGTGCCAACGCAGTAGTCTTGCATCCTTTCAATTCGCAAATAAACGCCTCAAACAGGGAATTATAGGTAAATACCATAATATCTTAGCAGGAGGTCCTTGCTTCACCTCGATGCCATCGCCATCATCGAAGTAATTCTTACGCTTGTGTCGGGATGCTTTGCACATTGGACAAACATGTAATTTTGCATACTCTTTACGGTAGAGGATATAATCATTCGGACATGCATGTAATCTTTCTACTTCTATTCTCAATGGACAAAGAACCTTCTTGGCTTGGTAGGTGGTTTTCGGCAATGCACTTCCCTTTAGAAGGATGTTCGCTAGGAGATCTAACAACACCGTGAAACTTTTATCGGACCAACCATTGTTTGCTTTCAATTTTAGCAATTCAAGAATAGATGACAACCTTATGTATTGCGACTTGCAGCCCGAGAACAAAGGTTTCTCTGAGTCCTCCATCAAGCCCTTGAATTTACCAAACTCTCTCTCACTATAGTTCCCTTCTACATTGCGTAGCATCTGATCTACATTATCATCATGTGACCTATCCTCATCGAAAGCATAGTCCACAATCGGCATATCGTTGTCTCTCTCGACGATGTTATAATTACCTTCCTGTATCATATTCTTCTCTCCATCGTGACTAGTCCAACATGTGTACCCCTTTTTGAAACTCCTTCGAATCAAGTGAGCTTTGATCTATGATGAGTTGGTAACCATCTCCAGATTATCACAATCAATGTATGGACAATACATAAATTCATTCCCTTCATCAACATATCCTGCTCGGCCACTCTTTTAAAAGCAGATACACCATTAATGTACTCTTCACTCACACGGTTCTCAATGTACGTCCAGTTTTGATCCATCTACACTATGTATGTAACAAATTAGTGTCAAATCAAATTATTAATGCTACTATATAGCTAGCCAGCCTAATATTTACACATAATTGACATTCACCTTATAATAAATTGTCCATATCTAAATTAAGTAGCTAGCTATGTACTATTCATGAAGCAATGCATATATCAAGTAAGAATATATTAACATAAACTAGGAGTAGTGACTCATTCTTAAATTGGAGCAAACTACCAATTAAGCTAGATCCAAACCTAACTGTCATATCTCTTTATTACAAAGCATATAATTATAAGCAAATACGTATTATCCTCTAATCACCAAAAACAAATAGATCTACAAGAGCTAGATCTGCAAGTGGTACCTTCAATGCAGCGCAATGAAGACAGATCTATCGGGACCTCACTGGTTAGCCATTTAATAACGCGGCGTATCCCAGACACGTCCAACCGCGAACCGTCAGTGGTCTTACACTATCATAGATGGTTCCCATTAATATCCATCTGTGATAATTCACAGACGGTTCTTAATAAAACCGGCTGTAATAATGGAGATTTCACATATAGTTGTTATTACGAACCGTCTGTGATAATTACTTATCATAGATGGTTTGTATTAATAACCGTCTGTGAATAAATATCACACACGGTTCCTAAGTAGAATCGTCTGTGATAAGCACGGTTCTAAAATCTAAATTATATACATAAATGCAAATTTGGTAATGACTTAGGAGTAAATATGTATTACTTAGTTGCTTTTTACTGGTCTGTAATGCCGTCATGTCGTTATACCGAGACTGTTTACGTATATAAAAAAGAGTAAATGCAAATTCAACTAGTTGATTTTACATATATATATGGCGCCCAAACAGTGTTGCCAGTCGTTTCTTACAAAAGATAACAAAAAAGTAGAAACCTAACTGTTTCGATATTTTTTCTAGTGTTAGAGGTAGCATGCAATCTCCGTCTTCAAAACTTCGTAGGTGATGTGGTCGGCATTTACGGTTCAGGATCATCAGCGAACGAAGCCCGAAATGCATCCACCTACTGACGCGCTCGTTTGAGTGTCTCCTGAACATCCTCCGACTGAACAACCCAATCGAATTGAGCCCATATGTTCTCTTCCCTTTCTTGAGGGGTCTCAGCAAGGTTGACTCAGTCGCTCGCCACCTCGACTAAGCACTCCAAGTGACGGCAAACCGCTTGGAGACATGCAACGTCATTATGGAGGACCACATCGATAGCGAGGTTAGCTTGCGAGAAGCGGGAGACCAACCGAAAGATGCAGTAGAGGAGGATGTTAAAACGGCGAAAGGTGGCCTTCAATTGTTTTGGCAAATTGTTGGACATAGGAGGGACACTGTTGGCACAGTGTCCTTCCGCAGCATCCGCCAGCGTACGACCGGTGAGGTGCTCGTCCAAGATAGCTCAATGCCAGCGACAAGGAAGAATAGGTAGCCATTTATTTGTGCTTGAGAGACAAGGAAGATAGCAAGCTAGCGAGGTGCTCGTATAGGATTAGTCTCTGGTGGCGGATGATCATTTTTATATAATAAGGAATACTTCTGGCTCGTGAGATGAAGAGATGCATCTAGGAGCCAAAACGATCAAAGGGAGCCGAAACGATCGAAAGCGCGCATCAAGGCGAGGAAACATACCACAAACGGTTCCAACCACAAGCCGTCTGTGATATACAACTACCACAGACGGTTTGTATTAATGAGCATATATGAACTATCACATACGATTCTGAAAACCGTATGTGATATCTCAATTATTGCAGACAGTTCGTATTAATAACTGTCTGTGAAGAACCGTCTGTGATAGTACGGTATCACAAATGGTACACGAAGTACACTTGTAAAACTGTCTGTGATAATTATAACACAGACGTTTCGAGGAAAACGTATGTGGTGAGACGTCCAGTATAACATTTTTTGTAGTAGTGCTTTTACGTGATTAAGCCCCACACTTTTCCTGAAATTACGTACGTGTCCTCTATTTTTTCGAAAAAGTCCTTCGCTTTCTCGGAAAATACGTATTTGTCCTTGATTTTTCAGAAAACCCCTTTACAAATTGTCGACATTTTGTTTCGGTCTATGTAGTAGCTAGCGCGTTGTGACACCGCGCTTTCGCAACTAGTTACCTTATGAAGCAAGCAAAGCAACACACGTGCATGCCCGCTCGCCTTACTATGCCATCGTCCGCCTGCACGTTCGCGACACGTCTGAACGGCGCAGCTGTTTCGTGTCCAATTGTTAGGAACCAGTCGCATTCCGATGTCTTCGTTCTAGCTCACGGACCGCTGCGCGTCTTCTCCATCAGACTCTACCATGACCTTCGTTGGATCGTATGAATTTTTAGTCGTGGTACTGTTCTATTTTCATGGATATGTATATATCTGTACAGTTAGGACTACTAAATGCGATCTTGTCTTCATCTGTCCTGGTAGTAGTATTCTTGTATATTTGGAGTAGTCCCTTGTGATTATAGTACTGTTCATAGTTGTTTATAGGGGAGTGTCTATACAACATTCGACTGTTTTTGAGAACAAAAACAATCAGATTTTGAGCCGTTAGATGGAGATTCAACGTCCTAGATTATTTTTTTGGAGGGGGTCATTTTTTTGGCGTTAGATTGATCTGGGGCGTTAGATCTCCATCCAACGGATCCACCCATACAAGCCTCCCTCCAAAAAAAAATGACCCCCTCCAAAAAAAAATGATCTAGGACGTTGGATCTCCATCTAACGGCTCAAAATCTGACTGTTTTTGTTCTAAAAAACAGTCGAATGTTGTATAGATACTCCCTTGTTTATAAGGTTAGAATATATGCTACACATAATTTGATCACTATTTTACGAATTAAATTAGTCCTAAAGTGCGCAATTTTCTAAACAAAAAATCATTGGCAATGAAATTTCCAATAAAAAACGTAAATATTTCTCTTGTTCCTATCTCTTTACACACCACAGCATTCGCAATCCAAGCATCTGAACAATGTCCAATTTGAAATAATCTGGAACAAGGAACTACAAATTTTTATTTTTTTCCATCCATGAACTAAAATAATCTTGACTCAAGTACTCAAGAATGCCTTTCGCCCCTTTATTGAGTATAGCATTCTTCCTCCCACATTGCATCTTCAACATTCTCTGATTTTCCTCATCAACATATATATACCACGAATTTTTTGTACGGATAATCCATTTTTTATTCAAAATTACAGAAATATACCCGCGAATTTTTTTTACAAAAATAGGCTCCAGTCGCCCAATGGTTGGGTGACTGGAGCCTTTCACCCAACCCAGCAGCGACAACTGGAAAATCACCAAACCGTTGGGCGACTTTCATCCAGTCGCCCTCCCATTGGGCGACTGTATGAAAGTCGCCCAATGGTTGGGCGATCGCACCTGTGCCCCGAGAGAAAAAAGAGAGGAAAGAGTCCATCTTTGCCGAAATTTGGAAAGTGCATAAAACCTTCGCCAAATATAGTGAAAATTGGTGGAGCTATTCTTCATACATCCAACAGCCTCTAGAAAAAAAATTTGAACAATTTCGGCCACGGGATCAAAAGTTATAGCAGTTTCAGTCTGTTTCCGACACACCTTCAGTAAAACGGGCATAACTTTTGCATACGGTGTCCGTTTTCAACGTTCTTGTACTCGTTGGAAAGCTAACGATGAGCCCAATCCAATAAAAATGACCTGCTTGCGCCCATCGCCCTCTAAGACCTCAAAAATCGGCCATCTTTGGATCTAAACCTGCGTCGCAAATTTTTAGTTTCTGTTTTTGCCCTTTTTCTTGGTCTTTCTTTCGGAATTTGGATTTTGCTTCAACTGAAAAGTTGTAGATCTCATAGAAACCTTTCAAATAAGTATATATAAGCCATATAGAACTTTGCTATTTTATCTTTTCAGACTAGTTGTTTATATTGCATCGGTATATAAAACGATCGGTACATACGGTTTTTGTCGGCCCCTGAGTGCAGTCGCCCAATCATTGGGCGACTGCATGAAAGTCGCCCAATGGGAGAGCGACTGGATGCAGTCGCCCAATGGGAGAGCGACAGGAATGTTGGTGATATGCCCTAGAGGCAACATGGAGATGTTGAATATATCACATACTATGTTTATGATACATTGCTTTGTTCCTTGAAATAGACATTATCATTATTGATCAATGAGTATGTGACTTATTCATGAGACTCTTAATGCCAAAATATTGCTATTTCTAAATGATCCCTGATCATATATCATATGAGGAACAAATATGATTCAAAGATCAGCATATGTATTGATTGATGATCATGTCTCATGGATCATGGTATGGAGATACCAAATCAATAATATGGACATGTGTTAGTGAACATATGTTGGATATTGGATAGACCCGCCATGAGACACTGCAGAGATTCCATGTGTCATTAGTTGGTCTCAAGTAGTGTTTATGTAGAATCCTTAGACTTGAGATCATCATGGTTCCCAATATGCGTAGTAGCCTATTTTGGGACTACTAACCACTACTCCGTAACTGGGTAGTCATAAAAGTAGTCTTCGGGTTTGCTATGAAATATGTAGTGGGATGTGAATGATCAAGATAGAATTTGCCCTCCTTATGGGAGAGATATCTCGAGCCCTCGATGTAATGGATTATGAAAGTGCATGGCCATGCCAATGTGATTGAGGAGTCAATCACAAGTTTATAATCTATCACGGAATCGAGAGAGTGATTGAGCTATTAAGAGGATGACACAGTCTCGCCTTGAGCTTAATCTATATCGTGAGGCAAAGGGATTCGTACATGAGAACATTACGAGTTCAAATTGATATGATCTTTACGTATACTTTGGGGTTAATATGTCTTGCTAGAGGCGCTATTAACAGGGTGACCGGAAAGGTGTTTCGGTCGCGACCAAGTATACGTGAACCTCTGGTCGCACACTTAACGGGTTGGAACACTAATTCGAATGTGATTCGGATGTGGGCTCAATTCGGATAGAGATCCGGATAGACTCCTATTGGGCCTCGGTCCACGAGGCCCAAGTGAGGAGGTCTATATATTTGGAGGCGGGGCCGAGGATGTACGCTCGCTCTCTCCCGAGCAAAACCCTAGCCGCCACCTCCCGAGCCAAACCCTAGCCGCTCGCGAGTCTTTGGTACACTCGCGATCGGCGTTCACCCGGACGTGTGGATACCGGTGGAGGCGCTGCTCGTTGCGGCGTTGATCGGCATCAACAAACTACAGATTGGATCTGCTCGTGGTGTGGTTGATCGCGTGGAGGAGACGATCTGTTCGGGACGATCGGCTACTTCCACTACTACCTCGACGCGCGTGGTTGGATCGGCTTCTCCAACTCTTCTTCCGCTGCGCTGCGTGTCTAGTGGTAACGATCTATGATCCCTCCTTAGCATGATGTCCTGGTGTGCGGTAGAAATTTTTTATTTTCTGCTATCGTAGCCTACGCGCGTTCCTTCAAGGAACTCTGTCGGCCCCTGGTTGGGCGATAGGCTCCAGTCGCCCTCCCATTGAGTGACTTGAGCCTATTTTTGTAAAAAAATTTCCGCGGGTATATTTCTATAATTTTGAATTAAAAAATAGATTATTCGTACCAAAAATTCTATATACCACTCCCCTTCCGTACATATATACCATCAGTCAGAACCAATGCCATCTGTACGTAACAAACTGTCATCACCGGCGCTCACGGTGGCGGTGGCAATGGCAGTGACCTCTCCGGTTTGCTCTCTCCAGGCGGTGTCGGGCTCGTCCCACGACCGCGGACGGACGCCGGTCAGGAAGTAGACCACCATCTCCAGCTTCTCGAAAACCATGTACCTGTCCAGCACCTTGTTCCACATGCCGTTGAGGACGCAGTAGTTGGAGTTGTACGGTGGCCGGTGGTGCGGGGCGTGGCGTGCGCGCGACAGGATCACCCCGGCGGCCTGCAGCGCCTCGACGCCGGGCGGCAACCTGCGCTTGTTCTCGTGCGCCCACGCGTGGGACTTCTGGCTCAGCATCACGCACGCCGCAAACGTGCCGGCGAACGCGTGTGCCGCCGCGGGGGCATCGGCCCAGGTGGCCGTGGCGGAGATGGCGGGGAGCACGAGAGCCACGCCGCGCGCGGCCTGGTGGAGGTTGTTGCACGTCTCCTTGCGCGAGATGGTGGAGGGGTAGCGGTGGTGGCCCTGGAACGCCGCGATCTGCGCGCCGAAGACGGGAGTGGAGGCGTCGCCGTAGTTGTCAATGGACCAGTGGTAGATGCCGCTGCCGAGGTCGCCGAGGGAATAAGCGACAAGGACGGCACCGAGAGGCCCGGCGAAGAAGCCGGAGTCGGCGGCGAGGGAGGCGGCCGTGAACAGGGAGGAGAGGATGGCGGCCGAGCCGGCCAGCATCCACGCCCGCTGCGGCCACGTCGACCTCAGCTCGTCCGGGTCGGTCGGTGCCGGCAACGCCTGCGTGTTAGGCGTCCGGCGAAGCGGCGGCAGGTGGCAGCGCGGGGTTAGGGGTACATGGCTAGCTAGTTGTTGAAGTATAGGCTGAGTCGCAGACTTTATAGGCTTGATGGAGAGCTTGCTTGTCTGTACAGGGATGCAGATTCTCTGTTTGAAGTGTAATGGCAGAGATCAATAGTGTTTTGCCATTCTTTGATTCTCAGCCGTCGGATCAAAGAATTAACGCGTGAGATCGAACGATACAGCGTAGTGTTACAGTATTCACGGCAGGAACTACAGCACTTGCTACAGTGTCGGGCAGATCTTGGCCCTTGATTTTTGATCCGAGTGTCAATATTAGTAAAGGCATGGTGCCATTACACTTCAAAGGCAGAGTATATGAATCCAGGTGTAAGTGGTTAGTGGTGACCAAAATATGGTAATGGAGAAAGCAACGTAGCTAGGAGCACTACCTGTGGAATGTATGTGGTGTGACGAGGGACCACGTAGGGAGAGGGGAAGGAGGAAATTAAGAGCGGTCACGTTCGAGAGGGTTTTAGTTCCTGATTTTTTTTAGTTTTTAATTTATTTAAATCAAAAGTCATTCAAAATATATTAGCTTGTAATTTTAGCTTTTTTTTTTTGGTTTTTTGTCTTTTCTTTTTCCGTATTCCTTTGTATTGTCCGTGGCAATATAGCTATTTTTTTAATTTTTTCTATTTTCTATTTTTCTCAAAAAATTAATAGTCGTTATAGTATAATTTCAATCAACGGTCAAAAACCCAAGCCTTAATCCGAAACCTTAAGCCGTTTCCAGCAGCCCACTGGTCGATAACCCTTGCACCTGCACGGCCTTCCAGTTTGAAAACGTGCTCTACTTTTATGTGACTTTATAAGCTATATTTTGTATAGATAATTCACTAATTAAGATATTCTCATGTTTGAGTCAAACGTAATATATATGTGTCAGGAGTCCATGTATCATGTTTGAATTATGTACAATTTTGAATTTAAGTTGAGTAAAGATAAATGTAAATTGTGATTTGGAAATTCCAAGCATCTAGATGTATGTAAATGTGAAATTCAAAACTCCAAAAGAATTGTTGTAGTTGGATATTTCTAGAAGCAGAATGGACAACTCCAAAAGAGAATTGTAGCGTGAGATATAACTTAGGAATAAAATATTTTAGGAAGTTCTATGTCAAAATACATATAAGTTGAGAACCAAAACTTTAAAACTAGTGTGACAAGTATATATAAATCGAAGTTCAAATAAGAAAATTAAAAGTTTTGAATGTCCAAAAGCTACTATATAAAACTGAAATTCTATTATATAAAGCTATGTAAATGTATAATTATATTTTTAAAAGAAAACCATTAACAATAAAAGAACAGTTGAAAATGTGAAACCCATATCATTTGGGCTTATTTTTGGTGGCTTATGGCTAACAAGCACTGTAGCTGGCTGAAAAAACACTGTAGATGACAGAGGCTTATTTAGCATAATTAAATTTTAAAAAATTTAAAAATATAAAAAATATATTAGCCTATTACATATAATACAAACAAATACGGGAAAAAAGAACCGGCAAAAAAACTCAACAAAAAGCCAAAAGTTAAGAAAAAGACGAAATTTATGAATAGTGAAAAATAAGCCGGAGGCTAAAAGCTGAAGTCCAACCGATCACCTAGACAAGAAAGAAATAGCTTTGCCAGGACAAGGATATTTCTGCATTTCCACCTCTCTCTCTCTCTCTCAAACACATGGACGTTTTTGTCTGCTTTTGTGATTGGTCCCTACTTGATGACACCATCTTGGTGTCTTGGCCAAGTCAGGGCTGTCCTTTTTGTTTTAGGTCACTTGCATTAATCAATTAGTAATAGGGGACACTTGCATTTTCAGGGCAATTCATGGTTGTCCTTTTTCAGGGCAATCCGGCTAGCAACCTATACGTTTTCTTTCGGTGTCAAAGGTCACTTCCATTAGCCAATGAGTAATAGGGACAGAAGTAAGAAAAATCCACGACAATATCCTTGTCGCGTGGATCGACCTGTAGTATTACCACAATGTGCTAAATTAACAAATTTTACTAAAATTTCCCACGTTCCGCGCAGGGGTGTATTCAATGCGAAATTTAGTTTTCTTTCTATGTGCTAAATTGCAAATTCCATGTGCATCGTTAGATTTGATCATTTGCGCCACTAACTTGACACGAAATTCTTCCAGATTTAAAGATACGTATGGATTCAAGTAAGGGCGATACTCATGCGAGAGTCCTCCAATGAAGATTAGGGAAGATTGTTGAATCTTTGAGTCCTAGGTAAAGAATCGGTGTAGGAGTTGCTCGAACATACTAGTGAGTCGTAGTCACGTAAGTTAGGTTAGAAATTAGGTTTTTGTTGACACAATTGCAAAAATCCTGTTTTAATCGAGAAATCCAAAAAAAAATTCTAATTCAACCCTCCCCTCTTAGACATCCGATCCACTTTAGGAAGGACACGTGAATGGGGTCCTCTCCCTATGTGATCGATTCCCTAGACTTCACAATCTTGCCTTTCACAAAACAATAAGTGTGGCTGAAGCCTTGGGGGGATGATCTTTAGTCTGTCTCCTTTTAGAAGAACTCTCTCGGGGGAAAACTTTGACGATTGCAGGGAAGTGGAGTCTACATGTGGTAATGTGATGCTTACAGATCAATATGATAAATTAATTTGGAAATTACTCCCGACTAAAGGCTTCACTGTGCATTGTTTTCAATTATCTTTAACTAATGCCAATGTCAGGTTCCCTCACAAAGTTATTTCGAAAACTAAGCGTAGGATCGTTGATGGCAATCAGAGAGAGGGTGAATGATTGCAGCGTACAACAGAAATTTTTCTTTTAATTTTCTGCCTTTTACTTGTTTAATCTGCAAAAACCAGAAATAACAAAAACAAAAAGCAGAATTTTTTCCTGATTTTACCGTAGCAATCACTGCAACGTACTACAGTACTTACTGCAGCAGTTACTGTAGAGATTTACTGTAGCAAAAAAAAAATCTCCGATGATGTTTGATTCCGATCGATAGCGTAACACGTTTTTCATTCAATCTAGCAATCAATTTTTAATCAAAACTGATTCATTTATATAAGCAAGAAAAATACATATACATAGATCAATGCATGGAGAATTCATAGGAATTAGGAAAACCAAGAAAAAGGATAATATATGCGAATTAAAAAACTTACAAACTCTTATTCAAAAATGCGATCACTGTTCATCCATCAGCCTCCATGAACACAATTTCCTTTTTCTTTTTCCCAATCAAAACACGACGCCACCGCTCTCTTTTTTTGTCCGCTCATAACCGCGCTGCCCCAAAAGGACGCGTATTTTTTTCTTCTCCACGGCTGCCACACAGCACACGTATCTCCGTTCTTTTTATGCAGCCAGTTACGAATCCTATTTAATCTCTAGTTAGAATCCTAATCCAACTAGACTTGGGCTTTTTACCTCAACTAGGCTTTTGGCCCACTAATTTTCAAGGGATCCGGAACCCTTCCTGACACGGGTTTTTCACACTCCCGACTTTTTCAACTCATCACGTGTCGAAGCCTCCAGGACCGCACCACCTGTATCTTCTCCACGCATCATCCACCTTTGATCTCCATGTTCTCCAGCGTGAGCCCGACCACCTCGTGACATCCTCGACCGCCTGGACCTCAGATTTCCCCCTCCTAGTCCCGGTCTTCCTCGTCACCGACCATGACCGTCTCCACGCCAAATGCGACACAACTTGCATAACAACTCTAAACAAAATTACCAATTATTCATCATCACAAATTATCCATTATCAATTATTCATCACCAACATATTCTAGATCTAGCCACATGGTCTAACACTAAGGTACCCTTGAAGATAAAAATTTTCATGGGGTATTTGAGTAAAAAAAGTGAGCTTGACCAAGGATAATTTGCTGGAGAAGCAATGGAAAAATCACAAGTTTTGTTTAATCTGCCGAAATGAAGAAACTATTGAGCATCTCTTTTTCAGTGCTCTATGGTTAGATATATTTGGCAAGTTATCTCGGTTGCTGTTGGTATACCAATCCCTGACAACAGATCTCATATGTCGGGGTCATGGCTAAGCGTATTTGGTACGTAGAGTTTAAACCTCTGATTTGTGTTGGGATTGCTGCGGTTTGCTGGGCCATCTGGAAGGCGACGAACAACACATGCTTTCAGCATGTGTGGCCCTCACATCCCAACCAAATCATCTTCGGGACTGGTAAGTGGCATCACCATTGGTCTCTGTTGCACAAGCAGGATGAACGGGACTTGCTAGTACAAAGTGCGAGGAAGCTCACCAAGGTAACTGTTGATAGGGTGAAATTGGGTTGGATACGGACGAATATCGCTTATCTCGTATTCTAATACATATTTTTCTCCTAATTCAGAGGCGGATACGGGCAGACTGGATATGAATACAAATTTGAAGTATTCAAGATAGGGACATTTAGCTCTTATTTATTTTAATTGGCTTTCACCGATTAGATATGATGTTGCAGAAAACTCCGACACCGTTTCAGAGTAAGACGAAGAGTTCAACGAGTAAGGCAAACACCCCCCTTTTTACCATGTTGATCCTAAGTTTTACTATTAAGTATGTTGTTTTCAAAATTATTATGCATGCGCGTAATTTTGGTAAAAATCACTATATTGGAAGGTTGGTGGTTATATCCAATTGTTGCATTGATCTCACCATGATAAGTTGACATCCTTACTATTGTCACCTTAGCATTCCAACTGTTAGTAAAATGTGGAACTTATAGATTAAACAAAGTAGTTGATGCTTAGATGCTTGTATCATTACTAGTTGTGCTAGGTTGAGAAGTTATAAAAAATGTTCAAAAGTGGGAGACACTTGTGAAATGGTATAGAGGTGATACCTCTATTATTTTAGTTAGCAAACAAAATAGAAAACATATTTTAGACTTGGGTGAGTGGTTGTAGAGACCGATGCGGTTAGCATAAAACTTTGGTTTGTGGTTGTCTCACCCGGGTCGCCCGGTGCGGGGAAGACTCGATGGTAGCCAAAACCCTGGCACAATCACCGTTGCTAATGCAGTTTTGGGATCAAAGCCACCAATCTTGGATGATGTTCTTTCCAAGGCGTTCCAGATCGATAAGAAGGTGGTAGATTGGCTCCAAGCTCAGTTCTGGAAGAACAACCACAACTAAATTATGGATATAGGCTTGAGAAGGTTTATGCTTAGCCGTGTGATAGCAAATAACACAGGTTTGTTTGTTCTTTGTGATTAGCAAAATACTTTATACTGGTTTGCTTACAGATCATGTAAAACATACTATATGAAATAATCATGTATGATTTGTGTTGATTAATTTAAGATACTTCATTTCGTATAGCTTTCAAAAACCATATTGAGCAATCGTGAAATCACATCCATGCTATCAAAGACTAGATATAAATGAAAGCAAATATAATGGAATCATGAGGCATGCGGTGGAACCATCAGGGAATCTCCATTGACTCCTATACAGTCCACGTACGTAACAGAAAGTTATCATGACTGCTCAACCATTAGGGCCCACGCTTATTTCCTTCAGATATGTTTGTTAGGACTAGGTACTGCAGGACGACTGTCACTACTCCATCAGGGAACCGGACCAATTCCATCATCTTGGTATTTTAAAACGTCTTTTTTTTAGAGTGGGAGCAACTAGTTATCGGAATTATCTAACACAAGGGGCCCACTACTACAGAAAAGATCATCACAGACGGTTCAAAAACGTCATCACAGACGATTTTATGAACCGTCTGAATTTATGGGTCAGTAATAATACGAGGTCATCACGAGCGGCTTTGAAGCTATGCGTGGTGCAAATATCACGATGGTTTTAACTAAAACCGTGCAGTGATAGTTATAATCACTGCAGCGGTTTTAGTTAAAAACCATCTGTGATATTTGTACCACAGACGGTTCGAAAGCCGTCTGTGATGATCTCGTATTATTACTGACCCATAAATTCAGACGGTTCACAAAACCGTCTGTGATATCACAAACGGTTCTAGTTTAGAACCGTCTGTGATATATAAATATCACAGACGGTTCTTAACTAAAAACCTTATGTGATATTTATAAATCACAGACGGTTTTAACTAAAAACCGTCTGTGATTATAACTATCACAGACGGTTTTTAGTTAAAAACTGTCTATGATATTCCCTTCTACTCCTAAACCTATTTCTGTTTATTGGCTAGCCTCAAGAAATGCTAGCCATGTCCTCTGAAACAAGCAGATCAACATGTACATGTATACATCCAATTCACATCTCAATTCATTTCACAAACATAAAACATCCATTTTTATTAAGATTAGAGCCTACCATTACAATATCCCAAAACAACAAGCAGGTTACATAACAAGAACAGAGAAAAAGCAAAGATCCTCTATGCCTTCTCGCCCCTGATGCAACGCATGAGTTGGATGTCTTTGACGCCCACCATCGTCGGCGTTGATTGAGCGTCTGTACGGTTGGCACGAGCTAGTTGCTTCTGCGGTGTCTTGCCTCCCGTAGACTTGTGCGTCGTCTGGAAGGAGGAGGACAGCAAGGAGGAGGAGAACAGCAAGGAGGAGGAGGACAGCAAGGAGGAGGAGAACAGCAAGGAGGAGGATAGCAAGGAAGAGGAGACCAACAAGGAGGCTGGGTTTTGGTTATATTTATAGGGGAGGGAGAGGGAGGGAGAGGCGGGAGTTCGAAATTTTTGGCACGGGAACGGAGAGGCGGAGCTACGATCCGTGGGGTGAGGATTGGTGGATTTCTATTGGCTATGATTGGGTTGAGGAGGATCGACGGGCCAATGGTCAGATTATCACGCACGGTTCTATATATAGAACCGTCTGTGATGAATAAATATCACAGACAGTTTTATATACAGAACCGTCTGTGAATTAGAGCACACAATTTTATATACTGATGCAATATAAACAACTAGTCTAAAAAGATAAAATAGCAAAGTGTTATATAACATATAAGTACTCATTTGAAAGGTTTCGATGAGATCTACAACGTTTCAGTTGAAGCAAAATCCAAATTCCGAAAGGAAGACCAAGAAAAAGGGCAAAAACAAAAACTAAAAACTTGCGACGCAGGTTTAGGTGCAAAGATGGCCGATATTCGGGGTCTTGGAGGGCGATTAGCGCAATCAGGTCATTTTTTGGATCGGGCTCGTCGTTAGCTTTCCAACGAGTACAAGAACGTCGAAAACGGACACTGTATGCAAAAGTTATGCCCGTTTTACTGAAGGTGTCTTAAAACTGAATCATACTCGGACTTAAGCGAGAAAATATAAAATTTTGGGGGATTGCAAGGCGGGAAATGTATCACAGACGGTTTTTATTATAAGACCGTCTGTGATACTAGAATATCATATACGGTCTTATAATAAAAACCGTCTGTGATATTCCAGATTATCACAGACGGTTTTTATTATAAAACCGTCTGTGATATTCCAGTATCATAGACGGTTTTATAATAAAAACCGTCTGTGATATTCCAGTATCATAGACGGTTCAGCGGTAAGAACCGTCTGTGATACTCCTTTTTCCAACCACAAATACCACAGACGGCCTCCAAATTAAAACTGTCTGTAATAGTGTACATCACAGACGGTTTCACAAAACCATCTGTGATTTGGCGTCTAGTATTAGGCTTTCTGTAGTAGTGGCCTAAATAATCAACACATAAGTTAACCAAGCAAACACGTATATATAGTTGGTGGCAATTGAACGGTTGTGGGCTAACCAATCGGCTTATGACTTTTGCTGCAGCTTATTATTTATGACTAATCGGCAACCCATGCATCTGCGTAGACTAGTTTCTTAGATAAAGATAAAGTATTTAGTCTCCATCTTGGTAGACAAAATACTTAAATAAAAAAATTATATTATAAAAATAGTACTTAATATAAAATTTATTGAGAGTAGATTAAAGTACAATATAATTCTGATTTCAACTTTAATCACCATTGATTGATACATGTCTAAGTTCTACAAATTGATGAATTGACATTCAGCAAGTCAATAACACTTGCATTGATGCAACGGGGAAGAAACCGGAGTATCATTGAGAGAGATGGTAAAAACCTAGCTACTTTGCTTGCATGACTAATTAACAAAGAAAAATTGGTGACTTAATGTGACATACAAAATGGTATAAACATAATTTAATTACCCACATGTTTCTAATTACTAAGTTTTTGGCATTTTCAAATTTTACATATTTTTGGAATTGCACTTCCTAATTTATATATATAGAAACCATTTCCTAATTTTCATTCAATTTGATATATGATTTTGAAAAACTGAATTTGTAATTTTCATTCAGTTCTTACTTTTAATCTTAATATTTTTGGAATTGTACATTGCAATCCATCACAAATCAAATCATTCTTTTTTTTGGAAATTTTAGCTCGTATTTCATATACAAATCCAATTGTAAATTTTTGTTTAGTTTTTTTATTCCTAATATTAGACAATTTGGGATTTTACTTTGTAATTCGTATAAAATCAAATTGCTAGCTTTCACATTTAAGTATGAATTTTATATTGTAATACCTGTAAGGTCTTTATTTTATGTAATTTAGCAAATAATTTTTATTTTTTATTCTGAATTTTAGGTTGCACTTGACATAGATATTTCGTGTAATCTAATTATGGTTCCTAACATATAAATAAGATTGATAATCTTTTTTTAATTTGTTTTCTAAATTTGCATATTTTGTGGGATTCTAAATCTGAAATAGAAACAAAACTTTTATTTTTATTGAGCGAGTATTTGAACATTCAATTTTTTCATTTTACTTGAAAATTGTTGTACCTATGAAACCTCTTATTGTCCATTTGTTTTTATTTCAAATTTGCAAATTCCTGCATTGTGCTTGACAACGTGTTTTTTTAGTTTTAGGTTGGAACTTGTATACAAATTTTATTTCTTATTGTTATTTAATTTTTATTTCTTATTTCCGTTATTTACATATTTTACTTGGGAATTTGTTTGGAAATCAATTTTCATTTTATTTTGTTTTCTTACTCTTATTTTTTGTTAATTTGTATTTTACTTGACATGGACTCTTTCTTTTATATATAAGTCAAGATAACTTGTGTTCGACTCTGTATGATAAGTTTGCAGTTTCTGATCTGCTCGATGGAACACGTTTGGACGTGAGACCAGATCCATCTGAAAGTAGACGCTTGATCTTCTCCTTTTTCGATTAAAGTGGAAACTTGCACAGAGTTTATAATTAGTATGGGTATAGATCTTATTATGAATTTTGATATTTTTGGAATTTATGTTTGGAATTCTCCTAAAAATCAAATCTCTAATCATACTATATTTTGTTTCTTCTGAATTTTCATTTTATTTATCATACTTGGTATAGAGTTTTTCTTCAGTTTTAGATGGGAATTCGTGTATAATTTTTTTATATCATTTATTTCTTTTAGTTTTAGTCTTTTAAGAATACTACTTTGGAATTCATATAAAAATCAAATAGCTAATTTTATTTTATTTTTTGTGCTTAATTTTAGTTAATTTAGTTTGTACTTGACATATGTTTCTTTTAATTTGCAAAAATTCATTCAATTACTACTCCAAAGTTTATGTGTTTATCGATGTTGACTTGGAAGTTGTATGGAAATCAAGTTGCTAATTTTCCTTTATTTTTATTCTAAATTTTAGTTAATTTGGATTGTACTTGATATACACGGTTCTACATTGCAACCGTGTGTGATATTTATTCACAGACTGTTATTAATACAAACCATCTGTGATAAGTATTTATCACAGATGGTTCGTAATAATAAGCGTCTGTGAAATCTCCATTGTCACAGACAGTTTTTGTTAAGAACTGTCTGTGAATTATCACAGACGGTTATTAGTGGGAACCATCTATGATAGTGCAAGACCCCTGACAGTTCACGGTTGGACGTGTCTGGGATACACTGCATTATTAAATGGCTAGTCAGCGAGGTCCCGTTAGATCTGTCTTCATTGTACTACATTGAAGGAGGCAGCCGACTTTGGGTAGTTTGGTGAAAGCGTACCGCTTGTAGATTTAGCTCTTGTAGATCTATTTATTTTTGGTGATTAGAGGTTAGTACATATTTGCTTCTAATTATATGCCTTGTAATAAAGAGAGGTGACAGTTATGTTTAGATCTAGCTTAATTGGTAGTTTGCTCCAATTTAAGAATGAGTTACTACCCCTAGTTTATTTTAATATATTCTTGCTTGATATATAACTTAATTTAGATATGGACAATTTATTATAAGGTGAATGTCAATTATGCATAAGTATTAGGCTGGCTAGCTATATAGTAGCATTAATAATCTGATTTGACACTAATTTGTTACATGCGTAGCATAGATGGACTAAAACTGGATGTACATTGAGAACCATGGAGTGAAGGAGTACATTAATGGTGTGTCTGCTTTTAGAAGAGTGGCCGAGCAGGATATGTTGAAGAAGGAAATGAATATATGTACTGTCTATACATTGATTGTGATAATCTGGAGGTGTTTACCAAATCATCGTAGATCAAAACTCACTTGATTCGAAGGGGTTTCAAAAAGGGGCATAAATGTTGGACCAGTCACGACGAAGAGAAGAATATAATACAGGAAGGTAATTATAACATCATCGAGGGAGACAACGATATGCCGGTTGTGAACTGTGCTTTTGATGAGGATAGGTCGCATGATAACAATCTAGGTCAGATGCTATGCGGTGCAGAAGGGAACTATAGTGAGAGAGAGTTTGGTAAATTCAAGGGCATGATGGAGGACTCGGGGAAACCTTTGTTCTTGGACTGCAAGTCGCAATACATAAGGTTGTCATTTGTTCTTGAACTACTGAAATTGAAGGCAAGTAATGGTTGGTCCGATAAGAGTTTCACGGCGTTGTTAGGTCTCCTAGTGAACATCCTTCTAGAGGGAAATGTGTTGCCAAGAACCACCTACCAAGCCAAGAATGTTCTTTGTCCATTGGAAATGGAAGTAGAAAGATTACATGCATGTCCAAATGATTGTATCATCTACCGTAAAGAGTATGCAAAATTATATGTTTGTTCCGTGTGCAAAGCACCCCGATACAAGTGTAAGAATGACTCTGATGATGGCGATGGCATCGATGTGAAGTAAGGACCTCCTACTAAGATATTATAGTATTTACCTATAATTCCCCGTTTGAAGTATTTATTTGCGAACCGAAAGGATGCAAGATTGCTGCATTGGCATTCGGAGGAGTGTAGGAAAGATATAATGATAGGTCACGTTGTTGATTCTGCCCAGTGGAGGAACATTGATATAATGTTTGTAGACTTCAGTGCAGAACCAAGGAATATAAGGTTTGGGTTGAGTACAGATGGAATGAATCCTTTCGGTAATATGAGTAGCCGACATAGCACCTGGCTCGTGAATGTATGCATGTACAACCTTTTTCCTTGGCTGTGTATGAAGCAAAAGTACATCTTGATGTCACTACTTATCCAAGGGCCGAAGCATCCTGGGAACGATATTGATGTGTACCTAGCACCATTGGTGGTAGATCTTGTGACATTATGGATCTTGGTTGGAGGGCAGCATCATCAAAGGTTATGCAACCGAAGAGGTTATTGAGCTCTACATCAATTACATGGCTCAGGTTGAATCGATAGGTGTGCTTCTATCTCGTCACGAGGGGAGGCTAGAGGGTATTGGGACCATCGGAAGGAAAGCAATAACTCCTGCATTGGATACGTACACTCAAGCCCATTTCACAGTCTTGTAATATATGACTGAAGTGTCCCCGTATATTGAAGAGCACTAGGGCATGCTGCACCAAGAGAATCCAGGCCGATCGGTGGATTTGATCACGAGACAGCACAACCGTCAGTTCAATGAATGGTTAAGGGTACGATTCACTGGGAGGTCATCAAGTGAAACGCTACAAAGGTGGCTAGAGGGCCAAAATTTACAATTGTAACATGGCAAGGATACGATATTAATAAGTACATATTTTATACAACAGATCAGAATTGAAAAAGCATAGTGCAGAACTCAAGTGTCCGTATAGATGCATTTCGTGAGCAGTTCAGTACTGTTACTCCAAGCTAGTACTATGAGCTTGTAGAGGAGATTTGGGAGCTCGACTACATAATTATCAAGATCCCTCTCTTTCGGTGCCGTTGGGTCCAACTCCCACAGGGTGTAAAGGTCGATAAGTACGGCGTCACTACTATAGACCTTGAATGTGTAGGATATAAAGGCAAACCATTCGTACTCGCGAGCAAGTTGTTCAAATTTTTTATATAACCGACTCGACAAATAAGTAGCACCACGTTGTTCTTCATAGAAAAAGAAGGATTGTCAGAGTTGAGAATGTTGTGGATGAGGCAGAGTACATGGACCCGGATTGTTAGCTTTGCCTCCATTCGAAGATGGCATCAGGCTCGAGAAAGAACCAAGGGATGAAGTAAGCTATATGCATGTCAATCATTACGAAGGCTTTATTTGAAAGCAAAATTGCCAACTGGAATGATCCCACACAGCGAACATCTACTTGGAAATTATTCCAATGTAATTAATTAACTCGGCATGTAATTAAGGAATCATTCCATTGTAATTGATTCAGTGATTTAGAAATAATTACATCTGCAATTGTATCTACTTACTTATTTTCAGAGGGCATGGCTAGCATTTCCCGAGGCTAGCCAAAAAATCTGATATTATTGTAGGCGGTTTGATGGCACAAACTGTACGTGATATATGTATCACAGACAGTTTCATAATAGAATCATCTGGGATAAGTACAATATCACAGATGATTACATAATATAACTGCCTGTGATATTGTATAACATCACAGATAGTTCCATAAGAGAACCATATGTGATAAGTATAACATCACAAACAGTTCCATAATAGAACCGTCTATGATATTAATATCACAAACGTTTATTTAATAGAACCGTTTGTGATAGTTCTTCTATAAGTATTCCCTTGCTAGGTTTGTTAGACCATGTGGTTAGGTTTAGGTTTAGGTTAATTTGTTATGATGAATCATTGGTGATTTTGTTTAGCGATGTTATGTGAGGTGTGTGGTGTGTGTGTGTGTGTGAACTGATGTTGGTCAACTTGGGACGAACTTGTGCCAGAAAAATATTCTTTGGTCTTTGCATGTGCAGGTTGAGCATGGAGACGATCATGGTCGGTGACAAGGTGGACCGGGACTAGGATGGGGAGATCCGAGGTTCAGAAGGTCAAGGGGGTCATGAGATGGTCGGGCTCATGCTTGGGGCGCATGGAGATCAAATGTTGATGATACGTGGAGAAGCTACAAGAGGTGCGGTCCTGGATGCTTTGACACGTGACGCGTTAGAAAAGTCGGGAGTGTGAAAAACCCGTGTTAGGAAGGGTTTCGGGTCCCTTGAAAATTAGTGGGCCAAAAGTCTAGTTGAGGTAAAAAGGCCCAGGTCTAGTTGGATGAGTTGGATTAGGATTCTAAGTTGAGATTGAATAGGATTCGTAGGGGGCTGCATAAAAGGAGACAGAAATTGTGATAGGTGCTACGGTGTGTGCGGTGACCGAGTTGAAAAAGGCTCTCGCCGAGATGAGACGAAGCGCATCCTACAAGTGGTATCAGAGCAGATTTATTTTTCTAATTGATCTTAACCGGTGATTAGAAAACATGTCGATGAATAGGTATTCCACAAAACCTTGTGTTTTTGATGGTGTTGATTTTCAGTATTGGAAAGCGAAGATGAAGACATATATTCAAGCTCAAGGCTTTGCAATATGGGAGAAGGTCTACAAGCCTTATCAAGTGCCCGAGAACGATGCTGTGTCAGCAGCAAATATATCACAAGTGGAGGCAAATAGCAAGGCAAGAAACCTGATAATTCAAGGACTAGGAAGGAGTGATTTTGATTGTGTGGTGCATCTTAAATCCGCATATGAGGTATGGAAAGCACTATGTGATTATCATGAGGGTTCATCTACTATTAAAGAGGTACGTCAAGATATGTATAAAAAGGATTACATGCATTTTGAGATGAAATTTGGTGAACAAATAGATTATTTCTTTGCTCGTTTTAATAAAATTCTTAGTAACCTACGTGCTGTTAATGTTAGTTATATTGATGCTGAAAATGCACGTCAATTACTTGGAGCATTAGATATGTCTATATGGGAGATAAAGGTTACATCCATTAGAGAATCTACTGTCATGAGTACACTTACATTAGATGTATGTTTTTGCTAGAAAAAATAATGGTAATAAATCAATTGCTTTAGCTTCACAATCTAGCAAGTCTAATGGTGATAATTCTTCTACTACCTATGCTTTGTCTTCTTTGTCTTCACTAACCGATGAACAGCTAGAGCAACTCCCGGAAGATGATTTGTCTACACTCCTCTCTTCTACTACAAGAGCTTTGTAGAATGTGAGATCAAGAAAGAGAGGAAATTTTGGTCCTCAAAGGTGCTATGAGTGTGGTGATCTCAATCATATTCGTCCCAAATGTCCAAAGTTTCTAGCAAGATTTGCAAGGGAAGAGAATGAGAAGGAAGAAGAGATGGAGAAAGAAAAAAGGAAGAGTAAAAAGAAGGGCTATATGAATTGCAAGGTGGTGCATCGTGTTCTTTCGGCTCTTGGGCAAATTAATTTGAGTGATGTGGACACGGACAGCGAGGATGATACTCCCAATGGCAAGTTGTGTCTAATGGCAAGTAGCAAAAGCTCCACCGACAATGATGATCTTGACAACGACAACTACAATGAGGTAGAACCTTCTTATGATGATTTAGCTCAAACTGTTGCTAAACTTGGTACTTTGCTAGAAAAGAAAGATAAAAAGATTAAGAAATACGATACTTTGATTGAATCTCTAAATTCTAAAATTGCAAGACTTAGAGTTTTAATTCCTGATGATGAATCTTGTGAGTCTTGTCAAATTTTACATTCTGAGTTAGAGAATGCTAGGTCACTTAATGCTTTAAACATGTATCAACTTAGAGATGTAACTGCTAAATTTGATGAATTAAGATTAACACATGACTCTTGTGATGAAAAATTGAAATGTGCTAATGATGAAATTGGAAAGCTCAAGTTTAGTTCTTCTTCATATTTAGAATCAAGTATTTCAAATGTTCATTCTAAAACTTGTTCTAAATGTGAATTATTAGAAGCTAGACTTAACTCATCTCAGGAAACAATTCAACAGATGCTTTATCATGAGATCTCTTCTTGTTCTAATTGTCCTAAGCTTAACACAAAAATAGAAGCTTTTATTAGATAACTTAATGATTTTGCTGAAAAAAAGATTGGCTCAGTCTAGTGATTTTAAAAATCTTGCGAATGAACCTGTTAAATGCATAACTTGTCCCACTCTAGCTAAAGAGAATGAGTACCTGAAAGACACTTTAGAGAGATTTTCTTTTGGCAAGAAAAATTTGAATATGATTCTAGAGAAGTCAAAAACAAGTGAAAAATCGTGATCTAGGATTTAATTTTGTTGAGCATGCCAAGAATAATCCTCCTAAGGTTATTAAGCCTCTTGAACCTCGAAAAATTGAAGTGAAACTTGAACCAAAACAAACTGTGTTTAAACTGTTGGCTTTGTGCAAAGTTTATCGAATAATAATGTAGGTGCTAGCTCATCATCTCAAAAGAATTCTGGTTATGTTAAATTCCATTGCACCTATTGTGGAAGAGATGGGCACTTGCACGAATTTTGTTTTAGGCGAGCTAAGAAAGAGAAGAAGGAAATACTGAATGCTTCAAGACAAAAATGTGCAACCTCTTTTGTTCCTAGAACCAATGCGAAAGCTATGTTCTTAGAGAACTTTTATGATGACTTTAAATCTGCTTCACATACTAGATTGAGATTTAATTCAAATAATTCACGTTCTTTTTGGCATTATGATCATCCACATGCACGTGATTTTGGTTCTAACTTTGTTGCTCCTGTTCGTCGTATGTCTCAGTACTGGATTCCTATATCTTATTTCACTAACCCCAGTACCGTGACCGATGTTTCTTGTGATGTAAGAACAGCTGACAAGGATGGAGAACATGAGCAAGATTGGGTTCTAGTCTTTTACTTCATTGCTTGATTGGAACACTTGATGGTTCATCACTCTCTTTGATTGCTTCCAAAAGATTCCACTTTTTGAGAGACCATGTGGAAAAGGTGATGTAATCTTACACCTTGTTGAGTCTGATTTTCAGATTGCTAATATTATCACTAAGCCGCTTGATTCCTCTCGTTTTGTTAGTTTGTGGAGTGAGTTGAGGGTATGTCATCCAATGGGGGGAGCTTGTTGTTTAAAAATTTTAGAAGCTTTGTTTATTATCTTTGTCAAATAACTCATCAAATCCAAGTCATTGAAACCAATTGAGTAGTAGAGATCTTTTTTTATCATATTTATCTATATGCTGTGTAGTTTTAATCACGACTTGTTCTAATTAAATTGCAACATTTGAATTAAAAGCATGACATGGCGGAATATTTTGACTAGATTGATTATATTTATTACTTTGCGATATCTACCAAAAAGGATGATTTTGATTGTGAGTCTTATTCTAACTCTTGGCTATGAGGCTCGTATGTTTCATGTTACAATTTTTATGATCACTCAATTTGGCATGTTATTGTTAAAAAAAGGTATATAAGAAAGAGAGAATTAAAAAGATATATACTTCAAGCATGCCATGGTGAACAAAAAAAAAGGCACAAAAGTGCGAAAAATGAAAAGAAGCATGTTTCAAGCATGGCACCATTTTAAAAAAAATGTCATTATGAAAAAGAAGTATGCTACAAGCATGCCACATGCCTAAGAATTGAGTGTGAAGCAATAAGTTGTTACATGAGACTGTTAGCTCGTCTAGAGTTAAGGTTTGATTCACTTTTAGGTTTTGACTTTTTGTTGTGATATCTTATTGTGCTCTTTATAATTGGTTTGGTCATTGTTGAGATGCCTGTTAGTAATATAAATTTCTTAATCATGCTGAAGACTGGTTTTGACATTGCTATATAATATATGAATTTATATGATCTAGTAGCTCTACTAAAAAATATGGCTTGGTTAAATTATTAAATCAATTCAAAAAGACTTGGATAATCTACAAAACTTCTAGATTTTTATTCTCATTGCTTCTTCTTAGAATAATACTTCGTTGATGTTTCTTGATGATTACATTGCCAAGGGGGGGGAGATTTGGTGTACTTTGTGAGAAATTAAAGAGAATTTGGGGAGAATAAAATTGCCTCTCTTGTGTTGAGGGGGAGAGATTTGAGACTTATGGCTTAAAATGCTTTTTCAGCTTCAGTTCTTCACTTATATATGTTTGAAGTTAATTCATCATGCAATCTTATGGTATTGTCAATGTATTCATCAAGGGGGAGATTGTTAGACCATGTGGTTAGGTTTAGGATATTTTGGTGATGAATAATTGGCAATGGTTAATTTGTTATGATGAATAATTGGTGATTTTGTTTAGCGATGTTATGCGAGGTGTGTGGTGCATGCGTGAACTGATGTTGGTCAAGTTGGGACGAACTTGTGCCGAAAAAATATTTTTTGGTCTTTGCATGTGTAGGTTGAGCATGGAGACGATCATGGTCGGTGAGAAGGTGGACCGGGACTAGGATGGGGAGATCTGAGGTACGGATGGTCAAGGAGGTCACGAGATGGTCGGGCTCATCCTTGGGGCGCATGGAGATCAAAGGTTGATGATACGTGGAGAAGCTACGAGAGGTGCGGTCCTGCAGGCTTCGACACGTGATGCGTTAGAAAAGTCGGGACTGTGAAAAACCCATGTTAGGAAGGGTTTCGGGTCCCTTGAAAATTAGTGGGTCAAAAGCCTAGTTGAGGTAAAAAGGCTCAGGTCTAGTTGGATGAGTTGGATTAGGATTCTAAGTTGAGATTGAATAGGATTCGTAGGGGGCTGCATAAAAGGGGACAAAAATTGTGATAAGTGGTACGATGTGTGCGGTGACCGAGTTGAAAAAGGCTCTCGCCGAGACGAGACGAAGCCGAAGGAAATTGAGCGGCGACGTCCTGTTTTGAGAGGAAACAGAGAAAAAAGGCGTTTTGAGCAGGATGCGGCGGCCGTGAGCGAAGAATCAATAGAATGAACAATATACACATTTTTTAATAAAAGTTTATAAGTTTTTTAATTCGCATATATTATTCTTTTTCTTGGTTTTCTGATTCCTATGAATTCTCTATGCATTGATCTACGTCTAGGTATTTTTCTTGCTTACATATATCAATTAGTTTTGATGAAAAATCAATTGCTAGATTGAATGAAAAAACGTGTTTTTGCTATCAATCGGAATCAGCTATCAAGCAGTTTTTGCTACAGTAAATCTCTACAGTAACTACTCCAGTACTTTGCCACAGTAACTGCTACAGTACCTTGCTACAGTAAAATCAGAAAAATCTGTTTTTGTTTTTGTTATTTCTGGTTTTTTTGAAGATTAAACAATTAAAAAGGCAGAAAATGTGAAAAAAAAGTTTCCGCTGTACGCTGCAATCATTCACCCCCTTTGATTGCCATCATCGATTCTACAGTTTTGCACTCTTTACTCCTCTCACTCGCACACCCACTCTATCTCCTCGTCCCCCAACCTTCACCACCGCTGCTAGAGAAGTCAACGTCTCTGTCCTATCCTTCCTCACCTGGTGTGGTGGTCTCGTCGCCTCTCCTCCCGATGCCGCCTCTCCTTCCCATCGCCTCTAGTCCTGACGCCGCCTCTCGCCCCAACACTGCCTCTCCTCCTGAAGGTGTAGATCCCAAATCCCACTTTTTTACCTCATGTATGATAGATCCGTCCATATCTATTAATGTGTGTTCATGAGTTCTCTCCTCCCCATCGCCTCTCCTACCAAAGGTTTGGATCCTAAATCCCACTTTTTGCCTCATGTGTGATAGATTTGTCTATATCTGTTAGTATGTGTTCATGAGTTCTCTCCTCCCCATCGCCTCTCCTCCCGAAGGTATGGATCCCAAATCTTACTGTTTAGCTCATGTGTGTTACATCCATCCATATCTGTTAGTGTCTTTTTTATGTGGAACCCAAAAAGGAATGGGGGAAATGGATGTGGGAAGGAAGGTGGGCCAACTTGTGTTGGGCTGGAGGTGGTAAGATTGTTGGGGGTAGTCTCGGTGTGGTTCTCACGCAGATGAAGACATGGATGGTGGTACTTTGTCGTTGCCAAAAATATGACCTTCATGTCGTCCTCACGGTCGGCCTTCTGGGTGTCCGGTGGTCTATGCTCTCCTTCAGCTTCCACTATGTTCTTATCTCCTCTCCTCCGACTCTTCTTACTTCTACGGGCGGGCTGCTGGTTCAAGTAAAAAAGGGCATGAAACACTGTGAGTCAGAATAGTAGTTGTACAAGAGGAACATTATAACACTATACACGTGAGCTTTAAAAGGGTGGAAGAAAATTAATTTGCTTCAGCCCTTTTCAAGCTCATGTGTACGGTGCTTTATTATTCGTCTTTTAGTTGTTGAGAAATACATGTCCTCTCCTTCGACTCTCCTCTCCTTACTTCTATGGGTGGGCTGCTGGTTCAATTAAAAAAGGGCATGAAACACTAGGAGTCGAAGTAGTAGTTGTACAAGAGGAACATTACAACACAATACACTTGAGCTTCAAAAGGGTTGAAGCAAATTAATTTGCTTTAGCCCTTTTCAAGCTCATGTGTACGGTGCTTTATAGTTAATATTGTAAAGAGATCTTGTAGGAATAATATACGTCGCCGAATGTTCTAATTTATTGTAAGATCAACCATGTGCCAATGTTTACGCTCACAACTCACTGTAATTAGTTTTTTCCTATAAAAGGGATGATGCCATTGTCGTCACCATCGACATTGCTGAATGGGACTGATGCTCCGAAGACCGGGGTAAATAGGCATGGTAGAGGAGTATAAAAAAGGCTAGAGGGCCAAATGACCATCATAGAGGTCTCTCCAGATGGGGCCCTCTACAACCGAAAAAAGCAGCGGCAGCATTTTAGACTACCTACGGGATACTTGGAAGGCAACAGGTCCGCATCACCGTAACAAGTTGGAAAGGTTTGACAAAAGATGAGAGAAGTGCGCTATGGACATAAATTTCAAACATGTTTGAGATCCCAGCAGAAGTCCAGGGACTCATGTGATGACAAGTGCTCCTCACGATGGGAAAAGCGTGGAAGACCTTCAAGACCATGCTTGTCACGAAGTACATGACCAAGGATCGCACACCCTTCATGAGGTATCCTTTCGTGTCATCGAAAACATAGGAGGCCTTTGTGCGGATGAAGACAACAACTGAATTTCAATTGGAATGTATGGCGCACAAGGCTCCCTAGGCACAAAACACTCACCCCTACAGACTCGGCACCGCTGGGTATGTAGGTAAAATCCCGTGATGGAGGATGGAGGACAAGCTCGCAATATGATGAGCAAGTCGGGATCACAAACGAGCGCGCCCAAAACTGGTTAAAAGTGAGGTCATCAACGTCTATGGGCGTCACCTCTTTCAAAAACCCCACATATGAGGAAGTATCCCAATGCCTGGTAAGATATGTTAAACTACTTAGTTGTTAATAGGTTCATAACTTCATGGGATCTAAAATAACATGATTGCCTCTTGCAGCAAATAATGACTAACAAATCTTGGAGGCATAGATTCCCAAACAACTCCACGGCCCTGGGAAACAAGGAGCACCTAGGTCGCACATGAGCCCTAGGGGTTTACGTCTCTTGGAGGCACGGATTCCCAAACAACTTCGAGGTGTATAGGAGTAGGAAGAGATCCAAAGCCGAGCGTGAGGAATGTATGAAACAGGACTTTGATGCAAAACTTGAGAACATAACTGCCTCACTTGAAAGAGATAGATGCATTGAGGGAAGAATTGAGAGAAGTCCGCAACCAGTCACAAGCCACCCTAGTTATCGCGGTACCTAGTCCCCCTCAATGTCAGAGTAGCTATGCATTTGTGCCACTTTCTAAACATAGAGATGCCATGTCGAGACCTGAATATACAAATCCGGACTCTCTTGTGTATTCCGTACCAGTCTAGGATCACGCTAGTGCACACAGTATAAACAAAGATGAAATATCGACCATATCACGATTTACTAAGAAAAGACTCAAATATCATTAATAATTATCAGAGTTGCGACCTTATGGCCAAGCTTACAGATAATAGCCTGAATGGCTTTAAGAAACTTGCAGCGAAAAAATAGAAATAAGCATAGTAGCCACTCGACATGCCCACATGCAATCGACTGGGGAGCGAAGTCCTAATCTGTGAAGTCGTTGAAGTATCCTCCTTCAGATACCTCCTACTAGTATGATTCTTCTCCTTCAACTAAGCAAATGTGGATATAGCCATGAGTACATAGAGTATTCAGCAACTCGTTTGTAACAAAAATGTAATATAGTATGCAAGGCTTACCAATGGATGGCTGAAGAGTTAATTTGCGTCAAGCAACAATTTAAAGTAAATACAATAAATAGATTGAAAAGCAAACTTTGAAAATGATAATAAATAATTAATCGAAGGAGTTGAGACACACCACAAGTGAACTGACCATTCACTCCAATGAATCACCCATGAACCAAGATTTATGTAATGAACCACCAGTGAACTAACCATTCACTTCCCAACTTAACCCAACCAGGTTTTCATCAAAACTCTACCCCTCGTGTGAAATCACCGAGCATTGTCCATAACCGGGGATACGACTATTCGAATAGTTTTACACTCTGCAGAGGTTGTACAACTTTACCCACAAGACATGATCATCTCATATTGCCACTAGATTAACACACTTCCTTTGGTGTGCAGCGGAGAGATCATGACAAGGCCTTTACAATACTCAATCCCAACCCAATTCCGCCCGCTAGGGTTTCACCTCACACCCCCCCTTGCGCCTCATGTAAATCAGCAACCATGTTCATCACAGTGGCGAAATCGAAATTGAAATATCACAAATTAGTCAGCCAGGCCTATTCCATACTAGACATGTGGTTGTCCGATAAGGCTAAGATCAATGGCTCACAAAGTTAAGTCCTTACTTTTACCTAGGTGAAACATCCACATCCCGATGTGCAAACTACACTCTCTTTACTACACGATCATTCGCCCAAGTGAAAACCAATTTTGTGTATAACCACCGCTAATGACACTACCCATGTCATGGTACTCAAATTTTATAACTGTGGCTGATTACCACGTTCCAATATATCATTAAGTCAAAATTAATTAATCACATGTGATGATGAACCCCACACAACTATAAGCATGGCTAAGCAATTTTAGACGTACAACCCATGTGACAACTAATATTGCATCACTAGATAATTACCCATCCTACGGTGTCAATAAAATCATGGCATTCAAATTTTCAAGGAGGAATTAATCGAATAGGTCATTAACTACCAGTACAAAGGTTTGTAATAAAATAGCGATGCATAGTAATTTAAATAAAATAATACATCATATATTTGAAAACTAGGTTCAACATGATCAAAGGACACGACTTTCTTTGGCCTTGCTCAGTTAGGAATTCTTGATCTTCAAATCTTGTTCAGCTCCTTCGAAGGCGTGACCTAACGAGAGAGAAAACGAAAGGAAACACAAAACAAATTCAAATAAAATTCAAATGAACTAAAAAAACTATGAAACTAGAGCTAAAATATAGAGCTCAATTTTAGATGAATTTAGGAAAAAGAATTGGGTCAATCGGAGCTAGGACAAAGGAGAACGGGCTCTTGAAAAATCTAATTTAAAGGAAAAGGCTGAAAATTGGAAACACTACTGTGTTGTGGACTCGGCTCATGGGATAGGCGGTCTACGGTGGACTCGATTCATGGAACAGTGCACTGTGCATGGCTTGCTGATGTGGATACCACGTGGACAGACACGTGTGCCTAGGGTTGATGTGGTGGCTGACTCGGCTGGCTCATCGGTTCACGGCATAGTGCCTCTAACATGGGGACCCACATGTCAGTGGCCTGGTGCATGGACGATGGGGTCTACGAGAAGTTGAAGCGGTGCGGGCTGAGCTGGCGGGCGCATGGTGTGAGGCGACCAGCATATGAACCGAGGATAGCATGGCAGGCGAGCGAGCGCAGGAATGAACTAGCCAGAGAGATGGCGATGGCTGGCCGGACATTAGAGAGGCGGTGGTTGAACCGCGACTCACTGGTGGCGGGGGAATGGCGAGGGTAAAATAGAGAACGGAGGTGAAGCTCGACGGCCGGAAACGGCGGACACTGACGAGGACGAGCGGCGGGCGAAGTGAAGACAAAGAAATGATGACGCTCGGATGCGGGATGCGAAGATGATGAATAGTAGCTGGGCTCACAGATGGATGACACGTGGCATAGGAAGGAATCGGACGGCTGACGGAGAGGATGGCTTGGATGCATGCGGTAGGCAGCGGATGGCCGCCACGTGGCCAAGGGCAGGCAGGCCGGGCCGAGCGGTGGGTTGGGTTGGACCAGGCTGGGCTAAAATGGGCTTCAACCCATTTAGCCTTTAGGGGTTTTTAAAGAGTTTTTCTTTTTCTTTTTTTTTTCTTCAGAAATTCAGATAAAATAAAATGAGCTCTAGAAAATAGCACATAAACTCGAAAAAATCCAAGAAAATTCCTTGGGACTCAAGGAACTCAAATAAAATACTTCCACCAAATGTTAATGTTTGGTTTAATCATATTAAATCCTTTTAATTAATAAAAATTTATTTTAAGCTTTAATTAATTCCAGAAAAATCCAACTGGTGAATTTTATTTTAAAAGCTTCAAAAAGGCTCTAAAAATCTGGATGGTACACACCCACTTAGTTATTGACGACATCCAGGTAATGTACATCTCTGGAATGCTACATAGATAGACCTGGTGGACGCCTTAGCTCATCGTGTGTCGTTACGTAGGAAGCTAAGTCGTGCATCCTCAGAATCAGGGTTGTGGACTCCATTCCCGTTGACGCTAGGCGTGGGTTGGCGCATCCATTTCTGATAGGGACATTGGTGCAAGGTGCCCAGCTAGAAACCAATTTTGTGAAGGTCTAGGTAGATAGGATTAATGACGTTTTTAGGGCTGTCCCACTGGAGAGGCCCCCAAACAGAGAAATCATGACACTAGGGGATACCATCCACACATTCATCCAATGGCCCAAGAGGGACATCACCTTGGACCCTTCCGTGCCATGATCTCCACATGACTATGCTTGTCAAACAGAACCCTCTATGACTCCACTTCAAGCTTCGCTTCACAAGTCCATCGCATTGGCTCCTGTGGAGGCGATGCCGAAGATGTATCGCAAGCAAGGCGCTAAGGCCCAACCAAAGAAGACTAAGCCACCTCTCGAATCCTGGAAGTACCAGCTCAGACTGTCATTGGTCCCTAAGTCATAATTACATAGCCTTGGACTAGCTTGCAGGTCTTTGCATACCTGGTACATGCAGATGTCCAACAGGAAGCCAAACTGGCAAAGTGGATTCACCGTGAGATACATGGAGGCGCATTTCCTCCACGACTTAGGATGCATAATCATGACTTTCGATAACTTATTTTTACTATTCAACTTCAACGAACTCGACGCCTCACTTCTATGATGCTGGAACTATAAGTGTACTGTACAATGAAGTTCTACATTTATGTAATACCAATAAATTTCATAACTCATTGCTTATGTATAGATCCATAATGCAACGAGTCTAGTGACAATGACAACTGGTGGGTTTCCTCGACCCACACTTGGTCTCTGAGCAATCCATCAACGCAAACGAATCCTTCGTTGAAGAATACATAACGACGGGATTGTTTTCTCACACTGACAAGGAGTACATCATAGTACTCTTCAACCAAAGGTAAGTGCTTCACTAATTGTCATACAAATTTCATTTGTACTTTATACGCAACATGAACTTAGAATTAATCATTATGACGACACACATGACTAGGTCTTACTGGATTCTAATTGTGATTGTACCAAAGTGGAGCAAGGTAATATACCTTGATTCCCTACTTAGGAACAACCACAACTTCACTCGTGTGCAACAAACAATTGATAGGTAAACTCATTTCCTCGATACATAACTCTATTGTAATCTTTCTTTCGTTTGCAATGGCCGAGGCTAACTTTTTGGAATCACGTAGGTCATTTAGTCCTTACATTGCCCAGGGAGGGAGATAAAGAGTTCAGCACCACACTATGACATAGGACGCAATTTCTGGTACCCGCTATAGGGCAACATATGTGGATTCTACATTTGCCACCATATGCAGGAAATCATGGATGCTAAGACAAATGATCCAAAGGTTGGTCAACCTACCAATAAATATTTTATGATTATCAATTTATATATATATATATATATATATATATATATATATATATATATATATATATATATATATATATATATATATATATATATATATATATATATATATATATATATATATATATATATATATATATGCTAATGACTTTAACACTGCTAGCAACAGCGTGTGAAATTCGACGATAGTACATTCAATCATGACAAACTCAACGAAGTTCGAGGACAGCTCTCCGAATTCTTGATGGGGGAGGCCATACACAAGAATGAAGAGTTCCACACTGACGATGATGATTAGATGTTCAAACATTTGATACAATTATAATCACTCAATTATGCTTAATCAAACAATTCATTCAGTTATACTTCCTTCAGTTGTTTAATTTATTTATGAGATCTGTGTAATGAATATCATGTGCTATATTGTGCTATATGTGTGTTCTATTTGCTTATTTTTAGAGGCATGTCTAGTATTTCTTGAGGCCAACCGAAAAACTAGAAATAATTTAGCTATTAAAATAGCTATCACAGACGGTTTATAACAACAAACCATCACAGACGGTTTTTAATATTAGCCGTCTATGATATGTGAGGCATCACAAATGGTTATATTTAAGAACCATCTGTGATATCTGTAATATCACAGACATTTTTTAGTATTAGCAGTCTATGATATTTGATATATCACACACAGTTAATACCAAAAACCGTTCGTGATATGTCATATTTCACATATGGTTTTTTTTTGAAAAACCGTTTGTGTTGTAACTTATCACAGACGGTTTGAGAAATGTCTGTGATAACCACCTGTTATCACAGACATATAAATTCAGACAGTTAAGAAACTGTCTGTGATGACGGTTTTGAACCGTTTGTGATGACCCTTTCTATAGTAGTGAAGGGGGCTTCCCTGAAAAATCGAGAGCCCATATGTAATTTTGGAAAAGTGGAGGGGTTTTCACAAAAGTGCAGATGTGACGAGGCCTTTCTGGAAAAGCCGAGGACCTGTACATAATTTTGAAAAACTAAAGGACCTTTTCAAAAAATCACTGACGTGGCGGTGCTCTCCGGGGAGGAATCCCCCCGGGCTTAATATAGGAGTATACCCATTATCACTTATAAATGGACAGCTCTCCAAGGGAAGCAACCCGGGACTATTGCTGCCAACTCCCAAAGACCAAATTGAGTATAAACTCCAACAGTCGATGATCAAATTCTGAACGCACTATAAGTTAATTGCAAAGATTTCTCCACTGTACTAAAGTGTTGTTAATTAACATACCAATTTTTTTTGGTGGAGACCCATTGGGGTTGAACATCCATATTGGACCTTAAGCTACATTTATCTGCAACTATACAATGGACTATAGGTTGAATTGGCAGTTTTGTGTGGACAGGTTTTACTTAGAGATTTAGGTGATACTTGCTGCTGATAGGCTAACTCCTAGGGTGGAGCATATAAGTCATACTCATATATCTCAGGTGGACATGGTCGTCTAGTTCCGAATCAACATCTGGTTGAGGTTGTGGGATGTGTCACCACCATTGCTAGTGATGGTAGCTTTATTAGTGATATGCTCTAGAGGCCATCGTGGAGATGATTGTACCACTCTTATGTTTGTAAACTTGTTTGAATAATATATATGTTATTATGTTCTTTGAATCAATTATCAGTAATATTGAATAACAAATACATGACTTGTTTGTGAAACTCTTTATTTACATCACAATGTTATTCTAAATGATCCTTGGTATTGTACCATTACGTTGGACACTTATGTCTCCTATGTCAGCCTATGTTATCACATTTCTCAGATCATAGGGATATCAAATGAATAATACAAATGCATGTTGAGAACATGATATTGGATTGACCCATCTTGAGACACATACTACCAAGGTCGTTATATTCAAATAGTGATTATGTGAGATCCTTAGACTAAAGATCATCATGGTTTACAACATATGTTGAAAAGGCATATAGGAATCAGTTTACTGACTCACCCACCTAGGAGGCCTTGGTCTCATGGACCTAGAGCGTTTTGTCAGGGTCCTGAGACTTAGATGGCTGTGGCATGAGTGGGGAGCTGAGATCAAATTGTGGCGGGGCATGGAAACCCCTTGTGATGACCGAGACCGGCTGCTCTTTGCTATGGCAACCAGTTAGCCATTGGGTGACAGAAAGAGGGTATCCTTCTGGAATTTAGCTTGGGCACAGGGTAACCATTTGTGTGACATTGCACCCACTATCTACGGCACCTCCAAGTGAAAGAAACACAACTTACCGAATGTAGTTGTAGATAACAGTTGGCTGCAAGATCTCAACTGGTCGGCTGGTATAACGGCACAACACATACCTGAACTCATTGCCTTTTGGGGCTCATCTCCACGATTAATCTCTAGGACGGACTGGAGAATAGTATCGCCTAGAAGCTAACTCCAAATGGAGTCTATAAGGTGGTAACAGTGTACAAAGCGCAGTTCTTGGGAGCAATAAACACCACCGTGAACCCCCTTATCTAGAAAGCCTGGGCACCTCAAAATGTAAACTCTTTGCTTGACTAATGATACAAAATAGGCTTTAGACTAGGGACCACCTGTCCCTACATGGATGGCCTAATCAATCCACATGCCCCCTTTGTGGACATGGGCCTGAGCCAGCCATCCACCTTGCCAAATGCTGGTTCTCGGCAAGAATTTGGACCTCCCTCATGCATTGGACTGCATGTGACTCACTAAACTAGACAACCTGGTAGACCCTGTCATCGGTTAAACATTGGTGGGAGTCGACAATCCTCACGCCTGGAGTTCCACAAAATGCATTGGCAACGCTCGTAATGTTGGTCACATGGAAAATCTGGAAAGAACAGAACGTTCGAATTTTCCAATCAACGCAAGTACATCGATGTCCTTGGTGCCGCTGTCTAGCGTTTTAACTTGTTTTCCTTTATAGACAAGCTTTGTTTATAGTTTTCTCCTTTATGAAATAATATAAGGCAGCCCTTCCTGCCCCTGTTTTTTTTAAAAAGGCATATAGAAAGACTTTGCATTTCTAAATAGCTATACTCACGTACAGGTTTATTTGTTATAACAAATTTGTTGTGACTTCTAGTTCCGCAAGATTCGAGATTGCTTGTTGGTTAGATCTAGCCTAGCTATTATTATCTGCGCGTGGCCAAATTGCTTCTTTGCTGCTTATTAACTGGTCCGTTAGTTTTTTTTTCTTCTATTCTGCAGTTCTGATCAGAACTGCTACATGGCAGGATGCATGCACGCGGCCTACGCCCGCGTCCGCGCAGCCAGCCGAACACCGGCCGGCGCTCGAGCAGTCCACGTAGCGCATGAGCCGGGACACTGTCGCACAGTTGCACACGCAAAGACGCATGCAGAATTTTGGCACTTTTGGAACGTTTTAAACCCGTATATGCAAAAATATTAGTAAGCATATAAAAATGGTAAAATGACACTTTGCCATACGGTCACCTGGCGGCAGCGCGTGGAGTACACACGTGGCCAGTGGAGCCCTATGGCCGTGTGGTAGAGGCCTACCACTTGGCCACCGTGCAACCTCGCCCGCCGTCCTACCACCGGATGGTAGGTAATAGCCTTAATTAGTATTTTGTATCACTGTTTGTTTGAATTTTTAAATATAGCGAGTGAGCTCAAAAAATTACAAAATTTTATGTGCAATCTTTTAACACAATGTACTTTATTTTGTAATTTTTTAATAATTTTATCCACTTTGAATGTTGCTAAAAATTCATAAGATTATGATATTTGTAGGAGTTGTTACATATAGCAAACTAGCTCTAAAAATTACAAATGTTATGTGTAGTCTCCTAACACAATCATCCTAATTGTCTAATTTTTTTTGGGGAATTTTATATGCTTTAAATTTGCCATGTTAATTCTTGTTCATTTAATCATAATTAATGATATGCAATGCTCATTTAATTAGCCATTGGCTTGAATGAGCCCAAGCGAGCCATTTCGGCTTGAATGAGCCCAAACGAGCCATTTTGGCTTGAACTTCAGCAATCGCAGCGAGCGTGAGAGCATTCACACTTCACAGGGAGCATTCAGCCATTCGCGGAGCACCCCCGTGGAGATGGAGGCCAGCAGAGGCTTGATGGCAGCGCCCTGACACGCCACGGCCGGTGGCGGTGGCGCTTGTGTGAAGATGTTGCCACAAGAGAGAAAGACGCACTGCCGCCGCTGAGACGGGCGAGAGGGAGGCGCGAGCAGCGGTGGGGCTAGGGTTAGGGGTTTGGGGTGGGAGTGGAGCGGAGGCCGGGAGGAGGGGGGGAGGAGGCGGAGGCCGAGCTGGTGGAGGTGAGCGGGGAGGCCACGGCGCTGGAGGTGGGGGTCATGGCGGCGGCGGAGGGGGATGGGGAGAGGGAATTGGAGATGGGAGGGGAGGTGAGATTCCCGGCGAAGCAGTGGGGAATCTGGGGATTCATGAAGTAGGAGGCAGCAGGCACCAGGCAGGAGTCGCAGGACCGCAGGAGTGGGTGGGAGATGGATGGGAGATGCGAGCCAAATAGCTCGTGAGCTGGCTCGCGAGCGGCTCGAGCTCGGCTCTTTTTTTCACGAGCTAGAAAGCAGGCTTGCCTCGGCTCGAAATTTAACGAGCTCGAGCCAAGCCACGAGCCTCAAGCTATTTTTCCACCCCTAGTGACATCTCTCCTTCACACATATGTCAGCCTGTTGCTGCTATCTCCCCTTTCCCCTGCCTCCTTCGCACCTTTGTCATTCTGTCCTTGCTGTCCCTTGCCCGCTCCCTCGTCCGCACATATGTCAGTCTTACCATGTCGCCCCTTGCCCGCGGTGTTTCACATCGACAATGAGTCCTTAATTTTGGGTGTTAGATCATCAGGTTCTCTTTTCCTTGGCCATAAATATGAAGCTCTCGCAGTAGCTCACCGCTCATCTCAACTGCATTTCGCTTCTCGTTCTCGTGCTCACTATAGTAACATACAATGGCAAACACCGAGGGGCTAGTCTAACTGGGGTCACCGATGCAAGACTTTCCCCTTGAAACAAGGGAGGACTTCTGTCGGACCTGAAGCAACAACTCCGAAACCCTCTATGTTAATCGCACTAGTCTATGATCTGCTAGTGCACATAGTGATAACAAAGACAAATATCAAGCATAATGACACACTTTATTTAACTGAATATGGGCTTGATGGCCAAAGTTTACATTAATGGTCCATAAACCAAAATTAAATATAAGCAGCGGAAGAAAAACCGAAGCGGAGAAAGCCCAACAAGCTTGCCCACAGGCAAACGACAGTAAGACATGGCCTACTTGTCCTGTTCTTCACCGTAGTCAAAGTCGTCTTCCTCTGGCGAAGATAGCAAGGTGAGTACAAACTTGTACTCTGCAAATCACATGGAGAAATGCAACATAATGCTAAAGGCAACAAAGGAAGGGTTATAGGGCTAGTTTGAGCATAAAACAATAAGTAAAAACAGTAGTTGTAAATGAAATTAATACCGTTAATGCAGGTCCATCCCCCACACCAACTTAACCACGGGCATCCCACCCGAACCATCTTTTCCAAAGATCACGTATGGATTTCATCCATCCACAAGCTTTCAATCTCTCATGGATTCCATCATCCATAAGGTTTTCATAAACCATTTTGAAAAACAAAGTCTAATCCATGAAAAACTTTACTCAGCATGCCCATGACCATGGGCACAGCTATCCAGGATAGATTACACACTCTGCAAAGGTTGTACAACTTTACCCACAGGACGTGATCATCCTATATTGCCACGCGATTAACACACTTCCTTAGGTGTGCGGCGGAGAGATCATGACAAGGCCTTTACAATGCAAAGCCTTCAACCTGGCCAAGCCAACTCTAAGGTTTCACCCCAGTAAGGAATCCACCAGACCGGGACCCCCTCTTGAGCCGAGTGAGACTTCACATGGCACACGCCACGCTCATTTTCAACCTACAACATGACTCAAGTTGGGACCGCAAATTATTCAGCAGGACTGTCCCATACCAACTTTGTGGTAGTACGATAGGGCTTTGCAACAGTAGCTCACATACCGGTCCTTAACTTGACTTAGGCTCAACCACATACCCCTTGTGCCCGACAATCAACACTGTGTCTCGAACAACACTGCATGCCTGCACACACCACCTAACCATTAGCCTAAGTCTAAACTAGATTTGTTTATTTTATTTCAAAATATTCCATAATCCTTCTTGACTCACCGAAGTCAAGAATACATTTGAAAAGCTTATCATTTTATGTGAAAAGGTTATCCCAAAACAAAGATTATATCTAAGGAGGTCTAAGCATTTGACATAAAACTCTCTAGCCAATACTAGTGTACCAACTAGAGTTTGATTCTAGGGTGACAAGGTATCGAGGAATTCAATGTTAATGGAGGAATTAACAAGTAGGCATTAACTATATTTAAAACTAGAATTGAAATACATTGAATAAAATATGCATGCAGAATAATTTAAAACAACTTAATTTTGTTTTACAAACTACGATTAACATGATCAAGGAGTGTGACTTGCTTTGCTCTTCAGTTGGGTGTGAATCGTTGTCGAAGAATTTTCCCGAATCGTCGTAGTCTACACGTGAAAATAACCCACTAAACTTAAATAAATTCAAAATAAATTTAAATAAATTCCAAATATTTAAATTGAGGGCAGAAAGAATTTTGATGAATTTAGAAATTTGAATGGGCTCAATCGGAGTTAGGATGAAGTAGAACGGGCTCTCTGAAGTTTAAAATTAGGGAAAAAGAATAAATTGGATTTTCTGGAATTATGACATCAGCCCTGAGAATTTATTTTTGGCCAAATTATTTTTCTACTAAAAATCGGATTAATGATGTCAGCATGACGTCAACCCTGAGAGGACCTTCGGACAAGTGACTGACATGTGGAGCCGTCTCTATGGACCGGGTCTACGGACGAAGGGGGTAGCTAAGGTGGCAAGGGGGGTGGGGTGGTGCTTGCGCGGTGCTGATGGGGCGAAAAGGCGCCGAGGTGGCTGCGACGTGGCACCACATCACCTGCCACGTTGGCTCGGCCACTGATGTGGCCAGGCCGGCCGGGAAGCGCACGGGGACCGAGGGCTCGCCGGTGAATGGCAGCCCAGCTGTGGCTGGCACGGGGCAGGGAAGGGAGAGGGGAGCGAGGGGGAACTCGGGGGTGGGCGCGGGATTTACCGTAGGCGGCCAGAGGTAGGTCGGCGGCGGAGTGCAGTGGCGGTGGGGTGCTCCGGTGCGGCAATGGTGTGATGCTCGGGAGGGGCAGAGGAGAGGTGGGGTGGGGAACGGGGTTGCTCGGGGAGGGTTTAAATAGGCGCGAGGAGGGGAGGGGCGTGGGGAATCGGTCGCCGGAGTTGGCGCGGGTGGCGGCGGCCATTGCGGGGAGAGGGGGAGGGTGGGCGCGATAAGGGGATTCAGGTGGGGGTTGCGGTGGAGGTTGTTGCGGGCCGCACGGAGAAGGAGAGAGACGAGAAAGGGGGAAGATCCAGCGGGCGAGGTGGCGGTGCAAATGGTGGCGGCGGTTGTGGTGTGAGGAGTAATAAGAGGGGCGAGGAAGAAAGGGCGCAGCAGACAGCGGGCCCAGACCAAAGCGAGAGGGCGGGCGTGATCGATGGGCCAAGAGAGAGAGGAGACGAGAGGAGAGGGGAGAAGGGTGCGGATGGCGGGCATGATCGAGGGCGACAACGTGGCGCTTTTTCTAGATATAGTTTGATCCGTATTTTTAGAAACGAGAACGAGAGAGCCGAGGAGAAGAAATCAACTCATTTTAATGTTGCGGATGGCGGGTGATGGGTCGGGAGGCGTCGTGGGGCGTGATCGGCCCGCACACGTGTCGGCAGGAGGGAGGGGTGGGAAATTAAATTTTCATTTTCGATTTTAGATTTTCAGGAAATTCATAAAGGCTTAGAAAAATACCGAATAAATTCTAAAAATTCCAGAAAAATTCACAGAAATCCCTGGAGATATTTTGACTAATTAAAATTATTCCCAACTAAAGTTGGTACTATAATTTTGTACTTAAAATACTTTTAAATTTCAAAAATAGATTTTAAACTCTAGAAAAACTAGAAAACCAAATAAAGCCAAACAAGCGTACTCAACCGGTATGGCCGAAATGCAGACACAGGGAGGACAAAGTCACGTAGGTCTTGGATGGCCAGTTGGAAGGTGGACAACGTTTCTTTTGATGTCGACACTCTGGGGGTACAATTAGCCAATAGTTTTTTCTGTTGGTGCTAATAGAGTTTCCATGCTAACCCTCCTTTGCAGCAGATGGCAAAATGCAACTTTGTTTGTTGTAGGGGTGGCCCCCACCTAAACCCAGCAGGCATGGTAGAAGGTTATAAGGTCCAGAATAGGCCAAAGATGGAAGGGTATAATTGTAAAAGCACTCCCCATGTGTATATATATGGAATGCAGGCCATGGGGGGTGGGACCAAGCCATTTACTATCACTTCTCCCAACTCTCCACTACCATCTCTCTCTGTTTGGTCCGTAACCACAACAGTTGGCGCCGTCAGTGGGGAGGGCGAGAGCAAGCTGAAGAAGGATGGCAGAAAAAGCTTCGTCGACGGCGGCGAAGGGAAAGAAGACGGCCGGATCGGAGCGTCGCATGGGTACCAGGGCTTCGGCATCGGCTGTTGAGGGCACGGTGAGGACGCAGGCGTGGTGGTCGAGGACGTCGACGCTCGCACCGCAACGGCCGACCCGTCGCCGGCGCTGCGACGGCCGGCCCGTCGCGGCGCTGCGACGACCAACCCGTCACGGCGGCTGCGGCGGCCGACCCCGTCACGGCGCTGCGACGACCAACCCGTCATTGGCGCTGCGGCGGCCGACCCGTCGCGGCGTTGTGGCGACCAACCCGTCATCGGCGCTGCGATGACCGACCCGTCGCGGCGCTGCGGCGATCGCCGGCCGGCGGCGGCAACCAACCTCGCGCCCTCGCGCCGCTTCGCGCCGTGGCGTGGACCGGCGATTGGAGGTAGCCACAACGGAAGCGGCCGGCGGCTCGGGGCTCGCGGCGGTCGTGCCGTGCCGCCCGTCCGGCTGGCGTGCGGCGGCCCGCCGCGCGGCGGTGAAAGCGCCTGTGGCGGCCCTCAAAGCATTCAGCGAGAGCTAGGGGATCTTGGCGGGTGTCCGAGACATGCAAGAGGCTCCGAGCGATGAAGCGCGCCGGCGTCGTGCGAGCCCACGCGGAGCAGGCGGACAGCGCGGCGCCCCACATCGGCCCGCGTCCATTGCGGCGCGTCGACCAATCCTCGCTTTGGCGGGGCTCTGCGACGGCGTGGCGAAGACTTCAAGTTCCCAGTGTCATCGAGCCATACAAAGGTGATACGGACCCCCGAGTTAAATGCGGCGTGTATGAAACCAATGTCGAGGCGCGGCGGAGATGACACCACAAAGCGAAGGGCCTCCCCTCGCGTTGCAAGAGTGGCGCTTTCTGGTTTTTACCATAGAGCCAAACTCCATCTGGCGTGGGAGCGACTCGCGATCGCCTTCACAACAACTTTCAAGGAAACTATGTTGGCGAGTCGGCGCGAGACCAGCTCTTTGCCGTGAAGCGAAACCGAGAAGCTCGGGACTACTTCAGCGCCGCAAAGATCCGATGCCAAGTCAAGGATGTCAGCGAAACCACCGTTGTCAATGCGACCATCTGAGCCTCGCGGGCCCCATGGCGAGTACAACGCAAGGAAGCCGATCAAGGCGATGTGAAGCTCTTCGACAAAATGGAGGAATACGCCGAGCGAGAAGAAACGCACGCGAAGGCAAGGTGGCGACTCAGACACCAACGGGCGGTGGCTCGGCGAAACCGAAGCCGCCGAAGGACGGCTCTGCGAAGGAAGCGTGGCGAGTCGTCAGGATGCCCTGAGCGCAAGGATGCCTGCGCGGCCGTCCGATAGGCCCAAGCGTGGCCAGCGATCGCGGCGAGCGATGCGTCCTCGACGCCGAAGGTGGTTCCGACAAGCGCTCCGCGGTCGGGGTGGTCGGGCGCGCCGAGGCGAGGGCGCGGCGTGGTGGGAGCCACGGCGATAAAGGTGGGAGATTCGGCGACCAACACGGGGTGGTGCGCGATCCGGGTCGCGGCAACGAGGACGCAGCGCGTGCACCTCTATCGCGGTGCTCGCGACAACGTCTGAGGGCGGGAACCTGAAACACGCCGCCGTGGTGGCCCGTGCAGCACCCATCTGGCCCCGTGCACATCCGGGCACAAGGGCGCGGCCCCACGAGGGCCCTCTGGATCGAGCTCATGTGCGGCAGCCTCGGGAGGGCTTTACTGCGACTACGAGCTCGGAGGCCACCCACCGAGAGTTATCAATGTCATCTCCGGAGGCTCCTCGTTGGAGTTCGCCTCGGGCGGCGGCGGAAGGCCTCGTGCGGAGGCTACACCGCGTGGCGGCATACCCGGCGCGAACACCGCGGATTGGGCCGACGCGAGGTCGTTCACCCCGCCGATGCCTAAGGCGCCGAGCTTCCTCACGGGACCCCAGTCGTCCGGTCGTAATAGCGGGATGCGGCGTGGGCGTGCCTAGTCAGCGGCGGCTCTCGTGAACGATACGATCGCGGCGACCGACGACGGATGGGGATCCCGGCGCCTCGGCCGTCGGGAGTCCCGTTGCAGGTTTGGAGGCGACCTCTGGGCGCTCGGCCAAATATGCCCAGGTCTCCTTGGGCGGGGCGACAATGCAAGGTCGAAGATGTCATATTCGGCGTCGTCGATCTCCGTACCCTTACAATGCCATACTAGGCGTCGGTCCTCAACTCCTTGAGCGGTACCGCATCCGGCTATTTATGCATGAAGCTCGGGCGCGGGCCATCATTACCGTTCGTGGTGACGGACACGGCTTTGCGCGTGAGCCGCGGCACGGACATCCCGTCGTGGCGACCACGGCACGCAGAATCGGCACCACAGCGCGGGGACCGCGGTGTCATCGGGGCGGCTCGGCGAGACCCTACGACTAGCGCAACTACTAGAGGCTCGGCGCGCGAGAACAAGTGGTTAGTACCTCCGCCACATGTAATCGCTTACGTGCAAATGGGAATGAAATAAAGTTCCGTTTGTCGCCACCTATTATCGTTGTGCGAAAAATACGCGGCGAGCGCGCGGAGCTCGCCTCTGCGTACTCGGAGTATAAACCAAAGCGCGCGTTCGGTGTGCACTCTCGTAGCGAGAATGCGGGTATGAGTATAAACCAAAGCGCGCGTTGGTGTGCACTCTCCATAGCGAGTGCGGGTATGAGTATAAACCAAAGCGCGCGTTAGCGTGTGCACTCTCGTGGCAGTGCGGGTATGAGTATAAACCAAAGAGCGCGCGTTAGCGTGTGCACTCTCCGTCAAAACACGGGCATGAGTATAAACCAAAGCGCGCGTTCGGCGTGTGCACTCTCGTGGCGAGAAGTGCGGGTATGAGTATAAACCAAAGCGCGCGTTCGCGTGTGCACTCTCCGTCAAAGACACGGGCATGAGTATAAACCAAAGGCGCGCGTTTGCGTGTGCACTCTCCGTCAAAGACACGGGCATGAGTATAAACAAAGATGCGTTTGCGTGTGCACTCTCCGTCAAAGACACGGGCATGAGTATAAACAAAGGCGCTGCGTTCGGCGTGTGCACTCTCCGTCAAAGACACGGGCATGAGTATAAACAAAGCGCGCGTTCGCGTGTGCACTCTCCGTCGAACACGGGCATGAGTATAGCGAAGAGCGCGCGTTCGCGTGTGCACTCTCCGTCAAGACACGGGCATGAGTATAGCGAAGCGCGCGTTCGGCGTGTGCACTCTCCGTCGAAGATACGGGCATGAGTATAAACAAAGGCGTGTGGGGGCGCCTGCCGCACTCTCGGAGTATAAATAAAGCGGATGTTCTCCTGCGCTCTCACGAGTATAAACAAGGCGCGAACCGCGCACGCCGAGGACCGTCCTGCGGCGTACTCTATGGAGTATAAATAAAGCGCGAATGTTCTCCTGCACTCTCACGAGTATAAACAAGGCGAACCCGCACGCCGAGGACCGTCCTGCGCGTACTTCGGAGTATAAATAAGGCGCGAATGTTCTCCTGCGCACTCTCACGAGTATAAACAAGATCGAACCCGCACACGAGGACCGTCCTGTGCGTACTCTCGGAGTATAGATAAAGCGCGGATGCTCTTGGTGCACTCAGTGGGGCGCAAGGAGGGCATGGGCATCAATCGCGGCGAGCGTCGAGGCTCGTCTTCGCGCTGCGGAGGTGAGCGAGTGCGCCACGAAGTCGATCCCAAGAGCTCGGGAGGCGACATAGCGAGTCGAGCTGCCCTCGGGAAGGGCGCACGCGAGCGCGAGTACACCGAGGCTACCCCGCCACAGAGGTAAGGAGCAGGCGTGCGCACACTTCTACCGCCGCGCGCGCCGATCTCGGACTCTAAACAAGTCGTAGCGGCAAAGTCAGCGCCTCGCGCGCGCCGATCTGCGGATTCTAAACAAGTCATAAGCGTTGAGTCGCCTCGCCTTTCGCGTTTGCATGGCATCCCATCACGCGCCTTCCTCGCGGCGACTAAACAAGTCATCCCTCAGCGATCTCGCCATCGACGGACTCTAAACAAGTTATAAGCGTCGAGTGCGCCTCCGCGCGCGCGATCTCTGAGACTCTAAACAAGTCGTGGCGTCGAGTGCGCCTCGCGCACGCGCCGATCTCGGACTCTAAACAAGTCGCGGCGTCGGTCACCTCCGCGCGCGCGATCTGATCTGAACTCTAACTAAGTCGTAGCGTTGAGTCGCCTCGCCGCAGCGCCGATCTCGGACTCTAAACTAGTCGTGGCGTCGAGTTGCGTCTCCACGGAACAAGGCCGGGAATGCTTGCGTGTCCCGCCGGCTAAGCGGCGGGCGCGCTGCTTCTAACGTCAAATGACCGGCCTGCAGCGCGCGCGCATATCCTAATGGCGATAGATGTATACATCGGGAAGATTTTACAAGTACAAAGGCCCACCGCATATCTGCGGCGAAATTAAATTTTCATTTTCGATTTTAGATTTTCAGGAAATTCATAAAGGCTTAGAAAATACCGAATAAATTCTAAAAATTCCAGAAAAATTCACACTCGAGTCGCTCCGCTCTCCCGCGGTGATAGAACCACGCTTCATCGAAATCTTTGCACGGAGATATTTTGGACTTATTAAAATTATTTCCAACCAAAGTTGGTACTATAATTTTGTACTTAAAATACTTTTAAATTTCAAAAATAGATTTTAAACTCTAGAAAAACTAGAAAACCAAATAAAGCCAAACAAGCGTACTCAACCGCCGCAGCGCGTCAACCGGTGGCGCGGCTGGCCACCGAAATGCGGACACCGTTCGAAGGTAGGAGGACAAAGTCGTGTAGGTCTTGGATGGCCACCCGTTGGAAGGTGGGCGTTCGCGTTGATTTTGATGTCGACACTGGCTTGTACATCACCGTTCCTTAATGTGTACAATTAGCCAATAGTTTTTTATGGTGCGGGAACAAGCGCGCTGACACCGTATATATACCCAACCGTGAAGTGGTGCTAATAGAGTTTCTCTGTTGTGAGGGTGGCTAACCCTCCTTTCCCAACTCTCCACTACCATCTCTGCGCCGGTGATACTCGGAGATGGCAAAATGCAACTTTGTTCATTGGATCGATCCTTCCCATGAATACCATGTTGTGACATACATTGATGCATTGTGGAATTGAATCTTAGAGTTGGAGGCACAGGTTGATAATCCGCCAACAGATGCAGCACGAGAGGGGTAACGAGGTGGTCGTCAACATAGGAAGTTCCTATGATCCCACGTGTTGCTGCGCGAACCCTTGCTTCACATGTGCATGCCACTACAATGATGGCCAACCACGTCCGAGATGCCTCCCTCTGCAACACTCCATGTGGGTAGCGCAAGGCATGTTCTACTAGCAAGCATGCCCAGAGATGCTTGTACCATGGTTCTCCCCTATTGTATGCCGTTATTTTCAATCTCCTAAAGCATGTAACTAAATGGTTGATGCGTTGTAGTGGTTGCCATAAATAATCACATGCGATAAAAGATTACGGAGTTAATCATTTACGTAATAAATTGATTAATTGCCAATTACCACCACATAAATAGTACATCTTGAATTTCTACAAATATGAATTAATTCGATAAACTAAAGATACATAAAATCACGACACTGAATGGCGATTAGACGAGTTCGGTCTATTCAGGCAATCCTTTATTGAGTGCCCAGATGTCTTGCATATCTTGCTCTTTACTGTGCGGTTAATGCCGGTAGTTAGGGCCGAAGTCCTCCCACCTTTCAAGGGGAAGGTCTTGCGTTGGCGACCCCGGTTGGACTGGCCCCTCTGCGTTTGCCATGGTATGTTACTGCAGCGAGCGTGAGAACGAGAAGCCAAATATAGTTGAGATGAGCGATGAGCAATTGCGAGAGGTTCGTATTTGTGGTCGAGTTAAAAGGAACCCGGTGCATTGCCACCAGAAATTCTGGACTTGTTGTCGATATGCAACACCACGGGCGAAGGGGGACGTCATGCATAGAGTGACATATGTGCGAATGAGGGAGCGTGGAGGGGGACAACATGGATAGAGTGACAAACATGCACACGAGGGAACGGGTGAGGGGGATGGCACGGATAGAGTGATAAATGTACGCATGAGGGAACAGGCGAGGGGGGATGGCACGGATAGAGTAACAAATATGCGCACGAGGGAGCGGGTGAGGGGGATGGCACAGATAGAGTAACATATGCGTGGATGAGGGAGCAGGCAAGGGGGGGCCAAGACTAAACCAGATGGCCTTACACACTGACAACACCAAACGGGGCAACTTTGTGTAGCGACGTGATGATACACTAGGCTTAGCCTATAAGTACTACCCCTTTGGCACCGTGTTTCTTGCACCACAGCTAAAACACCACATCGTTATCATGGAGAAGCAATGGGGAAGATCACCTGACTAGCAAGGGCAGCAGCAGTGAGGACAAACAAACGGCCTGTGTCAAGAGGCCACCTCCTAGAAATGAAGCCCTGTACCTCCAACCCCAATCCATACCTAAACATTCCCACCGGGCATTCACCGCAGGACCTGCCCATGGGGGAGATACCCCATCTCTGCTGGTGCAGGGACGTATGTAAGTTCTTTAAGTTCAAGGACTAGTTAAGCTTGGGCATGCGTTACTGGGGTTGTGATAACTATGCCTAGGACTACCCTAACTGGAGTTGGGACACAGCTGATAAAGATGGGTTATAGTTTATTCTACTACTAGTTCTCTTGTATGGCATGCACTAACAAGCTCTCCCCTCTTTCCGCAGTCTTTGGACCGCTATTTGTGTACCATAAATGGATCGACCAAGAGATCCACCCACACGACTAGTGGCAGCTAGACTGCGAGGAGTGGGATGCACAGATGACACATTTGAGGATGGACAAGCTGCGGCGTGTTGAAGATCGAAGCGAGCATATCCAGCGGAGATGGAAGCTCACCTAGAGGCATGCAGGTGCAGGGAGCGCAAGGCTCACGAGGAGAAGCACGAACTTGCGGCCAAGGCCAGCGCGGCTGGCGAGGACTGCAACACTGACCTCGTGAGGAGGGGCAAATGGCCACGGTGAATGCAGTAGTTCGACCCTCTTCGTACATATGGGTACCATCTTTGGTTCCTTAGCCTGCATGCCATGTAACCCACTTGGCAGATCAAATGTCATTTTTGTTCGTCGTTACGCCATTTATCTAAAGTTCTCCACCATGTATGAATTCCCAATTGCATTGCAATTATTTACCTTCGTACTTACGAATCATTGCCACCTCAATCGTGCCCACAAAATCCTTTTAAAATTTATTTCACTATAACAACATACGATGATCAAAAAATTGTTATTGTGAGTTTAACAGATTTTGTACCCTCAAGAATATCTACGAAAATCACAAAATGACCAACCTACCATGTTTGCCCTTTTATTTTTAAAAAAAGTTGTAGAAAACTGCGTGACTTGTCGATGTGTCATCCATCGTTGAACGAAGGTATATTACTTTAATTTCAAACAAAAATAAGATTATTTCATAAAAAATTGTGTTATGGTGTTACACTCGTGTGGGACCAGGCATGCCAGCATCAGTCAAGTAAAATTCATAATATATAAAAATCCCAAAAATTATGCAATTAGGATGATTGTGTCAGAAGGCTGAACATAAAATTTCATAATTTGTGGAGCATGTTTGCTATATGTAACAACTCCTACAAATATCATAATCGAATGAATGTTTGAGCAACATTCAGAGCAGATAAAATTGTAAAAATATTACACAACGAAGTAGATTATGTCGGGAGGCTGAACATAAAATTTGTAATTTTTTGTGCCCATTTGCTATATTTAAAAATTCAAAAATTAAGTATTATAAAATGCTAATCAAGGCATGTAATTAAGTTGGCTTAATTACGCACCATCCGCTAGCCATATGTCAGCTCCATGGCGCTGCCGCCTGGTGATCGTGCGGCAGAAGTGACATTTTTGTCATTCTTGCATGTATACTGATATTTTTGTAAATATGAATTTAAAACATGTTATTTTTATAAATATAGAATTAAAATGTGCATGCGCGTTATCCGTCGGCGATCGCATCCTACTTTAACTTCAAATCTTGCATCGAAACAAGTTTCTTCACGTTGCCGGAGTAACCAAACGGAACTTTGACACTATGCAAGCACTGACACAGTTCTGTTTTCTCGGCCTTGGACAGAGTGTAACATGCAGGGGGAAGGTACGTTCATCCATTATCTGTTTTTGTCGGTGCTAACTCAGGCCTGATGTCCATATCAGCCAAGTCAAGCCGTGCGTTGACGCTGTCCTTTGATTTATCACGAATGTTCAGTAAGAGACCAATCAAGCTGTCACATACATTCTTTTCTATGTGCATGACGTCAATGCAGTGTCAAACATCTAGGTACTCCCAATAAGGTAAGTCCCAAAATATTGATCTCTTCTTCCAGGTGTTCTTCTCATGTGCCCTCCATTTACGTCTCTTTCCGAGGACAACATCTAAATCCTTAACTATATTATAAACCTCTTTTTCCCTTAAATGCCTTGGAGTTGAACTTTCTTCCTTCTCTCCGTCAAATTGTTTCTTCATCTTGCGGTATGGGTGAGCCCTCCGAAGGAACCGGCGGTGACGCATGTGGACGGTTTTGCGTGAGTGTTTCAGCCACACACTCTCGGTATCATCTAAACAGTGAGTACAAGCTTTGGCACCTTTTGTACTTTGGCCCGATAGGTTAGCAAGGGCAGGATAATCATTTATGGTGCAAAACAATAAGGAGCGCAAAGTGAAGTTCTCTCGTTTGTATGCATCCCATACATGTACCCCTTCGTTCCACAATACTTTTAGATCTTCCACCAACGGTGCTAGGTACACATCAATATCATTCCCAGGTTGCTTTGGCCCTTGGATAAGTATCGATAGCAAAATATACTTTCGCTTCATACACAACCAAGGAGGAAGGTTATAGATGCAGAGAGTCACGGGCAATATGCTATGTCGGCTGCTCATGCTACTAAAAGGATTCATTCCATTTGTACTCAGTCCAAACCTTATATTCCTTGGTTCTGCACCGAAGTCTGCAAAACTCCTATCGATGTTTCTCCACTGGGCGGAATCAGCAAGGTATCTTAGCATTCCATCCTTCTTGCGCCCCTCCGAGTGCCAACGCAGCAGTTTTGCCTCATTTAGATTTGCAAAAAACTTTTCAAATGGGGAATTATAGGAAAATACCATGCCACCTTAGCAGGAGGTCCTTTCTTCATCTATGTTGCCTCGCCATCATCTGATTGATTGTTACATTTGTATCGAGATGCGTTGCACACCGGACATACATGTATGTTTGCATACTCTTTACGGTAGAGGATACAGTCGTTCGGACATGTATGTATTCTTTCTACTTCCATTCCCAATGGACAAAGAACCTCCTTGGATTTATAGGTGGTTTTAGGCAACTCATTTCCTTCCGGAAGCATGTCCGCTAAAAGACCTATCAGCGCCGTGAAACTCTTGTCGGACCAACCGTTGCTTGCCTTCAATTTCAACAGTTCAAGCACGGCCGACAACCTCGTGTACTTTGACCTGCAGCACGTGAATAAAGGTTTCTCCGAGTCCTCCATCAAGCTTCGGAATTTAACATACTCTGTCTCATCATAGTTCTCTTCTACATCGCGAAGCATCTGATCCAAATTGTCATCGTGCAACCCATCCGAATCCGAACAACAATCGACATTATCCGTGGCATGTCATTCACTTCACCGCGATGTCATCCGCGACATATCATTTACTTCACCGGCGATGTCATCCGCGCATATGATCATTGACTTCGCCATGACTGGTCCAACACGTATAACCCTTTTTGAAACCCCTTCAATCAAGTGCAATTTGCCCTTAGTTCTTAAACATCTTTAAATTCTCGATCGATGTCCACCACCCTTATTCAACATATCCTCCTCGATAGCTCTTGTAAAAGCAGACACGCCATTAATGTACTCTTCACTCACACGGTTCACGGCATACATCCAACTTCGGTCCTACGTTATGTATATATATAACAACTTAATATTAAAAATTAAATTAATTAATTATTACTACATATATGCCACATGCATTGAGGCTTTGCTAGCTTAATTCATATTATAAACACAACAGCTATTTCCCCAGCGATCGCTGAAGGTATATAACCAACAATTTTCACAAATTTGGCCTCCCACATGATGGGAACTGATCATGTATATATGGTCAAGTAGACGCAAACCATCTTCAATAACACTCACCAAAACTTATATCCAAATTATAATGCAAAGAAAAATACATTTCATTACTAACTATATCTAGAGCAACCAGGAATGTATGAATCTTCAAAGCTCAATCTCTACCACCTCCCACCAAATTAATTGGCCTGAAATCGCCTAGCTTGCCTCCTAAGCGAAAGAGTGCAGCACCGGCTAGATTTGGATCGAAATGAAGACAGATGCGGTTTTAAGCGGTGCAATAAATGTCTAGCGCCATTATCATAGACAGTTTTTAATAAAAACCGTCTGTGATACTATACTAAAGTATCACAGATGGTTCATCGGTAAGAACCGTCTGTGATACTCATTTTCTCCGACGCCACCAACACAGACGGTGTCCAAATTAAAACCGTATGTGTTAGTGTCAGTCAGAGACAGTTTTGTCAAACCGTCTGTGATTTGCCGTCTTGTATTAGACTTTTGTAGTAGTGAAAAGAAAATTTGAAAAAGCTGAAAAAGCAATTCTGGTTTCTATTAGTAAGGTGAGCTCGAAATGAGTAGATAACTATGTTTGTATGTTGAAATTGTCCTTTAATTTACACGACAATGATTTGTTAAGTGTTAAATAAAAATTTGATGCATAGTTTTGCATTTGATATTTTTATCGATGTTAGTTAAGGGAGGATGTTCATTTTGTCAAGGTCCTGAGACTTAGATGGCTGTGGCATGAGTGGGGAGCCGAGATAAACTGTGGTGGGGCATGGAAACCCTTGTGATGACCGATACCGGCTGCTCTTTTCTATGGCAACCAGTGTAGCCATTGGGTGACAGAAAGAGGGCATCCTTCTAGAATTCGGCATGGACACAGGGTAACCGTTTGCGTGGCATTGCGCCCACTATCTACCACCGTTTGTGTGACATTGCACCCACTATCTATGGCGCCTCCAAGAGAAAGAAACGCAACTTACTGAATGCAGTGGCAGATAATAGTTGGCTGCAAGATCTCAACTGGCCGGCCGGTATAATGGCATAACACATACATGAACTTGTTGCCTTTTAGGGGCTGATCTCCACGATGAATCTCCAGGACAGACTGGAGAACAGTATCACTTAGAAGCTAACTCTGAATGGAGTCTACAAGGCAACATCAGCTACAGAGCGTAGTTCTTGGGAGCAATAAACACCACCGTGAACCCCTTATCTAGAAAGCGTGGGCACCTAAAAATTGTAAACTCTTTGCCTAGCTAACGATACAAAATAGGCTTTGGACTGCGGACCACCTATAAGGCTATAATGTTTTAGCAGGTTTTCCTTGGTGCCGCTGTCTAGCCTTTTAGCCTGTTTTCCTTTCTAGACAAGTTTTGTTTATTGTTTTCTCCTCTCTGAAATAATATAAGGCAGCCCTCCTGCCCTGTTTTTTTTCTTTCAAAAAAGGCATATAGAAAGACTTTGCATTTCTAAATTGCTGTACTCATCTACAAGTTTATTTGTTATAACAAATTTGTTGTGACTTCTAGTTCCGCAAGATTCGGGGTTGTCTGTTGGTTAGATCTAGCCTAGCTATTATTATCTGCGCGTGGCCAAATTGCTTCTTTGCTGCTTATTAACTGACCCATTAGTTTTTTTTCTCTATTCTACAGGTCTAATCAGAACTGATATATGGCAGGATGCATGCACGCGGCCGACGCCCGCGTCCGCGCGGCTAGCCGAACACGCAGTCCACACAACGCATGAGCCGGGACGCTGTTGCACAGTTGCACATGCAGAATTTTTGGCACTTTTTGTATGTTTTGGAACCGTATTTGCAAAAATGTAAGTATGCACGTAAGAATGGTAAAAATGACGCTTCTACCGTATAATTACCAGGAGATAGCGGCGTGGAGCTAACACGTGGCCAGTGGTGCCCCATGGCCGTGCGGCAGGGGCCTGCCGCTCGACCACCGTGCAGCCACATGTCTGTCGCCCGGCCACCGTGCAGCTCTCGCCTGGCACTCTGCCACCGGATGGCAGGTAATTAAGTCGGCTTAATTACCAGCCTTAATTAGTATTTTGTATTACTGCTTGTTTGAATTTTTAAATATAGCGAATGAGCTCAAACAATTACAAAATTTTATGTGCAGTTTTACAACACAATGTACTTTATTGTGTAATTTTTAATAATTTTATCCACTTTGAATGTTGCTCAAATATTCATAAGATTATGATATTTGTAGGAGCTGTTATATATTGTAAACGAGTTCCAAAAATTACAGAATTTTATGTGTAGCCTCCTAACATAGTCATCCTAATTGTCTATTTTTTGGGAATTTTCTGTGCTTTGAATTTTACATGTTAATTCATATTCATTTAATCGTAATTAGTGATATGCAATGCTCATTTAATTAGTGATTCAAATTGTAGGCCGCACGGCCACCATGCGGCAGCCATTTTTTGCAGTGCATGACCTCTCTCCTTCATATATATATTGGCCCATTGCTGCTATCCCCCTTTTCCCCTACCTCCTTCGCACATTTGTCACTTTGTCCCTGGCATCCCACCTCACCCGCTCCCTCATCCGCACATATGTCAGTCTTACCATGTCGTCCCCCTCACCTGCAGTGCTACGCATCAACAACGAGTCCTTAATTTTGGGTGTTAGTGCACTGGGTTCTCTTTTCACTCGACCATAAATCGAAGTTCTCGCAGTAGTTCATCACTCATATCAGCGGCATTTTGCTTCTCGTTCTCATGCTCATTGTAGTAATATACCATGTAGACAACGAGGGGCCAGTCCATCTGAGGTCACCGACGCAAGACTTTCCCCTTGAAACAAGGGAGGACTTCGGTCCTAACTACTGCAGGAGACACAAGCTCACCTTGAGGCGTGCAGGCGCAGGAGCACGAGGCTCACGGGAGGAGCATGAGGGAAAGCACAAACTTGTGGCCAAGGCCAGCACGGCCGGCGAGGACTGCAACACTGACCTCGCGAGGAAGGGCAAATGGTCGCGGTCAACATAGTAGTTCGTCGACCCTCTTTGTCCAAATGTGTACCATCTTTGGTTTCTTAGCTTGCATACTATGTAACCTCCTTGTTGGATCAATTGTCATTTTGTTATCTTTACGCCATTTATCCAAAGTTCTCTTCCATGTATGAATTCCCTGTTGCATCGCAATATCATTTACCTTCATACTTACGAATCATTGCCCCCTCAATCGTGCCCACAAAAGAATTTATAATACTACAACAACATATGATGATCACAAAATATTATTGTGAGTCCAATAGATTTCGTACCCTCGAGAATCTACGAAAATCACAACATGACCAACCTACCATGTTTGCCCTTTTATTTAAAAAAGTTGCAAACAAAACCTATGTTACTTGTCAACATGTCATCCACTGGTTGAACGAAGGTATATTACTGTAATTTCAAATAAAAAGAAGATTATTTTAGAAAAAATCATGTTACAGCGTTACACTCGCGTGGGACCCTAGCGCCAGCATCAGTTGTGCAAAATTCATAATGTATAAAAATCCTAAAAAATATTGAATTAGGACGACTGTGTTGGATGGCTGAATATAAAATTTCATAATTTTTGGAGCTCGTTTGCTATATGTAACAACTCCTACAAATATCATAATTGGATGAATTTTTGAGCAACATTTAGAGTAGATAAAATTGTCAAAATATTACACAATGAAGTAGATTTTGTTGGAAGGCTGCACATAAAATTTCGTAATTTTTTGAACTCATTCGTTTTAATTCAAACAAGCAGGATTATAAAATGCTAATTAAAGCAGGTAGTTAAGCTAACTTAATTACATATCATCCGGTGGCAGGGCGGTAGGCAGGCAGGCTGCAAGCCCTGCCGCACGGCCACAGGGCTCCGATGGCTATGTGTCAGCTCCATGGCACTGCCGTCTGGTGACAATGCGGTAGAAGTGACATTTCTGCCATTCTTATGCGTATACTAATATTTTTGTAAATACAAATTTAAAACATTCTATTTTTGTAAATATAGGTTTAAAACGTGCTAGCTGTGCCAAAAGCTCGAGCATGCACGTTATCCGTGGGCGACCGCATCCTGCTGCATGCATGCCTGCATGGTCCTTGGACGCATGCAAGCAGAAGACGAGTGCTTGCAAGCAACACACCCTAGCTTGTACTACATATGAAAGCAAAGACATGCATGTGGGCCTGGTTTGCCTTTATGTGGGACCACTTTGCAGATTTCTACGGAGTTTATTATTTATTGCTTTAGAGCATGCACAATACAGATGTTTAGAGAGATGTTTAGCAATATAAAACTGATTTTTTTACCATATAGGATAGATGAGGTGCTTATTTAAATATCGGTGCCTAGCAGATGCTTACATATATAACTATATCTAATTAATAGATAATATAGCATCTAAGAACTTACAGAAGAGATGGTTACATTGGAGGAAATAACTTTTATATGTGTGCTTGATGATGTGACTATATTATCTTTTTTTTAAGTATTTATATATAAGTATCTTGTATTGTGTATGCCTTTAAAGGGTATATGATGTACCAGTGCTTGGATCAGTACTTAGACAGCTGTGGATGCTTGTGGGCTTCCCTCCAAGAGAGGAAAGTGATTAAGGAGCGTGAGCCCTGGAAATTTGACGCGATCAAGCCCAGAAAAGCTTCCCCGACCGACGGCGACCCTCCGCGCTGATCTCTCTCGCTAGACCAACGCACCAAAAGGATTGGAGGTAGGAGAAGAATCGATTCCGAGGTACGGATGCCCTATACGCTCGCGCTGATCCCTCTCTAGATCTCCTTTCTCTTTCCCTATGTCAGATTAACAGTCAAGTTCGTGGTGATTCCCGCTTCCGATTTCGGATCTAGGCAGCTAGCTAGCTTGTTTGTTTAGAGATCTACTCCATCTAGTCTTTCGATGGACTTGATTATTGCTCCATCTGCTATATATATATCTTTTCGGTGTTGATTTTGCATTGCTTTGGAGATGAATCTGCTAGCTCTTCAATCTACCTCCTCATCTCTTTCCATCGGCCGGCTTGTGCTTGGTCTGCCAGCCGATCAGCAACGGAGGATCTAGAAGAAGCGAATGAACTGCATGCTAGCGCAGTAGCTAGGGAAACAGCCGAAGATCACGTCCACCAGCTATAGGGTCACTCCCTACCGTACTAGCTATAGAATATGTGAAGGAATAGAATAACAGTACTGAAGGAACTGCGTTTATCTTCTTGCAGTTTGTGCATTCTATTTAGTTTGGTGTGCGTCGTGTGTTTTCCTCTTGGTATTTGCTTCTTGCTGCTAGCTTGGTGTGTTGTTGTGGTAACCCTACCGCTGATAACGATTTAACCCCTCTCTCTCTCTCTCTCTCTCTCTCTCTCTCTCTCTCTCATGAGAGTAAATTTTTTTTTGTATCAGGGATTAAGTGTTAACTAGAAATTTTAAGTCTATGTAGCTTTGGATCGATGGAATGTCATATGAACTTAATTAGTCGTGAAGGTGGTGTGTTTTCAATTCGAAAATCATAATTTTTCTGGTGGAAAAGAAATTTTGAAAAATTTGAAAAAGCAATTCTGGTTTGTATTAGTAAGGTGAGCTCGAAATGAGTGCATAACTATGTATGTATGTTGAAATTATCCTTTAATTTACACGACAATGATTTGTTAAGTGTTAAATAAAAATTTGATGCATAGTTTTCCATTTGATATTTTTATCGATGTTAGTTAAGGGAGGATGTTCAATTTGTGTGCAACTCATGTGCATGTTTATTTTTGCACTGTTGATATTTGTTAATATATTCCGATTATTGAAGGAAGAAGGGGGGATTCGTCCTTACGATTTCAGCCAATTTTCTGTTTTTGTTGCTAAAGATTTGATGACAACCAATTTCGATCAAAGAGTTATAACTGTTAACTCAAGAAAATAGATGCATTTAATCCACAACTTCATTGGAGTTGAACTTTTTGACAAATTGTGTAATAACAAATATGATCTAGTCAATAACTATAATTTGATGCACTTTCTAGTGAATTGGGTATAAGGTATGTATGATTTGACAGTTCAAAATTATATCATCGTATATGCTAGGGGTTGACGTAAATGAATGGACAAGCTCTATATTCGTTGTTGTTTCCTTTCCAGTTTATAAGCTAGCTACGACCTTTGCATGTAGAAGTTCAAGCATGCATATTGAGCGGCTTAAATAGCACATGCACTTTGCTTGTGAACATTGTAAAAATATTTTAGAGTTTTCACCGTTTTACATGGGGGGTCTTCACCACACTTTTCCTGGAATTATTATCCAAATGCATTGACTTGACGGAAATGAATGCATTCAACCTTTTATTTTACTACAAAAATAAAACCTCAGCAACTCTTGCAAACTAGGGAGGAAAGTAAAATCAGTTGTTCATAGTGCCTGTTCATAAGCCAATATGAACGCTTCAGCTTCTATAAGCCGCTTCTATCAGTCATTACTCATCAACCATTATTTTTTGCTTTCACAAATTGTAATGTACTTTGTATTTTATTATATCACAATTCTATAAGTCGCATGGTGGTCCGAATATTGTAGTGCCTTTCATTGCATCGTCTTTCCTACATATGTACTATTATTCATCAGCCACTACTATTTAGCAGTCACTTTTATTAGCCACTACTATTTATCAGCCGCAGCCAAAAGCCATCAGCAAAAGCCAATATAAACAGGCCCATGTTAGCTCTCACACCTTGTCACCAACTCCACGGTGAAACCAACAATTCGTAAGGTGCACAGGTTGATGACTAGTTTTTAGGGCTGGGCATTCGGTCTATTCGGTCTTTGGAAAATTCGGGTTCTAAAAAATGAGGACCGAATTTCTCAGAAAAAAAACAAGGACCGAACCCAAATAGACCGAATTTTTTGTTCGGTCTATTCGGTCCACCGAATTGACCGAAATAAGATGGGGACCCTTGTCACCCCTCAAAATCTTTGTAAATTGTAATGAGCTAAACAAAACAAATAATATTCATGCATAAAGCAATGAGTAGTCAGCTAGTAAATAGATGATAGACATATCAAATAAGTACATACATCACATATTAAGTTCATGAATTCAAGAGATAAGAGACATATCAAATAATTCGGGTTATTTGGTCTATTCGGGTTTTGTAGGCCAAAAACCGAACCCGAACCTGAAAACCGAATTAAATGAAAATATTGACCGAACCCGAACCCCGAAACCCGAATAGACCGACAATTCGGTCTATTCGGGTCCGGTTCGGTTCGGTTTTCGGTTTTCGGGTTTAAAGTGCCCACCCCTACTAGTTTTAATAATTGAACATCATATAATATCTAGTTTTTACTTCTGTTGTTTCTTGCTTGCAGAGTTGTTCACTGAGTAAGCTGTACTTATTGGCTAAGTACAACAGTTGGATATACAGAGCACAGACATGTTCTATATATTTTCACTTTAGCTTGGCCATTATGTATTAGCATATGGTGCATTATATGGCACAACACTGGTTATGTCTAACTCAATATCTTGGCTACTGATAAATATAAATTTGATTTTTCAGATGGCATCGAACAACAAAAAGATCCATAGAAAATCGGTTGTCCTAGCATTACCAGCCTTTGCTTCCGTGCCAGAAGAAAAGAGGTCCTGTGTGGCAAAAAGAAATGGAACTTCAGGTATTAAAGCATCTACGTGAGCCTATTGAAAAAAATGCATCGGTTATGTGATTAACTAGTCGTCAACGCATGCATCTGCACAACTACAAATTTGATTTTTTAACAACAACATTTTTGTATTCTTCATCCCAACTTATATAAATTCCAATATAAAAACTTGAAGATTGAAACCTTAAAACTTCTAGCTGACTTGCAATGGATTTTTTAATTTTAACATATTCTAATTTCTTAATTTTGTAGATAAACATGTATTTGTTTGAACACCATAATTTTATAGAATTGATATTTAGTCCACGGACTTAACAGAAAGATATATTCGTGTGCACACAAAAAGTTGGAATATGTAAGTATGCATTTTATTTATTGAGATACTAAATATTTTTTTAGAACTTTTAATTATAAAATTTGTATGCATTTGGATAAATTTAAGGGATTTTGCTATTTGATTCCAAACTTGTATATATTTGAGTACCAATATATTTTGTTTAAAATTTCCATTCTGAAAATATTTGTATGTTAGAATTGTTTTGCTTATTACTTTTGAATTTGAATATATCTGAATACGACATGGGCCAAATATTGTATCTTAGCGTTGAAAGTTTTAAATGGTTGTCAGCACATATTTTAAGACAAAATCTATTTTGTATTGGAGGTGGTAATATTTTGGTTGAAAAGAACTTGAATAAGGAGAGAGAGGTGTGCTAATATATTATATTTCCTCATACAAAACACTCAATAACCTAGGTAGTAGAGTCATGCAATGCAAAATTTGTATTTTCAGCCCGTTGTATTTACTCCACAGGACGCAGGATGCATTCCGATTGCATCTATATGCATGGCATGTTCCTATTCAGACATAATCAGGAAGCTATAGTCTATCGGCATGTGTTCTGGAACATGAACCGAACTCCCTAGTATATATAAATCTTAGCCATACATGAAATCAGTAAGAGAAATTGGACAATCAAACTTTTTTTCATTTTCAGCGATTAATATGAGAAATTCTACTTTTTTCTTTTTCTCCAACTAATGTGGAAATTTCTAGCTTTTTACACCTTGGATTAATGTTGGGGCTTTTGAGAACCCCTAATTAGTATAGACTAGTAAGATGCCCGTGTGTTGCAATGGAGTACGAAATGAGGGTAATTCATATTATCAAACAATGATCTCAAATTAAACATTGAACATCAATTTTATCTTTCGAAAAACATGTATCAAGCAAAGCACACATGTACTGTCGGACCCCAAGTTTAATACCTGGAATCCTCTGTGATAACACAGCATTATTCCCTGGATCAGTAGATAATGCTCACAGATACAATGTTGCATCATTTCATACACGATAGATTCATACATTACAATATCAGAGTTTAAATAGACCACGTCGGGCCAAGGTTACAATAGGGCCGTCAGGCCAAATGTCTTACAATGCATAAAAGCGGAAGCGTACATAGCGTAGGGGCACAACTCACCACAGCAAGGCGATCGATAACCCGAGTACCAACGCTATTAACCAGGGACCTGGCTAATAACAAAGGCACCCGCCAAAACTAGCCTGGTCAACTTTACTGAGGTGAGAGGCAAGACTACCGAGGCCTATTCTAATAACCACCATCTTCATTTCCTTCGGCATCCTGATCCTCATGATAAGCGTAGTGCTCTTGATTCACATCTTCTGAAAGGGGGGTTAAGAGCGAGTTTGAGCACAAACAACCGTGCTCCGCGAGCCAACACACAGAATGCATATGATTATAGATGCAAGGCTATTCAAGGAAGGCTCGGGTTCTTTTATTTGCATAAAGCGACATTTGGAAATACCATAACTTAAAATCTCTATGACTTAGCATTTTTCAAGAACTTATGATTTAAATACTGAAAGTATACAATAAACGGAGTAGTTTCCAAATCCAAATTTTATGGTTACATCCACCATATTTTATGGTTACATCCACCAATTACTAACATTTTTGCAAAGCAGGTTACATCCACCTTAATTCCAACACTGGAGTACATCCCTCCAGGACAAATCACCAAAGTCAGGTTACATCCGCCTGACAGTTTTCTCCCCACCCACATTAGTTTTTAAATAGAACTAACTCGAGGAAGATTTCCATGTCTGCCCTTGACCGTGGGCACGGCTATTCGAATAGTTTGTGTATGTACTCTGCAGAGACTGTACATCTTTACCCACAAGAGATAATCGTCCCGATGGTTCTACATGATTCCTTTGACATGCAGATCGAGAAAACATCACGAGGCCTTTACAATACTTCACACTCTAGCATTTCACTCCTATGGGGTTACGTCCATAGGTTGTGCGGGATGTCCACCATAGGTTAGCGCAGTCGGACTCCACTCTCCACATACGCTATCCTAGGCGACGTCACCTACATCCGGTGTCCCATTCCAAGTGGGGCTTTCACTACCCACCTACACACGTTCTCCGTGAAATGACTAGAGAGTTCAGTAAATTATTTAGCCAAGCCTACAATATGCCAGCTTGTGGTTGTACTGTTATACACGGAGGGTCCACACAGGATTAAGTCCTTAAATTGTTCGGGCGGTTCATTCCACAATCCCCTGTGTTACATCCACACCCACCGTTCTTTCCACCCGCCCAAACAGGTTCAGCAGATTTTAGGGTTTTGAGAAGCATAACACAAATCAACATATTTGTTCAGCCATGTACATCCCATGACTATCCCAAATCTAGTGTTCATGATTAAAGAGTGAGTAACAGGGTTACTAGAACCCTGGACTTGACAAATTTAGCATGGCAATAATAAGTCGTATAACTACCATTCCAGTGTTCACATCTAGGGCGACAATGATCATGGGAGTTCAAATGTACTTGTGGTGTTATATATTATTAAGTGGACATAAGGTTGTTATCTACCTTAAGACTTACATATTTTAGCACATAAAATAACGCATGCAATTTTTATAGTTTAAACGAACATAGTTTCACAAAATGTAGGCGCAAAATGATCAAAGTATTGACTCGCCTGGATCGAAGGCTTGGGGGTCTTGCGCTGCTTCAAGCGGGGTCTCGTTTGCGTCGTCGAACTCTACTCGGACGGGACTACCGGAAAAACCACATAAAATGAAGAGCGCCGAATAAGAACCAAACAAAACAATAAAACAACTCAAATGAACTCGGAATTGAACCAAACCAGAACCATTAGACAGGTCTTGATTTTAGAAGACTTTAGAAGTTGGTTTCGTTAAGTTCGGAGTTATGGTTGAAAAGTTACAGTGTTTCGAAGTTTTAATTGCTGGAAAATCCGAAAATAAAAGAGGAAGTTATCTGGCGACGGGTGGGGCCGAGAGGATTAAAAGGAGTCCGGTTATTGACCACTTAGTGGATTTGGGCATCATTTTAGTGAGCTGTTGAGCTTAGCTCTCCTCTGGTTCATCCGGCCGCAAGGGAGGCGGGCTCGCCGGCGGTGGAGGGGGCTCGGAGGTGCGGTGGCGCCGGCCGAAATGGGTTGCCCACCCGGGCACGCACCTCGGGGAGAAGCCAATCAGCCGGTCCCTGGGCCAGCGGCGGTCGGCGGCGCTCAGCGGCGGCGGCCGAGGAAGAAGAGGCGCCGCGGCTCGGGCTATTGGGGCTCGATTCTCGGCAGTGAGCATCTATGGGCCTTTAGGAGCTCACTGGGCGTCGGTTGGAGCCGAGGTGGAGCGAGGCGGTCAGCGGCGTGAGGGGCTCGGCGGCGAGGAAGGAGGCGGCGGCGGCTCACTGGGGTGATGGCGGGTCCGGCGAGGAGGGGCGGCGTCGGGGTGTCGGGCGGCGCTCCACGCGGGGACTCGGCCGAGGCGCGCGGTTCACCGACGGGGACCGACGCGGCGTTGGAGGAAGTACGAGGTTGGCGGCGCCTGCAGAGAAGGAGAGGATGATTAGGCGGGGTGAAGGGAGAGGGGATAGTGGCGAACGTGGGAAGACGGTCATGGCCCGGCGACGACCGGAGGGGCGCGGTGGCGAGGTCTCACGGCGCGCACCCGTGATGAGAGGGCGGCGTGCGATTTGGGTAAGCCGGCGGGAGTGAGTGGATCGACTCAGAGCTCCTTATGGAGGCCGGGAAAGGAGGCTGGGCGCCAAGGGGGAGACACGGCGACAGGGAGCCGTGCAAGCCTGCTGCACGCGAAGTGACCGCTGGCAGAGAGTACCATGGCAGCCATTGGCGTAGGGAGATGGCGCACGGCCGGGGATGTGAGAGAGGTGACGGGAGGCGCTGCCGCTGCCAGGCGTTGATGGCGAGGAGAGGCGCTGAAGACGAGAGCTGACACCGCATTCAATCGCCGAAGAAGTTGGTGGCAAATGGCGACAAGCGCAGTCGTAGGAGGGATGGAGGTGCATTGCCACGAAGAGAAATGAAGAGTGGTGGGAAGGCTTGGGAGGAAAAATCCTACCAATAGCATACATACATACTCATATATGTATACGGGTATATATATATGTATACATGTATATATCTTTTCTTAACATTCTTAGTCTCCTGAGTCCTTTAATCCTTGAAGTATATTTCATATTTTAGATTTTATGATATTAACTTGATTTTCTCCCCTGGAGATGGAGCAAGGTTTTCATTTTAAAGTACTTTTGCATTTTCCAGAATATACACATATATGCATATATACATATATATGTATTTGGAAGCAAAAAGAATAGCCAACTGAGAATAAAAGCTTTTAAATTTTCATTAACATACATTTGAATTTTACATTAGGATAAGTTTTGAAAATGGGGTGTTACATGTACAAACTCATAAATAAATGAAATTAGAAATAGATGTTCATGTTTAATAGCTAATATTGTTTCTTGTGCAATATGATCAAAAATAAAATACATAAGACATCTAGGACGTAAGAACATCTTTATAGACAATATTTTTGGTAAATGTACTAGTAGAATTAAAGCACCGACCGTCTTACTGTAGCTTCGACCGTGGCTTCGACCACAACCAGTGCACACATCTGCTACAGTGACCACCAACTGCTACAGTGACAGGTTGCACACGTCTGCTACAGCACACTGCTCCTTCGACCGCGGCTTCGACTGCTCCTTTGACCACTGTTTCAACTGCTCCTTGTAGACCACATTACTGACCAAAGCTTGTTGACTACAGCACCTCGACTGCATCTCCGAACACATAGGTCTTCCAGCACTGACTGTCGACTACAGCTATGACCATTGACCGCTGTAGCTACAACTATCGACCATCGACCACTGTAGCTACGACTATCGACCATCGACCACTGCATAGTTTGACTAACGACTGCGATAGTACTCCTCCGAGTAACGACTGAGTAACTATGGCTTCGACTACTACTTCGACCACTACATCGACCATGGCTTCAACCATGGCATCAACCACGGCTTGTCAACCACATCCTCGACAATGGCATCGATCACAGCTTATCAACCATATCTTCGACTGGTCCGGAGTCTCCGACCGCTCTCTGACTCGGGGTCTTCAACTCCTACACATACTCGGACACACCAACTACGCAGTACTCGAACACACCGAGTACTCGACTATGACCATGCAGTACTCAACTACAACCACGTAGTACTCAAACACACAGAGTACATTTGGCTACGACCACTGTGGCTACGACCACGCAGTACTCGAACACACTGAGTACTCGACTACGACCACGTAGTACTTGAACTCACTGAGACTACGCAGTACTCGAACACACCAAGTGCTCGACTACAACCACGCGGTACTCGAACACACTGAGTACATTTAGTTATGACCACTATGGCTACGACCATGCAGTACTCGTACACATCAAGTACTTGACTACGACCACGTAGTACTCGAACTCACTGAGTACTCGATACCAACCACACAGTACTCGAACACTGCGACCATGGCTTCGACCACACATCGACCATGCCTTTAACTGTGGCTTTGACTATGGCTTCGATCATGCCATCGACCATGCCTTTGACCGTGGCTTCGACCATGGCATCGATCGACCACTGTAGCTATGACTATTGATCATCGACCATTGTAGCCATGACAATCGACCATCGACCACTATAGCTATGGCTATTAACAATCGACCACTGCACAGTTTGGCTAAGGACTATGACATTACTTCTCCAAATACTGACTGAGTCACTGTGGCTATGACCACTCCTTTGACCATGGCATCAACCACGGTATTAACCACGGCTTCAACCATGGCTTCGACCATGGCTTGTCAACCATACCTTCAACTGGTCCAGAGTCTCTGACCGCTCTCTGACTCCGGGTCTTCAACTCCGACACATACTCAGACACACCGACTACGCAGTACTCAAACACACCGAGTACTCGACTATGACCATACAGTACTCGAACACACGGAGTACTCAACTACAACCACGCAGTAATCGAACACACGAAGTATATTTGGCTATGACCACGCAGTACTCGACTATGACCATGTAGTACTCAAGCTCACTGAGACTACACAGTACTCCAACACACCAAGTACTCGCCTACAACCACACAATACTCGAACGCACCGAGTACTCGACTACGACCACGCAGTACTCAAACACACCAAGTACATTTAGCTATGACCACTATGGCTACGACCACGCAGTACTTGAACACACCGAGTACTCGATTATGACCATGTAGTACTCGAACTCACCAAGGACTCGATACCGACCACACAGTACTTGAAGACATGAGTACTGGATAGACAACCACTCAGTACTCGAACACACGAGTACTCGACACATGACCACACTCAACAACAAGAATATGTCCAACACACACTGGCTAGGCAATGAACGTGCATACATTGTGGATTTGTAAGCATATATGAAAAAAATTCAGTTTCAATAATTTTAGTTTCAAACCTAGGAAGGATTCATGAAGTGATATTCATACATATTTGTAAATTTTTAGGAAATTTTGATAGAGTTTCCTTTATTTATTGGATTTGTGGAAGCATATCAAAATAATAAACAATAGTAATCAAGATGAATCACAAGTAATCATGAGATGAACATGAACATAATAGCATAATCATGAATTATATAGCAAAAGCAACATTATAGCACAACACATATTACAAGTTCATCCAAGTTCAATTGGAAAAGTCATACAAAGCATTTCAAATATAGTACAAGGAAATAAACTAAAATCCACTAATTATCATTCTTGGTTGCACAAAAGAAAGGGTAAAAATGAATCGAATGACATATGTCATGTTATATTGGTGCTCCCAAAGCTAGAGAAACAACAAAGTGACATTACACTGGTGTTAACCCCATTTTTTTGGCCAAAATAGTTGTGCTATGATGATGGAGAATAGACCGAAATCAAGTTTTTTTCCCTCTTGGGCTTCTCAGATACGTTCAAATTTACAATTGCAATTTCATCTGTCAGCCAAAGTCAAGACACAAATGAGTGGATTTAAGTCCCCCCTTTTTTGTTTTATCTATTCAAACATTAACTGAGAAAAATACAGCTTCATGAATATATTAGCAAAAGTATCTCATTATTTGGAACAGAGAAGGACATTAGCTAAATTGCCTACTGATGCACAAAGAAAAGATACAACCTAACTGTTACGCAAGAAAGACATTTCTTTAATTGCCTCAGCAATGTGACAGGGAGAAAATGCCAACAAACATGGCATAACCATTTGAAGGGGAAAAGGGGTGGATTTTGAGTTTCCCATATCACACATATGGAAAGGTAAGTTTCATAGGCAAGACAATGTACCTATGACCAGCATGTTGAAAGAAAAGCCCAGCGGGTTAATTGGGATTTTTCTTCTGCCCAACCTACATCACAAGAAGCCTTTGTTAGTCTTAGACTAATAAAAATTACATGAGGGAAAGAAATAACAGGTGAGTGAGCTCCCATTGCCAATCATTCTGCCGGGTTATCTCAGAAGAGACAAAACACTTCACCAAGTGTACAAGATATGTGTATAGATAGATACCAAGATATGTGTATAGACAGATACCTTTTCATGATCCCACATGTTTAGGAAACAATCTTCTGTAGAGCTTCCAAAAATAGATGCTTTGTCAGGTGACCACTGGAATGCACAAGTTTTGAATTAGAGCCAAAAGCATACATAAATATCATGAACAATAACCATGTCTACATAAAAATAACATAGACATAACCAACATATTCTTTGTACATGCCTGAATAATAAATGAGGCATTTCACCTAGATCGGGGAGAGGTTGTTGTTGACGAACTGGCTCAGCGTCTCCTTGGCCCCAAGCTTCTGGCAGACCTTGCCATCCTAGAGGCAGCTCCAGATCTTGGCCCAGTTTTGGGAGTTCTCCACCCTCCTCTGTAGCCACGTGGAATAGTCCCCGAGGCGGTACTCCTTGTAACCCCTCCCAGAGACGACCCACCTGGTGTCACGGTTGGTGACGACGAAGGTGAAGACGATGAAGATGACGAGGAGGAAGAGCACGAGGAGGTAGAGCTAAAGCAGGCAGGAGATGCTACAGAGCACACTGGTGAGGCCGACCAGGGAGAGCACGAGGAGGAGGACCCCGAGCGTGATGATGGGGCACTCGAGGGAGCACCAGTCAGTTGGCGCCCATTGGACCACGTGAGCAGACATCATGAGAGATGAAGATGCGCAAAGGCTGGCGGCATGCCCGGTGAAGGGAGAGGTCACCATGGATGTTACAGAGGAAGGGGAGGAAGGCGTGGCGAGCTGGCACCAAATCCCCTAGAGAGTCACTTCCTTGTGGGCAGCGTAGGGGAGGAGGGGTAGGGGAAGAGGAGGAAGGCGCGGCACGGCCGAGGAGGCCAGATCTGTGGCTATTGCGATGGCATCAGCTGGATCTAACATGTCCCTCCCCAATGGCAGCCAGATGCGGCAACTGGGAGTAGTACTTTGTCGCCTGGACTACTCCTTCGCTGCCACCGAGAGCTATACTCCACCGTTGCCACTGTGAGTAATCCGTCGATCAAATTACTCCGACACTGGAAGTACTCCGCTGTCACTACCTCGAGCACTTTGCTGCCACCTTGAGTACCGACCGCTGTGGCTCATCTTCACCGTGGGCATGTACTCCTTGTCACCGGCGTACTTCGCCACGTTCGAGTCTCCAACATCTTGCACACTTGAATGCCTTGTATCCTACCACCACCGGTTTGGAGGGAAGGACAAGGACGCGGGGGAAGGGAGGAGGGCATGGGTGTGAGGCAGCACCCTGCATCGCTAGGGTATGGGGTGTGCACGTGGGCATGGGCATTGATGGAGAGTGCACCCTCACAGCTAGCCCACGAATTGACATGCGTCGTGGGGAGCGGTTGGGGAAGCAAAGACCAGTTTGGGGAGTAGCCTTGTGTGTGTGGAGAGCAAAGGGGAGGAGAACAGATGTAGGAGCTGGGACTGTGCGCTGCGCGCATGGGGGTGGGAGGGAGGTGAACGGACAAACTCTCATGTTATATTAGTAGAGATAGATAGATAGATAGATGCACGATTTTCTGGAATCCTAGAATTATGATGCATGGGTTTTCTTACATCTTTTAACAAAATGGAAGTTACATAGGCTAATTTGTTGTTAATGTAATGTGAAATCATATACATGCTGTAGTTTGGGATGCATAAAACTCTCTTTTTGTAGGTATTGTAAACAACAAAATTTAGGTTTTTTTTGTTCACTGTTTTGTATTTCTTATTGGATCTTGCTTTAAAGAAACAAAGATGGCTTTGGCCTAGAAAAGATAATGTGGTTTGGTTGCTGTACCTATGGAACTATTCTTCGAAATTAACTTATTTCTCTTATATAGGACAAAGAGACCAGCTGATAGGCGCACCTATTACGTATGGAATAAAAGAAGCTTCAGGTAATATCAGGATGTGTCTATACTCTAGTAAGGCTTAGTGTAGCACTCTTCTATGTATGGATGCAATAGGATGGTTCAAATAGATTAGATTTTAATCAGAAATTTCTCTTCTAGGAGAAGTCGTGCGTATCGGTGGCAATGAGATGTATCATATATTTGAAACTAAGAAGAATCCTGGTACGGTCCAACCTGGGCAAGAAATTCCGGTGCAACCCATAGGTAATTTCGTAACCCATCCATTTTTAATTTGAGGAACTTGACAGATTATAGTGAAATAATAAAAATTCTTTGATATAATATTTCTCTAGGCTTGACGCAGCAGCCAGAACACTTTCCACAAGGTGGACCTCAAATTCCACATCAATCAACAGGTAATCTGTAACCTATCCTTATTTGAGGTACTTGAAGATCTATTTAAATTTTCTACAAATAATGTTTTGTAATCGTTTTTTCCATGAAAATCGAAGCTAATTCTACGTCCATGCCAGAAATGCTAATATCTGTCAAATTTGTTTCAGACCCAGACAATGTGTTCGAGTTCGCTCTCCAGAATAGTATCTTGGATCTGGACTAGCTAGCTTAACACACGGAAGCTATCCAATTGAAGTATTCTGGGACTGATTACTTCATTGAGCCAAGTGCCTTTGAACAAAACATTGAGTTGTTTTAGGCTTTTATCCATAACTTTAGTGTATGATGGGTACAACCAGTTAATGATATACCCTAAAGACAATTATAGAGATGCTTGTATCACTTCTATGTTTATGATAATTTGAATAATAGGTTATTTTATCTCTTGAATAAATATCTTTCGTATTGATTAATAAGTATGTGACTTGTTCGTGGAACTCTTTATTCATGTTTTGATGTTATTCTAAATTATCTATGATCTTATATCATTATGTGGGATAATTATAATTTATATATCAGCACATGAATTGATTGATGATCATGTTTCATGAATCATGGATATAAGGATATCAAATTAATAATATGGATACATGTTAGAGAACATAGTGTTGGATTGATCCATTTTAAGACACTTTTAAGATTCATATGTTTTATGTGTTATTAGTTGGTCTCAAGCATGGATGACACGAGTGACACGTTTCTCTCCTAGAGTTCGATTAGGTATCATGAGGTAAAAGGAGAATACACAAGCATGTCATTTAGTCTGACTAGATACGAACTGGTCATATAGGTATACCGACTGGTCGTGAGCTGGTTGGACATATTACAAACTGGTCTATGAACTAGTTGTATGGGAATACGAACTAGTCGTAACTAGATACGAACAAGTCATCAGGAGTTATGAACTGATTGTGAGTGACTAAGATCTAGTTGCATATCATAATGCACAAGGTTCATCCAGTTTAATATTTGTGTATATTTGGGGGGCGATATTTAACATCCCAAAAATTTGATATTCCAAATTTAAGAAATTTCTTTTAAAACTTTTCTTAAATGTTGCTGGTGTTCAAAAATTTCTTTTGAAGATTTAAATCTTTTGAGTTGTGTGACATGCAAAAGAATATATTGAGAAATAATATCCAAGTAATAATGATAATAGTGTTAATAAAAGATATGGGAAAAATATAAGACAAGAAATTATGAATTCAAAAACCAATTCTAAATTACACTTTAATCCAAACTAGAATTGAAATTTTAAACTCAGACCGATGACCAAAATATATGGAAACTAAAATCAAAACAATATTTAAATTTACCTTCCAAATGATTAGAGTTGAGCCCTTGATTTCAAATCAAGATTTAAATATTTAAATGTTGAATTCTGGCAAAAATCCAAACTTTGGTTGCTAGGCATTTGTTCCCCCTTTCTTTTTCTACCATTCTCTTTTCTCCTTCTCCCTCTTACGTGCTGGCCCCGCACCCCACCCCTCTCTCCTGCCGTTGGGCCCCCGGTCTCTCTTTTCCCCCTCCTCTCTCTGTGCACAGGCCGAACACCCTCGCCCCTTTCTTTTCTTCTCCTTCCTCCTCCTTTCTGTGGCCATGAGTCGCCCGCGTCTCCCTCTTCCCTTCTCTCTGCTCTGCGCCGCCTGTGTCCAACTACTGCGCCCTGCTCATCCATCATTGCAGCCTGTCTGCCCCATCGCCATCACGAGCTGTCACGTGCAGGAATCCCGCTGCAACCCCTCGCCTCTCTGCCCTGCCATGCGCCGAGCCCCGCGCACGCTGCAACAGCCAAGCCCCGCCGCCTGACACCACTACCGCACACCCCCGACACGACTAAACAGCCCTCCTCCGCGGCTATAAGAAGCTCCGCGCTACTCCCCTTCCTCTCCCTGCTCCTTCCCCGCCCTCTCTCTGCTGCCGTGAGCCGCCCGGCCGCCTTCCGGTTCTCCGGTGCCTCCCCCTTCAATCCGAGCCCACCACCTGGTTCCCCTGAGCCTCTAGCCCCTCCCCTCTAGCTTAATTGAAAATCGCCGTGCCGAGCTCACCGCACGGCCTTCTTCCCCGCGCCCTGCCGAAAACCGCCGCCGCTAGCGCCATTTCTCCTCCGCGACTCCTCGGCTCGATTCCTCTGTGGGAGAGCACCCCCACGCCACCCCGAAGACTTCCCCGCCACTGGCCGGAGTTGCCTTCCACCCCAGCTCGCCGACGACGATGACCCCCTCCGCGCCGCCGCCGTGCACGCCGCCGGCTCACCTCACCACTCCTCCGGCCCGGTCAACTACATGGTGAGGCTTAACACCACTCTCTCTAGCTCGTGCCCCTTCTACCTCGCCCTCTCCCCTGTTCCGGCCGCCGCCGCCATCAATGACCTCCCCGCCGTCCGCCCTCCACCGCCGCAAACTCGCCACCGAGCCCCCCGACCGGAGTCACCGCCCCAGTGGCATCCACGCCTCGGGGAGGTCCCATTTTAGTAGTCTCCGGCACCTCCCCGGGCGCCCCTCACCGGCGACGCCACCACCCGTCTCAGGCCGCCCCCTACTCTGTTTTTGACCGCTTGCTCCCCTATGTTGCCCCGGCTCCTGCAATACCCTTTCTCCTTCACCCCCCTCTTCTAGCCACGAAACACCTGCTGCCCGATTGGTTATCAGCGCATGTGAAAGAAACTAGTAGCCACCCCCCAGGTCGCGAGTTCGAGCGCCGTCGGCCACAACTTCTTCCTTTTTCCTTTCATTCTGGTTTTTATTAGTCCATTCTAATTAAGAAAATCAAAGATAATTTGTGGATAAATTAGAAAAGCCAACAAACTTTATTAGGAGGTAAATAAGATTATTTAAGGTTTGGTATTTGAGTAGTTACCACATATAAAAAGTTAATGTGCCCTTGTTATTTAGTCCCAAAGTCAATTAGTGATTTTATAGGTGTCAATAAAAGATGACTATGGTTAGTTATCAAAAAATTCATAAAAGACATTAGATATCATGTTTAGCTATAAAAATAATAATGATAATAATATAATAATAACAACGCTAAAATAGTAACTAAAATGTACGTAAAATATCTATGATAACTAACCCGAAGGGCGCATTTAACTAAATCCATGTTGGCGTGTCTATTAAAATCTCTAGGTCGTTCGTAATTAAGATAACCCCACCACTTGACATATTAATGAACAAGATAATGTTAGCACAACCTAAAAGCATACATATAGAATTGCTAAAAATATAAACCGTAAGATTAATTCAATAAACCAGAAATCATATACGTCGTGTGTATAGCTCATGCCCTAATCATTAAGCTAACACTAGGTCTAATAATAATTAAGCTGTAGACAAGAGAATAGTGGTGCTATTAATTAAGCCCTGACACTAAGTTTAGTAAATATGTTAAGCATGATTGCATGTAACAAGTTGGTGCCCATATAAACGGATCCTAATTCAAAATAAGATATGTTTAGTGACAACTAAGTGCACATAAAATATCACACCACAAAATGCTATACCCTAGACTATAAGGCTAACCTGGTAAGCTAAAATTTGCAAACATTACTTATGTATCTATATATCATATGCTCTAAACATTAGCACTTGACAAAATACACCAATTCATAGGTTTAACCTAGCTCATGGAACTTCCTTGATAAATGCAAAAATAATAAAAGAGATTATTAGTAAAAAGATCGAGTCATCGTATCCTACCACCGACCTTGCCTCAAATCACCCACATCCCCCAGTAACTTATAATAGAACTAAATTGACTTTATTCGGATTGAATTGGATCTTTTGAGTTATTTGCTTCTATTTGGATTCAGTTGTCTATTGCGTAATTAGAAACTGGAGTCTTGAAGATTTCACGAATCAAGCGTGGTCAGAGCAGAGCGAAGATATGGGATAGCAACTCAAGAGAAAGCATCATGTGAGCTCAAGACCGCGGTAAACCGCGCCAGGCGAGTCAATACTTTGATCATGATGAACCTACATTTCTACAAATTATTTTTGTTTAAATTATCAAATTGCATGCTGTTATTTTATATGCAAATACATGTTTAATCTAAGATTCTAGTTATATGCCCATTGTTTGCCTTGAATAATATTACACCTCCTTTGGAATATCTGAATGTGTGAACCTTGTCGCCCTAGTAAAATTATAATAGTAACCTTTCAAAAATAAGTCTTTAAATATATGCCATGCTTAGTATTGTTTAAATACTCATGGGCGCGAGAGCGCCCAAGCATCACTTTAATCCTGAGAAAAATTGGTTGGGCAGTCATGGTGGTAATGGCTGGTGTATGTTGAATATGGTTATTTTATATTCCCAAAAACCTCGAATTGCTTACTTATCTGGGCGGATGGTTTGGGGGTATGGTGCAGGTGTGCACGAGAGTGTGGTTTGTGGTAGAACCGCCCAGATACCACTAAGGACTGAATCTTGTCATGACCTCCTATGTAAAACAGTACAACCACAAGTCTGTAAAGTACAACTTGGCTAAGTAAATTTATCGAAACCCCCGGACTCATCTCACTGGTAGTGGATGGAAGTGGATACGCAAAGGGCAATGGGAGGCCTAAAGGGACACCGAGTTGGAGGGTGAGGTAACTAGCCGTACTAGCGTTGCTGGAAGTGGAGCCTGTGTCTTCGCTAGTAGACGTGGTTACATCCCGTGCATAGATGGGACCCACCGCAAGTGGGCAGGTTCCCATAAGGTGAGATGACAAAAGGGGCTAGATACTTTGAAAAGTCACTGTGATGGTCTACTCAACCACGTGGCTAAGGAATCATGTGGGGCAACAAGCGGATTGTCTCTTGTGGTGAAAGTGTACAAACTCTGCAGAGTCAAAACTATTCGAATAGCCGTGCCCACGGTCAAGGGCAGACATGGGAACTTAACCAGATATAGTTCTATTTCAAAAACTTTGTGGGTGGGAATGGAAAAGTGGAGAGCAGTGGAAAGCCCTGATTTGAGTTGTCCTGGGTGTCGTCCCAGTGGTAAGTTAAGCGACTATAACGCTGAAAGATGTTATACGGTGTGATGCCATATGTATGGAAAATCATGTTAATATTCCTTGAACATTATGTTTTGTTCCAAAGCTGCTAGGTCTCAGGAAATTTTATGTAGTGTATTTCAAATAGTGGCATTTCTATTCTTACAAAATAAAATATGGGTGGAATAAACAGGGTCGTGAGTAAAGGAGATGGAAGTTTGTGGTAAAAACATAAAGATATTGGTGGACTCAGGTCGATTATAAAAAGGAAATGATAGTGTGGGATCTGGGAGAAGTAATTTGGTGGAGTCTAAATGAGTATATAGGTTAGATAGATGATTTAAATGATTTTTGGAGTATTAGGGATGCAAAGGTAATTGCGGGATTACAACACTGATAACTAATATAAATTCTTGGAAGATGATGGCAGTAATGGGATTAACAGGATTGGATCAAATACTAGATGGATGAATTGAAGTTCTAGGAATATTGGAGGAATGATAACAACTATTGGATTATAATCTTGATCAATGATATTCTTGGTGGATGTATCCTAGTGAGTTGTAGACTTAATCATTGATATTCTGGGTGGATGTATACTAGTGAGTCGTAGACTTGATCATTAATATTCTTGGGGATGTATACTAGTGAATTAGTTAGAAATAGATAGTAGAAAATAAGATTAATTATTGAGAGAACAAATTATGGTTTTGGATCAATAACAAAATAATTTAATTATTAGGAAGTCCCGATACGAAGGATTTCGGTGGATTTAAAAGCAATTATGTTGGATAGGCATTAGAATTTAGAAATGAAGAGTTGATGATTAGCAACCACAAGATTGGATTTTAGAATACAAAAGATATTGATGGATCTAAATAAAGGATGACCCTCACTGCTTGGAGTCTTAGGCAGCAATGAGTGCATGATTGGTGGATTATATAAATGATGATATTCGCTGTTGGGAGTTTTAGACAGCAACCAATACAGAAAGAATATGATCGGTGGATTGAATAGAGGATGACATATGTTGTTTGGAGTTTAGAGAGCACTCAATAAAGGAAGTGTAATCTCGGTGGATTAAGTCAATTATGGCAATCACTGTTGGGAGACTTAGACAGCAGTTAATAAAGAGTGTGAGTCTTTGGTGGATTAAGTCGATGTGTCATTTGCGGTGAGGAGTCTTTAGGTCACAAAAACGACAATACGATATAATAATAGAAATGCTACTAGACGCGTTTTATGGCAAATAAAACAACCCGAGCCTCTCCTTTGTTAAGCCATGCATACTATTTATTTGCATTCTGTGTATTGGCTCGCGGAGCACGGGGTTGGAGTGCTCACACTCGCTTTTGCGACAAAATTCAGAATCAGGAATCAAATCACCTCGTCTCAGCAACAAGATTGGACAAGTTGGCCGAGAAGATGAAGATGTCAAGGGCAAGATCGCGAACCTCCAGTTGGCTGCCTGTGGGCATGTCCTGAGGGTTCACCTGTGTGCTTCGTTTCCACTGCTGCATTTTGTTGATTTCAGCTCAATCGGTCCGTGAGTAAGTTTACTATTATATTTACGCTTCCGCATGATATGTATTTGATTTTCAGAACTGTAATCTGTGAGCACTATCTACTGATCCAGGGAATAGTGCGGTGGAATCACAGAGGATTCTGGATTGTAATATCTGGGCTCCTACACGATATATCCTGCTAGAGACCGCATCGACCAATGATTGGAAAGATATTTCCGAGTTACAACCAAGTATACATGAAACTACAGGGACACACACTTAAATGATTGGAACAGTAAGGGTCCAGATGATAGACTCCGAGTCAAATATGATCTATGCTTGTATTGGACAAGGATACGATTGGAGGCTCTCTAAGTAGGATGCGATCTCTACTCATGTTGGATAAGAATCCAATCAGAGGCTCTATATAAAGGGGTGCATAGGGTTATGGAATTAGAGAGACATTACACGACCCATCGAAACCCTAGCCGCCTCCTTCTGAAGGCCCTCCTGTGCATGTTGGTGCTAGCACACCAACTCACGACATTCCATCCTTAGATGTGTGGACTTCGGTAGAGGTGCTGCTACGACTACGGTATTGATCGATACAATCTAAGGAGAAGATAGTCGGCACATGGAGATCAACTACCACTAGAGGATGATTGACTTTTGAGGATCGCCTTCCAAGGACATGAATGATTGACTACTTCCATTACATCAACGCGCACTATGCTGAACCAGACTACTTCAACTTTTCTTTCGCTGCACTGTGTGTCTAGTGGTAACTATTCAAGATCTATTACTCATATGGCCTTTTGGTTTACATGGTAGAAATTTGAATTTGCACTAGTGTAGCCTACCCCATATTCCAACAGTGGCATTAGAGCCATCCTGTGTAATATATGACCTGGATAGGTCGCATATAGTTGATATATGGTAGTAGTAGATTGGATCTATTACTGTAACATCCCAAAATCATGTTCCCTATGGAAAATTTGCATTAGAATATTTTGGCATGATTTTGAGCTTTGTCCTACTTTTTAAAATAATTAAAAACTTTCCCTAGAATTTGCATTCAAGTTTGGTTTTTTTAAAAGATCAGAAAGAAGGGAAAATGATGAGCTTAATTTTAGTAAAAACTATATAAGATCAAGAGCCTCCCCAAAAGTTTTTATATTTTTGGAGCTCTTTTGCTATATTTAAAAATTCCTGCAATTTTCAACCTTAAAATTAAATTTTAGTTTCCTTTTTTTATTTTCCCGCGTGCCTTTGGGCAGAATTCGGCTTTAGTCCAATCCGTCATCGCCTAGCCATATGCCTTCTCGGCCCAGCTCTAGACTAGCTTCCCGTTGCCTCGTTAGTCTCCCTCTTCTTCCACCTCTCGCCCGCCCCGTTCACGACCGTAGCGCATGCACTCGCTCGTATAGAGACACTCGCACTCATCCATCTTTGGGCCCGCGCCGTAGGACCCATCTTCCACCCCACTGCCCTTGGCTCACTCACTCGCGCCTGCCCACTGTCCGTTCCCGTAGCTGCCCATCGTTTCCGATCGAGCTGCCCAAAAACTTGAGCGCTTGATGCAGCAATCGCCTCGCCTCGAGCTCCCTGCCTAATGCACCTACCCATTCCATCGTTCTGATGCCCTAACACCATCCTGTCACCTCCCCACCGGTGTGAAAGCCACTCCACCATGCTCTCGTCTCACCGCACTCGTGGCATCTCATGGTAACTCAGCCCCAACTCAGCCCTATAAGCCGATTTGAGCACGTCATCTCTTCCTAGCTCACCACTCTCATTCCCCTTCCAAGGACTAGAGCATCTAGCTCCTTGGTACACCAAGAAAGTGAACATTGTTCTCGATGCTGGTGAGCTCGCTGTGAATATGACCATTGTCATTGGTGAGTTCCCTCTCCTTGAAAATACATGTCATCTTCCTTCTTGAGCAATGCACTCACCTCCGCCTCATTTGCATTCACAAAGAAGCCATGGAGAGCAGCTTGACCTTTGTTGCCTTCCTCCCTGGACAATGCTCCCTTCTGTGCCACCGTGTTCCTGTCATTCCAGTGAGTCTGGCCTCGCACCTCCCATGTCACATCATGTTCCAGGCCCTAGGATTGGTTTCCCCTTGCTCAATTTCTTCATTCCCCTAGCGAGATCCCAACGACATGCACGTTCTCTATTTCTGATTGTCACCGCAATTTCTGCCATTTTCTCGCTACTCCAGTGAGTCTCTAGCCAATTCCTCTTCTTCTTGTCATCCTTAGTGTGTGTCTATGCTTACACACCCCTTTTTGTAGCCTCTCCTTCACTGAGGACTGCCGTCACTATGTGTGATCCTCTGCCACAGCGGCTCGCTGCTGACAAGCTATCCTAGTGTCCCTTCAACGCTGCTAACTTCACAATCTTAATCGTGGTGAGTCACTGATGTCCATGCACCCTTTATTTTATGTTGAGTGAACTATCTTCACCATCGTCGTCTACATCGCCCATGGTGCCGCTAATGGGCAACACCGTTTTCCCTATTTCGATGACCCTAGGGCCTCATGCTAGCTTCTGTAGCATCACCCAAGTTCCCAATGGCTCGAGCAACGACTCGGTTGGCCCTCCTGTCCCTCCTGTCATCTCTCACCAATGCCAACCTTGCTACCTTGCGCCATTGTGCCATCGCGATAGACCACCTTAGGCGTTGCCATCACCATCATTAGTTTCGCCTTGGTCTCTCCATCTCATTTTACCAGTCTCTGAGGCCTCTTTGTCACTGCCTTGCCGTCAGTGAGCTTGGCAACAAGCTCAACCATGCCTAAGCCGCGCCTCCCCTGTTTCCTCTCTCTGGCAAGTGGATCCCACCAAGGATCCACTTAGATACTTTTATCTCTTATTTATTTTAATTGGCTTTCACTAATTAGATACGATGTTGAGGAAATCTCCGACACCGTCCAGAGTACGACGAAGAGTTCAACGAGTAAGTCAAATACCCCCTTTTACCATGTTGATCCTATATTTCACTATTAAGTATGTTGTGTTCAAAATTATTATGCATGTGCATAATTTCAGTAAAAATCACTATATTGGAAGGTTGGTGGTTATATCCAATTGTTGCATTGATCTCACCATGATAAGTTGACATCCTTACTATTGTCACCTTAGCATTCCCACAGTTAGTAAAATGTGGAATTGTAGATTAAACAAAGTAGTTGATGCTTAGATGCTCATATCATTACTAGTTGTGCTAGGTTGAGAAGTTATAAAAAATGTTCAAAAGTGGGAGACACTTGTGAAATGGTACAGAGGTGATACCTCTATTATTTTGGTTAGCAAATAAAAACATGTTTTAGACTCGGGCGAGTGGTTGTAGAGACCGGTGTGGTTAGCACACGACTTTGGTTTGTGGTTGTCTCACTCGGGTTGCCCGGTATGGGGAAGACGCGGTGATAGCCAAAACCCTCGCACAATCACCATTGCTAATGCAGTGTTTGGATCAAAGCCACCAATCTAGGATGATGTTCTTTCCAAGGCGTTCCAGGTAGACAAGAAGGCTGTAGATTGGCTCCAAGCTCAGTTCTGGAAGAACAACCATAACTAAATTATGGATATAGGCTTGATAACGTTTATGCTTAGCCGTGTGACAGCAAATAACACAGGTTTGTTTGTTCTTTGTGATAGCAAAATACTGTATACTGGTTTGCATACAGATCATATAAAACATACTATATGAAATAATCATGTATGATTTGTGTTGATTAATTTAAGATACTTCATTTCTTAAGTAGCTTTCCAAAACCATATTGAGCAATGGTGAAATCACATCCATGCTATCAAAGACTAGATATGAATGAAAGCAAATATAATGGAATCCTAAGGCAGGCGGTGGAACCATCAGGGAATTACTCCATTGTCTCCTATACAGTCCACGTACGTGACAGAAAGTTATCATGACTGCTCAACCATTAGGGCCCACGCTTATTTCCTTCAGTTATGTTTGTTAGGACTAAGTACTGCAGGACGACTGTCACTACTCCATCAGGGAACCGGACCAGTTCCTGCATTTTGGTATTTTGAAACGTCTTTTTTTAGAGTGGGAGCAACTAGTTATCTTCATTATCTAACACAAGGGGCCCAAATAATCAACACATAAGTTAACCAAGCAAACACGTATATATAGTTGGTGGCAATTGAACGGTTGTGGGCTAACCAACGGCTTGTGACTTTTGCTGCAGCTTATTATTTATGACTAATCGGTAACCCGTGCATTTGCATAGACTAGTTTCTTAGACAAAGATAAGAGTAAAGTCCATTACCGGTCCTTAAACTTTTTATGCTGTGTCATCCCGGTCCATAAACTTTTAAAGTGTGTCATCCCGGTCCTTAAACTTTCAAAGTGTGGCAATATCCTATGTAGTTGTAGCAGTGAACTTTTTATGCTGTGTCATCCCGGTCCATAAGATTTTCAAAAGAAATTGCCACACTTTGAAAGTTTAAGGACCAGAATGACACACTTTAAAAGTTTATGGACCGGGATAACACAGCATAAAAAGTTTAAGGACCGGTAATGGACTTTACTCCAAAGATAAAGTATTTAGTCTCCATCTCGGCAGACAAAATACTTAAATAAAAAATTATATTATAAAATAGTACTTAATATAAAATTTATTGAGAGTAGATTAAAGTACAATATAATTCTGATTTCAACTTTAATCACCAATGATTGATACATTTCTAAGTTCTACAAATTGATGAATTGACATTCACCAAGTCAATAACACTTGCATTGATGCAACGGGGAAGAAACCGGAGTATCATTGAGAGAGATGGTACAAACCTAGCTACTTTGCTTGCATGACTAATTAACAAAGAAAAAATGGTGACTTAGTGTGACATATAAATAGGTATAAACCTAATTTAATTCCCCAGATGTTTCTAATTACTAAGTTTTTGGCATTTACAAATTTTACATATTTTTGGAATTGCACTTCCTAATTTATATGTATAGAAACCATTTCCTAATTTTCATTCAATTTGATATATGATTTTGAAAAACAGAATTTGTAATTTTGTTCTTATTTTGAATTTTAATATTTTTAGAATTGTACTTTGCAATCGATACACAAATCAAATTATTCTTTTTTTGGAAATTTTAGCTCGGATTTCATATACAAATCCAATTGTAAATTTTTGTTTAGTTTTTTATTCCTAATATTAGACATTTTGGGATTTTACTTCGTAATTTGTATAAAATCAAATTGCTATCTTTCACATTTATTTATGAATTTTATATTGTAATTTTTATAAGGCCTTTATTTTATGTAATTTAACTAATTTTCTTTTATTTTTAATTTTTAATTTTAGGTTGCACTTGACATAGATATTTCATGTAATCTAATTATGATTCCTAACATATAAATAAGCTTCATAATCTTATTTGTATTTTATTTTTATAAATTTGCATATTTTGTGGGAATTTAAATCTGAAATAAAAAATTTTAATTTTTATTGAGCTAGTATTTTAAAATTCAATTTTTCCATTTTACTTGGAAATTGTATACATATGAAACCTCTTATTATCCATTTGTTTTTATTTCAAATTTGCAAATTCCTGCATTGTGCTTGACAACGTATGTTTTTAGTTTTAGGTTGGAACTTGTATACAAATTTAATTCCTTATTGTTATTTAATTTTGATTTCTTATTTCAGTTATTTACATATTTTACTTGGGAATTTGTTTGGAAATAAATTTTCATTTTGTTTTGTTTTCTTACTCTTATTTATGTTAATTTGTATTTTACTTGACATGGACTCCATCTTTTATATATAAGTCAAGATAACTTGTTTTCGGTAGATGGACGCTTGATCTTCTCCTTTTTAGATTAAAGTGGAAACTTCCGCAGAGTTTATAATTAGTATAGGCATAGATCTTATTATGAATTTTAATATTTTTGGAATTTATGTTTGGAATTCTCATACAAATCAAATCTCTAATCATACTATATTTTTTCTTTTGAATTTTCATTTTGTTTATCATACTTGGTATAGAGTTTTTTTCTTCAGTTTTAGATAGGAATTCATGTAAAGTTTTTTTATATCATTTATTTCTTTTAGTTTTAGTCTTTTAGGAATTTTACTTTGGAATTCATATGAGAGCTTCCGCCAGATAGAAGGCTAGATCTTTTTGGTTAACATGAGAGCTTCCTTAGGGTGTCTAATTAGTATAGCTATAGATAGATTTCTGGTTTCCATATAATGGATGTTTTTGTTGCTATTAGGTTCTTATATATGTGTGTGTACATAATCCATTTCTTACCAATAGAATAACTCGATCAAACGGGACTTCCCTTGTGGTAAACCACTAAAAAACATGTTTAATTAGTAGTGTTGGACCCCAGGCGTTGAATACCTGTAATCCTTATGTGTGTACCGTACTAGTCCCATAATCAGTGGCTAGTACACACATCCACAATATTGAAATCATATACATACACATTGCATTCATACATCTTACACCAATAGGTCATACATATGTGATATATATCAAGTTTATAACAAAAAGGCTAATCGTTGTACCCCACAAACAACCGTCGAAGATTGGGCCCAAGAATGACACATCATTATACTCTGCGATACCTGGTGCAAAGTATCACTACTAGATTTCGGGTCTTGGACAACGGCACGAAAACGTTGCAATAGGACCAAAATAGATGCAATATGTATGTATTTCAACTAATCACTTCCGTTGGCAAGCGTTGCTAATTGTTGCGTCCTTAAAAGATTGTGCAACAGTTTTTGGTTTCGTTGCAGTACATATGGTTATTGCCATGCAATGAAGCATTGCAATTGTTTGTTGTTGCAAGGAGCGATGTCATGGCAATAGAGGCTATTGCATCGACCAACTACGTGGCAATAGCCTCTTTTGCCATGAAGTTTGTTTGTGGCAATAGTTTGTCTTGCCACGGAGTTATTACGTGGCAATAGACTCTATTGCCATGGAGTTGTAGTATGGCAAGAGAATCTATTACAACACCATGTTTCGTGGTAAGAGGTACTATTGCCACGTTAGGTGTTTCGTTGCAACAGGCTTAGAAAAGGTATTGCAACAAAATATTTATGGTGGCAAATATATCCTATAGCATCGATCATTGTTCGTGGCGAATAGTTGGATGCATCGTAGTAGCGGCATTGCATTACGCTATCACAACAAAATGCTATCAGGTTTATCATAGCGGGAAGAATTGTGGCAACACATATAGCATTTGATATTTGATTATTAATTTGTTGTTGCAAATGAATAGCAAAATAGTAACAATGCTAGAACGTAGCAACATATATTAATTCAAAATATCATTAATTCTGACAATCATAATTTAAAAAGTGCCACTATTACTAAAGGAGTTACATATAAATCTCCAAAATTAAACTACAAAGTTCTTAACTAATAATAACAAAAATAGATTAACTCATTGCATTGCTCCTTGCTGGTTTGGCATGTAGAATGTCTTGACTTGATGACCCATGCCTTGACTCTGTGTGCTCTAATCAACTTGTTCATTCCTTTCGTTAAAAGCATTAACTTTAGCATATGGTTCAGCAATTAGCAACATCTTAGTGAAATATGATTGATGAAATAATCAAATTAAAGCAACATCATGAAATAATATTTTATATGAATGAGCGATCAAAGGAACCAAAAACAAGGTCCTTAACGTGAGTAAGGTCCAGCGACACATATACTAGTAACAATTATTGTCACTACTCACTACAGTGCAACACCATTATTGATAAAAGTAAACAGGATTTTATTCTAATTCTTACTTATTTCCACAAAAAAACATGTCTTGAGTGATCATTGTTCATGAAAGCGCCAGGCTTATCATTGGGCCCTAGAAAGCTAGCAAAGTAGAAAAATAAAATAATGTGTACGACATAATGTTCTCAACAAGAACTTTCTTAACCTCAACATTTTTTTGTCAGTCTGAACATCTGTACATCATTATCAATTGGGGAATTTGTTTTGTTTTGCTATATGAGAAAACATTGGTTTCCTCTGATCATGTCTGAAAATACTTGCTGGTGTCTTTGAGAGGGACTGAGATAAGAGATCTTCTACCAGAGAGGATTTATGAAAAGATAGATGGGTCATTCAGATGTATTATTTGCGTAGTTGTAGCTAAAGCTCAAACCACAGATGCAATTCATGTGGGAATCTTGAATACCTGTATATCAAAAACTACAGGAAAAAAAGAAATCAAAAAACTCTTTACGGAATGGAGCAACTGCTCCATAAAATTTTACAAAGGAGTGGGGAGCCTGTGTTCCTTCTTAATAAAGAAAAATCCAGAGACCTTTGTTAGGGGAGAGTATTTCTCCAAGGCTACCATTCAAGGAATTGATAAACAGTTTAGGGCCCATAAGAGGATTGATTTAGAATTCCACAAAAAAGTCTCTGCTGATACAAAAAAGGAAACTATGGCTAAACTCGAACCGCTCACAAAAAAAAAGAATTTGATGCGTACCCATCTAGAGTATACATGCAAAAGATGGCCCATTGATTTACTTTTTTTGTAATTACTACCTGTCCAAATTAAAGTAGAGGTTCTGGTTTAGCCTCCCACATCCGCACGTTCTGCTCGTCATTTTGAGGCACATTCTTTGGACTACGGCCATGGGTTTTGGGTATGATGGGTGTTTTTTTGTATGCATTTTTTATGATGGCGGTAGATGATAGAGACGATAATGTAAATGATGTATATGGTTTTAGACTCAAAAAGATGTTTAGAGAAGTGGCTTCAAGAAGCTGTTACCAAAAACCATGGAGAAAAACTAAATAGAACAGGGCCGAGAGCCGGCCTTCTCAAATGTCACGGGCACACGCACGTACATGCATAATTCGATACTGGTGAGAAATATATAGGGTGGGGGTGGTGAAAGATGTATATGTTTGGTGTTATTATAAACCAACCCACCTAGATTCTAGATGCAAGTGACTAGTTTTGCATGCGTGCTGTTTGGTTGATCTGAATTGTACTACCCTTTTAGCATGGCAAATTGCCTTTTGTTGTTTTAATAAAAAAGTAAGTGATTAATTTACAGTACCACTAGTTTTCCCCGAGAAACGGATATGTATCACTAGATTTGAAGATGTATATACGAGTGTGTTGTTCTGCATCAGAAATAAACAAGATAGGATGTAGCAGTTGAACCTATAGTAGTACTTGTCTTAACAAAGAAACGATCATTTCTCACCCACAAAATTTTTTAACATTTGAACATTCTCGTATACCCTAACAACATTGGGACAGGACCCTAGTGACAGTGTGAATCACCGATGTCCAAGGTAAATCCAAGGAAGCAAACATACCCATGGTGACAAGGGTTTCCCATTTTCCAACCCTCTTTGTTAGTAGTAGTTTTCTTTCCCCAAAGTATTACCCTCATCCTAGCTAGCTACCAAGGCAATGCTGCAAGGCAAGGGGACCAAAGGCAAAAGACATGTCTTGGATCTTTGAGCAGTGAGGTCCGGACCCATTGACACACATGTAGACCCATTCTGTAATTATCAAATTTGATTATTGTTCATGAAACAACAAGTTAATTTGAGTGCTGTTCATGCCACTACTGAGAATAAATCACTAGAGACACTATTGGTTAAGATTACAAGAGCAACATGTTAAGTCAAAATAAATTACGTTTTCATGTCGTACTGCTCCTTCCTTGTCCTTGAACGAGTTTTAGCAGCATTGAACAATTGACTTGAAGAAATAAAATTTGTTGAGGCGTTGGCGGTGCCCTTGTGGAAAAGGCTTGGTTAAGAGTAGAGTTGTTAGTGTTGCGGCGGTGGCCTAGCATCCTTTTCTGCGGTGAGGGCGCTTTGTGGCTGAGTCGCAAATGAAATAATTAGTGTACAAAGATTGCCTGTAATTCAAATTACAATTCCCTGATGGCTGCAAACTTTTAGCAATTTTGTTACCTGTTGTAAAGTTTCGTGTACATGGTCAGGTGTCTTTTTGTTATTGTCAGTTGGAGTAGCTGCGTTTTCGGTGGTGTTCAATACACTTCGTTGGTTATCCTGTGTATGAACAAATAGGGAATACTTTAGTTATCATACGATGTACAAATCCAAGACACATTTACAGATTTATTACCTGTGATGTTGCTCCGCTCTGTTTTGCTAGCAATGAAAGGAACTCTTCCCTGAGCTGTTCTCTTGCGTTCCTTTCATTATGCAATTCCTCTTCCATCTGTCGCCTAGTATCTTCCCTTTCAGCAACTTCGTTAGCAAGTTGTTCTTTTAACTTATGAATTTCATCTATGAACTCATTTTCTTTTTTGCGGGCTGCAGCAGAAGCACGGGCTTGTTCGTCGAGTCTGTCTTTCAACAGTTGGCTTCGTGTCGGATATTTCGCCATGTATCCATGACCATGAAGCTTGCATGATTTGGTTCGGGTGCTCTCCTTGTAACTTGACTGGAAAGCAATGTCTTCCTCTTCAACTGTAAGGAAGCCTTTATCTGCCTCTGTTGATAGGTTAGTAATTTTGAAGGCTGCATCATCCTAATTGAGATAAGAGGTTAAAAGTTAAATAAGTTAAGCTATCAGCACAAAATTCTGAGTAATATACTAAGTCATGAACAAATTTAATTACTACTCACATAGACATCCTTAGAAGCGTTGTTTGACCATTCCCCATTCTTCGTGTGGGTAATCATCCAAAGAGTCAAATCACTTGGCTCTTCCCCGGTCTCTGGGTCTCTCTAAGATGGCAAGAATGTACCTTATGAACAACTGATCACTTAAGAAAAGAATCTCATAAGTTTAATTTATAATTACCTGCTCATAGCTACATTGGGAGAACGGTTTGGATCCCATCACATGCTTGGTCTTCTGTTTTTTACGATTTTCAGAGTTCTGGTTGCTTAACATCTGCAAAAAAAAGTATGCAAGTGCAGTCAACAAGCATTCTTATCAACATGTGTATTCGAAAGAAAAAAGTCAGTAGCACATAACCTGAAATTTTTCAGTTCCAAAATACAGCGCCATGTAGTGCCACTCGACAGGGTGTAAATCTTCAGGCTTCTGTCTCATGCGCTCATCGTAAGTGTTGTATGCCTTGTAAGTAGCATTGAGTGTTGATCGCCATCCTTTGTATCGCTCTTTGGCAATGTCCAATATCTTTTCAATTGCATTGTCAACATTTTTGAAATCCCACCTGCTCTGCTCAAATTGTAACACATAGAGAATGTAAAGTGAGAATGTGAATTGTTACATAATTAGAGACGCAACATGCTAAGGCAACTACAACAGGCAACTTACCAACAAATAAATCGCTATTGTATTTTTGACATTTTGCTGGACATCTTTCCACCTTTTCACACCAATAAGTGGAGCCCTTTTTTTGTAAACATTACCACTTCATCCACAAATGTTCGAGAGTTTTCACCAACAGGACCTCCTCGCCTTGCTGAAAATTTTATTGTAAGTTTCTGGGATGCAGTCCTAACTCTCTTGGTAGTCTTTGCTAAACCTTTCGAGCATCCACGACCTTTCTTGCCTTGCTGGCCGCCACCTCCTTACAAACCAGTTAAATTTAATTTAACATTCAAATTCAGCGAGGGCATTCGAGCCTAGTAAAAGTAAAATTACAGGAAGGAAAACGTACCATTTTGCTGTTGCTTGTTTTTCCTAGCATGAGATGGCCTGTCAGGTGGTGTTGGGCTGCTTTCATGGCTGTCCTCATTTTGAAGTCTCCCACCATAATTAGTATGGTCCTCTTTCTCAAACGATACTGCATGTAACAAGCATCAGAGAAGTATACATGAGTTTGAAAAACTAATAATACGCTTGCATAGTTCAATGTAAAATTCGAAGATTACATATATCTGCAAGGTAGCCTTTCTGCCTTAACCATTCCTTATATGTTTTGATTGTTTCTTGCCTGTAGTCATCCTCAAATTCTGCGAGTCGTGAACAAATGTTAGTGCAGTGACCAGTTCAATAGAATTGTTAAAACACTGGCGACGATTGGAGCAACATAACTTACCCGTGTGTTCTTCCTCGTCTCACAATTTTTCTAGCAAAACCTTGTATGCATCAATTTGTTCATCTGTACATGGCTCATCTCTTTGACCCCTTTTTTGCTTCATGGGTGTTACGCTGACTTGTAAGTTAGTTTGTTGCTCCCTTGTCAACAGCAATCTGACTTCCCTCTCCCCTTCATTGTTTTGTATCATTGATTCTGCATCACGGCTGAAATCGATCGGCTCAAGAGTTGCTACTGTCCTGCCACATTGCTTCTTATAGTACATGAAGTCCCTACTAGCATAACCGAGCTGTTCTTTGAAACTTAACAAGGTCACATATGTGAGATTAGCCCTATCAATTTCGGCATATACAAATTCACTTCCTGGAGGTGCCCCATTGCATTCAATAAGAAGTTTCCACACGACCGTCAATGGGCTTATGTATGTATAGATAGCGAAAGGTTAATTAGGTAAACTAAAACCCAACAAGCAGTGGTGGATCCAGGAATTTCAGAATGGGTATTCGAAGTTACAAAAATATTGTTCAATAAAAAACATAAAAGTCTACAATAACAAAAATTAAAGTACAATTATTCGTACTATAGACAACATTTCAAATAATATAAAGAAATTATAAAATAATTAAAAATTAAAAATTAACGCGATTCACAACTTGTATCAAACTGCGATTAAGGTTGCAAAGAAGCTTAATTTACGTGATCTCACTCTCTCTCTTCCAGGAGGCTAAGACCAACCTGGCATTGCTTAATTTAGCAAATGATGCACCAATCATTGACCTCCCAATGCTATTTTCTTAATTCTCGTAGATCTATCAAGACAAGTAGACAACCAAAATCATCTCTTTCCTACATTATTCATATCACAAAGGCATATCTATGAGTTCTGAACTTTATGATTGACAAGAACAGGGGCCGTGGTTTGAGAAATATGCATGGGCATGTGCTGGCTACTGGACAACAACTTGCCTATATAGGCATGCGATAATGTTAATTAATCGATTAGAGCTAAAACATGAATGATGAAAGGAAGCATCTAGGTACATATAGCTTACGATCGGGCATGCGCTTTGACTGTAAGTACAACATGTTAGCATCCAACAAATAATTCATGTTTGTATTTGGACATGATTGGTCTAGAACTGGTTTGTGTTTGTACTTACGAACACGTGAAATCCAAGTTAAAAGCACATGGTATTGACTACAGACTACTTCAGCTAGGGTTTCAATCTTTCGAATTGAAGGTTCTACATTACGAATCACGACCTATTACTACATCTTAAATCTGTAGTACAAATGGGGAAAGAGTTTCCACCTTGTCCCATGAAAGATAATTTGATTCAAGTGTTTGCTAATGCTCGCCTGAGCCAAGAGGCTAGAGAAGGATGGAGCAGGGAGTTCCTCATTGGCTCATTTGTACAATAAATTGTGAGGTCCATTGGGTGAGGATATATTAATATTATCAAAATAAATCTCATATGAAACTCCGTATCATTGATTCACTTATCAATCAAGATCAGCAATTCTCGTAAAAGATCCCATTAGCTTTGTTCCATGACCAATCTGGTCGAGATGCACAAATTATGGATCTACACTGCACACATCAGCAAATAAACATTCTCCTACAAGCAACACATTGCTATATATACACATCATGATCCCAGCACACCACAAGATCACCTCGAATCCAACAAATGTGGCGGTGGTCTATTTAAATTCTAATCTAAGCCTTCACCCCGAGCCCGGACCATAATTTCAGGGCAATTATCACATCGAGATATCAGATCATTGGCGAGAGAACATTGCACTTGCACATTAGAGTAAACATGGCGAAAGAACACGAATCTAACTCGGGCCACGGAAAGATGTAAAATGCGGCGTGCATTGTAAGAAACACCTATGTTATGAAAAAAGCGTATGAAGTTTTTGATACTCTCCTCCCTAATTGGTAAGAAAAACCATTGACTTTTTCTATATTGTGAAGAACCTATACCTACATAAAGTGTATAGATCTTGTTCTGATCTGATCTGATATACATAATAGAAAACAGTGGTGTAAGTACACTAGAAAATAGTAAGTCATCCCATGGCACTACAAAGTGTATAGCTCTTGTTCAAATAATATATTGCACAACCTACCAATTTGTTCACTGCAAGATAGCAACAAATAATCGAGAAGTGGTCTATGGATATTACATCAAACAACAGAAAACCTTTAAAGTATAAGGATTCAACAATTGCATACACAACAAGGACAAGGTTTTGCAACAAACAGTGCATTTTTTCCCTCTGGGAAAACATATAAGATCACATAAGGATTTAGTCGGGTGAGGGAAGGATCACATAAAGATCATATAAGATCATATAAGAGGCACCATATACCTGGAGGTGAGGGAAGGATTAGCCAGGTCTTCATCTTCTTCAACGCAGGATGCATGAACTGTACGGTGGCTTCGGCCAAGCATGGTGATGCGTGTCCTCATGATTTCGGTGGTGGCGGCGGAACCAGGAATCGACGGGCTCGATGGAGTCGTCGGCATCGTGTAAACCGCCGACGCCTGGTCTCCCTCTGCAGATGAACTAGATCGCGGCCTTTGGGGTGGTGCCGTGGTGGGGACGTCGGGTTAAAGAAGATGGAGGCGCGATGGATTTGGACCTGGCGAAATTTTTGGGCGGGCTATATTTTTGGTTTGTTGGAGGGAAGGAAAATGGCGAAAGTTAGTAAGGGAAATATTTTTGGTTTGTTGGAGGGAAGGAACCTGGCGAAAGTTAGTAAAAGGGAAATATTTTTGGTTTGTTGAAGGGAAGGAACCTGGCCTCTGAGCTCGTCGCGGAACCCCACCCGTGGGGCTCCAACTTCAACCGCCGCCGCCTCAAGAGAAGCCGCCCGAGGCCGCCGAGCCGTCATCCGCGCTCTCCCCTGCCCATTCGGTGGCCGCGCCAGCCTCTGCACCGGCCGCGATGACAGCCGCCCCACCCGGATCCGGGATCACCGACGCTGTCTCCTTCGGCCGCCGCGCCCGCCCCGTGCTCGATTCGGTCGGACGTAGCCCCAAACATAGCCGCGCCCCGCTCGGATCCGGCGGCGCCCTTAGGCCGCCGCTGGCCTCGTCTCTCCCGATCCGGCTGTCTCCACATCAGATCTGGTCGGCCTCTTCTCGTGTCGCGCCGCCCATCATCATATTGCTCGAGCCGCCGCCACCGTCCTCTCCTTGGGCGGCGCGCCGCTTCGGCCTCTCGGCGTCGGTCGGCGACGCCGGTCGATTGGAGCCGAGGAGGCGGCGAGATCCGGCCTCCGCGCATTCAACGCGCCGGCGAGGGAAGCCAACGCCGCTCGATTTCATCTGTCACCGCTCACGTGCGGGAGAGCTGGTGACGATGTGGTGGGTGAGAGGGTGAGAGAGAGAACACGAGGAGGTGGGTGACGGTCTGAGAGAGCCTTTTTCTCAAAGAAGTCAGACCATGCATGTTGTTTACAAGCACAAAGAAGTTCATTAAACAAAGCAGTACCCAATCCAAGCAAATAATTCTCCTAATTAAATATATGCAACCTTTTTCAGACCTTTTCTTTACAAGCACAAAGAATTTCATTAAACAAAGCATAACACACCCCAAGCACAATTTTCAGGTTTTAAACAAAAAATTCATCATCATCTCCTTGTCCTAACGAATTCACAGGTGCAACATGCCCATCGTCAATGTAGGTGTCATCATCTTCATCATGATCATCAAGTAAGTCCTCATCATTGGGTTCAGGTACCGATGCAGCAATCGCATTTTCAATGACAGAAGCATCAACACTTACCCCTTCCATATCATTCCTCTTCCAATTTGTCAAGTCTTCATATTGGCGGGATACATTCATTTCTTCCAGTCCGACAACCGCGAATCAACATCATTGGTTTCTCCCCAATTCTGTACATCCTTCTTGAGCATGGAAAACAAATTTCTAGGTTTCATTCTAACAACGATTGACCACTCGGGTTTCTTGGCGCATTTCACATAAAAACCCTTTCGACTTGTGTCGCTAAAATGTAAGGATCATTGAAATATCGAAATCGAGTTGTATCAACATCGATAATCCCATATTGATCCCTCTGAACCCCTTCCTTTGATCTTAGTGGTAGCGGTACATCGTGCAGTCACACTGAAAAAGTATGACTTCTTTTTGGTTGGGGAAATCTAATGAGATTATTTTATTAATCACGCCATACCAGTCCATGTTTCGATCTTGTCATCGCCCTTCACAACAACACCACTGTTTTGTGTACTTAGGTTCTTCTCTATAGCAGTAGTCAAAATAGAAAACCATTTATGTAGCATCTGTTGAAAACTTCGAGCACGATGGTGCGGTCCACGGGAAAGGGCATACATTAGCTCACTAGTTTTCCCATCATCATAGAGTCTGGAGATCTGCACTCATTTGAAATAAAATATATTAGTGAAATAAATGACAGCATTATGAACCAAACAATACAAAATAAAATAGAAACTCATCATGCGCTCAAACCAGCCTACAAATTGGTCTCTGTGATGGTTTTCAACATTCAGTGGTGATACTTCTAAGCTCATTCTTATGGTCACTAAATTAAAACAGAAAAAGAAGGGCTTCAGTAAGTTACACAAACATGAAAAATAATACTACAGATTTAGTACATCTAAAATAGAACTTACTTTATCCATTGAATGGCTTCATCACAGTTTGTAATTATGTAGTGCCTCATCTGATGCAACTCCGTAGTAAATGATGTTCAATCTCATATTGTAATCTATAGCACTGGCAACGACACCTTGAACACGGACAGGGTGCAGTTTCTCCTTTAGATGTGCCTCCAAATGTACTTTCAAAAATTTCTTGAATCAGTTTGCCACTCGGTTGTTGATTTATCCATACGCATCCAAGCTGCTGCCGACTTGTGACATGATTCCAAAGTATATCAATCAACAAATAACACCCAATAATCATCCAACGTGCAGTACACGCAATTAAGAAAACCTTATCAGCGACACGAAATCATTTACAAAAAAGTAATACAAAATAGATTAGAAAACTAGGTTCAATATGACAATAGAATATAACTTGCCTTGGCCTTGCTCAGTTGACGGCTCTTGCTCTTCAAACCCTGCTTCTGCTCCTTCGAAGACGTGATCTAACGAGGGAGAAAACGGAATGAAACTCAAAATAAATTCAAATAAAATTCAAATGAACTTCAAAAAATTTCAAACAAGAACCAAAATATAGAGCTCAATTTTAGATGAATTTAGGAAAAAGAATCAGGTCAATCGGAGCTAGGACAACGGAGAACGGGCTCTTGAAAAAAACCTAATTTGGGAAAAGGCTGAAAATCGAAAATTGCACTGTGCTGTGGACCCGGCTCATGAAATGATCAGTCTACAGTGAACCGGTGCATGAAACGATGCTGGGGACGTGGCGGTTCACGGGTTTACAGGTGACATGCGGGCCCCGCATGTCGGTGGCTCGATGCCTGAGGCAGGCGCACATGAAGCGGCGGCGGCGGGCGGCGTCGGTGATGATGTTCGCGCGCGCGGGCGCGAGGTGGCTGCGGAGCAGGCGGCGCATTTCGGCCGAGGCGGCGTCGGCGACTAACCGCGGCGAGCGACGCGCGGCAGCTCACCGCGGCAGCAGCGAGCAGCGCGGCGGACAGCGGGCGGCGCTTGTTGGCGGGCGGCAGCGACCCTCGGCGAGAGCGGCGACGCGCCGGCGAAGCAGCGAGGCCGGGTGGCGGCGAACGGCGGCAAGCTACGGCGGAGGCTAGCGGCGGCGAGCTTGGGACGGCGACGGACCCCGTGGCGGGCCCCTTTTATACGCCCGAGGATGACCAGCTCGTGCATGGCACGGAGTTCGCGGCGAAAACGGCGAGCGGCGGCGTGCCGGACTCGGAGACGGAGACCGGGTCGGGGACGACAACTGACAAGCGGGCCCCCACCTGTCGGTGGCACGAGGCGACGGACGGTAGAGATGACGCGCGGGCACAAGGGCGACCTGGATGGATGACACGTGGCGACCATCGGGCGGGGCAGCGCGGGCGCGGATGGGAGACGCGTGGCCGGGGGCGAGGTGCGGCTAGGCCGGCGGCCTGCTGAGCGGAGAAGAGTGCCGGAGGCTAATGGGCTTTCGGCCCACTGGCTTTTAGGGTTTTTAATTCTTTTTCTTTTTCCAGAAATTTAAATAAAGCCTTTTAAGCTCCAGAAAAGAGAAAATAAATCCATAAAAATCCAGAAAAATTCCAATAAATACTTTGAGACTCTAGGAACCCAAATAAAATATTTTGACAAATGTTCATGTTTATTTTAGTCATATTAAATACTTTTAATTAAATAAAATTCCATGTAAGCTTTGATTAATTCCATAAAAATTCAAATGGTGAATTTTATTTTAAAAACTTCAAAAAGGCTCTAAAAAATCATGATGTTACAACTATCTTAAAATTTCTTTAAACATGCCTGTATGCAAAGTCATGGTTATGATATCAATATCAATCTCATCATACAATTTTCTTCTCAATACATAAAGTTGCCAAACCATGTATCAATAAATCATCGTTGTCTTTATGATTCTATTAGCTGATATACTCGTTTCCTCTTTTTTTTCTTCTCACTGCTAGATGCATATACTTTGTAAATGACATGACGACACTTAAATTTAAAGAAACAATCAGTACCAGTGCAAATGTTGCCCAGATACGGATATGAGGCAGGGGCAGGTGTTAGGGTAGCGGCGGCAGGTGCTGAGGCAGCGTGAACTCGTCGACCGAAGCAGGGTCAGGTGTTAGGGCGACGGCGGCAGGTGCTGGGGCAGCGTGAACTGATCGACCAAAGTAGGGGCTCTAGGTAAGGACATACGGTGTTGGGCGGCCACGTACAATATGCCTGGCCCACAATGATCTATTGCCACAAAAATGTTTCATATTTTACAACAAATTTATTGTGTGGCATAAAAACTTGTTTCATGTACAATATAGAGTATCCTTTTGCAACGCAATCCAAAACTATAACTACCCAACAAGACCGTGGCAAAATTGTCAGCCATTTGCAACGAAATTCTATATCGTGGCAATACCCCATAACTAATGCAACACACATGAATATTATTGCAACACAGGAATCTCATGGCGATAAAGTTATACTTCTTGCAACCGTTTTCTAAATAGTGGTGAAAGATCACCTTATTGCAACGAATTAAGGTGACTATCGCGACACCATATTTAAGTAGCAATATGTGCGCATATTGCCATGATTTTGGACACAGGTTGCAATAACAGGTACCTATAGCAACTAATTTTATGTCGTTGCAATGCATTTCGTGGCCAAAGACCCGAAATCTAGTAGTGTATGTGTCGTCGGGTATTGTTTCTTTTGTACTCACTAATCAACAATTTTAAGCAAGGTTGAGTAAATTGTATACTTAGCAAGACTTATAGTGTATCACAATATATTATATAAATGTAAGGCTAAACAAAGGATGAGGCTCTACGATATAAGTTATTCTCAGCGCAAAACAAGTTTTCATTTGCAATATCGATAGGTACACTACTACAAAAGAGGCTATACTGGACGGCTACATCACAGACGGTTCCGTATGAACCGTCTGTGATTAAACTGTCACAGACGGTTTATACTGGCAACCGTCTGTGATATTTTCACAGACGGTTATTAACACGAACTGTCTGTGATAATTGAGACAACACAGACGGTTCGTATTATGAACCGTTTGTGAACTTTCACAGACGGTTCTTAATACGAACCGTCTGTGGTAAACCTGACAGACCGTTATCGTATGAACTACAGAAGCTAAACTGAGACGAGAGTCAAATTCAAGGCAATTTTATTACAAAAGTGCAAAAAAAGGGATTCCCAGATTTGAATCTTCTGGGCTTCATATGCTTCTTCGTCGACTTCTGGAGTTGGAGGATCAGCCGATGTGTTCTCGAATGCCGTCAAGATTGTCCTTGCCCTCTCCACTTCCTCCTCAAGCCTGGACAAATCATTAGCATGTTCCATAATCTCAAACAGGATGCCATGATAAGCTTCCTCAGAATCGGCCGATTCTGCTTGATCGGCAAGGTTATCCATGTGTGTCTGCACTGCCGCATGATCTTCCTCCGTTTTGCGCATATTGTAGAGAAGAACGAGGCTGAGGGTAGTTTCCCTATCCTGAGCGGCAACGAGACACCTCCGTCGGTGGCGGATGATAAGGTCCAGCTGATGGATGGAAGCGAGTCGAGGAAGGAGAGCAGGGCGTGAGCGGAGGAGCTGCTCTAGACGTAAATTATTGGCCGCCTGTGTAAGGTTGCGTCCGAACAACTCATGATGGATAGATGAGAGGAAGGAGATCAAAAGAATTTTAGATGTCATTATTTAGAAATGTGGTTATGAAGAAAATGAGGAGAGGATGTACAGTGTGTAGAAGAGCAGGATTAGGGCGCGCATATTTAAGCATTAACACAGACGGTTCGTATTCCAAACCGTCTCTGATATTAATATCACAGACGGTTCGTATTCCAAACCGTCTCTGATATTAGTACCACAGACGGTTCGTATTCCAAACCATCTCTGATCTATCACAGACGGTTAGTATTACAAACCGTCTGTGATATTATGGCATCACTGATGGTTCGTGTTAATAACCGTCTGTGATGATTACATGTCACCGATAATTGGCGTATACCTAGGATTTCGATCTCACCCGTCCATTCTCTCCACATCGAATTGCAGGCAGCAGTTCCTCCCATGGCTCGGCCCTTATTAATAACCCCATCTACCTTTCCAGCGATACTAGTCACGCGTGAGTTCATCCACTTGCTAGCTTCCTTCATGCATCTCCCCTCCGCTATGAGCTAGCGCCTCCGTCGCGGCACGGCGGGAGTCTGGACAACACACTCTTGTTGTAAGTGTCGTAAGTGTGTCTTGTTCAGGCTCACTGTCGTGCCATGAAGGGTTCGTTAGCTTGTTATCCTGTAATAGATCTGAATGTGTTGTTGTGCTTGCCTCTGTATTTGCTTGTTCCTCTGCAACGTCGACTACTGTCGTGAGCTAGCGCTTCCGTTGTGGCACGGCGGCATACTAGGCAACACACTCGCCGTAAGTGAAAAAATTTAATTTCTTGAGGCTAGCCAAAAAAACTGAAAAAATTCGACTTATAGAGTGATATATCACAGATGGCTTGTGGTATGAACCGTCTGTGAAGGTCTATCACAGACGGTTCTAATTAAGAACCGTCTGTGATAAGCACAATCACAGACGGTTAGTAACACGAACAAATGCAGTGATAGTATGCATCACTGAGCGGTTCGTATTAATAACCGTCGTGATAAGCAAATATTACCAATAATTGGCGTATACCGAGGATTTCGATCTCACCGTCCACTCTCTCACATTGAATGGCGGCGCGGTTCCTCCCCTTTGCTCGGCCCTTATTAATAACTCCCCATCTACCTTTCCAGTGGTACTAGTCACGCGTGAGTTCATCCACTAGCTAGCTTCCTTCATGCATCTCCCCTTCGCTGTGAGCTAGCGCCTCCGTCGCGGCACGGCGGGTGGTTGGACAACACACTCTTGCCGTAAGTGTCGTAAGTGTGTCTTGTTCAACCGCACCGTCGTGCCATGAAGGGCTCGTTAGCTTGTTATCCTGTAATAGATCTGAATGTGTTGTTGTGCTTGCGTCTGTATTTCTTGTTCCTCCACAACGCCGACTACTGCTGTGAGCTAGCGCCTCCGTTGTAATAGATCTGAATGTGTTGTTGTGCTTGTGTCTCTATTTGCTTGTTTTCGAAGGCCATGGGTAACATTATTTAATTTCTTGAGGCTAGCCAAAAAAACTGAAAAAAATTTGATGTATAGAGTGAACTATCACAGACGGTTTGTGGTATGAGCCGTCTGTGAAGGGCTATCATAGACGGTTTTATATAAGAACCGTCTGTGATACGCACCAATCACAGACGGTTGGTATTACGAACCGTCTATGATATTATGGACATCACAGACGGTTCGTGTTAATAACCGTCTGTGATAATGTAGACTATCACAGACGGTTATTAATACGAATCGCCTGTGATACGCATAAATCACAGACGGTTCGTATTAATAACCGTCTGTGATAATTCACAGACGGTTATTAACACGAACCATCTATGATATATTGGTTTCACAGACCGTTGTGGTTGGAATCGTCTGTGATATTCTGCACTATTAATTATTAAGCGTACTTGCTCGATATCGACCCAAATCTGTCTTAATTCATTCATTCATTGCGCTGCATCGGTGGAGCAAGGCGGCCGTCTTTATGGAGTTCGGGGTGAAAACATATCGCCGTATTCTTAGTGATCTGATAAGAGGTTAGTACTCAATTACTTTTAATAACTTATATGCATGCATGTTTTTGTAATTGAAGGCCGGAGATGATAGCTAGGTTTAATAATCATTTATGACACCCATTTGTTACTTATGTAGCGTAGATGGACCGAAGCTGGATGTACATTGAGAACCATGTGAGTGAAGAATACATTAATGGCGTGTCTGCTTTTAGAAGGGTGGCCGAGCTGGATATGTTGAAGAAGGGGATGAAATATATGTATTGTCCATGCATTGATTGTGATAATCTCAAGATGTTTAGCAACTTAGTGCAGATCGAGGCTCACTTGATTCGAAGGGGTTTCAGAAAAGGGTACAAATGTTGGACCAGTCACAGTGAAGAGAAGAGTACACAAGAAGATAGTTATGACATAGTCGAGGGAGAAAACGATATGCCAGATGTGGACTGTTCTTTCGATCATGAGGATAGGTCGCAGGATGACAATCTGGATCAGATGTTACGTGATGCAGAAGAGAACTATAGTGAGAGAGAGTTTGGTAAATTCGAGGGCTTGATGGAGGACTCAGAGAAACCTTTGTTCCCGGGCTGCAAGCCGCAATACACGAGGTTGTCATCAGTTCTAGAACTGCTGAAATTGAAGGCAAGCAATGGTTGGTCCGACAAGAGTTTTACGGCGTTGTTAGGTCTCCTAGCGGACATGCTTCCAACGGGAAATGTGTTGCCGAGAACCACCTATCAAGCCAAGAAGATTCTTTGTCCATTAGGAATGGAAGTAAAAAGAATACATGCATGTCCGAATGATTGTATCATGTACCGTAAAGAGTATGCTAGCTTACATGTTTGTCCGATGTGCAAAGCATCTCGATACAAGCGTAAAAATGACTCTGATGATGGGAAGGGCATCGAGGTGAATCAAGTACCTCCTGCTAAGGTGATGTGGTATCTTCCTGTAATCCCCCATTTGAAGCGTTTATTTGCAAACCGCAAGGATGCAAGATTGATGCGTTGGCACTGGGAGCAGCGTAAAAAAGACGGAATGATAAGACATGTTGCTGATTCTGCCCAGTGGAGGAACATCGATAGGATGTTTGTAGATTTCGGTGTGGAACCGAGAAATATAAGGTTTGGGTTGAGTACAGATGGAATGAATCCTTTTGGTAACATGAGCAGCCGGCATAGCACCTGGCCCGTGACTCTGTGCATGTACAACCTTCCTCCTTGGCTGTGTATGAAGCGGAAGTATATTTTGATGTCACTACTTATCCAAGGGCTGAAGCAACCTGGCAACAATATCGATGTGTTCTTAGCACCATTGGTGGAAGATCTTGCAATACTGTGGAGCGAAGGGGTACATGTATGGGATGCGGACAAACGAGAGAACTTCACTCTACATGCCATGTTGTTCTGCACCATTAATGATTTTCTTGCCCTTGGTAACTTGTTAGGATTGAGTATAAAAGGAGCCAAAGCATGTCCTCACTACTTAGATTATACCGAGAATATGTGGTTGAACAACTCGCGCAAAACTGTGTACATGCGTCACCGTAGGTTCCTTCGAAAGTATCACCCATACCGCAAGATGAAGAAACAATTTGACAAAAAAAGAGGATGACTCAGTACCAAGACCTTTTAGCGGGAAAGAGGTGTATGATATGGTCAAGGATATAAATGTTGTGCTTGGAAAGGAACGTAAATTGCGGAAGAACATGTGGAAAAAGAGGTCAATATTTTGGGACTTGGCTTATTGGGAGCACTTAGAAGTTCGCAATTGCATCGATGTCATGCATGTAGAGAAGAATGTATGTGACAGTTTGATTGGTCTCTTACTGAACATTCCTGATAAAACAAAGGATGGTGTTAACGCAAGGCGTGACTTGGTCGCTATGAACATCAGGACCGAGTTAGCACCGATAGAGACCGATAAAGGCGGACGTACCTTCCCCGACTTGCTACACTCTGTCTAAGTCAGAGAACTGAGCGTATCGGTCCTTACATGGTGTGAAAGTTCCATCTGGTCACTCCACCAAAGCATGAAGAAACTTGTTTCCATGGAACATTTGAAAATAATTGGCATAAAGTCTCACATTTGTCATGTGCTAATGACACAAATGCTACTGTTGCAATTAGAAGTATTTTGCGAACAAGGTTCGAGTGACAATCATAAGGCTATGTTATTTCTTCAACGCAATTGCTCGAAGGTCATTGATCGATGGACTAGATGCCTGCAAATCGAGGTGGTGACAACTCTATGTCATCTAGAGATGTATTTCCCTCCATCATTTTTGATATCATGATCCATCTCGTTGTCCACCTTGTGAAAGAGATAAAAATATGCGGCCCGTATTTTTCGTCATATGTACCCTTTCGAGAGGTACATGGGAATTCTGAAGTCCTATGTGCAATCGATCTCGACCGGAGGGTAGCATTATCAAAGGTTATACAACAGAAGAGGTCATTGAATTCTGCATCGGCTACATGGCTCAGGTCGAGCCGATAGGTGTACCTCTATCTCGTCATGAGGGGAGGCTAGAGGGTATCGGGACTATCGGAAGGAAAGCAATAACTCCGGATCAAAATACATATGCTCAAGCCCATTTCATGGTTTTACAACACATGACTGAAGTGACCCCATATATTGAAGAGCACAAGGACATGCTACGTCAGGAGAATGCAGGCCAGTCAGAAGTTTGGATCACATGACAACAGAACCGTCAGTTCAACGAATGGTTGAAGGCGCAATTGACTAGGAGGTCGTCAAGTGAAACACTACAATGGTTGGCAAAAGGGCCAAAATTTACAATTGTGACATGGCAAGGATACGACATTAATGGCTACACATTTTATACAACAGATCAGGATAGAAAGAGCACAGTGCAGAACTCAGGTGTCCGTATAGATGCCTATGATGCGCACGTTAGTACCGCTAGCTGAAGCTCATACTACGGGCTTGTAGAGGAGATTTGGGAGCTTGACTATGTAATTTTCAAGATTCCTCTATTTCAGTGCCATTGGGTCCAACTCCCACGGGGTGTAAAGGTCGACAAGTACGGCATCACTACCGTGGACCTCGAATGTGTAGGATACAAAGACTAACCATTCGTACTCGCAAGGCAAGTTGTTCAAGTATTTTATGTAACCAACCCGGCAAATAAGAAGCGCCATGTAGTTCTTCAGGGAAAAAGAAGGATTGTCCGGGTTGAGAATGTTGTGGATGAGGAAGAGTACAATCAATTTGATGATTTGCCTCCATTCGGTGACGGCATCAGGCTTGAGGAAGAACAAGGCGATGAAGCAAGCTATATGCGCGTCGATCATCGTGAAGGGCTTTATTTAAAATGAAATAGCCAAATGTAATAAATGTAACTATGAAATATTTATATTTATGGTTATGCTCACGTTTTTCATAAATGTAACTACGTTCCATTGTAATTGTAAAATGACTCAGGAACTAAGAAATAGTTATATTTATGGTTATGCTTGCGTTTTTCATAAATGTATCTATGTTCCATTGTAATTGTAAAATGACATAGGAACCTAGCTAGCTGCTGGTATTTATATTGAACTATTATAGGCGGTTTATTGAAAGAAACCATTTGTGATAACACATCACAGACAGTTTTATACATATAACCGTCTGTGATAATATGCATATCACAGACGGTTATATAATTAGCACCGTCTGTGATAATATGAATATCACAGATGGTTATATTTATAGAACCGTCTGTGATATAACTATCACAGACGGTTCCTTTACGGAACCGTCTGTGATAGTTTCCCTATAAATACCCGCGGAGTAATCTCTAGTCTCCACTATCCAGCGCCCCTGCTAGCTAGGTTTTGGTCCCTCCCGCCACCGTTCCCTCCTGACGCCGCCGCTGGTCCCTCCCGACGCCCCTCGCTCCCACCGCCGGTCCCTCCCAACGCCGCTCCCTCCCGACGCCGTCGGTCCCTCCCGACGCTGCTCCCTCCCGAGAAGTATTTTATGATATATTGAGAGACCATGTGGAGGTCATTCCGTGTGTATGATGAGTAATTGACATCGATTTAGGAAAGTCGAGTTTGGTTTGTGTGGTCGAACCATGTCGTTGCACGGTGCAATCGGGCTCGGTCGGACTTGGTCAAACCTAGTCAAAGGGCTTAGGATGCATATTCTGATGATTCGACAGGTTTGGGCTCTTTTCATGCTTAATGTGGTTCATTAATGTTATTTATGCTTTCATGTATGGAGCGGTGCTATTTGATGTGTTTCTTGTCTGTGATGGCTGCAGGACGTCGAGGCGGAGTCGTGGTGAGACACGAGGTGACCGGACTAGACACAGGCGGTGTCAAGGTTAGAACGGTTGGATGTGTCGAAGACGGCGGAGATTCGATGTGGTTGCGAGTCGTGGATGACAAGGAGCGCGGAAGCTTCCTGGAAGGTGCATGAGGGGCGTTTTGGTAAAAACGCAAGGCTGCATAGGCGGGAGCGAGTTCCGTTGGATCTGGCGGGCGTAACGGGTTGGAGACCCGTTAGCCAAGGGCTATATAAAGGAGGGAGTGGCTGCATGCCCCGTCATGGCTTTGGGAGAGAGTTAGGGTTTCCTTTAGTCAAAATAAGCTTTAGGGGTTTGCTTTGGCTTTAGGCTTTAGTTGGTAGGGAGTTGTTGAGAGCAGGAGAGGAGGTTGGTTTTGTCTCCTACGATGCTTCTCTGAGTGTGTCTCTCTGGTTGTCTCCTCCCTGAGTGTTCTTCATGTGTTCTTGAGGTGGAGAGGGAGAGGGAGAGTTGATCCTTCATGTAATCATCCTTGTTCTAATGTCCATGTGTATAGGGACTCCTCTGTAATCCTTGGTTTCTTGGAATGAAGAATCTGAAGTTTATTTCTCGTGCTTGCTTCTCTGTTCTTCGTTCTCCTCTTTATATGATTTCTTAACTTTGTGAGTTTTGAGTTGTTTCTTGTTGGGAAGGCCCAAAATGGATTGCTCTGTGATGGAGTTAAGATTCTAGACCATTTGGTCAGCTAAAATACTAGAGCCAAGTGTTTGATTTCAGTTTTTGGTCTTGGGCTTTCTCTGTTCTTGTTTTGCACTTCTAGGGTTTTAGTGAAAATTTTGATTCCCCTCATGAGATGGCATGAAACTTGACATGTTGAGTCCAGAGGCTATTAAGTAGCTATCCTCAAAGTTTCGTGGCCAAAGGAACAGAGATGAAATGGGAATTTGAAGTTTTCTGTTGTGGCTCTCTGAAGAACTCAATTTCTAGGGTTTTGGTGAGTCTCTTGATTCCCTTGAGGAGACAGCATGAAACTTGGTATTTAGAGACCTAAAGCTATCATTTAGCTTATCTCAAAGTTTCATGGGCACAAATTCACAGATTAAATGGGAATTTGAGTTTTCATGCAACTCTCAGTAATTTTCAGAATTTGGGTCAAATCTGGAATTATTGATTTTGAGTTGGTTTCCCTTGTTTCCCAAGCATCCCTTGCTATTTAGAATACTGTTGTGATTTTCTTGGGTGGAATGTTTGGGAGCAAAACCTTAAATTTCAAAGTTTTTGGAGATCTGAATTTTTGCCCGAGTTTGAGTTTTGGTGCTTTGACTCTTGGGTTCGGGAAGCGATCGACCGGCTTCCCCGTGGCGGTCTGACCAGGGGTGTAACGGCGGTCTGACCGGCTCTCCCCTACCGGTCTGACCGGCATTGCAAGAGCGGTTTGACCGCCCAGTCCATTGCGGTCAGACCGCCCCTGCTGTTTTTTGTCCTTGCCTCTTCTCCTTTGGTGCTTGTTTCTTGTTCATTCTTCCCTTGTTGAGTTGAAGTTTTTTCAGAGAGCTTAAATATCTTCTCTTCATAGTTTCTTATAGCTATTGGAGAGGAGGGTCGCAAGAAAGTACTTTTTTGGGGGCAAGTTTTTAGAGTCGACATTCACCCCCTCTGTCGCCATTTCGGTCCAACATATATGCTTGCATTTTAGCTTTATGATATATGCTTGACATGTATTTTACGATATATGATTGACATGTTAGCTTTATGATATATGCTTCACATGTATTCTATGATATATGCTTGACATGTATTTTATGTTGTATGCTTCACATGTTAGCTTTATGATATATGCTTCACATGTATTCTATGATATATGCTTGACATGTGTTATGTTAGCTTTATGATATATGCTTCACATGTATTCTATGATATATGCTTGACATGTATTTTATGTTGTATGCTTCACATGTTAGCTTTATGTTATATGCTTCACATGTATTCTATGATATATGCTTGACATGTATTTTATGTTGTATGCTTCACATGTTAGCTTTATGTTATATGCTTCACATGTATTCTATGATATATGCTTGACATGTATTTTATGTTATGCTTTATTAGTACTTTATGATATATGCTTCACATGTTAGCTTGCTAAATTGTAGCATATAATATATGCTGCACTTGTTTAGCTCACTGCAGTGATGTAGTCACTTCAATTAATCAATCGTTAGAACTTTGTCAAAGGGCATGAAGTAAGTGACACACTCTAGTGTATCCTGTTCAATGAACTTGATACACTGGTTTGTGTCATTTGCTTCATAGAACTTTGTTTAGGCCCATACCTCACTGCGTCCACACAGTCGTCCAAAATTTTTTAATATATGCCACATAGACCTTCAAAGGGCATGAAGCAAGTAACACATTTCAAAGTATCCGGTTCAATGAACTTGATACATTGGTTTGTGTCATTTGCTTCATAGAACTTTGTTTATTAGCTACAAAGTCTATTTTGAAGGCCCATAGCTCACGACAGTTAGTTTTTTCTTAGAAGAGAGATGGCATCCATAGAGTCTTCGTCGTCGTCATCTGGGTCTCATGCTCCCAAGATTGCGAAAACTAAGCATGGCTGAGGAGTATCGAAAAGGCCAGAGGGACGAATGACCATCACGGTGGTCTCTCCGAATGGGGTCCCTCTGGAACCAACGAAAGCAGCGTCATCATTTCGGACTACCTGCGGGATAATAGGAAGGCAACGGGTCCCCATCAGCATAGCAAGCTGGCAAGATTTGACAAAGGATCACAAAAATTAGCTATCGGAGGAAATTACAAATTCGTTCGAGATCCGAGCAGAAGTACAGGGACTCGTGCAACGGCAGGCGCTCCTCTTAATGGGAAAAGCATGGAAGAATTTTAAGAGCAATCTTGTGACGCATTACGTGGCCAAGGATGTCACGCCCTTCACGAAGTATCCTTTCGTGTCGCCGGAAACATGGGAGGCCTTTGTGCAGATGAAGACAACGACTGAATTTCAAGAACAAAGTGCGGTGCACAAGGCTCTCCAGTCACAAAACACTCACCCTCACAGGCTCGGCACCACTGGGTACGCGGGTAAAATCCCGCAGTGGAGGATGCAGGATGAGGCCGCAATCCAATCGGAGGCCTCCCCACCATTTGCCGGGATCGCAAGCGGCGTGCTCGGCGGTTGAGCGAGGTCATCAACCACATCTTCGGGTGTCTCTTTCAAAAACCCCGCAGATGAGAAAGTGTCCCAACGCCTAGTAAAATATGTTAAACTGCATAGTTGTTAACACCTCTTGAACTTCATGGGTTCAAAAATAACATGATTAATTGCCTCTTGCAGTAATCATTGACTACCGAATCTTCTCGTGGCTCATTTGAAGAATATAGGGAGAGAGATTTATTATCACAGGCCTTGGGAAACAAAGAGCACCCAGGTTGCACACGAGGCATGGGGTTTATGTATCTTGGAGTGCAGTTTCCATATTACTCAGAGACATATACAGTAGGAAGAGATCCAAGGCATACCGCAACGAACAAATAAAACAGGAGCTTCGTGCTCAACTTGAGGAACAACTATCTGCTTCACTTCAAGAGCAGACTGCCTCACTTCAAGGAGAGATAGATTCATTGAGGGAAGAACTGAGATAAGTCCGCAACCAATCGCAACCTACCCCTACTACTACGGTACCCAGTCCCCCTCAACGTCGCAGTAGCTGCGCGTCCACACCAATTACTGAACATAGCGACGCCCGCTTACCTATCGATGACATTCAGGTAATGTACCTCTTTAGAATGGTGCATAGATCTCTCTGGTGGACGCCTTAACTCATCTTGTGTCGTTATGTAGGAGCCCATGCCTTGCATCCTCAGAGTCAGGCTTGTTGGCTCTATTCCCATTGACCCTGGGCGCAGCATGGTGTATCCATTGCTGCCAGGGATGCTGGTGCACGGTGTACAAGTAGACACCGGTTTCATAAAGGTCCAGGTGGACATGATTAATGATATTTTTAAGACCGTCCCTCTTGAGAAGCCCCCAAACGAAGAGATTAAGAAATTAGGGGATGCCGTCCACACATTCATTCAGTGGCCCAAGAGGGACATCGCCCTCGACTTGCTCGTGCCACAATCTCCACATCCAGTGGCCCAAGAGGGACGTCGCTCTAGACCTGTCACATCGGCTCCGGTGGCTCCACCTCCACCTCCAAATCCAGTGAAGTCTGTTGCATCGGTTCTCGCCGAGACGCCACCGAAAATGTATCATAAGCGAGGCTCCAAGGCCTCCAAGGCTCATGCGAAGAAAATTAAGCCGCGTCCTGGGCCATGGAAGTTGTTGTAGGAGTGTCGTTGGTGCCCGATTCATGATTATCCCGGCTTGGTTTGGTTTGCAATACATTGCATGCCTGGTACATGGAGAAGTCCAACATGAAGCCAAACTGGCGGAGTGCATTCACTCTGAAATATAAGGAGACGCATTTCCTCCACGACTCGGGCTACATCGTCGTGACATTCGAAGACTTATTCTTACTATTCAATCTCGACGAACTCGACACCTCACTTCTATGATGCTGGACACTGTAAGTGTACTATACAATGAAGTTCTACATTCACGTTATACAGATAAATGTCATTACTCTTTCTTTATGTATAGATACATGATCCAACAAGTCCGGCGATCACAACAACCGGTGGGTTTCCTCGACCCTCACTTGGTCTCCGAGCAATCTATCAACCAAGATGCATCCTTCGTGCAAGGTTACATAACGAGGGGATTGATTGCTCACATCGACAAGGAGTACGTCATGGTACCCTTCAACCAAGGATAAGTACTTTTCATTAGTTGCCACACATATGTTTCATTTGTACTTTACATGCAGCATGAACTTAGGATTAATCACTATGGTGACACACATGACTAGGCATCACTGGATTTTGATTGTGGTTGTACCAAAGTGGAGCAAGATAATATACCTTGATTCCCTACTTAGGAGCAACCACGACTTCAGTCGTGTGCAAGAAGTAATTAACAGGTAAACTCATTTCCCCCATACATAACTATTGTAATATTTCCTTTGTTTGCAACAGCCTTGGCTAACTTTTTTGAATCACATAGGTCGTTTTCCGCTTATGTTGCCCTAGGAGGAAGACACGACAAATCCAGTGACACGCTGCGACACAACACGCGATTTTCGGTACCCGCTACGACACAACAATCCTATATCACACTTTGTTATAATGCCTCTAGAATTGACAATACCTATGTATGTAATTCTATTTTTGCGATGCCACCAGCTACGAGAGTAGCGTATGTAGATTCTCGTTTGCCGCCATATGAAGGAAATCATGGATACTAAGATCAATGATCCAGAGGTTTGTCAGGTCTTTCCAATAATTATTATTTTCTGATTATATATATGTATACATATTTATACACACATGCTAATTATTCACTTAACATTGCTCCTAGCGACAGCGGGTGGACTTCGACGAAAGTACATATGATCTTGACCAACTCATAGAAATTCGTGGAAACCTCGCCGAATTCTTAGTAGCAGAGTTCATAAACAAGGCTGGAGAGTTCCACCCCAGCAATGGTGATAATTAGATGTTGAAACATTGGATTCAATTGTACAAGTCAAACAATTCCTTCAATTTAATTCACTTGTCAGATCTGTGTAACGATTTTCATTCTATATATGTATGTGATCTGCTAGCCGTTTGTTACATTCATCTGTGTAGCAAATTTTGTTGTAATTTACTTTGAGTTGCAATAAACTTATCTGTCATTTATCTGTAATCTACTTGCTTGCTTTCAGAGGGCATGGCTAGCATATCCTAAGGCTAGCCAAAAAACGGCAAATAAAATGGCTTATGCACTTGCTATCATAGACGGTTCGTTGTTAAAATCCGTCTGTGATATTGTATCACAGACAGTTTCAAAGACTGCCGTCTATGGTATGAATGATATCACAGACGGCCTTTGTTACTAACCGTCTGTGATATACACAATATCACAGACGATTTTTATTTCGAACCGTCTGTGATATGATTATATCACAGACGGTTAGTAACAAAAACCATATGTGATATTGTGTATATCACAGATGGTTTTGTATAAAAAACCATCTGTGATAGTTGAGTATCACAGACGGTTTGTTATAAAAAACCGTCTGTGATACGAGACTATCACAGACGATTTTTTTATAACAAACCGGCTGTGATGCTCGACTATCATAGACGGTTTTTTATACAAAACCGTCTGTAATGTGATTATCACAGACGGCTTGGGAGCCGTCTGTGATAACCACCTATTATCATCGACACCTAAACAACGGCGGTTCGGGGCAAATGCGTGATGATGGTTCCAAACCGTCGTGATAGATGCATGCATGCAGTGATGGTAATAATTTGCATTGGAATTTTAAAGAGCAATTGACATGTAATGAAATAACAAGTATATAACGTTGAATAAGATTAAATCATAGCCCTCCTTAGCTAAGATCAAAGAATAAGTTTTAGCCATAGACATGGCACATACGTCACAAAATACCATCCCATCATTTCCAACAAATCTTTTTTGTTATCAAAATAAAAATTAGACCTAGTGTAGCTGCACCAAGCATGCTCATGACCATGAGCACAACCATTTAAATAGTTTTATACTCTCAAGAGGTTGTACAGCTTTACCCACATGAGATAATAAACTATTATGTTGGTCTTTTTGCTGTTTAAATAGTTTTACATTCTCAAAAGGTTGTACTACTTTACCCACATGCTTCCTTAGCCCTGCGGCTAAGTGATTATCATATAGCTTTTACATCATCTAGACCTAACCTTACACTAGCCCGATGAATGACAAAAGCTCACTTAGGCATGTCCATCCTATAAGTGAGTCATTCATCATTGTATTAGCAAGTTTTAGTCTCAATATCTCAGTGAAGGGAGTCTCTACAAGCAAACCTTTCTAGAATGCCCTCACTACTATGGCCTACCAAAACGTAATGCTGGTCCTAGATAACTTAGTTAGGTAAAGCCAGAGCCCATAATAGCACATGTGGCTGTATGGTTAGATTTAGGTGTGTGACAATAGAGTTCGGTCCTTAATCGACCCAGGCGAGAATCTCCCCCTATATACATACAAGACCACACTCTCACATTTTTTAGTTTATAATATAACTCACCTGCATAAAAACTAGGTCTTTAATTTTATTTTTATACCAAACTAATAGAGATCCCCTCTTGTCCAACCTTTTAAAATTTTGTATTTCGATGCGCAAGTTTTTTTAATATCCAAACTTAGTGAAAACTAGGGCATGAACAAACGTCTAGACGATAAACGTAAATGTAATATACCCAAATTGACATTAGTTACTGTCGACACCATATTCTAAAGGCTACAACAGTGAGGATATCAATATCATATGGAGAATCAATGCATACAATAGAAATTAACTACAATTACCCGCAAGTATAGTGATTTTAGACAAATACACACATGTATAATATTCTTTGCATACAATATACAATAGTTGAAATAATATGATCAACATGGTCAAAGAGGGTGCATGCCTTGCTTTGGTTGCTCAGGATCGTTCTTGTAGTTTTTCGTGCAATGGTATCTAATTAGTAAAATCAAATAAGCATAAATAAGAGCCAAATAAATTCAAATAGAGACCAAACTCAATTTTTTGTATATTCATATAGAGCATGATTTTAGAAAAATTTAGAGATAAAAAACACTAAATTGGAACTTGTTGTGGCTACAGACCAAACAGAGAGAGAGAGTATGGTAGTGGGGGAGTTAGGTGAGTTTGGCTTAGGCCCTCCCATGGCTTGTGCTCCATATATACATCTATATGGGGAGTGCTTTTACACTAATGCCCTTACATCTGAGTACCCCCCTCGGGGGTATTTATGTCATTATACATGCACCATTTTGGGCCTTACATTCCTCTGACAGGCTTGCTGGGCTTAGGTGGGGGCCACCCCTACAACAGGAGCCTCTCATGGTGATGGGCTTCACGGGCCGAAGCCATGTTGCCGAGCCCTTTGGCCCCCTCCATCCCTGCGGCCTGTGAGCGTATGCAATCGTCTGTTGAAATGTAGTGTTCGCCTTATTGTGAAGGTATGGCGCCGGGCGGCTCGGCGAAGGCTTCATCATCCACAATCCTGCCATGGCGGTGTTGGGGTTGTCGTCCAGAGCGGAGGTCGAAGTCGAGGTTGGCATGCCCTTGACGATAGGTGACTGCCAGCCTGCCCAACGAGGCTTGGTTGACGTGGTGCGAGACTTGAGGGGTCGTGGCGATACCACGTTGCGACGTTCCTGCTCCTGGCCGTCCACGTGGTGAAACACGCATGGCGCGGCGCGGGTCTTGAAGCATCGTGGTGGTGCGATACTGCGACGCTCCTCCGCCGGTTGGACTCCTGCCGGTTGGACTTTCGCCGGTTGGCTTCCCCGCTGGTGGGGTATATATAGCGTGCTGGTGCAGCATTGTGCCTGCATTGTGTGCTCGGATAGATGCTGCTCCCCTAAAAGGGGCCTCTTCAGTGCATCCACATTCCCTAGCGGCACTACGCAGCTTGGGGATTGTTGATGCACTGATGGAGGCCTGTTTTTCTTGGGAGCTTGACTAACGTCTGTTAGTGGTAGCTGGTCGCAATTGCTGTGCTTGCGCTGTGTTTCTGCATATAACGGCAAGGTTTGCCCTGTTCTCTTAGACAGGCCCACCTTCAGTCGGGGTTTCTGGTCAAGCCCGTCCGCATTACTTTCGAAAGAATGTTGATGCACTGAAGGTGGCCTGTTTATGAGAACAAGCCAAAACTTGGTGTGACGTAACCTCCGCCCGTACAACGTGTGGGGAATGCCTACGGACGAGTCCCCCCGCGTGAGTTCGCTCCTCGAACCCAAAGCCGAGGTCGAGACTGTGGCCGCGCTGGTGGCGAACGACGAAGTCCTGTGCTGAAGCCATGCCGTCCCGCCGAGATGGTGCCTCCCGCCGAGGCAGTGCCTAGGAGGCAAAGTCAGGCACCGAGGACGTGCTGTCCAGCCGAGACGATGCTTACAAGGCGGGCAGCGAGGCGGTGCTCCGAAGCCGCTGGTCCCCTACCTTGGAGGATAGTAGCCGTGGAAGCGGCGCTGCGGGTGGGCGAGGTGCTACGTGCGTGGGGGTAGCGCGGGCGCTCCGTCCCTATCCTTGAGCGGTGGCGCGGGCTGGCGCCTGCCGAAGTGACACGCGGCGCTCCGTCCCCTACGCTCGAAGTGGTGGCGGCGGCCGGCGCCTAGTCAAAGTAGGCGTCGCGGCGCTCCGTCCCCTACCCGCCGAAGTGGTGGCGGCGGGTGGCGCCTGGTCAGTAGGCGCGCGCGCTCCGTCCCTAGCCTTGAAGTGGTGGCGGCGGGCTAGCGTCTGGTCGAAGTAGGCGCATGGCGCTCGTGCCCTACCCTTGAAGTGGTGGCAGCGGAGCTGGCGCCTAGTTGAAGTCCGTCCCCTACCCTTGCGGCGCTGGCCGTTGAAGTAGACGCCCGGCGCTACCCCCTACCCTTGAGTGGTGGCGGCGGGCGGTGCCTAGTTGAAAGTAGGCGCGCGGCGCTCCGTGCCCTACCCTTGAAGTGGTGGCAGCGGGCGGGCACCTGGTCGAAAGAGCGTCGGCGCTCCGTGCCTTACCCTTCGAAGTGGTGGCAGCGGAGCTGGCGCCTAGTTGAAGTAGACGCGCGAGTGCTCCGTGCCCTACCCTTCGAAGTGGTGGCAATGCACTCCCTGGTGCCACACGCGCAGGGGCGCTATAATCGAGTGGTGCACTGCTTGAAGCAAGGCACTCCCTGGAGTGAACGCGACCCCGTGGTAGTGCGCCTTAATGGCTCGAGAATCGCGCGCCCACAGGCTGATGCGAGCGAGCTCTTTGTATCCGTACGTGCTTGTCCATTCGAGATGCACATGCGGCGGGCCATGATTGGCGTGTGACGGGCCGTCAGCGGTCAAGCCCCTTCCCCAGAGGGGCGGGGCACGTGGCGTGGCGCTGTAGGCGTGCCGCGCGCTGGCTGCTCACCTTCCAACGCGCGTCATCGGCTGCTAGCAGTTGTGCTTCTTGCCGATCATCGGTTGCCTATGTCACGCAGATTTGTGGTTGTCCCCCGTACAGGCTGGCGAAGCCCTCCTTGCCTTGCGACATCAGGGGCGAGGTTGCTTCCCGGGCGGGAGGTCGGGGCCGAGGCCGGATCCCAAACTGGTGTCGGGTCGCGCGACCTGCATTTATTCCCTGTGCTGACCGACACGCGGTGGGACGCTAGTGGCACGTCGTGTGGTGACGGGACTTGGTATGACCACGGTCGTATGCGGGCCACGTGTACCGTCGCGACGCTTCGGCTTCCCACGTGGGGAGGTGAGCGGTTGTCACTCGCCGTTTGCGCTTACCGATGGTGGGAGGTGAAGGACCTTAAAGTACCCCCCGTGGTACTGTGCCTGCACCTCCTCACGCTATCTGGTTGTTCACGCCGCCTCCCACATTTGCTCGCCCTGTTCCTGTGCTCCTTTTTGCCGTCGAGTTCCCCGTGGACGCTGATGGCGACTTGCGACGAGCATGCTCAGGTGGGCGGCTACGCCATCCGCCGGCGGTCCTCGCCGCTTGAGGTGAAATACGCGCTCGAGGAGCACAATCCGGCGGCAGCAGACAAGTGGTGGGCGGCGAAGAAGAGTCAGGGTCCGTACTTCGGCGAGTTGGGCCGCACGCTCATGACGGAGGACACGATCCGGTCGCTGCTGCGGGAGGGGAGGTTATCGACCGCCAAGCGGTGCGGCTGCCCGCCGATGATGAGACAGAGCCACACCCTAAGAAGTCGGAGGCGATCGTCTTCATCGCCTACTTCGAAGCCGAACTCCACATCCCGTCCGCGACAATTGTTGGGGACGTGCTGCGGACCTTCAGGCTGGAGCTGTCACAGCTGACTCCGAACGGGGTGGCTCGCCTCGCCGTGTACAACTGGGCCCTACGCTCGGAAGCGTGTTGGCCCAGCGCCTCCCTGTTCGCATATCTGCATGAAGCTCGGTGCCAACCGAAGGAGCGGAAGGATGGTACACTGTCGAAGTTTGGCAGCATCAACTGCGTCCTGCGGACGCCATGTGGGGGGCTCTTCCCTGCGAATTCGACCCGAGGGAAGTGGGAGTCCAACTGGGCGAGGCGGTGGTTCTACCATCGTGTGGGGAGTGGCAGCGGCCTTGAGTGCGCAGGCGGGCCGATTACGTTTAAGACCACACCCGGCTTAACACTTGACCAGGAAGATAGGCAGAGGGTGCGAAGACTTGTGGGGGTCGACGTTCGCTTCAATATGCGCGACCTTGCTGAGGAGTACATAATGCTCGGTGCGACGCCGCTCTCCCGCGATTGGCGCTTCACGACCGGGGAACATCGGGATGATAACGTTCACCCGTCCGTTTGTTCGCTGCCCGCGCCGATTGGTCTTCGTAAGCCTCGACCGTGCATTCCTCTCCGTTCGTACGGATTGCATTGTGTAAATGTGCTACGCCCGCCGCGGTTCGCCTTGAGGCGCGGGCGCGCGCGCGTGTTCCTCGGGCCATACACCGCTAGAGAGCACGGGCAGCGTGCAGCTGCGACTGCGAAGGCGGGATTGGGGCGGATAAACCGCGTGTGTGAGGCCTTAGGGCTTCCTGTGCCGGATTGCCCCCCTCTGGACCAGCAACATGAGGATGACGGTGCTGCGAAGATGAGAGCGTCATCCCGCAAGAGGGCCCGGAGCACCGTGACCACGCCCTGTATGGCAATTGCCACTGTTCCTGCCGGTGTGGCGAGCCCGGAGTTGGATTCGGCGAAGTATGCCGACTCAGACTTGGAGGGCGCGGGTACTGAGGGTGAAGGCGCTGGTAGCGGAGGGCATGCCGCGGAGGTCTCGTTGCCCGCGACAGTCGCCGATGCAGAGGTGGTGCTGGCTGGCGGCACCGGTTCGGAGTCCTCGTCTAAGGCCATGGTCGTGGCGGCGCTGCCATCCGCGGAAGTATGTGGAGCGCAGCCCTTGCCAACAGCGGCGGCCGAGGCGAAAGTGCCCCCCGCAGAGGCGGAGGTGTCCCCCGTGGAGGTCGTGAGGACGAAGCCCCCGACCGCTGTCGTTGTAGCTGTGGAGACCCCTTCGGCGGGTATTGTTGCGCAGGGGCTCCTTTTATAGCGGTTACCGAGGTGGGACCTTACCCTCAAGCGAAGCGGCCACGCTGCAGTCCCCGCTTCAGCGGACTTCGCGAGGGTTCATCGTGGCGACTGGTGTTGGGAGCTTGTGGGACTTCGCTTCGAGCACCGAGGTTCCTCCACCCCGCGCCCTCCCGGCCCCTCGGGCCACAGTGACCGTGGCGCAGGATCGATTGGCGCAAGGTCCCGACTCGGAGGTCCCCCAGCCTCGCGAATTAATGCCGCTGTCGGGGCCGAAGTCGTTGCGGCCCAGCCCGGGGCTAGGGAGGTGTCTCCGCGAAGTCCCCCATCCGCCACCGAGGGTAAGTTATGACGGTACACCTTTAACATGATTTTTCCGCGTCCCGCGCGATGATCTTATACTTCATCTTGCAGCGGTCCATATCCCAGAGGAGGAGCCATCCCTTGAGCGCGGGGGTCCTAGCGATGGCGACACAAATGCCGTGCACCCGAGCCTGGCAGACTTCGTCCCTCCATCGGATGCTTTGAGGGCCTGGCGCGGGATTGCTAACGACGCGGCCGCCATCATTGGCCAAGAGGCGTTGCAGACCTATGGATCAAGGCGCCTTGGGGACGCATTAGAAGTGTCTGGAGTGAGGGTAAACGTCCGCCTTCTGGCCCACTCGCAGCCGTTTATCGCTTGCTAACCCCTCCGTTGCGCAGACACTCGTGTTGGCCCAGGCCCTGCAAGCGGCTCACGCTCGCGAGGAAGGAGCGCTATGGGGCGGCTGCGAGCGCGAAGGGAGGCTGGCGGGGGCTGCTGAGTGCGCTCGCTCGGGGCCTTCGCATACGCCGCTTGGAAGCGGAGTGCGCAGAGATGAAGACGCGCACCGAGGAGCTTGTCACTGTAGCGCGGGAGTCGGCCGTCGAAGCGGTGCGGCAGGAAGCTGCTGCGGAGCGAGATGGCGTGCTGCAGCAGGTCGCCGTGTTGGAGAGGGAGAACAGCGAGCTTGCTGCCTCTCTCGCGGAGTGGGATCGAGCCTTGGGCGACGCATCGGTAGCTGCCTGGGACGCTATGTTGGCCCTGGAAGACACCCTTAAGGGGCTTGTCGCCGAAGTGCCGGCACGCTCCTTCGAGCCCGAGGACCTGTCGTGGTCACTTCGGTGGATTGGAGATGCAGCCGGCATCGCACGCGGCGCCGCGACGACCTTTGGCAATCACTGCGCCTACATGGCGTCGTGCCTGACATGCGCGCTCCTGCGACTCCGTGGCTGTGAACATGTTGCGGGGCTAGTCGATCCGCGACTGGAGATGCCCGCCAGAGGCGGGGTAATGTCCGGTGTCGTGCGCGCCGTGAAGTTCTTCCATGAGCGGATATGGGAATACTGCGGCGAGCCGCGGCCATAGTCGAGCTGCGGAATAACTTACACGGCGAGGAAAACCTTGGCCTGTTTCTGGAAGAGGTCCCACGCCGTGACGAGGATGGCGCTGCGGCCCCGGAGGACACCGCGACCCCACAGGTGTGACGAGGGGTTGTCGCGTGTTGGTGTGCGTTGTAACCGAAGCCCAGGGTTTTTTAAAGTAAAGTACGGAGTTGTTTCACTGTTGTTCTGATTCTTGCCCCCTTGTCCTGAGCAGCTACACAGCCGGGGCCGGCTGCTAATTTTCGACCTTGCGACTCGACGGCGTCTTGGCCACGGCGAAGGGCGAGCGTTGGATTTTTGGGCGGGTCGGGAGTCTTCGAGTGGAGCCTCGGCGCGAACGCGTGTTAAGGATGAGCCTGCCGAGTAGCGGCCTGGTGCGCCGGAGGTGTTTGTGCGCCTTTGTAAGCGTCCTTAGCGAATGTAAAGAATAGTCTTGATTGGAACTTGCGAAGTGCGTCTCCTCCTTTCCGGCTGCGCTGTCCAATGGTAAACTCGGAAGGTTACTACACTTGCCCGTATACGACGGTTTGCGCCTCGCGAGGGCAGGGTGGTTGAGGTGGACGCGTAGTTGCAACAACTGCACATGCGCTCCGTACGTTATGCCTTCGAAGTGGTGGCAGCGGAGCTGGCGCCTAGTCAAAGTAGACGCGCAAACGCTCTGTGCCCTACCCTTCAAAGTGGTGGCAGCGGAGCTGGCGCCTAGTCAAAGCAGACGCGTGAGCGCTCCGTCCCGTGCCCTTCGAAGTGGTGGCAGCGGAGCTGCCGCCTTGTTGAAGTAGACGCGCAAGCGCTCCGTCCCCTACTCTTCGAAGTGGTGGCGGCGGGTGGCGCCTGGTCGGTGAGCGCGGCGCTCCGTCCCCTACCCTTCGAAGCGGTGGCAGCGGAGCTAGCGCCTAGTCAAAGTAGACGCGCAAGCAATGCATCCCCTACCCTTCCAAGTGGTGGCAGCGGAGCTGGCGCCTTGTCGAAGTAGACACGCAAGCGCTCCGTCCCCTACCCTTCGAAGCGGTGGCAGCGGAGCTGGCGCCTAGTCGAAGTAGACGCGCGAGCACTCCGTCCCCTACCCTTCGAAACGGTGGCCGCAGAGCTGGCGCCTAGTCGAAGTAGACGCGCCAGCGCTCTGTCCCCTACCCTTCGAAGCGGTGGCCGCGGAGCTGGCACCTTGTCGAAGTAGACACGCGAGCGCTCCGTCCCCTACCCTTGAGCGATGGCGGCGGGCTGGCGCCTGGTCGAAATGAGACACGGCGCTCCGTCCCCTACCCTTGAGCGGTGGCGGCGGGCTGGCGCCTGGTCGAAATGAGCGCGTGGCGCTCCGTCCCCTACCCTTCGAAGTGGTGGTAGCGGCGTTGGCGCCTAGTCGAAGTAGACACGCAAGCGCTCCGTCCCCTACCCTTCGAAGTGGTGGCAGCGTAGCTGGCGCCTAGTCAAAGTAGACACGCACGAGCGCTGTCCCCTAGGATTGCACGAGGGCAGCCTCTGGTGCGTCACCTTGGTACTTCGGGGGATGCGCATAGGAGCGGGCTCCTGTGACGCGCTTTGCACCCCATAGAGTACGTCGGGAGAGCATTCGCGTCTCTTTTATACTCCAAAGAGTGCGCGGGACCGACATCCGCGTCTCATTTATACTCCGAAGAGTACGCACAGGAGCAACGTCCATGCGTGCGCGGTGTTCGCGTCTTGTTTATGTTGGTGATATGCCCTAGAGGCAACATGGAGATGTTGAATATATCACATACTATGTTTATGATGCATTACTTTGTTCCTTGAAATAGACATTATCATTATTGATCAATGAGTATGTGACTTATTCATGAGACTCTTAATGCCAAAATGTTGCTATTTCTAAATGATCCCTGATCATATATCATATGAGGAACAAATATGATTCAAAGATCAGCATATGTATTGATTGATGATCATGTCTCATGGATCATGGTATGGTGATACCAAATCAATAATATGGACATGTGTTAGTGAACATATGTTGGATAGACCCGCCATGAGACACTGCAGAGATTCCATGTGTCATCAATTGGTCTCAAGTAGTGTTTATGTAGAATCCTTAGACTTGAGATCATCATGGTTCCCAACATGCGTAGTTGCTTATTTTGGGACTACTAAACACTACTCCGTAACTGGGTAGTCATAAAAGTAGTCTTCGGGTTTGCCATGAAACATATAGTGGGATGTGAATGATCAAGATAGAATTTGTCCCTCCTTATGGGTGAGATATCTCTGGGCCCCTCGATGTAATGGATTATGAAAGTGCATGGCCATGCCAATGTGATTGAGGAGTCAATCACAAGTTTATAATCCATCACGGAATCGAGAGAGTGATTGAGCTATTAAGAGGATGACACAGGTCTCGCCTTGAGCTTAATCTATATCGTGAGGCAAAGGGATTCGTACATGAGAACATTACGAGTTCAGTAGATATGATCTTTACATATACTTTGGGGTTAATATGTCTTGCTAGAGGCCGCTATTAACAGGGTGACCGGAAAGGTGTTTCCGGTCGCGACCAAGTATCGTGAACCTCTGGTCGCACACTTAACGGGTTGGAACACTAATTCGAATGTGATTCGGATGTGGGCTCAATTCGGATAGAGATCGGATAGACTCCTATTGGGCCTCGGTCCACGAGGCCCAAGTGAAGGTCTATATATTTGGAGGCGGGGCTGAGGATGTGCGCCTGTTCCTCCGAGCAAAACCCTAGCCGCCACCTCGAGCCAAACCCTAGCCGCTCGCGAGTCTTTGGTACACTCGCGATCGGCGTTCCACCCGGGCGTGTGGATACGGTGGGGCGCTGCTCGTTGCGGCGTTGATCGGCATCAACAAACTACTGATTGGATCGCTCGTGGTGTGGTTGATCGCGTGGAGAGCGATCTGTTCGGGACGATCGGCTACTTCCACTACTACCTCGGCGCGCGTGGTTGGATCGGCTTCTCCAACTCTTCTTCATTGCGCTGCGCGTCTAGTGGTAACGATCTATGATCCCTCCTTAGCATGATGTCCTGGTGTGCGCGGTAGAAATTTTTATTTTACGCTATCGTAGCCTCGCGCGTTCCTTGATGGTATCGAGCCATCTTGCTTAGTTTGCGATCTGGATCAGCGCATATGTTGACATGCGGTTGTAGTAGATTGGATCTATTACAGTCTAGATCAATCGGTTCATGTGATGAATCGATGGTAGCACGGGTTGATGAAATCAATCGGTGAATCGGGGTTAGATGAGGCGCAGATTGTATTACTACTAGTGCCCTAGAGATTGTCTCGGATCGGCATAAGGTGGTTATGTCGAATACTAGTAGGATATGAATCTGATAGCCTCGGGCCAATAAAAAAAATACTAGTGCCCTAGAGATTGTCTCGGATCGGCATAAGGTGGTTATGCCGAATACTAGTAGGTTACGGATCTGATGGCCTCGGCCGAGTGGAAAAACTAGCATCCTAGAGAATGTCTCGGATCGGCATAAGGTGGTTGTGCGAATAGTTTTCCATTGCGATTTCATAGATTGGATCTGTAAATTTCGTAGGGTGTTGAGCGCTGCTGCCACGAAACCCGCGGCGGCCCCCTCGACCCCGCGCGCGGTAGGCTACGAGCGAAAAACAAAACTTTTCTACCGCGCACATAAGGACATCATGCTTAGGAGGGATCATGGATCGTTACCACTAGACGCGCAGCGCGCGAAGAAGAGTTGGAGAAGCCGATCCAACCACGCGTGTCGAGGTAGTAGTGGAAGTAGCCGATCGTCCCGAACAGGTCGTCTCCTCCACGCGATTAACCACACCACGAACAGATCCAATCTGTAGGTTGTTGATGCCGATCAACGCCGCAACGAGCAGCGCCTCCACCGGTATCCACACGTCCGGGGCTGGAACGCCGATCGCGAGTGTACCAGCACCCACGAGCGGCTAGGGTTTGGCTCGGGAGGTGGCAGCTAGGGTTTTTGCTCGGGATTAACAGAAGCACATGTACCCCTCAGCCCCTCGCCACGATATATATATAGACCTCCTCACTTGGGCCTTGTAGACCGAGGCCCAATAGGAGTCTACTCGGATCTCTATTCAAATTGAGCCCACATCTGAATCATATTCGAATTAGTATTCCAACCCGTTAAGTGTGTGACCCTGTAGGTTCACGTATACTTGGTCGCGACCCGGAAACGCCTTTCCGGTCACCCTGTTAATAGCGGCCTCTAGTAAGACATATTAACCCCAAAGTATACGTAAAGATCATATCATTGAACTGTAATGTTCTCATGTACGAATCCCTTTGCCTCACGATATAGATTGAGCTCAAGGCGAGACCTGTGTCATCCTCTTAATAGCTCAATCACTCTCTCGATTCCGTGATGGATTATAAACTTGTGATTGACTCCTCAATCACCTTGGCATGGCCATGCACTTTCATAATCCATTACATCGAGGGGCCCAGAGATATCTCACCCATAAGGAGGGACAAATTCTATCTTGATCATTCACATCCCACTATATGTTTCATGGCAAACCCGAAGACTACTTTTATGACTACCCAGTTACGGAGTAGTGTTTAGTAGTCCCAAAATAAGCAACTACGCATGTTGGGAACCATGATGATCTCAAGTCTAAGGATTCTACATAAACACTACTTGAGACCAGCGATGACACATGGAATCTCTGCGGTGTCTCATGGCGGGTCTATCAACATATGTTCACTAACACATGTCCATATTATTGATTTGGTATCACCATACCATGATCCATGAGACATGATCATCAATCAATACATATGCTGATCTTTGAATCATATTTGTTCCTCATATGATATATGATCAGGGATCATTTAGAAATAGCAACATTTTAGCATTAAGAGTCTCATGAATAAGTCACATACTCATTGATCAATTATGATAATGTCTATTTCAAGGAACAAAGTAATACATCATAAACATAGTATGTGATATATAACATCTCCATGTTGCCTCTAGGGCATATCACTAACAAAAAAATATTCCAATATTTATTTCCAACACAGTGAACTTGATTTTCATTTTTGAGATGTTACATTAGTGAAGTTTCAAGCAATGGTTTTCACTGTAAATTTTCCTGCACCACTTTCTGGATCATCTTTTTAGATTCAATTTTTAATTCAATTCAGGTTTCATTAATTGTATATTCACTTAGTGTTCATAAATTATCTTCCACAGAAACTTCAGTCAAAATCCAGAAAAAGTAAATGTCAACAAAATACAAGCAAAAAGTTTTAAATTTTACATATTTTTGAACTTTCTGGATTTTAGGATGTTACAAGTAGCCGCACATATAGAACTCTAAAAGACAAAATGAACACTAATCTATTTTAATCTGGTGCAACTAGCAGCAGTCCACTTCATTCTTTTTGAAGGGAGCACTACTTTATTGAATTAATTATGACCAATATTGTATTTGAATGGGGAGCTTACTAACTCAGAATACAAGGTACTGTGTTTGCGATGAAGAATCCAAGGTACTAGAGACAATATCATGTACTGAAGTACCACATGTGAAGCGTAAATTCATATTATTATTACACAGTACAAGATGTTCTGTTTACACGTTACAAGGTAGACACAAGCCGGATACATTCTTATAGCAGTTCATAAGACACTGTTCATATGATGACCATGCGGTTAATTGACTTAGTTGTTGTTGTCCATCCAAAACTGAGCTTGAAGCCACTTCACTGTATTCTTTTCCACCTGGAATGCCTTGGCTAGAACATCATGTGAGATTGGTGGCTTTGATCCGAACACTGCGTTGGCAATGGTGATTGTGCCAGGATTCTGGCTGCTAAGTGCAGCAATTGCGACAGCTGGCTTGTTGGGACAAGGGTTAAATTGGAAGTGGATAAGCCCCTCAGGGAACACGAACACATCACCCTTCTCGAGCTTCTTTGTAAAAAGCTTGTTGTCAGGGTTTGAAGTCACAAAGCCGACATAGAGCACACCCTCGAGCACCGCGAGAATCTCAGTGGCACGAGGGTGAGTGTGCGGCGGGTTCTCTCCTAAGGGTGCATAGTCGATGCGTGCCAAGGAGATGCCAAGTGTGTTGAGGCCAGGGATTCGCATGACGTTGATCAAGTTCACATTAGACCCAACATTGCTCATCATGGTGTCCCTAGGCTTGTCGAGGTTGGCTGCGAGGAAGAAGTCTTCTGCGCTCACGTCCTTGGGGCCTTTGCAAACAAATCCATTGACACGCACTGCACGAAGAAGTAACATATATGCACAGAGGTCAGAAGGTTACTCAACATATGTATGTTTTGAGTACACGAGAGAATTGGACGTGTCAGACACAGAATTTCATCACTTATGTAAGAATATGAGTTGAAACTTGAAAGTACATATGTACCAGGCGAGTACTTGTCAGCGACACAGAAGTCTTGAAGAGGGCTTGGGTCCGAAGCCATCGCCTCCCATGAGACCAACACGAGAAGAGCATAGACAAGAAGGAAGTTGGAGGTTGCCATTTAATTGGTTGTCTATGATCTTATGAGCCGCTTCTCACTGATGCTTTTGCTGCGGAGAAGAAGGATGTATGTGTATATATAGCTCATTAGCTACCCGGGAGTAGGTAAGGATTATGTTGTGAAAAGGTCAAGAAGGCCCATTAGCTTGGTAGACTAATTGAACTGCTCTTGATTAATTACTCTTAACTCACAAATACAGTGTATTCTGATAGCCTTTTACCAATTCTCTTGGTTCGCATGCGTTGAATCCGTGGCTTCTTGCAAGCTACCATTTAATCTGACGCGGAGATGACCTAACTTTTCCCAACAAACAAATTAATGACCAAAGAATTAATGGATGCAAATTGCTAGTTTCATAACTTGAGTGATGAGTGATTGCTGACTGGTTGTGTACTTGAATTAGGTGAAAAAGGGTGATGCCATAAGCTCAGCTTGTAATGTCAACTGAACTTGCCTTCTATGTACGAAGGTGCATGCATATATGGACCAATTTGACTTTTCTTGGTTTACACGACTATCACTATCCGCTTATCATCTTCATTGACCAGTCAAATCTTTTTATCAGTAATACCGTGTACCGTGTAGCCATCATATATTGATCCAATGTTAGGAGTTACACGAAATAATCTAATTACAACTGGGTAGTTGTACATACCCTGTTATTTCCCTTCCCAAGGGCCTATTTTTTTTTGATAACGGAAGTCTTTATTAATAAACCAAGAACAGTACATCAAGGTGATACACAGCCTTGGAATAAAACTTCCAGCCTCTGCCTCGCGCGGAGACACACAGCTACACCAAACAAAATCAAGCATAATCTAATGACTATCAATCCGTAGACTAGATCGCCACCCATAGCCCGGGAGTAGATATCCTTGGCCACACGGTCCAAATGTTGTGAGGCCACCACAACTAAACCCTGCAAATCCGTTTTGTGAAGGATAGCCCATGAACGGAGTCGATGAGAAGCTGCGAAGATAACCTGCAAGGGAGAAAAAGTTTGTTTCTTTTCAAAAATAATGTCATTTCTGTGTAACCAAATTGACCAACAGATAGCTGCTGCCCCAAGCAGAACTAGCGGTTTCAAGTTTTTGGTTACACCCGTTAGCCAACTTCCAAACATATGTGATACTTTTTGGGGTTTCCTTATGTTGAAGGATATTTGAGGGATACTCCAGACCGCTCTAGCAAAACGACAATCAAAGAACAAGTGCCTAATTGTCTCGTCTTCGTGACAAAAGCAACATGTTTTGCTTCCTTTCCAGTTACGCTTAGGGCCTGTTTGGATGGACTAGGACTAGTTGTTAGCTAGGACTAGTTGTTAGCTGACTAGTAGTTAGCTGGCTAAAGATTAGCCCAGTCCTGTTTGGATCCAAGGACTAATAAGTACTACTATCTCAGTACAAAGTCTGTTATACCCCTATGCATGGCGGTCTGGGAGGGTTGGCGTGGGTATCAGCGTCTTTTTTCCATCCTGCTGGTCCTTTAGCCCTCATTAGCTGGGTTTGGCCAACTAGTTGGCTAACAACTAGTTGGGGCCTTGGCTAAACTTTAGCCCACTCATTAGCCCTCCTGTCTGGATCCACAAGGACTAAAAATTAGCAACTAGTTGTTAGTCCATGGGATCCAAACAGGCCCTTAGCTAGATTATCTTTAGTCAACACAACACCTCTCTGTAAATACCATAGAAAAACCTTCAGTTTCAGTTGCCGAGAAATAGAACTATAGATAAAGGGAATAAAAAGAAAAGAAGAGTTGGGCCTTGCCGAGATTGGGGCCTACTCGATCTGGACAGGGAAACAGACTCGATGTCTAGGGGTTGTGTTGCCGCTGCCACCTAGGGTTGCAACTTGGTTTGTGTTGCCGCTACCGGGGGTTGCTGCCAAGGGCGCTACAGACTGTCGGGGAGGAGGGCCACGCCGGAGTCAGCCATCAGCGGACCTCGGAGGTGAGCCATCAGCCATCAGGACAGTGTTGGTTGTGAATTAGTGATGCCGTGGTTCGTCGAGGAGTGATGTCTGAATTTGTGGGCCAGTTTTGGGGTTTCTACGCCCTGTTTCATAACTTTTCCATATTACGACTATTGTAGATAGTTGCTTAAGGTTTCCATAGAGTACAACAGCAAGGGATTTTGTTGAGATTTTTAGAAGGTATGACCTCAGGAAGACTGCCGTCTAGAATTTTGTTGTTGGACGCGGGTATAGTAATATGCAATTTGGGCCTAGCAAATGGACTAACTAAATTCTGGGCATAACTAGATAAAGGTAGATAATTTTCTTTAGATTCTAGAAGTGGTATGATTTATTTTGTTTGGACCAGTGCATAAATAGTTATAAAATTATTAATTCTGTTGTCAGTAAAACAACAGAACGGTATTTTAGGGTTGGAAACAAAGCTTTAAATGGATTAATTAGTGTTTTTAGCCAACTATGAAAGTGTGGAAAATTATATGTAGATTCTATAACTTATATGGTTTATCATGTTATGGCCTCTGAGTCAAAAGGTATGGTATTTTGAGTGCCAGGATAGTGGGGAGGACTGTTCGATGAAGAGGGAATTGTTAGATCAGGAAGCGTGTAAAAGCCATGTTGTTTATTTGATATTTGTGTCCTACTATGGTATTTTTTAGACTAGTTATTTACTGTAGGAGTAGTAACTTCGGAGTTGGTGTCGACTCCACATCAATCCATTCCACGTGGTTAAAAAGGCAAGTTCATGATAGAGCAATAGATGGTTGTTTATTACTGCTTTGAGTAATTGGATTTACTTGCCATGCTATATTTACATACATGAATATTGTTACATGTGATGTGGCTGATGAATATAAAAGGATGATGTTAAAGGTTATTGATGAAGTGGTATGTGGTAAATGAGTATTGGAAACACAACATCATGTGCATTGACATCATGAAAAGAGAAAATGAGACAGGGGGTGAGTAAGTCATATAGCTAGTCTAGAGTGCACGGGCTAGGTTGGTGAGAAAGCTATATGACTAATCCGGAGTACTCTTAGATAAGACCTACTTTGGTAGGTACCTCTACAGGATGGAGGTAGAGGGTGTACATCGACGGGTATTCCGCACCTATATCGGTATGAACTCAAAAGATGCATGTGGACATGGCATTGCATTATAGTTTGTGATGATAAGAAAAGAAGAAGAGATGGTATTGTGGTAAATGTTGATTGCCATGTATGTTGATGCTATTATTTTATTATGTACTTACTGGTTCTTGGACTCACCCTTGTTTATGTTATTGTTTTAGGTGAATGATGAAAGCGAAATGCATAAGGAGGGAGTAGCACATGATCAATTCATGAACCAGTGTTGCCACATTTATCGCATTGAGATAAATAGTCATTCATTATTAGTGATTTGTTTTATGCAAACCTGAGAGACCATGTGGAGGTGTCCCCATGTTTGTGATGAGTAATTGACTAGTGTTCTGGAATGTTTGAATTTGATTTGGTTGGTTCGCGCCAAGTCGGTGCATGGCGTAGTCTAGTTCGGTTGGACTTGGTCGAATGCGGTCGGATGTGCTTAGGACGCTTGTTCTTTTCTCAATCGGTCGTTCGGGCTATTTTGTGTTTGAGTTGGTTTCACTGATGCTAATGTTTGTTTATACTGTTTCGAGCGGTGCTATATGATGGTTTCTTGTCTGTGATGGCTGCAGGACTTTGAGGTGGAGTCATGGCGAGGCATGGATGGCCGAACTAGGCACGGGCGATGCTGAGGTCAAAGCGGTCAGGAGATGCCGAAGACGACGAGGACTCAAAGTGGTTGTGAGGCGTCGACAACAAGAAAAGAGGAAGCTTCCAGGAAGGTGCGGCAGGGGCATTTCGGTAAAATGTGCAAGGCTGCAAAATGGAAGCGGATTCGGTTGAAGATAACGGGTTGGAGACCCGTTAGTGGAAGGCTAAATAGAGAGGGTTTAGGGTTTGGAGGTGGCATGCTTGTTTCCCTCCAATCCTGATGAGAGCTTTTGGTTTTTGCCTTATGTGTGTGTGAGTTGGGGGAGTGGGAGCTGGCTGCCAATTCTTGATTTGCTATTTGAGTGTGAGCTCTATATAGTGAGGGGAGTTGGCAGTGGAAGGAGCTCAAGGAGAAGAGTATTTGCACTTGAGGTGTGTGTTTTAGCTCTGGTGTGTGGGTTCTGGTCTCTGGGCTGAGTGAGTTTGTGTGAGTTCATCTCAGTTCGAATCATGTAGTGAGAAATGGCATGAACTGGATGTAAGTGTTAGACCATGTGGCTAGGTTTAGGATATTTTGGTGATGAATAATTGACAATAGTTAATTTGTGATGATGAATAATTGGTAATTTTGTTTAGCGGTGTTATGCGAATTGTGTCACGTGTGTGCGGACTGATGTTGGTCAAGTTGAGACGAACTTGTGCCGGAAGAATGTTCTTTGGTCTTTGCATGTGCAGGTTGAGCATAGAGGTGATCATGATCGGTGATGAGGAGGACCAGGACTAGGATGGAGAGATCCGAGGTTCAGACGGTCGAGGATATCATGGGATGATCTGGCTCATGCTTGGGGCGTATGGAGATCAAAGGTTGATGGTATGTGAAGAAGCTACGGGAGGTGCGGTCCTGGAGGCTTCGACACGTGATGAGTTGAAAAGTCGGAAATGTGAAAAACCCATGTTAGAAAGGGTTTTGGTCCCTTAAAAATTAGTGAGCCAAAAGCCTAGTTGAGGTAAAAAGGCCCAGGTCTAGTTAGATGAGTTAGATTAGGATTCTAAGTAGAGATTGAATAGGATTCATAGTGGCTGCATAAAAAGAACGGAGACGCGTGTGCTGCGTGGCGGTGTGTGCATGAGCAGAAAAAGAAACAGAGCGGCCAGGGTGACGGAAAAAAGTACGTGTTTTTGGGGCGGCACGGTACGGGCGAACGGAAAAAGAGCAGGACGCGGTGGCATGTCGTGAAGAACAAATAGGATGAACAATATACTCGTTTTTGAATAAAAGTTCGTGAGTTTTTAAGTCGCATATATTATTGTTTTTCTACTTTTTTGATTCCTTTTAATTCTCCATGCATTGACCTATGTCTAGGTATTTTTCTTGCTTACATACATGAATTAGTTTTGATTAAAAATCGACTGCTAGATTGAATCAAAAACGTGTTTCGCTGATTAGTTATCGATCGGAATTTTTTTCTACAGTAAATCGCTACTTTAACTGCTACAATACTTTGCATGGATGGCCAGACTAGGCACGGGCGGTGCTGAGGTCAAAGCGGTCGGGAGATGCCGAAGACGACGAGGACTCGAAGTGGTTGTGAGGCGTCTAGCATTTCGGTAAAATGCGCAAGGCTGAAAAATGGAAGCGGATTCGGTTGAAGATAACAAGTTGGAGACCTGTTAGTGGAAGGCTAAATAGAGAGGGTTTAGGGTTTGGAGGTGGCATGCTTGTTTCCCTCCAATCCTGATGAGAGCTTTTGGTTTTTGCCTTATGTGTGTGTGAGTTGGGGGAATGGGAGCTGGCTACCAATTCTTGATTTGCTATTTGAGTGTGTGAGCTCTTTATAGTGAGGGGAGTTGGTAGTGGAAGGAGCTCAAGGAGAAGACTATTTGCACTTGAGGCGTGTGTTTTAGCTCTGGTGTGTGGGTTCTGGTCTCTGGGCTGAGTGAGTTTGTGTGAGTTCATCTTCGTTCGAATCATGTGGTGAGAAATGACATGAACTGGATGTAAGCCTCACCATGTAATCATTCATCGCTCTGATTCATTATGAGAAGGATTGAGTTTGAGCTATTCCTGCTTTCTATGCTTTGTCTCTATTCTGTTGGTCTCAGTTCTTCCTTGTTTCTCTTGCTTTTGAGTTTATTCATTCTTCATGAAGTTGCAAAATGGGTTTGCTCTGAATCGGGGGATCTTCATCAAAGCCATTTGGCTAGTTTTTCCCTGAGAGCAAACTTTTCTGGCCATGGTCTTTCCTGGAAAACCTTTGCCAAGACTTCCTTTGTTTTCTCTCAGCTAGGGTTTGGAGGCAGGGGATCTTCATCTCCTTGATTTTCTCAGTGAAATGGTTGTTAAAGATTTGTGTTTTCCTATTGTGAGATCATTTTCTGCTGAGATTCAAAGGTTCATGAGCAAAAGATTCGAGAATGATGAGCAATTTGGAAATCAGTCTCATTCTCTATTCAATTTTCAGATTTCTGCTCAAATCTTGGTTCCTTGCTCTCTCGATGTATTTTCTTGATTCCTTAGGTCTTGGTGCTGTTTAGGTTGTAGCTCAGAGGAATTGACCTGAGAAGCTCTGTATTTGTCTTCTTTTTCTTTGTTTTAGTGTCTTCCTCGAGTATTTTCAATTCTAACAAAAATCAGCATGCTCGCTGGTTTCTGCTCCTGCCTAAACCAAGATCCGGTCAGACCGGTTTCATACCGGCAGTCAGACCAGATGGTAAGGGGCGGTCTGACCGCTAACCCTAGCGGTCAGACCGGAGGGTCCGTGGCGGTCTGACCGGTGTGGTCCGAGCGGTCAGACCGGCTACACATTTGCTGTCAGACCGGTCATGAACCGGCGGTCTGATCGGCCGAACTTCTGCGGTTTGACCAGCCTGATTTGATTTTACTGCCCTAGTTTCTTCTCTATTTGCTGTTCTTTCCGTCAGTTCCAGTGAGCATACAGCTTCTTACTTCATAGCTCCTGTAGTTATTGGAGAAGAAAATGTGGATATTTTGGGGCGGATTTTGAAGGCACCATTCACCCCTCTCTGTTGCCATTTCCAATCCTACAATTGGTATCAGAGCCGGTTTGCTCTTCTCGATAGATCTTAACCGGTCTGTGAGCTACGGCAATGGACAAATATTCCACCAAGCCCCCTATCTTTGATGGGATCGACTATCCCTTCTGGAAGAGTAGGATGGAGTCTTACATACAGGCTCAGGGCTATGCGATTTGGCGAAAAGTCAAAACTCGCTTTCTTGTTCCTGCCGATGAGAACATCAATGTGGCAAACATGCCCGATGTTGAGGCAAATGCTAAGGCAAGGAACATCACAATCCAAGGACTGAGTCGAAGCGAATTTGATCGCATTTCTCATCTCACATCGGCCTACGACATCTGGGTGACCCTCGATGCGTACCATGAGGGCACCACCCAGATCAAGACAGTACGATAGGACCAATACAAGCGAGATTACAACAAGTTTGAAATGCTCGCTGGAGAGTCCCTAGATGAGTGCTTTGCGAGGTTTCACAAGATCTTGAGCAACCTTCGAGCGGTCGGTCTCACATGCCCCGACTCGGACAACGCTCGACAGATGCTTGCGGCCTTGGATTTGCGAGTTTGGGAGATGAAGGTGACCACCATCAAGGACACCACTAACCTTTTGACATTTACTCTTGATGCGTTGTACTCACGCCTCAAGACTCACGAGATTGACATTGTCTCTCACAAGTCGAAGTCTCAGTCGATGGCATTGGTCACTGATCCTAGTCCAGCCCCTGGATCTTCTTCTGATGTGGTTTCTGGATTTTCTCTTGCTGCTCTTTGTGAGTTAGGTGATGATGAACTAGACCAACTCCTAGAAAACCAACTAGCCTTCTTAGCCAGAAAATTCTCTCATGAATACAAGAGAGTGAGGGACAGAAAGAGAGGAGGGCCCGTGATTTGCTTCGAGTGTGGTGGCCCCGACCACATTCGGGCAAATTGCCCCAAGCAAGAGAAGGGCAAGAACGACTACGGCGGTTCGAGCAAGCATGACTACACCAACAAGAACCGCAACAAGAAGCCCCAAGCTCATGCCCAAGGCAAAGGGAAGAAGTACCGCGACCTTGGCAAAGCCAAGAAGCCCTTCCACCACGTCCTCATCGCCTTCGACGACATCGACTTCAGCGACATGTAGGGGTGGAGTGATGACGATGGGAAGGATAATCAAGAACCCAAGGACGGCGATGACTTCATCGGCATGTGCTTCATGGCCCATGAGACCGACGTCAGCGACAGCGAGCTCTACAGCGACTTTGATGAGGTAGTCCCCTCCTATGACCAGCTCAATGATGCTTTTCTCAAGCTAGGAAAATTTTATGCTAGGTCTAGAGCCAGGGTTGTTGATCTTGAGAAGGAAGTAGATAGACTGTCATGGGAGCTTACTTCACTTATATCTGCTCCCTCCCGTGACAATTGTGATGTATGTTCCTCTTTGCTTGGTGATATGGAGAAGTTAAGGACCTCTCATGATAGTGTGACTTCTGAGCTAGATTTGCTTAAGGTGGAGAATGTTAGTTTATTAGCTGAATTAGAGATAACTAGGACTGCTACTCTTTCATCTACTATTATTGAGACTACTTCTTGCACCTCATGTGAGGATAAGGATAATGCTTTTAGAGGTCTTTACACTATGCTTCTCGATCTGCCTGAGACATGTGAAATTTGCAATAACTTGAAAATGAACTTAAAGAAGGCAGATCATAAAATTGCTGAACTGCATGCTTCTTTGCTTGAGCTCATTGTTTCTTGTACCAATTGTCCTAAGTTAAGCTTTGAACTTGAGTCTGTTTCCAAGCAATTTCAAGAAATGGTTGATCATAACAAGAAAATGGCTCAATATGCTTCTAAGGACCCTGTTAGCTCACCATGCAATAACTATGAAAAACTAAAATCTAACTTGATTGCATTGGATGAAAAATGTGTGAAGCTAACTAAGGACCTTCTAGTGAAGCCACAAACTGATTGTGATGTGTGTGCTGGTGTGGGGAAGAAGCCTAAGGAAGTGGTAGAGACACTTAGGCACGAGGACCAAACGACTAGAAGTAGGACTGTCCCTCTTGTTCCTAGCAAAGACCTCAATGTTGAGGTGGCTGTGCGTGCACATGCCATCCGTTCTTCTGTTGTTGGTTCCTCTTCCTCTCCTTCTGTTGTCTCTTCTTCCCCCTGCTCTTCTTGCACCTCTCTCTTTCAGGAGTGTCAGTATCTTACGAACACTCTTGAGAGATTTGTTGGAGGTAAGAAGAAGCTGAATCTTATTCTTGACCAGTCCAAGATTTGCAAATTCAATCAAGGTCTAGGATATGATTTTCTTGAGGATGTTAGGAAGCATCCACCTGCTATTCTCAGACCCATAGCAGTAGGTGTGATCGAGGTCAAGGCCAGAACCAAGAAAGTTGAGTTCAAATCTGCGGGCTTTGTCCAAGGGATTTCTGACAGTAAGGTGGTTTCACCTGTTGCTTCGACCTCTCAGAAGGCGAAGTCTCATCATGCTACTTCTACCTCTCAGAATGTGAAGTATCATTGTACTTTCTGTCAGAAGGATGGACATATGATCGAGAGATGCTTCAGGCGCGCCAAGATCGCGCGGAGATACCGTGTTCAGACTCTTAGGCGTATTCAGGGTCAGCCCTAGACCTTGAGTGCACCTAAGACCAACACGAGGTCTAGGGTTGATCAGCTTGACGTGTTTGGGCAGCGTCGAAGACTTGGTTTTTCTAAGTTTTCTGATTTTCATCCTCGAGTTGCCTCTGGTCGTGATATCCGCCGTCCTGAGGGTAGATCTCGTTTCCCTCGTCGAGATAGCTACCCGCGGCGAGGTCAGCATGTTGCTGGTGCTTTGACTCGCTCCTCCATAGCAGTCAAGCCCAACAACAGCTACAGGTTTGCTCGTAGACCTTCTGGCTTTCTGAGCGACGGAGAGCGTAGGGTAGCTAGAGGTCAGTTGTGTGTGACTACTTCTTCTGCTCGTTGTGTGACTCAGTATTGGGTTCCAAAATCTCTTTGGATTTATCCCAGTACTGAGCCATCTCTCTCTTGTTGACTCAGGTTCGCCGGGCAGGGAAGGGAGAGGTATGGCTTGTGGACTCTCGGTGTTCTCGACACATGTCCAGAATTTCCCGTTGGTTCTCTTCCCTAGCCCGAGCTCCAGGTGATGAGACGATCACCTTCGGAGATGCCTCTTCTGGGCGCGTCATCGCTAAAGGTACTGTGCGCGTTAATGATTCTTTCATTTTAAAAGATGTTGCCTTAGTGAGTAAGCTACAGTACAATTTGCTTTATGTTTTTCAGCTTACTGATGATGGTTTCGAGGTGAGCTTTAAAAAAATACTTGCAAAATTGTTGATTCTTTGGGGAGTCTGGTTTGCGGGATTTCTAGATATGGGAGGATCTTTCGTGCTGATTTTGTTGAGTCTTCTGGTGATCCTCTCAGGTGTTTAGTTGCTTTTAAGTCATGTGACCTTACTTTCTGGCATAGGAGATTTGGTCATATTAGATTTGACCATTTGACTCGAGTTAGCGGCCACGATCTCGTTCGTGGTCTGCCTAAACTCAAGATGGTTAAAGATCTAGTTTGTGCTCCTTGCCGGCACGGCAAGATGATTGCCGCTTTTCATCCTCCGGTCACAGTGACTATGACCGATGCACCAGGACAGCTGCTTCACATGGACACGCTTGGTCGGCTTGAGTGCGATCGGCGGGAGGAAGTGGTACGTTCTTGTTGTGGTCGATGACTTCTCGAGGTACTCTTGGGTGTTTTTCTTAGCCTCGAAGGATGAGACATTTACCCACTTTCCGGGTCTTTTTAGTTGGCTTTCTGTTGAGCTCCCGGGTGCCTTACGAGCGATCCGCAGTGACTATACCACGGAGTTCAAGAATTCCTACTTTGAGAGGTTTTGCGATGAGACAGGTGTAGAACACCAGTTCTCTTCTCCGCACGTCCCTCAGCAAAATGGCGTCATGGAGAGGAAGAACCGTACCTTGGTCGAGATGGCCAGGATAATGCTTGATGAGTACTCTATACAACCCTCAACTATAAAATACCATACCACATCACCCCTTGACCTGATATTAATCCAAGATTGTTGCAGTTTTGTAGTCCAAATCAGCAAATTGGACACGCAAGTAGAGTCAATGCTCCCCTTCTTCCTCCTTGTCCTTTGTCTCCTCCCATCCATTTCTTTGCTCAAGTCAGAGCTAGCTGGGCTCGACTCACCAGTCATTGCTACTTTGCCTTGCTATAGCGCACCGTTGCTTTGGTTGCTACAGCCTCCATGGTTCACAAGGCTCACCATGGCTACCAAATTCAAGCATAAGAAGCAACATGCTTCAAACCAATTAACTCAATTGCAGTTGTGAATTTCAATCAAATCAACTCAAGCACCCATAGGGACCTTGCCAGCAGCAACATGTTATAATCCAAGTAACTCAAGTATCAGCCACCATGGCTATCAAATTGCTGACCAATAGGTGAAGGATTTGTTCACCTCCTCCATTTCGATTAACTTAGGTCATTAAAGCCAACGTGGAAGAGCAACCTCGGATGCTGCCTTCCTCCTCCTCTTGCTTCCCTCTCCATGCAATCGCCTACTCCTGTTGCCCTCTCCCAAACCGTTGCGTCACCATCATCATTCGCCGTGACCTATAGCACCACCCTCTCTCATGCCGTTTGCGTCACTATCGCTGTCTGCCACAACCTATAGCACCACCCTCTCCCACGTCAATGCGTTGCCATCATTGTCTGCCATGAGCTGCAGAACTGCCCTCTCCTACGCTGACGAGTCACCATCCGCCACGAGCTGTAGCAATGACTTGCCAGAAGATCTGGTGCATCGCCATGGGCCATAAGCTCCATAGCCGCAGTGCTCGAGATGAGCCGTAGTTGTCCTCTAGCTTCATTGCTGCCACCGTTCTCTAAGACCACGGTGTCACGAAGCCAAGTCTATGCTTTGCCTTGAATAGAGAAGAGAGAGGAGATGAGGAAGGAGGGGATTTAGTATGACATGTGGACCGATAGGGCCCACAAATACTATTTAATCTTTATTTTATTTGCTATTGCTGATTAGGATGCTACTAGGATACCACGTGAATGTAGACTTGCCTACTTAGATGCCACATCATCTAAAACCAAGTGGTTCAGGGCATGCGGCATGTTTTGCTCTGGTTTTGATGGTCCAAGGGTGAAAAGTGAATGATTTTGTAGTTAAGAGTTAAAAATTGGACTAAGGCTATAGTGCAGGTTTAAAACTGGGCTTTTTCATTCTAGCATCTATCTACTCGCTACCCATTACCGCAATAATTCATTGTAACTCTGATCTAGTGTTGTGGTATGGATATTGGCTCGTTACCCTAGCAATTGGATGATGAGAATGGCAAGATCGTGTAGCCCTTCTTTTCCCTCTCTCCTCTGCCCTGCCTCTGCCTTCTCTCTGCTCCTTCCTGTTGCCGCACGAAACTGATCCGTACGCCAACAAGATAATTGATGGAGAAACAAGAACTACTTTAATCTAGAGACTAAGAAAACAAAGGTACGAAAATAATATTGTGTCGATTGTCTTATTCTTCTTTTTGCAATCGGCCTTACCCTTTATATTTATAGGGTGCCTGGTCTATAGCAAATAAAATCGGCATCAAATCAAGATCTATGGCAAGTAAAATCGGCATCAAATAAAACAAATTAATCACACCCGCTAATGCCCGATTTCTTTCCTTGCTTCTCCACTGCCGAATCCTCTGCAGATAACTTCCCATAACGATTCGGTATTCCCAAATTTTTTGACCGCTTCTCGTTATAACTGTCAGAGTTTCCAATTTTTGGTTGAACTCCTTGAGACCACCTTTAGTATGGTCGCAGCCTTCAATATAGTCGTAGGCTTCTTCGTGGTCATAGACCCCAACGTGATCGTAGCCTCCAACGTGGTCGTAGTCTTCAACATGATCGTAGACTCCAACGTAGTCGTAGACCCCACCGTGGTTGTAGACTCCATCGTGGTCGTAAACCCCACCGTGGTCGTAGCCTCCAACGTGGTCGTAAACCCCACCGTGGTCGTAGCCTCCAGCGTGGTTGTAGACTCCACCGTGGTTGTGGCGTCCAACGTGGTCGCGACCCACCGTGGTCGTGGCCTCCAGCGTGGTCGTAGACCCCAGCGTGGTCGTAGCCTCCATGGTCGTAGACCCCAACGTGGTCGTAAACCCCACCGTGGTCGTAGCCTCCAATGTGGTCGTAGCCTCCACCATGGTTGTAGACTTCAACGTGGTCGTAAACCCCACCGTGGTCGTAGCCTCCAACGTGGTCGTAGACTTCACCGTGGTCGTAGATCCCAACATGGTCGTAAACCTCTCGGGAGACATTCGACCATGCCCAAAGTGGTCGTATACGCCACAACGTGGTCGTGGAGCTATCTAGCGGCTGCCGACCACGACCAATGTGATCATAATGACTTTCGACCATGGCCAAAGTGGTCGTAATTCCTTCTGGTGTCCTTCGACCATGGTCAGAATAGTCGTACACCTCTCGGGAGACATTCGACCATGCCCAAAGTGGTCGTATACGCCATAACGTGGTCATGGAGCTATCTGGCGGCTGCCGACCACGACCAGTGTGGTCATAATGACTTTCGACCACGGCCAAAGTGGTCGTAATTCCTTCTGGTGTCCTTCGACTATGGTCAGAATAATCGTAAACCTCTCAGGAGACATTCGACCATGTCCAAAGTGGTTGCATTCGCCTGGCGTGGTCGTGAGCTTATCCGACCACTCGCTAACACTTCACCCGTTCGACCATGGGCGGTGTGGTCGTAAATGATTCGATGGGCAGCTATTTTGATCCTACCCCTTTTTTTACCAAAGTGGTCGTAAATAGTTCAATGAGCAACCATATAGTCAGCTCTAGAATTAATAAAACAACAAATCATTTTGGAGACCATTTTCCAAACTTATTATCCTTTGTCCCAACCTAAGGCGTCGATTCACCTCAACCTTAGAGTAAAAAGCTTTTATCGGCCTCCATCATTAAGCCCATATACCAACTCATATGGTGTCACTTTTGTAGCACCATGCTTAGATATCGATGAGCCCATAATGCCTCGAGCAGAACCTCATGCCATCTCTTAGGATATTCTTCTATTTTCTTTTGATAAGTTTAATTAAAATCTTATTACTAGACTCGGCTTGCCCATTTGCTGAGCATAGTATGGTGAAGAATTAAGCAATTTAATTTTCAACGATTCGGCAAACTCACGTACTTGATGAGACACAAAAGACGACCCTTGATCAGTCGTTAAAGTCTGTGGTATGCCGAATCTATGAATAATATGCACCAAGATAAAATCAATTACTTCTTTATGTGTCATATTTTTAAGAGGAACGACTTAGTCCATTTTGTAAAATAATCGTAGCTACTAAAACAAAACGATGACCTTTAGAAGATGCAGGCTGTATCTGACCGATAAAATCTAAACCCCACCCACGAAACGGCCATGGTTTGATAATAGGGTGCAACACGGCAGCTGGTGCTAATTGTATATCACCAAATTTTTGACAGGACTCACAACCTTTATAATATTTAAAACAATCTTCTAACATAGTCGGCCAATAAAAACCAGCTCGTCTCAACAACCATTTCATCTTATGGGCCGACTGATGTGTGCCACAAATACCTTCATGTACCTCACCCATAGCAATTTTAGATTGATCTGAACTTAAACACTTTAAAAACAATCCTTCTACAGATTCGCGATATAATTCTCCATCAAGCAATGTATACTTTAAAGCCTATCGCGAATTTTTCTATCTCTGATTTCTGGGATTTTCTAAATAACTAAGTAAAGGTTTTCTCCAGTCATTGAATTCATCCATATTTGACGTTTCTAAAACATCCGAACTGCTGCCTTGCTGTTCGGCCATATAAACAGGAACATTTTTGTGCATCGGTTTTTCTATCACAAATAGCTTGCCTCTACTAACATGATAACGGATGCATGTTGCGCAAGATCATTAGCTCTAAAATTATCTCCTCTAGATATATGACTGATAGTAAAATCATCTAGGTTTGATACGATCTCTAAACACTTTTCTAAATATCTATTCAATGAACCATCAAGGCACTGATAAATTCCAGAAACTTGCTGCACAACTAATAACGAGTCACCAAAAACATCTATATTTTTTACTTCCATGGATTCTAAAATTTGCAATCCTAAATAAAGTGCTTCATACTCGGCCTGATTATTAGTACAAAACTATTCCAAACGGACCGATGTTTCAAAAATAGCACCTCTAGGTGAAATTAAGACAATACCAACACCCTGTCCTTCTCTACAGGCCGAGCCATCAAAATATAGCTTCCATGGAGATACCGGACAAATAATTAATCAGCTCCATACCATTATCAACTCTATGATCTACAATAAAATTTGCTACAATTTGGCCTTTCGTGGATTTTAAAGATTCATAAGCCAAATCATATTCTACCAACGCATAAGCCCATTTTCCGATTCTACCACTTAAAATTGGCTGTTGCAACATATATAATAACATCGGATGACAAGTTACCACACAAGTCTTGGACAATAAATAATGCCTTAAACAGTACAAGCATAATACAAGGATAAACACAATTTTTCAATAAATACATACCTTGTCTGCTCCCCCGTAAGACGCCGCTCAAATAAGTGATAACAAATTCTTTGCCTTCTACCTCCTGCGTTAATACAGAACCAATAACACCATCTTCCGCAGCAATATATAGCCGAAACGGCGTCCCGGCTTTAGGCGCCCTCAAAACAGGAGGAGTAGACAAATACTTCTTAATTTCATCAAAGGCCCTCTGTTGTTCTGCCCCCCAAGTAAATTCGGTTTCCTTCTTTAACCGAAGTATGGGTGTAAATGCGTCAATTTTCCCAGACAGGTTAGATATAAATCTTCTCAAGTAGTTTATTTTTCCTAAGAATTTTTGCACGTCTCTTTTACATTCTGGCGCCTTTATTCTTTGAATGGCCTCTAATCTAGCAGGATCTATCTCTATTCCCCTCTCATGTATGAGGAATCCTAGAAACTTTCCAGCCGACACGCCAAAAGCGCATTTGAGTGGATTCATTTTCAAACCATACCGACGCATCCTTTCAAATACTAATGTCAAATCGGCCAAATGATGATCCACGTTATCCGATTTAACTACTACATCATCAATATATATTTCTAGTATGATACCGAGTAAGTCATGAAAAATTAAATTCATAGCTCGCTGATACGTAGCGCCAGCATTTTTTAATCCAAATGTCATGACAACCCACTCAAATAAACCTACAAAACCAGGACACCTAAAGGCCGTTTTAGACATATCTTCTTCGGCCATAAAAATTTGATTATAACCAGCATTGCCATCTAAAAAGCTAACAACTCTATGTCCCGAAGCATTATTAATCAACATGTCAGCTATAGGCATGGGATATTCATCTTTTGGAGTAGCTTTATTCAAATCTCTAAAATCAACACAAATGCATAATTTGCCACTACTCTTCTTCTCAACTGGCACAATGTTGGATATCCATTCGGCATATCGACATGGCCTAATAAAACCAGCTCTCAATAACCGGTCTATTTCCTCTTTAATACGGTCATACATATTAGGATTAAACCTTCTAGGTGGCTGTTTATGAGGCCTAAAACCAGATTTAATGGGCAACCGATGCTCTACTAGATCTCGGCTAAGGCCTGGCATTTCGTGGTACTCCCATGCAAAGCAATCAACATAATTTCTAAGCAACTCAATCATTTTGGCTTTGCAGTCACTCGCCATGTTTTTATTCACAAATGTCGGCCTAGGGATATTACCATTACCTATGTCCACTTCCTCTAATGAATCAGCCGATGTAAAACCATATCCTAATTTTTCTACTTCATCAAAATCATCAATAGCTTCACACATATCGTTCTTACTTGACCGATAGTGCTCTACTCGTTCAGTCAACCAATCCAAACTATGTTCCTTATCCATTTATAACATCATATTGCTAAACCGGGCTGCACAAGTGGTACATGCATTACGTACAAAACCATCCTTAGTAACACTAACATAGTCATAATCGAAAAGATCTATGCTGTCAAACACTGAATATTACCATGCTGCCAATCAGTGAAGCATCGCCAAAGCAACATAAGCCGATGTGTGCGCTGAATGACTTCTATATCATCATCTACCCACCGCACTAAAGTTTGATGCAAGGTGGAAGGAATGCAACGATTAGCATGAATCCATCACGTCCCAATAAAACACTATAATTACCTTGCACGTCGACGACAAAGAAAGCTGCGGTAAAGTTTTGCTCCCAACGATGGCTCCATAGAGATGGCGCCTTTGGCTTCAGTCGGTTCGCCGGTAAATCCATTAAGCGTCAAATTAGTCTTCATAAGCTCACTGTCCTCTTTGCCTAATTTCTTAAAAACTGAATATGGCATTAAATTTACAGTAGCTCCACCATCTACAAGCATCCTAGAAATCGGCCTTCTGTTAATATGCCCTTTAACAAATAACGGTTTCAAGTGTCGACACAATTCATCGGGTTTTTCAAAGATAGCTTCTTTAGGACCGAGACACAATTGTGCAACCTCTTCATCAATAGCTCGGAATTCAGAAGGTAGTGTAAAAACCATATTAATATCCATACCTTCCGGAGGTGGAGAGCCATTTTTGACTAGTGGAGACCCCTCATAATCTAACAAATCATGCTCATCATCGCTATTTGTCTGCACTGACTCTTCAATTTTCTTCAGCCTCCATTCTTTCTTAGTGGGTATCATAGGCTTGATCTCATTGAATAAATCATCCCTCATTTTTCCAGCCTGAGCCTCTTTCAATTCTTCTCTACGGAGCCGCTGCAACCTCCTTTTTTGCGAATGTGAGAGCCCTGGTGGACACCACCTGGGCTGCCGTTCCACACCTGCTAACAATGGAAGCTTCTCTTTATTTTTAGGAGCAACCACAATATTTTCGCACTTTTTCTCGTCTCGTTCATCGGTGCAGCATTGTTCACTTCTGAATTTTTACTCGTTTCACCTCCTCCTTTGATGCGGTAAGCTCTTTTTGGAGATTTATCATCTCTCTGGTCACAAAATCGATTATTTTTATTAAATCGGTCATTTCTAGGCCATGCCAACCTATCAAATACCGGCCTTCCTGGCATTCCCATCCTGGATGAAACGGCTCAAAAAACACCGGAGTTGGTGGCATCCATGGACCGCAAAAACCCCATGGCGAACAAGGAGGGAAACCACCAGGATGAGGACCCCATGGCACAGGCAATATCGGCCTAGGCATAGGATGCGGTGCGGCTGCAGAAAAACTTTCCCATCGATGATCCCAACCACCGAACTCTTGCCTTGGAGGGGATCTTGGTCGCTTCAAATTATAGGGCCGACTAAAACCGCTTTGGCCGGCCTTACCATCTTCATATTTGGCTAGAAGCTCTTTAAATGTGGGCTTCGGCTTCTCAACCCATTTGCTTGCCCTATTCTTTCCCTCATTAATTTTCCAACGACCTACTTCCGGGCTTTTTGGTTTTATCATCCTTGTCCTCCCATTCTCATGCACCCTAGGAATTGCAGAACCTACTGTAATTTTGATGGACTCATGGCCTTGAGAGTATTTTCAATTTGGACTGTTCTAACCACACCTCCACCGTCTTACGCAAGTTCATTACTATCCTTACCAATCACCACATTTTTCCCTCTTTCGTTGATTCGGCTGTGATGGCGAACTAGCACCTTCTTATTTTTGAAATCAATCACATTAATGGAAAAGGTTGAGTGTCTAACTGCATTTTTGAGCTCTCGACAAACTTCAATCGTCCTTCATTTATGGCGATTGAACACATAAAAAAAATATTGCGATCGTTAGTAACATGAGAATAAGAATTATGCCATTTACAATATGCATGTCTTTTTAATTCTTCAGAGGTGGTATGACATGTCCATGGGCAATTTTATTTGTTTCTCTTGCAATAAATAATCAAAAATTTTATCACATTTAGCGATATCAAAAGTATACTTTATTTCTTCATGCCGATTTTTCTGTGGAACCGGCCTCAAAGCGAAACAAGCGAATGGTTTAGATTTTGAATCCCATGCCCATTCGGCTACACACATATCCACACTCTCATCATCGGATGACGTGGGGTCATGTTCTACTAAATTAACAGGATGGTTCGTTTTATGCTTTTCACTGGTCCTATGGAAATTTTTAGACTCTCTAGCCCGGCTTTCTTGAGCGAGCCCTTTGCGACACTTGACTTACATCTAAGAAATCCTGCCCTTCTAATTTTTCCTTCAAATGTAAAGCAACCTAGAAAAGGCTAACTCAAGCAAGATCCTTATCGATATTACTAGATTAAAGCATCGGTTTCTTGTATCCCTAAATCTCTGATATATTCAACAACGAGTTCATTGTATTTCGCCTAACCGATGTCAAGTGTGATAATCTCAATTCGTGTCTCCGTGTAAAAATATTCATGAAATTTTTGTTCTAACTCGGGCCATGAATGAATAGAATTAGGTGTAAGGGATGTGAACCACGTGAGCGCAGCATCAGATAATGACAAAGGAAATAGTCTCAATTTTAAAGCATCGCTAGCACCGCCTCACCGCATTGTGCAATGAATTGACTAATATGCTCTAAAGTGGTTCTGCCATCATCCCCTGTAAATTTAATAAAATCGTATTCGAATCCACGGGGATATGGAACCGTATCATAGAAATCAGGATACGGCTTTTGATAAGTACGCATTCTACACTTAGGCTCTACCCCAAACGTTTCTCGAATATATTAGCTACTTGCTCTCGATATTCTCATGCCTAACAAATGGCTCACCATAGGCCGATTATTTGCTACATTAGTGGTGTGGCCTAAAAGCATTAGGTCACTACTACGAAATCGACATTACGAGCGGTTGAAACGTCATCACGAGGCGGTTTTCGACCGTGCAATTTATGGGTCGATGATGATCGAAGGTTATCACGAGCGGTTTCGAACCGCTGCGTGATTGTGGATATCACGAGCGGTTTTAATTAAAAACCGTGCGTGATTATCGATATCATAGACGGTTTTAATTAAAAACCGTGCGTGATAACCGATAATCCTGACGGTTTTACTTAAAACCGTCGTGATATTCCTTCCTCTAAACCAAAATCTATTTACATTTATTGGCTAGCCTCGGAAATGCTAGCCATGCCCTCTGAAACAAGCGGATAATCACGGACAAAAAACATACAATTCACACATCTCATTTGCTTTCGGTACATTTCGCGGACATAAAACATCCAATTGACATCGCACTTCATCTCACGGACATAAAGCATGCATCCATTTCGCAAATCAATTAATTGAATTGAACTGAAATATCCATTAACAAATGCACGATTACAAAAGATCTACACTGCATTTACACTTAGTGATAAGACCAATAAGAAATCGATGTGCGCAGATGGAACCGTCATACGTCTGTATGACTTGAGTCGACAAAAGAACGCCAACTCGATTGAACCTCTCGAAGCTCGCATTTGTTTCAATGCGGTTGGCGGGATTGATACAACTTTGTTGATAGGAATATCAATGTACATATATATGTAACGTGATAAGTATGAAGTAATTATGGGAAGAGTGACAAACCTTGCGATTGGTGACCCTCGAGGAATCGAGGAGTAGTTCCATATGTTGGCAAGCGTAGTATCCACATGTGTTGCCATTTCTTCTTGGTGGCACTACAAAAATGGAATGTGTTAGTTCAAAAGGCATTAGTACCATCTGTTGCATAGGATTAATTAATGTGAAATAGCGAATACCTTAAAATCTCGAACATGTGTGTGTGGGCCGCTGGCCCGCGCTCGAGTCACCTCCCTTTCAATGTACATCGCGAGCGCCCTACGTAATTCGAAAGGTTAACCTTAATCATTCGGAAGGAAAGAAAGAGTACAATGTAGATATGTATGGGAATATGTGCTTACCTATCGATTACTTGGTGACAAATGTGAAGTCCATTTTATTCTTACTTAGGGAATCAAGGTAATATACCTAGTTCCATTTTGGTACAATTACTATTAAAATCCAATGAAAGCTCTGATTGAAGGGCATAAGTACATAGTCCTTATTGCGGCAACTCAGCAGGCCTGATGCAATGTACCTCTCGACGAGGGATGCCTCCACGTCGATGGTAGTCTTGGCGACCAATTGTGGGTCCAAGAAACCACTGATGAGTTCGATACTCTAGCTTTAATCAGCATGTGTCTATATATATACACACGAAAGCAAAAATTAGATATGGCATTTATCGGTATGACATTAACGGAGACGTGATTGTACACACTTACGGCGTCGGCATCGAGCGATTGAGGCGTCAAGAGCGTTGAGCATGAACAGCTCGAATAAATCCTCAAAGGCGACCACGAATGTACACTCTTGAAGATTGTGGTGTAAATCTTCCTCGGAGAATTTGACGATGATACTTGAAGTCCGTTCTCCTCGGCTTATTGGATCGCTGCATATACCACGTGTGCAATTGCATGCAACTATATGGTAGCTTTTGGAGGGCTTTTTGCTCGAGCAACGGCTCGCCAAGCACGCAATTTGCGGGCCAAAGGGTGGTACGGAAGATCATCATTGGTCTTCTTTGCTTTGCCCTTGCTGGCCTTGCTGCCTCGGCTATAGGTCGACTTCACGGAAGTCGACTTTGAAGGTAGCAATGTGCAAGTTGCTCTGGCGAGAATAGGGCCGTGGAGATAGCATCGTTGTAGTATCCGGTGGTGGAACCGAGTGGTCTTATCTTGGAGATGGCACCGGTGCATGTTGCTCACGTCCTGCCATCGTGAAGAAAACTCGAGGAAGATGTCGCTTTTGGGCCACTGGATGAATGTTCCAATGGCTGTCCTAGAGTCACGATCTCGTCGTTGGGGGCTTGATGGCGGGACCACCTCAAAATTGACATACACCATCCACATTAACTTTTGCGAGCTGGCGCTAAAGCTTGGCGTGCACCATGGCCCGTTACAGCATTTAATATGCAGCCCCAAGCGTACAAGGGAATGGCGCCATATCTCACTTGGAGCTTGCGGTTCGTAGGCTCCTACATAACGATACAAAATTAGCTACTCGAATAGGCCTACCAATGGAGCAAGCATTCGAGAGGTAATAATATTACCGGATGTCGTCCACGGAAATTTGGGTTGGGTATGCGTCGGATTGGGCGCGCCTACTCGGACGGTTGTGCGGGCTACCTAGCATAGCGGCGGCGGTGGCGGCTGCTAACTTCTCGCTGCTTCGCACCTCTTCTCGATTACTTCACCCATCGAGCAAATAGCTCCTCTCGAAGAGATTCCTTGATCTCTTCTCGTAGCTGCTCCTCACGCTCGGCTTTGTTTCTCTTCCTACGCCGATACATTCGGAGTCATCTTGGAAACCATGTTTCCAAGGAACGTAAGCAAGGCCTCTCGTGCGACCGGGTGCTCCTTGTTTCCCAGGGCCACGGAGAGCATATCATTCTCCTTGTTCCTGGAATGATCCTGGGTAGATTCAAAACTCAGCTCTTCTGCAAGAGCACGACATGTCATTTCAATTAAATGCGAAGTTGTGGAGTAATTACAAGCTCGTAGTTCGATCGATATCTTACGGTATTTGGGACACTTGCTGGTCCGGGGTTTGAAAGGAGACGTCCCGATGTCGTTGTAGATGACCTTGCTCTAAGCCAATTTCGAGCGCGGTCATCCGGATATTGGAAAGCGGCGGGCGATGTCCTCTGCAGCTGCCGACTCATCCTCCAACCTCCATCGGGATTTTACCCGCATACCCAGTGTGCCAAGTGCGTAGGGTGCGTGTTTTTGCACGGAGGGCCTTGTGCGCCACACTTGTACTTTTGAATTCTTGATCGTTTTCATCGCCTTGAACTCTTCCCATCGTAGTTCCGTGAATGGGTATTTAGTAAAGGCGTTTCGTCCGTCTCCACGTATTTCTGACAAGCGTGCTCTTGAAGTTCTTCCATGCTTTGCACGCCGCTTGGTAGGTTTGTCGTTCCACAGCGTGTAAGTGTTCTTACGGGAACTCGAGCGATGCCAAGATTTCGGTCCACACTCACGTTTCGAGTGTCGGCACGTTCTTCCACGAATTGTATGTGATCTCAATTCGTTGTCGTGCAACTATTCCGACCATGGTTCGAATGCGTTTACCGCTTGCTTAGGAAGGATAGGGACCCATTTGCGTTCTGCATTGTGATGGTGCGCTCGGCTCGAGGCTTCTTTGATAGCCCTCTTCCTTGGCGTCTTGATGTTGGAGTGGGCGCCTCGCGATGATGATGAAGAATGCGCGGGTGACATGTTGCTCATTTTGTGGGTCTATTAAGATAAGATGAGAATGTTCAAAGTGAGGAAGCACGAAAAGTGAAACATGATGCTCAATGTTCGGAAGAGAGAGAGGAGTAGAGGGAAGGGGAGAAGGGAGGGGGTGATGTGGACACAGAGAGGGTTATGTGCCTATACTATATACTACATACTATATGTGTATATACATACATATACATATACATACCTACATATATACATATACATACCTACATATATACATATATAATGGTAGCAATATGAAGCAACAAGCAACAAGCATCAATAATAGAATCAATAACAGTCTCAACATGAATATGTGCTCTCAAATTGTAGGGTTGCACAAGATTAATCTTGGCCGTCCCGCTACTAAATCATATACTCTTCCTTGATTGGTTATGCCAAATAATGAATTCAGTATTTTGAGCTCTAGATACAAACTCTAAAATCTCAAGATCAAGATATATTCAGCATGCATATATTCAAACAGCAGTATTCATACAGATCAAGACCACACAAGTTAACTTTGCCCAATAATTCAGTCTTTTAACTTGTCAAGATTAAATCCTAACGAGATCAATTTAATAACATGCTATAACCTGAAAACTGCATGAACAAGCGGCTATTAGAGCTCAAGCAATTGAATGAACCAATCTCGATATATGATTTTATCATCATCGAGCAACTGTAGTAAACAATTAATGTACCAAATAGCAATATGTACCAAATAGCAAACTAATTAAGCTACTGCGATAAACAATGCTCACAATGCTCAAAACCCTAGTCCATCACGAGAAAGTGCTCACAATGCGATCGTGTCGAGGGGAGGTAGCGGCGAGGGCTCGGCGGAGGCGGCGGCGAGGGGCTCGGGAGGTGGTCGGCGAGGTTCGGGAGGCGGAGGCGACGAGGGCTCGACGGAGGAGGTCGACGAGGGCTCGGGAGGCCGAGGCGACGAGGCTCGGCAGCGGCGGCGAGGCTCGGGGAGGCGGTCGGCGAGGTTGGGAGGCGGAGGCGGCGAGGGGCTCGGCGAGGCGGAGGCGGCGAGGGGCTCGGCGAGGCGGCGGCGAGGCTCGAGGAGGCGGCCGGCGAGGGTTCGGGAGCGGAGGTGACGGCGGGCTCGGGATTTACGGATCTAGATCAAATAATCTGCGCAGCGCCAGGAAAACTCTAGCGGAGGGTATATAGGAGGTTATCACGAGCGGTTCTAACGCAAAAACCGTCTATGATATTAATATCACAGAGCGGTTCCAAGTCTAAAACCGCTTTGTGATAGTATAAATATCACGAGCGGTTCTAAGTGTATAACCGTGCGTGATAGTCATATTTTCACGAGCGGTTTTAAACTTAGAACCGTCATTTTATTGATATCACGACGGTTCTAAGTTTAAAACCGTGCGTGATAAGCCTTTGCGCTGTAGTTATTAAGACAACACCAATAAGCACAGCTGCATTCATATCCACCACCAAACAAATGCATTCATATACAACACCAACCAGTGCATTCATATCAACCATCACATGTGCATCACACATATACATAAATGCCAATACTCATATACATTTTGTCACACATTTTCACATATACATCTCAAAATTGACTACATCACACATTTTCACATATAGATCTCAAAATTGTCACACATTTTCACATATACATTCTTATTGTACTTGCTTATTTCCTTTAAAAATTAGCCCTTCATCATGATCAATGCGTGCGTAACTAGTTTCGTCACGTTGTTCATCGTCGACCATATGCCATTTCCAAAGGAGGTAACTCGTCAAATTGATTGTATTCCTCCTCGTCCACTACATTCTCCACTCCGACAATTCTCCTTTTCCATGAAGAACTACATGGCGTTTCTTATTTGCGGGTCGGTTACATAGAAAACTTGAACAACTTGATTGGCGATGCGAATGGTTCGTCTTTGTACCCGACACGTTGGAGGTCCACGGTCGTGACACCGTACTTGTCAACCTTCACTGTGGAGATGCACCCAACGGCGAAATAAGGGGATCTTGAAAACCACATAGTCGAGCTCCCAAATCTCTTCTATTAAGTTATAGTACGAGTTTCTCGACCCATCGGTCTGAATGCATCTATGCGGACTCCGCTGTTCAGTTAGTGCTCTTGACATCCCGAGATGCGTATAGAATGTGTACCCATTTATGTCATATCCTTGCCATGTCACAACTGTAAATGTCGGCCCTTTGCCAACCATCTCAGCGTCTCACTCGGCGAGCTCTAGCAATTTGCTCCTTCAACCATTGGTTGAACCAGCGGTTGTGTTGCCTCATGATCCAAACATCCGGCGCTCTAGATTCTCATTGCGAAGCACATCCTTGTGCTGGTCCACATAAGCGCCACTTCAGTCATGTGTTGCAACACCGTGAAATGGGCTTGAGTATACGTGTCCATATCGGAGTGATTGCTTTCCTTCCGATAGTTCGAGACCCTTCACCTCCCTTCATGGCGAGATTGAGGACACCTATCGGTTGAATCGAGCCATATAATCGACACAAAACTCAATCACCTCTTCGCTTGCATAACCTTGACGATGCTGCCCTCGGCCGAGAAACGATTCCGTCGTAGGACTTGAGAATTCCCATGAACCTCTCAAATGGGTACATGCTGCGTAGAATACGGGCCGCACATTTTTATCTCCCACACAACGTGAACAATGAGATGGACCATGATATCGAAAAAGCGAAGGAGGAAATACATTTCAAGGTGACATAGAGTCATCACCACCTCGTCTGCATAGCATCTAGTCCTTCGGGATCGATGACCTTACGAGCAATTGTGTTAAAGAAATAACATAGCCTCATGATTGTCTCTCGGACTTTGATCGGCAAAATATTTCTAATTGCAATAGGGAGCATCGTGTCATCAGCACATGACAATCATGAGACTTCATGCCATTTAACTTCAAATCTTGCATCGAAACAAGTTTCTTCACGTTGCGGAGTAACGAGACGGAACTTTCACACCATGCAAGCAGCGCGATTCTGTTTTCGGCCTTGGGCCAGAGTGTAACACGCGGGGGAAGGTACGTTCGTCCATTATCGGTGCTTGTCGGTGCTAACTCGGGCCCGATGTCCATGTCGACCAAGTCAAGCCGTGCGTTGACACCGTCCTTTGTTTTATCACGGATGTTCATGAGAGACCAATCAAGGTATCGCACACATTCTTTTCCACGTGCATGACGTCGATGCGATCCGAACATCTAGGTACTCCCAATAAGGTAAGTCCCAAAATATTGATCTCTTCTTCCGGTGTTCTTCTCATGAGCCCTCAATTTACGTCCTTTCAGAGGACAACATCTAAATCCTTAACCATATCATAAACCTCGCGTCCTTAAATGCCTTGGAGCTGAACCATCTTCCTTCTCTCCGTCAAATTGTTTCTTCATCTTGTGGTATGGGTGAGCCCTCCAAGGAACCGGCGGTGGCGCATGTAGACGGTTTTGCGTGAGTGTCTCAGCCACACACTCTCGGTACCATCTAAGCAGTGAGTACAAGCTTTGGCACCTTTTGTACTATGGCCCGATAGGTTACCAAGGCGGGATAATCATTTATGGTGCGAAACAATACGGGCGCAGAGTGAAGTTCTCTCGTTTGTATGCATCCCATACTGTACCCCTTCGTTCCACATTACTTTTAGATCTTCCACCAACGGTTATAGGAACACATCGATATCATTCCCGAGTTGTTTTGGCCCTTGGATAAGTATCGACACAAAATATACTTCGCTTCATACACAACCAAGGAGGAAGGTTATAGATGCAGAGTCACGGACCATGTGCTATGTCATTGCTCATGCTCTGAAGGATTCATTCCATCTGTACTCGGTCCAAACCTTATATTCCTTGGTTCGCACCGAACTCGCAAAACTCCTATCGATGTTTCTCCACTGCGCGGAATCAGCAAGGTGTCTTATCATTCCATCCTTCTTGCGCTCTCAGAGTGCCAGCGCAGCAGATTTGCCTCCTTTGGATTTGCAAAAACCTTTTCAAACGGGAATTATAGGAAAATACCATGTCACCTTAGCGGGAGGTCCTTTCTTCGCCTCTGTTCCTCGCCATCAAGCGATTGATTGTTACATTTGTATCGGGATGCGTTGCACACGGACATACATGCATGTTTGCATACTCTTTACGGTAGAGGATACAATCGTTCGGGCATGCATGTATTCTTTCTACTTCCATTCCCAACGGACAAAGAACCTTCTTGGCTTTATCGTGGTTTTAGGCAACTCATTTCCCTCGGAAGCATGTCCGCTAAAAGACCTAGCAGCGCGTGAAACTCTTGTCCGACCAACCGTTGCTTGCCTTCAATTTCAACGGTTCAAGCACGGCCGACAACCTCGTGTACTTGCATCCGTGTACAAAGGTTTCTCGAGTCCTCCATCAAGCCACGGAATTTAACATACTCTCTCTCATCATAGTTCTCTTCAACATCGCGAAGCATCTCGATCCAGTTATCATCGTGCAACCTATCCGAATCCGACCCACAATCGACATCACCGGCGGCATGTCATTCATTCACGAGCGATGTCATCCGGGGCATATCATTCACTTCACGGCGATGTCATCCGGTGGCATATGATCATTCACTTCGCCATGACTGGTCCAACACGTATAATCCTTTTTGAAACCCCTCCGAATCAAGTGCGATTCAATTTGCCTCGGTTCTTAAACATCTTCACATTCTCGATCGATGCATGGACAGCACATATATATCGCCCCTTATTCAACATATCCTCCTCGGCGCTCTTATAAAAGCGAAAACGCCATTAATGTACTCTTCACTCACACGGCTCATCGCGGCATACATCCAACTTGGTCCTCGTTACGTACATATATAACAACTTAGTATTAAAATCTAGATTAACTAATTATAACTACATATATACGGTCACATTTATTATATTGAGACTTTATTTGCTAGATTCATATTACAAACACAACAGCTATTATATAACCAACAATTTTGCAAATTAACCATCTTCAATAACCACTCATGGATTACTTAGAACTAAATTGTAATGCAATTAAAGAAAAAATAAATTGCATTACTAACCATATCTAGAACAACCAGCAAAGTATGAATCTTCAAAGCTCAATCTCTGCCTCTTCCCACCAAATTAACAAGGCCTGAAATTGCCTAGCTTCCTCCCGAGTGAAAAAGTGTGCAGCGGTGGCTAGATCGGATCGAAATGAAGACGATGCGATGCGAGCAGCGCAATAAATGCCTCACGACATTATCACAGATGGTTTTAATAAAAACCGTGCGTGAATTATCTAAACGGTTTTAATTATTAACCGTGCAGCGATAACAAGGTTATCACGAGCGGTTTCATTTAAAACCGTGCGTGATATCTGGGATTATCACGAGCGGTTTTTAATACTGCCGTCTGTGATACAAGCGTATCACAGAGCGGTTCATAGTTAATAACCGTCTGTGATAATCCATTTTCCCACCACAAATACCACAGGCGTCCTCCAAATTACAACCGCGTAATAGTGCTCATTAGAGCGGTTTCACAAAACCGTCGTGATGGCGTCTACAAATTTGGGGTGTGGATAGGGAGTATTAAGCACGGGAGGATTAAAATAAGCTTACGGTGTTGGCCCATATGGTATTCCTGATCCTGTGGTGGTATTGGAGGTATCTTGTATGCTCTGATTTGATATGGAGGTGCATGCATACCGTTAAATTTTCAGCAACTCGGCTGTAATTTGGAGCGAGACGAGCGCATTAGTTGTGACAAGCGATGGCGTAGCAATATTGGCGAAGTAGGCATGTGGTTTCGCCACCATGAGTGTCACTCAATAAACTATGGTTTCGCGGTGCACCAAATTGTGTAGTAAATGCGGATGAACCATGTGGCAAAGTTTCTTGTTCTACGAATGACGAAAATTTAAAGCACTAGCATCACTCGTCATAGGTTGTTTTTATTGTGTTCATCCTGGATTTGCAACATCACGGCTCTGATACGACTAGTCAAAACATTATCCATAGCAACACCAACAGTTTGATTAATCATATGAGCAATATCTTCATGAGAAGGAGAGATTTTACTTACAGTGTTTTTTACCTCAGGGTTGATGGAGACAGATGGCAGTGCAGTTTCTTTCATAATAACGCCTTGTCTTGTTTTCTGGAAACACGCCAACATCGTCTTCTCATACTCTAACTTGCGTCGCTCGATCTCCTGACGATGTTCTTCCGGCAGCTCGTCAAACGTGGGCGTAATGACGTTGTTGGGATCTACCTCAGAACCGTTTGACACCATGGTCTGAAGTTCTGACTAGTTCCCTTGTAGATCGCGTGTGATATTGCACCTCTGCTGCTACGTTGCTGCCTTCGGTTGCTACGTGCGAAGCAGGCCGGTCGCCCGAGAAGGGTGCAATCGGCTTTTAGCCGATTAACAGATGGATTCGCCGACGAGATGAAGAAATCGGCCTTTCGGCCGAGTAGATTGATTTCGATGGAGAAAAAGAACCGATTAGAAATCGATTCCCAGCGGAGTCGCCAATTTTGTTGCCGCACGAAACTGATCCGTACGCCAACAAGATAATTGATGGAGAAACAAGAACTACTTTAATCTAGAGACTAAGAAAACAAAGGTACGAAAATAATATTGTGTCGATTGTCCTATTCTTCTTTTTGCAATCGGCCTTACCCTTTATATTTATAGGGTGCCTGGTCTATAGCAAATAAAATCAGCATCAAATCAAGATCTATGGCAAGTAAAATCGGCATCAAATAAAATAAATTAATCACACCCGCTAATGCCCGATTTCTTTCCTTGCTTCTCCACTGCCGAATCCTCTGCAGATAACTTCCCATAACGATTCGGTATTCCCAAATTTTTTGACCGCTTCTCGTTATAACTGTCAGAGTTTCCAATTTGTGGTCGAACTCCTTGAGACCACCTTTAGTATGGTCGCAGCCTTCAATATAGTCGTAGGCTTCTTCGTGGTCATAGACCCCAACGTGATCGTAGCCTCCAACGTGGTCGTAGTCTTCAACATGATCGTAGACTCCACCATGGTCGTAGACTCCAACGTAGTCGTAGACCCCACCGTGGTCGTAGACTCCATCGTGGTCGTAAACCCCACCGTGGTCGTAGCCTCCAACGTGGTCGTGAACCCCACCGTGGTCGTAGCCTCCAACGTGGTTGTAGACTCCACCGTGGTTGTAGCGTCCAACGTGGTCGCAGACCCCACCGTGGTCGTAGCCTCCAACGTGGTCGTAGACCCCAACGTGGTCGTAGCCTCCATGGTCGTAGACCCCAACGTGGTCGTAAACCCCACCGTGGTCGTAGCCTCCAATGTGGTCGTAGCCTCCACCATGGTCGTAGACTCCAACGTGGTCGTAAACCCCACCGTGGTCATAGCCTCCAACGTGGTCGTAGACTTCACCGTGGTCGTAGATCCCAACATGGTCGTAAACCTCTCGGGAGACATTCGACCATGCCCAAAGTGGTCGTATACGCCACAACGTGGTCGTGGAGCTATCTAGCGGCTGCCGACCACGACCAATGTGATCATAATGACTTTCGACCATGGCCAAAGTGGTCGTAATTCCTTCTGGTGTCCTTCGACCATGGTCAGAATAGTCGTACACCTCTCGGGAGACATTCGACCATGCCCAAAGTGGTCGTATACGCCATAACGTGGTCATGGAGCTATCTGGCGGCTGCCGACCACGACCAGTGTGGTCATAATGACTTTCGACCACGGCCAAAGTGGTCGTAATTCCTTCTGGTGTCCTTCGACTATGGTCAGAATAATCGTAAACCTCTCAGGAGACATTCGACCATGTCCAAAGTGGTTGCATTCGCCACAACGTGGTCGTAGAGCTTATCCGACCACTCGCTTAACACTTCACCCGGTTCTGACCATGGACAGTGTGGTCGTAAATGATTCGATGGGCAGCCGACCACGACCAAAGTGGTCGTAAATAGTTCAATGAGCAACCATATAGTCAACCGAATTAATAAAACAACAATTCGGCTATTTTGATCATCTAATGCATAAATATGCTAGTGTCATTTTTCACTATCAACACTTCCCCTATCATGGCGGAAGATCAGGATCAGAAATAGCATCAACTAGGCAGTAGCAGCAGTAGGTAATCGCCCTCCCTTAACCTATCTCCTCTACCCTACCTCTGCCTTCCCCCTGCTCCTTCTTCCCCTGTGGTGGCGGATCAGCAACAGCAGCACAGCAATAAGGTAGCAGTAGCAGCCAACAATCACCGCAGCAACCGAGCGGTGCCATGTGGTGGCGATCTGCTTGGTGAGGAAGGAATCGATGGCACGCACTTAGGGCTGAGGGTGACATCACTTTTTTCCTTGGCGATTGCTATTCAATGACGTGAGCGATCCTCTTAACTCCAGCACAACGGAACTCTTCCCCTTGAGAGGTGTTACGGTGATTGGAAGGCACTTTCAGTATCATTTGTAATTATTAACCTTCTGACAAATTGAAATTCCATGCTATGCTCTATCTGTTTCTGTCATCTATTACTTGACCATCATCTCCATAGAGCTTCTAATCACCAACCGTATGTATACCTGGTAAATTGGCTTGAAACTTAATCAATATAATTTACGTGGTTTTGTGAATGCTTATATAGAGTTTTCATATACGAGATGCTTATATAGAGTTTTCATATACGCAGTGGCGAAGCTAGAGCAAATGGGTGGGGGGTGCACAACTTCTGAAACGTGGTGGCGCAGTGGGCTTGTTGGGCTGCCGGCCTGGTGGGGGGTGCCTCGTCTTGGGCCATACGGGGTGCCTATAGGGCCGAATTTTTCCAATCCTTAAGAAATTCTGGAAGTGAGGGGGGTGCCTGGGCACCCACGGGCCTCTATTGGGCTTCGCCCCTGCATATACGAGATGCACGGTGTAATTGGTCTACAATTGACGTGTTCGTTCTTGCCAACCATTTGGCCATTCAAATCGCTTCAATGCTTTAATGTAATAATCTTCATTGGCTTATTGATCATCGTCTAATGATTCACTCCGATGGTCATTGTTGCCAGTAAATCCAGGACAAGAGGAAATTGTAGATTTTTCGGTTCCCATCATGTGAATAATGCATATCCTGCTGCAGCAAGTCAGAGCACACAATGTGGTCGGAAGACTTGTGGAAGTCTCGACTGCGAGTACTTGGAAGCTTTGACCGTGAGTACACAAAAGGCTTCAACTGTGAGTACTCGGAAGCTTCGACTGTGAGTACTCAGAAGAATTGCTCGGATGAACAATACTCGTAGAATAGTGTTCTGCTATAGTACTCGTAGAACGGTACTCTTACGACCATGAAGGCACTCGTGTACGACCACAAAGATACTCTCATATGACCACAAAGCACATGGGGATGTCTAGAACACTCATGGATATCTGGACCCTCTAGAGAACAGTCAACTCAAGTGACAAACAGTTTTTGTGCTGCCCCTTTGCATTGGTTTGTGGCGTTTTCTCCATTGATATTTTATACTGTGAAAAACAAATAACTGACCCAACATACCCACCACGTCCAGCTATTCATGACGTGCCATCCCACGTTCGAGCTTCTTGAGCTTGGAGCTGATCTCGTTCTTGGCAATGGCCTTGATCTTCTTGAAGAACTTGAATGCTTTGTCCTTTGTCTTGATCACCTCAAGCCACATGAAACAACTATGATCGTCCATGATTAGCAGGAAGTAGTGGCCATCTCCTGGTGTGGCTGGTGTAATCACACCGCACAAGTTGCCGTGAGCCAGCTCAAGGCCATGCTCAGCACGGTACATTGAGGCACATGGGAACGGCGCTTAGTGCTGCTTGCTGAGAGCGCACCCATCACAGAATTGCTCTAGTCGTTCAATGAAAGGCACCCCCTCGACCATCTTCTTGGCACTCAGGTTGTGCAGGGTGCGAAAGCTGAGATGACTGTAGTGCGTGTGCCAGCGCCATGCCGCCTTGTTTACCTTTGACATCAGGCAACGGGTGCGGTCAAATTCAGGCCAAGAGTGTATAGCCTGTTTCTTAACTGATGCACCCATGCTTGCAGCACTCGTTCCTGGTTGAAGATGCACACCTCGCCATCTTTGATCACAATTTTGCATCTACCCTCCTCCAGCTGACCTAGACTAATATGTTAGAGTGTAACCAAGGGAGGAAGCCTTTTTCGCAAATGTCCACCGTTGAGCCATCACCGAATTTCACCTTGCCTTTCAGGTGATCATCTAGCGAGGTGAACATGTTCTTGTTACTGGTCATGTACGGTTATTCGCACCCGTGTGAGGTACCACTCATTGTCGTTTGCTTCGACTGGCATCACCTTTTCTCTATTAAGGTACACAGTTTGTGTTGTGTCGATGGCCACCTGAGCATGCTCACAATGCTCAGCCATTAGCAGCGTCGGTGCGTCATCCTGCACATCCACAAGGTTAACCATTTCCTTACGCTCGTGACGTGGCTTGCAGCAGTCCTTTGGGAAGTGCCCATAGCTGTTACAATTGTAACACTTGACTTTCTTCATATCATGATCGCCAGCAGACCACACTGCCTCCTTGCCGTTGTGGCTACTGTTGCCACACCCATGACCATGTTGTCTACCGCGACATTGATCACCGCCACCACCTCAATTCTTCTCGCCACTAGAAGAGCCTTCGTCGTGCTCCTTCTTCTTCTGGCACGTAAGCCACTCCTCCTCTGTGAGGTGTAGTCGCCCTCCTTGGATGCCGATTTCATCATCCAGGTCATAGCATTCCTCCACGACCCAGAGGCGTCCCGTTAGCTATTCAATGGAGATTGTCATGAGGTCACAAGCGTCTCGATGTAGATTGCGACCTACGAGTACCATGAGGGAACAACATGAAGAAATTTCCTTACCACCCTTTCGTCATCGATTTGGTCACCGAGCAGATTAAGGCTATTAACGAGCCTAGTAAGCCACATCGTGAAGTCGTCAACGGTCTCTCCATCCTTGAACTTCATGGACTCGAATTTTGAGCACAACGTTTGTGCTTTGGCTTTGTGCACATGCTCAGCGCCCATGTGCATCACCTTCATAGTGTCCCATGCTTGTATCGCCATGTCCTTGATGGCGAGAGTTGCCAACATCTTGGATGGCACGGCGCTGAGAATGAGCAACAATGCTAGTCGGTCATCGCGGTAGTCGATAACATCTCCAGGCTTGACCGCCTCCTAGAGCCCTTGTGCTTGCATGTTCACCCTCATCAAGAGGGACCAATCTCCATAGTTTGTGTGCATCAACATGGGGTAGACCACCGTGCCACCCGTCTCCTTCACCACACGCTGCCTATGACCTCGTGGCCTCCATTGCCACTACTGTCGTCTATCTCGTGGCCTCCATTGCCACTACCGTCACCTTCTTCGCGGACTCCAGTTCTCCATGGAGACCTTGGTTCATGCTCTTGTCTTGACATTGTGGTAAGATCAAACACAACACAGACTTTGATACCACTTGTTGTAGCAAGTTGGAGCACACAACGTGGTCAGAAGACTTGTGGAAGTCTCGACTGAGAGTACTTGGAAGCTTCGACCGTGAGTACTCGGAAGGCTTCGACCATGAGTACTCAGAAGCTTCGACCGTGAGTACTCAGAAGCTTCGATAGTGAATACCAGAAGAATTGCTCAGATGATCATAGTACTCTGCTACAGTACTCGTAGAATAGTACCCCACTACAGTACTCATAGAATAGTGTTCTGCTATAGTACTCATAGAACAATGCTCTTACGACCATGAAGGCACTTGTGTACGATCACGAAGATACTCATATATGACCACGAAGCATACGGGGATGTCTGGAACACTCGCGGATATCTGGACTCTCTGGAGAACAGTGAATTCAAGAGACAAACAGTTTTTGTGCCACCCCTTTGAATTATTTTGCAGCATTTTCTCTGTTGATCTTTTATACTACAAAAAACAAATAACTAACTTGACATGCCTCCCACGTCCATCTATTCATGACAAGCCATTCCACGTCTGAGCTATGCATGACAATCATGAATTTACATAACACACGCACTAATCCTCTTAACGCACACACTAACTCACTTAACGCATGCACTAATGTAGTACGACTAAGACTACTGTAACATCTGTAGGTGTGATGTGGTTAAATCCAACATATCCTATGCACACGAATGTGATTGCCATACAACCTATAGAGAGATGTTAAACATTGATCGACTCCCCTTCCTCTCCTCTTCCAAAATTAAGATACATTCAAAAATCAAGATACAAGGAAGCAACTCTACTAATCTTACCCATTCTCATCCAGGTTGCCGGCGGTGGTGCTTGGGGTGGTGAGGCTTGGGGAAGCAATAGGGAGGCCATGGGAGTCTATGGGAGAGGTTTGCAGTAGTCAGTTATGGTCATAGTTTGCTGGTGGTGAGCACATGGTGGCTGTTAAGTAATTTTACCGCACATTTGTTTTTTTTGTTGGCAAAAATTGCTATGCACTCACCTTACAGTACACTCACCATGCACTCAACCTAAAAAAGTCATAAAAATTGTAAAAAATTTCTACATGTATTTCTAAACTTGCTCTATATATGTACAAAATTTTAAGTTCAAAGTTATTCTATGTTTGGTGTAACAAAAAAGAGAAAAATGTGACAAATATTGAGAGTTCAAATTAATCAAAATTTTCTTTTTTTTTGATACTCTTAACAGAGAATGAATTTGAACTTGAAATTTTATACATAAGTGTGGGTATACCATGAAGTATATCTAAATTTTTTTGGAATTTTTTGCAACTTCTTTTAGGTTGAGTGTATGATGTGTGCACCGTAAGGTGAGTACATTGTAGTTTTTTGCCCTTTTGGTCATGCATAAGATGGTTAGAAGTAGAAGTTAATTTTTGCATTAAGAGTCTAGTTACTGACCATTCTTTCTCTGCATTTAGCACTGTGTATTAGTCAAGTATTTACTGGTCATAACATTGGGTATTAACTGGTGGTAACTCACAATCAAAGTTTTGTAACTGGTTCCTGTATTTAGTAGTATATAAAGGGATCATGTATAGTTTATTTGTTATGACTGCGAGATCATGTGGAGGTCACCCCATGTTTGTTATAAGTATTTGACTTTGCTTTGCTTCATTGTTGAAGTGTGAGTTTGACTTTGTGACATTTGCTCTGGTTTTTGCTATTAGGTTGGCAGCAATCTGACCGGCCGACAGAGGTGGTCTAATCGTTATGTGTGTGCGGTCTGACCGGACATGTAATGGTAGTTTGACTAGTGGCTCAACGTGACTAGCCGTGGGTAGTAGTCCAAACGAAAATGCGGTGTGACTGATTTCTAGTTGTGGTACGTTTATTGCAAGGAGGTGCTCATCGAGTTGAGTGGAGTTTTTTGAGAGCGATGCAACTGGCCATGTAACGGGAGGTTTTATTGGGAGGTTTTAAGTCGGTTCATGGTGGTCCAACCGATCATTGGTTGGCTATCCAACTGACCTCTGGGAAATAGAGTGAGTTGAGTTGGTTTCAGATGTTTTAGTCATGGCGGGATTCCATACAAATGTTAGTCATGGTGTGAGCCTATGCAGGTGTTAGTCATGGTGGGAGCCCGTGCAATGTGGGATTCTTGACATGGGTGTCATGTGGTGCATGTTTGCATTGATTATGTTGATGAGAGTCAAGTGCATGTCACTTGTTTATGAGATAGTTGATTATTCTTTGATGTGCTGGGGGCTTGTGGTTGTTGTAGTCAATGGTAAGTCTGAGGCTACGGGAGATGCCCTAAGGCCATGGAGGCTCGCATAAGTTCGGGTGGAGCATTATCTCAAGTGGAGAAACATGAGAGAAAGACAAAGATCATGATGAGGCAAGTTATGCATATGGTGTGCCATTGGACTTGGGTGTTTCAAGTGTTGACGATCCTCAGAGCAGGCGCACGATCTTGGTGGTAAGTTATTGGACATCACGGGTTTCATTGTGGTGGTTGCTTCGAGGAGAAGCATGGGTGGCAATTGAGGAAATTGTACAATACTGGTTGAAGATGCGGTTTGTGAAACTACGGTGGTGGTCTAAGTGGTTTAGGTCATGTCATGGTGAAAGGAGTGTCTTATCGGCCTATTGGAGTCATATGGAAGCCGCACTTTGAAAAGTGTGTTATTGGGTTTTCTCATTTGTAAGTGGTTGCATCCACTCGGTGTGGCTGGTTGCTAGGGTTTAGTGAGAGATGCAGAGCCTTCACTATATAAGCCATTATGTATGTTAAGAGATGGATTATCTCTTGTGTTGGAGTGAGAGATTAGGGTTTCCTTGTGTAGAAAACTTTGTGTGTGTGCTCTAGACTTAGAGCTCTGTCCTCCTTGAGGGAGTGGCTATAAAATATTTCTCTCAAAGTGAAATGAATATTCAAACTTCATCCAAGTGAGTTGTGACATGGATCCCTCCTTGTGTTTTTGATTTGCTTAGTTTTCTTGATTGGATATCATCCCCTGTTGATTTCTCTTGGTACCAAGGATGTGTAAGAGGCGGATATATATCTCTTGGAGATCATATCTCATCCATCTAGGCACTTTCTATGGAAAGTTTTTGTGATTGCCCAGTTTTGCTCAAGAGAGGGGAGATCTTGGGGTTTTGATCTTGAGGGCGGCATTTGGTTTGAATTCGTGCTATAATCTAGCTTGCAATGATATGTGAGAACCCATCCAAGATCATCAAGGACTCACGAGTAAGAGTAGATTGAGGTTTCTCTCTTTTGACCATTTTTGATGTAACCTTCCTTGCTTTGGATAAAGGTTAGAACTTTGGCACTAATCTTCATAATCCATGATTGGAATTGGTTCTTGACATCTTAGAAAGGATTTTACCAAGTTTCATCCTGTTTGGATCGTTGGTTTAAGAATTAGTAATTTTCTTAGTCGTGTATTGTGCTAATTTTAGCCTCTGTTCAGCAATTGTTGAGACCGCCATAACTCGAGTGGTCAGACCACCCATCCCGATCTAACTACCCATCCTGGTCTGACCAGTGATACTTGCGGTCAAACCGGTCGAGCAGTCCAACATCCCCCTTGCCGACGGTTAGACCAGTGAGATAGTTCGTCTCGAGTGACTTTGTGATCTTTGGCTCTTGGCATTGGTATAGCTTGTGAGTTTGTGTTTTTCCACTACATTGTGTTGCTAATACCAGGGAGAGGATTTTAAGAAGTCATTCACCCTCTCTGACTCGCCATGCCCGATTTTACAAGTGGTATCAGAGCCCGGATAGCTCTTCTTCATATATCCTAACTAGTCTTTTGAGCAATGGCATTGGAGAGGTATAACAACAAGCCTCTTATCTTTGATTGGGTCGACTACCCCTATTGGAAGACAATGATGGTAATGTACATCCAGGCTCAAGGCCAAGCCACTTGGAACAAAGTGACAAGTCCCTTTCTTGTGCCTGTTGATGACATGTCCCTCGACGCTGCCATGACATATGAGATTGAGGCAAATTTTAGAGCATGCAACTTCTTGATCTAAGGCCAATGGAGAAATGAGTACAATAGAATGGATCATCTTGTATCCGCACATGAGACCTGGACGACTGTATGTTCTAAAATTAACCCTCTTGAGGACTTAGACATAATTAGAGAAAAGGGGATACATGAAAATGCGATGTTTGGATATTAGGAAAGGAAATCATTCCTGGACCGAATCAAACAAAGGAGGATTCAAAACCAACTCAGATTTGTGTCGTGATAAAAGGAAACATGGGGGAGGGGGGCAAAAGGACTCAAGCCCAGCCCTAGCCGCCCGTGCCTCTTCCCTCCCTAGCGCCACCTCCAGCCCCCTGACCTCGCCACTGTTTCCCTAGCATTGCTACCTCCTAGCTACCACTCTCTATGCTGTGATCTAGCTTGCTATGACATGTGAGAACCTATCCAAGGTCATCTAGATCATCAAGGACTCACGAGCAAGTGTAGATCAATGTTTATCTCTTTTGCCCTATTTTTGTGCAGTTTTCCTTGTTTTCGATAAAGGTCAGAACTTTGGTGTTGATCTTCATGATCCATGATTGAAATAGGTTCCTGACATCCTAGGGAGGATGTGTTACCAAGTTTCATTCTATTCGAATCATTGGTTTAAGAGTTAGTGATTTTCTTGGTCGTGTGCCGTGTTGATTTTAGCCTTTGTTCAGTGAGTGGTCAAACTACCATGACCTGAGCGGTCAGACCACCCATCCTAATCTAACTGGTGATACTTGCAATCAAACCACCTGAAAGGTCCAACCACCCCTTGGTCGGCAGTCAAACCGGTGAGGCATTACGTTTTGGGTGACTTTGTGATCTTTGGCTTTTAGCTTTGGTGTAGCTTGTGAGTTTGTGTTTTCCACTCCATCATGTTTCTAATATCAGGGGGAAGATTTTAAGAAGTTATTCACTCCCCCTCTGACTCGTCATACCTGATCCTACAATGGCCTTTGATGATGGAGGCATTTCCATGGTGTCTTGTCATTTTCCAACTGATTTTTAAGCTTTCATTTCAAGCTCAGCAGGAGAATACCTCTCATATGGTTCATGCCCTACCATGCAGGCTACCATTCTATTAGCAAAAGTTTGTTTGATCATGTTAGGTAATAGTGATTGCTAATAGTAGGTTTATCATCACATGCTATGACTTATATTATAGCTACATCTTGTAATTAATATCTTTGTGATTCTTCAGACTACATCTAGATCGGCAGCCTCTAATGGCATTCCTCCCGACGTTCAGCTTGATCAAGTTGAGGCTTCCACTCCAATACAGCCATAATTTATAGTTGATCTACAGCAAGCTGGAAGGTCGCTTTTGGGAAATGGAGCATGCTGTCTTTTGCTAGTATCAGTAGCATTTTGTGAACTTTTATTAACATCTTTACCCATCTATGGATTAGCTAGCTTTTGAGTTGTTGGACTTGCATGGATGGTAGTTTGGTCTTGTTATGTCTGGGGAAGATGTGTTCTGGATGTGCAAATGAACCAACTGGAGTATTGCTATGTGATCTACATCCTGGTTGTGGTTGTGAGTTGCTGAACATTGCTATGTTAAATGACTATTTGCAACATGTGAATTGCTACTTGAAACTTTGGTGAAAGTTGTTAGTTAGTTTGCTGGATGTCATTGCTTGGATGTGTTCACTAGATTATGTGCTTGCATGATGCATTTAGTGGGTGTACAATTATTGTAAGTAAATCGGCAAATGCATAAAGAAAGCAGGGCACAGGTTGTTCCCAAGTGTACAAATGCAATGATCACTGGTAAGGTACGTGGTACTGTTACCAAGTGCTAGAATCAGACGACACTCGGGTAGTAAAGGAAGCGTGTGGTCTGTTTGGCCCGTTGAAGCGTGGTATCGTTACCGAGTCCTACTACGAGATGACACTCAGGAGGTAAGGAAGCGTGGTCTATTTGGCCTTTTCACATGTGGCATAGTTACCGAGTGCTACTACCAGATGACATTTGGGAAGTAAAGTGCACCTAGTATGTCTGTAGCACCCTGAAATTGGAAAGTGCCACGGCATTTGAAAAGCCAGCAACCATCTTAATTAGCCTTAAACCCAAATTGGTATGTCTGTTCCTTTCTCTCCCTCGTCTCTGTCTCTTGTCCATTAGCGCAGCATGCCATGGACCACGCAGGCAGGCATGGCGTGACAGTAGCCGGCGCTGCACGACGCAGACTGAGCAGCGGTTCGGCCAGAGGCGCAGCGCGGCCAGGCAACAGTGAGGCCACACGGCAGCGCAGCCAGGCGGTTCGGGTTTCGCATGGTGTCTTGTTAGCATGTGCAGTAGGGATTTGGTTGCATGGCCGAACAGCGATGCACATGAAGAAATTTTAGCAAACGCGATCTTTTCTTGTCGAATGCATCTCTTTCCATCTTTTCACAATTTTATCTTAGCTCTTATCTGTTTTGCCTCTGTTCCACCTAGTAGGTTCACATAAATCGGCCACCAGCAATCTTTAATATTAAAGCCACCATGTTCACTTTTCCTGTTATCATGATGCATTACTGGTATGATTTCTTATGTGAGTCATGATATATATATAACCTATTAATTTGACTAATAATAAATGCTTATTACGTAATAAAACTTGGATGTTGTCAACCCTTGTGTGAGCTATATTGTAATACCTCTTTTAGAATAATTCCTAGACTGCTATCGCCTTGTTATCATTTCACATCACCTCTTACTGGGATCTAATGCTTCTCTATTTCAAACCTTTAGTGAATCCTTTCACTTATCATATCCTTATCTTAACCTCTCCAAAGTTCTCTTAATTCATACCGTATAATTTGTTAACAATATAATAGTTACCTGGCCCGGGGTTATCCACATATAGGAGAGATTTCGACCCACCTGGTAACGTACGGGGGGCCGTATACTCTCATTAATCAGGATATTACACTCCGTCTATGGTTATACAGTTGAAGACAATGACGTGCCTAACTATTCTCGTATAATCAGGTATGTGGGAAGTAATCGCTGGTGTCATTACCAGATTTTGCTTCATAACAATCATCGTTAATTTTACTGTTCCTGTTACCTCTATCTCTGACCTTTATTAATGTTTTTGATAACGTAGTTACATTGCACTTAACTTATGTCAACTACGTGATAGAATTACTTATCGTTTACTCACCTTGCTTGCGAGCGTTGTTGGGTACTTTCTGAGATTCCTAAATCTCATGCTTGCTCTTTCCATTCTTAGGTAAAAGGCTAGTGGAGTGATTGCAACATGCATGGGTGGGAGCACTCGAGTATTCAGCACCATGGATTGCCACTATTTATGTTATGTTATTTACTCTTTATTTGGTTAGAAGTGGACCGGTCCTATGTTTTAAATATGTACTTACAGCTTTCGCTGGTTCTCTAATAAAGTGCTAATATAGTTTTAATTTCTTTGTGATTTCTATTGTTTCTTTTACTTATTCTTTACTTTGGCGATGATGTTCCATAGTAGTATTTCATATTGATATGTGAGGTGCTACAATACCGGTGGATAAACACGTGATGTGTGCAAATATACCCATGTAACATAAGCTTATCGAGTGTCAAAACACTAGGGAAGATTTCTTGTTCCCGTTTCTGTTGTGTTGGTTGTTTCAGTCCTCACTTGGCCCGTGTCATTCTGTAAAAGCTTCTCGAGTGTAGGTGGACACTCGGTAAGATTTAAAGCCATCTCGGGTGCTTTGATGTGGCAAAACTCGACGGACGAATTTGGGGTAGGTTATTGTAACACCCCATTTTGGGAAATTTAAAATTTTTAATAACATTGATGTTTGAGCACAATCCAAATTTTTGGCCAAAAAAATTCAAAACCGAATCCGAAACCAAAATTCAATTTCAAACCAAAACAAAAAGAAAATAAATAAAATCAATTTTGGCTAGTTCATTCCTTTCTACCTTCCCTGGCCCAACTCCCAGCCCAAGACCGCTTGGCCCATGGCCTAGCTCCCTTCTCTCTCTTTCTCTGCCTCTCGGCTAAGCTAGCCTGGTCACAGTCTCACGGCTCACGTTGCACTCGCGTCGTGCCACATGCCCATGCCACACCGTGCTATGCCACCTACTCACATCATCATCATTGGCTTGCACATCACTAGCCTTATGGCTATGCCGCCACCCACACTGAGCCGTCCTAGCCCGTGTTCGCCGTGCGCCCACGCCGCTCGCTGCACCACGTCATCACACACACACACACACACACACACACACACACTGCACTGCACCTCGCTGCCTCACGCACCCACGCCATGCCTAGCACCCCATCGCCGCCATGCCATGTCTAGTGAGCATGCCACGCAAACTCCCCTCCGCTCAGCTATATAAGTTGTCCGAGCCCCCTACTTCCTCACCTCTCCCATTCACACCCCGTGCCTCCCCATCACCGTACTAAGCCCGACTTGAGCTCACCCTCCTAATCGATGTGTGCTGCCATGATTGCCTCATCGTCCCCTCTAATCTGGTGAGCTCCCCACCATTCTGACCACATCAAGTTGACTGCCTAGCTATGTTCTTCACTACCCCCATCCGATTGGGTTTTTATCCGCATAAACTAGCCGACACCATCGTCTTGTTCACCTTTGGCCGCAACCGCCCAATTCCTCTCTGCTAGAGAATCCTCTTACCTCCCTCTTATGCTCCCCTCTGCTAATTTAGACTATCAACCACTCCAGCTCACTATTTCCATTGTAGACCACTGCGTCGCCTTGGGACACCATCACCAGATCTCCACGGTGCCTCCCTAACCTTGCTGTCTGCTCTAGTGAGTTCCCTGTGCCCCTGATGCTATTGTGCCCTTCTTGTTCAATTTGCATTGCTAGAGCCCATTTGCCATGGTGGTCGTGCCTCTGCAACCACCATGAGCCATCGTGCCGCCATTGTAGCTTGCCGCCAGCCACACCGTCATTGTGCATAGGAATGTTGAGGTCCGAGCAACCCATTTTGGGCATTACCGATGCTCACCGACGACAAGCTCGGCCAAAGCGCCTTATCTGTGAGCAGCGGAGGAGCACTGTAGCAGCGGCATTAATTTTAATGACATCATTAGGCCATAATCAAGTTAGGTTAATGACACTTATTAGTTTAAATTAATGGGTCACAAACATGTGGGCCCAAGTCATTACAAAATCTAATTAAAGTCGGTTAAAGTTTTGAGTTTATGTCATGTGGGCTGCCCTCACTTAAGCCCTGGCACACCTGTCAACCTCTCCCCTCATTTCTTTAAGAAAAATACTTCAAAAAGAAAACAGAAAAACCATGTGGTCCTACCTATCAGCCATTGTTATCTTTTCTAATAAAGAAATAAATTAGAAAAAAAATAAAATCCACAACCCCAGTTGTAAGTGAGATATACCCTCTCTCCTCTATTTATTTTAGGGATTGTCCCTAATTTAAACTTTGGAATGCCTATCTCACTCATTTAAATCCAAATCAAGTGAAACTTGTTTATGAATTCATCTAAATTCAAGATCTTTCTAACAAATTCAAGAATTTTGGAGTTCATTTGGATTTATTTACATTCTCATGTATTTATTTGAATTTTGATGCGATCACTCAATTAGATTCTAATGGCCCAAAAGAGTAGTAGTTTGAGCCCGACCAAGACCAACAAGACTATGAATATGGCAAGTCAATAGTTTGATAATTTTGCACCTACTTTTTGAATGCAAATCATATTGTTTTAAATTATTAAATTGCATGCTTTACTTTATTATACAAATTAAATTTGTATTATTTCATAGTTAATTCCAAATTGATAATTGATTTATTACACCCCACTCCTTCACTTTGGACAAAAATCCTTGTCACCCTAGAATTAATGGTATACATACTACTTGATAAGTCCGTATCTAAGTGCTATACTTAGCCTTGCTATATACATGTGGGCATTCATTTGCCTCGACATCATTTCAAAATATGAAAACTTGGTTTGGGCAGCCATTGGATGGAAATGGCTACTATATTGAACTAGAAATGGTATTTTGGAATCCAAAACTCTAAACTTGCTTCATACTTGGGTGAATGGTAAGTCAAGCAGGTGTGGATACACATGAGAGCTTGGTATGTGGCAAAACCTCTTAAGTAACCTTAAGGACTGAATCTTGTGATGACCCCAAGGTAAAATAGTACAACCACAAGTCTATAATGGGTATGATCTGGCTAATTAATTTGCTTCGACCCAATGCTGGATGTGTCATCTAGTGGAACATGGGCAAGAGAGCTAGTCAGAGGACTTGACATGCAGCATAAGAGTGGCTTCTGGAGCGGGTGGATAGAACCTCACGGTGGTGAAAATTTTAGCAGGTGTAGCCACATTGGAAAGGTGCATTTTAAATGCCTTGTGATAACCATCTGAGACTCACGTCCAAGGTAGCATGGCGGTGGAATAAGCTAGGTATCTCATGTGGGCAAAGTGTGCGACCTCTGTATAGTAAAAACTATTTGAATAGACATACCCACAATTAAGGGCGGGCATAGGAACTTACTCGAATTAGTGTCTCTTTTACAAAAGAATCTTTGTGGTTGGGATGAAAACACAACAGGTGGATAGAACCCTATTTTGATTCACCCTGGGTGGATAGAACCCAATGAGTATATGGGTAGATAGAACCGTTATAACAAAATAACATATGGTAGATGAAACTATGTAACAGGTGGATGGAACTTGCACTACTATTACCAGTACATACTTTTGCACTCTTTACAAACATGGTATAGTTAAAATGCTAAGTCTCAGGATTTCTACTTACTATAATTCAACCTTTGCATTTCATAAATAAAATAACCCAAGCCTTCCTTTGTTATGTCTTGCATCTACAATATTTCATTCTGTGTATTGGCTCGCAGATCACATTGTTTGTAATTACCCTCACTCACTAAAATAACTTACAGCCTTCAGATCAAGACCCCTATACCTACTACACAGCGTTTGGACCAAGCAAAGAAGAAGATGGTGGAATCAAGGCTGTTCTCTGGTAGTCTCTCGTCCATACCTCTACTTAGCAGACTTTGATGGTGTCGTGTGCACATCTATTATCTAAACCTTAGATAGTACCTTGTCGTACATGTTTTACCCCAGTCACAAGCCTGTTGCATTGTGTTGTCCTCACGTTTGCTTTCTACTTTTGCTTTTGGATTCTTTGTAGTGTATTATTTGGCCTAATCGGTTTTAACAATTGGTTTTAAATTTTAACCGGGTGGGGACAGTATAACCAAAAATTAAAAAATCGGTGGATTTGGGCGAAATTTTCAAACCAAAAATTGATTTTTTTTAAAAAAAATGGCCGATTTTTGACCGAAAATCAGTTGAAAATATTGGCCAAAAATTTTGAAATAAAGTTTGGCAAAAATTTCTTCTAAATTTGATAAAATTCATACAAAACGTATTTTTTGAGCCAATTTGAAATTTTACGAGGGCTCACCGGCAAAACCGGTTTCTGGCCAGTAATCGACCAATAAAAATTTCCCTGGCGTTACAGAGTGTCGACACTTGGGATCGATTTTACCGAGTGTTTTAGGGGCTCTACCAAGTGTTTTTGGCACTCGGGATCTACTGGTAGTGGTAGGAGGCGGAGGCCATTTCGTTTGCAGAATCTTCTGCGAGTGCTGTTTCTGAGGTAGGTATTTGTGTTTGTGGTGTTGGTGTGTGATTTGGCGTTGGTTAGGATGGACGTGCATATATAGCAGCAGATAGAGTAGGCGAGGTTGTGATGAACAAGTCAAGAAGAAAGTATGACAAGATAGAAACGGTCATTATAAGCAAGTAGAATGAGCCGACTACTAGCAATATTATATTATATATATTATCTGGAATCGATCAACTTTGGGAAATTTCCTCACGTTTTCCCTTTTAGTATGTGTGCTAGCTAACTAACCTGACGTGGTCGTATATGGGCTTAGTAATTTGGATTGATTTTTTGTTTCACCATCAGGATTTGATGGTGACCACGTACTTTAAAGTGACCTGATGTGATATTTCATGATGGATGACACTACTTCTGATGTCTGTCATACGACTAGGTACTTCTAGTCGTTTTCGACCACACTTACCTTCTATCGCTCAATGATTCTAAGTCGTGTGGTCGCTCGACTTCTCTACAACCTCTTGTCGTTGGCAATTGCACATTGTTTAGATTGCTGAATGGTCGTAGATCTCTCAGTCCAATCAGATCTGTTTCGACCATGTAATGTTTTGCAATTGCACGTATTTTCTGTGTACTCGGGTCAACAACTACAGTGATGTCGACCACACAATGGTCTTCGACCACGTAGTCTGAGAACACGTCGGTCTTTGACAGTGCTGGCGTTTTGACCACGTTGGTTACGACCACGTTGGCTCGACCACGTTGGTTCTGGCCACATTGTTTTCGACTATGTTGGCTTTGACCACGTTGGTTTCGACCACGCTGGTTCGACCACGTTGGTTTCAACCACGGTGGTTATGACCGCATAGTCAGTTTCGACCACGTTGTCTGTCCCGACTACGTTGTCTGTTACAACCACCTTGTATTTCTGCTGAGTGGTCGTATTCGACCACATTACGTTTCCGCCAAGTGGTCGTAATTCGACCACACAGTGCTCTGATCTGGTCGTACAATGGTCTGTGTTCCTCTGTTTTCCAGTAGATCTCATATCCTAATTTTTTTAGCTTTGTAGATATTGGAGAAAAAGGAATATGTGAATATTTGGAGGAAAAATCTTAAGGCACCATTCACCCTCCTCTGTTGCATGTCCGGTCCTACAGAACAAGTCAAAAAGAAAGTATGACAAGATAGAAATGATCATTAAGCAAGTAGAATGACCAGTTGTTGTGCTGTGGTTGCGCGCTGAAATACTTGTTGAGTGTGCCAATTGATGATCTATTTGTCTAGTGTGGTGCTACGTGATGGTTTGTTTGTCTGTGTTGGTTGCAGGACTTCAGAGCTAGGTCATGGTGAGGCGTAGGAGGACCAGGACTAGGCACAGGAGGTGTTGAGGTCCAGAACGATCAGTAGACGCTGAAGATGTTCGAGGGTGGTGAGGTGGTTGCAAGCCGGGACGACGAGGAATTGGAGCTAGAGCTGCCGGAGGTGAACACGACGGGCAATGGTGAGGTGGACCGGGACTAGGCTCAGGGAGGAGTCGAGGTCTAAATGGTTAGGATGCCGGGTGCGGTCGTGTGCAACGAGTGGACCGGGATTAGGCTTAGGGTGGAGTCGAGGTCCTGTCGGTCGGAAGCCAGGTGCGGTCGTGCGAGAATAGGAAGCTTCTGGAAGGTGCTTGAGGGGCAACTCGGTGAATTGACTCAAGGCCTACAAAACGGGAGCTGGTCTGTTAAAGCAGCTGTGTCTTGTCGGTGTTAACGGGTTGTCACGAGTGTGTGTGTGTGTAAAACCCAGTGTTAGGTGGGGTTAACGGTAATCCATAGTGTGGACTAATGGGTAGATCCATTAGGTCTAGGTTCGTGTGTGAGCCTATAAAAGGGAGAGGGGAGGCAAGAGTTTGTGAGGAGAATTGGTCGGGTGAGACTTGGCGGCTGCCACCTCTCCCTCCTATGGGAGTCTATCTGAGAGTTGGTGTAGCTCTAGGGTTAGATCTTGTCCTCCTGAGGGGAGTGGCTGTTTGAGAGGATGTGTTGGCTCCAGGGATTAGAGCCTAGTCCTCCCAAGGGGAGTGTTTGTGAAATCATTCATCTGAGCAATACATCTATCTTAGACTATGTGGCTTGTGTATCTCTTCTATTTGAGTTTGCTCGGCTTGATTTGATTTCTTCTCTGTTCTTCCTTCACTATATGTTCTTGTCTATTTCTGTGTCGTAGTGACATGGGGGTTGTACTCCAAGCCATCTTGGCTGCCCTAGACCCACGAGCGGTTCTGTTACTCTCTCATATTTGGTTTTGGGCGTTCTTAGTGAAATCTAGTCAAACTCTTATTTTGGTTGCAAAGTTTTCAATTAAAGATCGAAGGAACCTCCTGAGGCCCTAACCATGTTATTTGCAAAGTTTCATGGCCAGTTGAACTCTTAATCAAAAGTTATTTGAAGTCTGACTCTTGCGGTCGTGCGCTTCGCTGGCCTCCTCTGTTTGCCGAGAAGCTTACGACCACATTATATTCTTCGACCACTTCTATTTTGGCCAGTCAAGATTCAGATCGTTTGTTCTCATTCGCACTGGTTTCCAATTGCTTGATGGTCGTAGATCTCGTGGTCGTGTCCCCGACTGTCTTACGAGTTGTTTTACGACCACAGTTGGTTACAAGTGCTAGTCGGTCTTCGACCACAATGCTCGTTGGACCATGCCATGGGCTTACGACCATGTTGGTTCTGACCGCACTCATCTTTCGATCTCGTTGGTCTTGATTTTGGTGGTTATTGACTACAATGACTTCTATTTGACAGTCAATTTCCAACCGAGTTGTTCTTCCATCTAGTAGTCGAATTTATGACAACTGTGCAAGCCATCGACCACATTGTCAGGCTTACGACCATGTTGTAAGCTTCGATCACGTTGTCGATCTTCATTTGATTTCTTGATGCTACTTCTTGCTGTGACATGTGGGATAATGCTCAAAGTCATTTTCGCTACTCTCTTTCCACGAGCAAATAACTGCGCATCATTCTTGTTTTCAGTTCTGATGGTCGTGCGCCGCCTCTGGTACTTCTAGTCGTTTTCGACCACACTTACCTTCTATCGCTCAATGATTCTAAGTCGTGTGGTCGCTCGACTTCTCTACAACCTCTTGTCGTTGGCAATTGCACATTGTTTAGATTGCTGAATGGTCGTAGATCTCTCAGTCCAATCAGATCTGTTTCGACCATGTAATGTTTTGCAAATGCACGTATTTTCTGTCTGTACTCGGGTCAACAACTACAGTGATGTCGACCACACAATGGTCTTCGACACGTAGTCTGAGAGCACGTCGGTCTTTGACAATGTTGGTGTTTTGACCACGTTGGCTCGACCACGTTGGTTCTGGCCACATTGTTTTCGACTATGTTGGCTTCGACCACGTTGGTTTCGACCACGCTGGTTCGACCACGTCGGTTTTGACCACGTTGGTTTCAACCACGGTTCGACCATGGTGGTTATGACCGCATAGTCAGTTTCGACCACGTTGTCTGTCCTGACTACGTTGTCTGTTACGACCACCTTGTATTTCTGCTGAGTGGTCGTATTCGACCACATTACGTTTCCGCCAAGTGGTCGTAATTCGACCACACAGTGCTCTGATCTGGTCGTACAATGGTCTGTGTTCCTCTGTTTTCCAGTAGATCTCATATCCTAATCTTTTTAGCTTTGTAGATATCGGAGAAAAAGGAATATGCGAATATTTGGAGGAAAAATCTTAAGGCACCATTCACCCTCCTCTGTTGCCTGTCCGGTCCTACAGAACAAGTCAAAAAGAAAGTATGACAAGATAGAAACGATCATTAAACAAGTAGAATGAGCCGACTACTAGCAATATTATATTATATTATCTGGAATCGATCAACTTTAGGAAATTTCCTCACGTTTTCCCTTTTAGTATGTGTGCTAGCTAACTAACCTGACGTGGTCATATATGGGCTTAGTAATTTGGATTGATTTTTGTTTCACCATGAGGATTTGATGGTGACCACGTACTTTAAAGTGACCAGATGTGATATTTCATGATGGATGACACTACTTCTGACGTGATACGACTAGGCATCGAACAAGAAGACATTGAGCAGTTGCAACTGTTGTTTAGACATAATTAAATGGGACGCGTCGCCGAGTTTTACCCCCACGCAACTAACCATGCATCAATGTCACGCATGACAAACATCAAATAAATATTATCAAACTACCATTTGTTTTCGTTAAATATATTGTTGGGACAGTTATCTACGCAGCAAGACTGAGTCGAATCAATTAAATAGTCCATCGCTTGACGATGCACGCACCATGAGAAGACAATTTCAATCTGGTGAACCTTCAGGAGGAGGAAGGCCGCCTTCTTGACTTCTTCATATACACACCTGCATGCAGACGCTGCAGAAAAGCTATATATATCCATGTATCCCCCACCATGGCCAACGCACAAGAACTACAGAGCTTAAACACATCCAGCTAATTAACAAATAGACAGCATCTGTGGAAGAGCAAATGGCCTCCTCCACCTCCTACTTCCTTCTCCTCACTGCCATACTTGCATTGGTCTCATCGCAGGCCATTGCTTCCGATCCGAGCCCTCTCCAAGACTTCTGTGTCGTCGACAAGGACTCGCATGGTATGTGGTTCTTGAATCAGATTATATCTGGATTCTCGGTCTTAGCACTTGCAGCAGCTTCTCAAGCGTATAAGCATGTTTGAAATAACCTCGACCTTTGTGCGTGTGTATATTCTCGCTTCTTTGATGCGGTGTTTGTTAATGGATTCGTTTGCAAAGACCCAAAGGATGTGAAAGCGGAGGACTTCTTCATGGCAGCCAAACTTGACATGCCTAGGGACACGAAGCGAGCAAGGTTGGGTCCAACGTCACCTTGATCAATGTCATGCGGATTCCTGGCCTTAACACACTAGGCATCTCCTAGCGCGCATCGACTCGCGCCCTTAGGCGAAACCCACCGCACACCCACCCTCGTGCCACGGAGATCCTCACCGTGCTTGAGGGCACACTCTATGTTGGCCGTCACGTCCAACCCGGACAACAAGCTCTTCTCCAAGGTGCTCAACAAAGCGGCGTGTTCGTGTTCCCTCGAGGGCTCATCTGTCACGAGCCTCTGCAATCACCGAATGTTTCAGCCTGCAATCAAAGAAAACAGCAAAACTGAATCGTGCAGGCGGTGAGCGATGTTCGTCCGGCCGAGTTCGGTGGAAAGGCGAGTTCAGAGAGTGGGTTTGTTAGTCGATCGATTTTTGTCTTTGCGCAACAACCACAGCATTTTCAGTTTTCTTCCCATTTATATGCTGAATACAAGAAGCAAAATTACATGCAAGGCGTGGGCTTATTCTCGCTCGGATCCGAGATTTTCGCTCCACTTCAAGACTGCAGAAAATAGGCGAAGAAACAAACATGCGAGGCTAGCGCTCTTGCTCAGTACAAACTCATGCGCCGACTATGCAGACTGAATACAAGCAAATATGCAATGCTAAAAACACTGAGAATGCAGTAAAATTACTAACAATCACTCCCTAATTTTGCTGCACTTCAATCATTCCAAATCGCCGGATCTCCGGCGAACACGTCCGAGTGACTTTGTCAACACATCGCGATTGATTATGCGAGTTGACAAACTCTAGCTCGATCTTCCCTTCATCAATACATTATCCGATGAAATGGTAGCGTGTTTCTATGTGCTTACTCGGTCATGCAGCACGGATTCTTTGACAACGAAATTGCTGACTTGTTGTCAACTTGCAGCCTAAACTGCTCAGGTTCTGTCTGCAGCATTTCTGAGAACAATCTGCTTAACCAAACCCCTTGGCAAGCTGCTGCAGTTGCTGCTATATACTCAGCTTCACAAGTTGATAACGCGACCACCTTTTGCTTTTGAGACTGCCAGCTGATCGGGTTTCCATTTAACATAAACAGCACTCCCGAAGTGCTTTTTCTGTCATCGAGATCACCTGCCATGTCACTGTCACTAAACCCAATTAGCTGCAGTTCCCCATCTTCTACTTTCTTGTAATGACAGCCCAGATTCTTTGTTCCTTTAACATAGCGAAGGATATGCTTTAGTGCTGCCATATGCTCGGTTGTCGGCTCTTCCATAAACCGGCTAACATAGCTCACTGAAAAAGTCAGGTCTGGCCTTGAGTGTACCAAATATCTCAGACTGCCAATCAAACTTCTGAACAAGGTGGGATCTACAGCAGGACCCTCACCTTTCTTACTCAGTTTTAGTCTTGCTTCCATGGGCACATGACTTGGATTACAGTCCACCAAACCGGCCTTCTCCAATATCTTTTGTGCATAAGCCGACTGACAGATTGTGATCCCATCTTTGAGTTGATGTACTTCCAAACCCAGGTAATAACTGAGCTTTCCAAGGTCACTCATCTCAAATAGCCTCTTCATTTCAGCTTTGAATTTCTGAATTTCCTGAGGCATTGGCCCGACAATAACCAAATCATCAACATATACTCCAACTAGCGGTATGAGTGACTTGTACCTCTTCATGCATGAGCATGATCTGAAGAACTCCTCACAAAACCGAGTGAAGTGAGAGTTCTGTCCAGTTGCATTCCACGCCAGCGGGCTTGCTTCAAACCGTACAAAGCCTTGTTGAGCCGCAACACTTTGTGGGAACTATTCTTGTCTTCAAATCCGGTGGTTGAATCACATAGACTTCCTCTTGCAGCTCTCCATTCAAAAGGCCGACTTTACATCCATGTGATGTATTTCATGCCCCTTTGCTGCAGCAAGCGCAATCAATACCGATTGTCTCCATCCTTGCCATCGAGCAAAACCTCCTCATGTCGACACCATGCTGCTGTACATAACCCTTGGCAACCAATCGAGCTTTATACTTTGCAATGTTTCCTTGAGCATCACGTTTTACTCAAAACCCACTTCAAACCGATTGCTTTGTGTCACGGAGGTAAATCTGCTGCACACCAAGTGTTGTTGTCTTCAATAGATTTCAGCTCTTCCATCATTGCTTTCTTCCAACAATTGTGTTTCACTTGCCTCGACAAAGACTCGGTTCTTCACCATTAGCAAGCACATTTCACTGAATGACTCGGTCAAATTCTGCCTTTGTAGTGTTGTCATACAAATCTGCCACTGCTCTGTACCGACGAGGCCCTTCTTGATTCTGGATGATTGTACACTTGGTGGAGAGACAAAGCAGTACCTGCTGGCTCAGCTTGGCCTGCAGATTCCAAAGCACGGATGGAAATTTCACACTCCTGAGTGTGACCTTGGGAATAGATTCAGGTCTTGGGGTAGAGGTCTCGGTTGCTGCTCCATTTTTAGCTTCTGCTGCGGTGACCTTCCTGCATCTGCACTCTGCATTTTCACTCCCGATCGATGCAATGGGGTACACGTGTCTTGGGCAGTAAAAATGTCCCTTGTATTGCGAAACCTCATCTTTTGGTAGCTTCCCAATCCCGGCATGACTCTTCATCAAATACTACATCACGGGTGATGTGCGGTTTGTTGTCAAGCTGGATCATACATCCTATAAGCCTTGCATCCTGTTCATATCCAAGCAACACCATTTGTTTATACATCCTCCAGGTTTCTTGAGATTAGGCTTGGTATTCTTCACGAAACCAACACGACCAAAAGTTACGAGATGATGAGCAGATGGACTTCTACCATACCAGGCCTCATAGGGTGTCATTCCTTCAACACTTTGAGTTGGAGCTCGGTTGGCGGTATCTGCAGAGAGACCGCCTCTCCCCAAAACGACTGGTATTTTCTTGGCTTTGAGCAAACTTCTTGCCATTGCCACAACGATCTGATTCGCCTCTCTACCACACCGTTTTGCTGCGAAAATGGAGCTGTCGGTGACGTTGAACTCCTGTTACGCCTGAAGCACTGAATTCCCGGAGCTAAATTCTCCTCCTCGATGCATGCGAAAAACTTTCAGCTTGGCATTGCTCTCCCTTTCAAATGCACTGGAAGTTCTTAATGGCTTCTGCCTGATCCTTAGAACTCAGCAAGGTTATCCACATATACCGAGTTAGGTCATCCACAAGAAGAAGAAAATACTTCTTACCCCCTGGAGTAATCGGCGCAATTGGACCACACAAGTCACCATGTACCAATTCAAGCAATTTCTTTGCACGATAGTGTGCCTCATTTGGGAATGGAGTTCGCCTTTGTTTCCCCACAAGACAACTATCACATACCTCTTCCACGTGCCTTATCTTGGGAAGTCCTCTCACCCTGGAAGTTCTTAATGGCTTCTGCTGCCTGATCCTTAGAACTCAGCAAGGTTATCCACATATACCGAGTTAGGTCATCCACAAGAAGAAGAAAATACTTCTTACCCCACAGTAATCAGCGCAATTGGACCACACAAGTCACCATGTACCAATTCAAGCAATTTCTTTGCACGATAGTGTGCCTCATTTGGGAATGGAGTTCGCCTTTGTTTCCCACAAGACAACTATCACATACCTCTTCCACGTGCCTTATCTTGGGAAGTCCTCTCACCATTCCATTTTGCTCCAGATTTCTCAGAGATTGGAAACTAATATGCCCAAACCGAGCATGCCACTTCCAAGCTTCCTCTTTGCAGCTGGTCTTCAAACAAACGGGCTGTGCCAAAGCAAGGTTTAGGACATCTGACGCCCCTTTGACCTTTTCACCTTTGCAAGCTGTTGGTTCTGCTGATCAAGTATTGTCAGCACCCCACCTTCAATATGGATCTTGCATCCCCGTTCATCTAGCTGCCCAATACTAACAATGTTGTTTCTAAGCCTTGGAATGTAGTAAACATCTGTCAGCATTCGTTGATCTCCATTTTCACAGGTGAAGATTACAGTACCACGGCCACATATCTCCACTAGGGACCCATCTCCGAATTTAACTGAGCCCACCACTCCTGTATCCAACTCAGCAAACAACTTCTTGGAGCCTGACATGTGATTAGTTGCTCCTGTGTCAAGAAACCATTCATCATCACAACATTCTTTTGGGTTGTCCAAATTCACCTGAGCATGCATCTCATTCAACTCCACTTGCTCGGTGATTCCCCCAGCACTCCCAATGACACCACAGACTTGTGCCATGAGTAGAGTCGGCTCATCAACTTGAACTTGGGACAGATTTGCCTGCTCCTTGCGTTGCCTACGTGGTGGTTTTCTACACTCCTTGGCAAAATGCCCAAAATTGTTGCAATTGTAGCATTTTACCTTGGATTTGTTTCTTTTCGGAGTCGTGGCAGCATTGTCTTTTGCGTCGGTGGAAAACTTCCCTTGGCTTGGCTGCTTTTCAACGCTTGATTTTGGTCTTGAAAGATCTTGCCTCGGATGAATGAGAAGAACTCCCTTGCCTCGCCCTTTGCACGAGCAAGCCATTCTTCTTCCGTCAACGGCGGCGTCGGCTCCATCGTGTGTTCTCCTCCACTCCACGGTCTTCAATCGCTTTCAATCTTCGGTGAGTTCTTCAACCGTCATGATGCGGAGGTCTAGGAACCGCTCGATTGAAATGGCAACTGAGTATCTGCGGGCACCACACGCGGGAACTTCTTCACCACCTTCTCTTCACAAGATCCTCACCGAGAAGGCGCATGTTGTTGACAAGACCAGTGAGCCGCATGGAGAAGTCTTCAATCATCTCACTTTCTTTCATGCGGACTGCTTCAAACTCCCTGTGCAGCGCTTGCAATCGTGCCTCCCGCACGCGGTCAACTCCCATGCGCATCGTCCGGATGGCTTCCCAAGCAGATCTGGCCGTGTTCTTGGTTGCTAGCGATGCCAACATCTCCGGAGGAACGGCCTGCAGAATGGCAGCCAGCGCCATCCGGTCCACGCGAAAATCAGCAGCACCCGGTTCAATCGCCTCCCACACCCCTTGTGCTTGGAGATTCACCCTCATCAGCAGCGCCCAATCATTGTAATTGGTTCGCGTGAGTACGGGATAACGCAGTGTCACTCCCGTCTCCCTTGGCGCCATCTGCGCCACCTGGTCCTGGACGCCATCTGCTCCAGTGACCACTGCACGCGAATTGCCGCTGCTGCCTGCTCCGGAGTACCGACGACTGCTGCCGCCAGAACTTCTCGTGTGAGTGGGTGACATCGATCTTCCTCCTCGCACCATCACCTCAGGGTCAATTACAAACCGCTCTGATACCAATTGTTACAACTTTTGGACCCTGGCCGCATGCCTAGGTCCAACCGGGTGCCGCAGGTTTAAATGGGCTGAACACAGCTAAGCCCACGAACAGAGCACCGGTTTATAAGTGGTATTGGGCCTTCTCCCCCCAAAAGACTAGTCCAATGGGTGGGGGCTCCCTCACACTTATAAGTTGTGCTTGCTCCTCTCCCACAATCCATGTGGGACCATTTCTAACAATCTCCCCCTCACACATGGATTGGACACTTCTACAACCCTGAGGTCCAAGGAGATGTTAGACACCTGGGCTCTGATACCAATTGTCACCAGAGCCTCTGCAATCACCGAATGTTTCAGCCTGCAATCAAAGAAAACAGCAAAACTGAATCGTGCCGGGCAGTGAACAGTGTTCGTCCGGCTTCAGAGTTCTCGGTGGAAAGGCAGAGTTCAGAGAGTGGGTTTGTTAGTCAGATGCGATTTTTGTGCTGCGCAACAACCACAGCATTTTCAGTTTTCTTCCCATTTATATGCTGAATACAAGAAGCAAAAATTACATGCAAGACGTGGGCTTATTCTCGCTCAGATCCGAGATTTTCGCTCCACTTCTGAAGACTGCAGAAAATAGACTGAAGAAACAAACATGCAGGCTAGCGCTACTGCTCCAGAGTACAAACTCTGTAACGCCGACTATGCAGACTGAATACAAGCAAATATGCAATGCTAAAAACACTGAGAATGCAGTAAAATTACTAACATCATCCACTTCCAATTCAACCCCAACCCTCACATGCCGGCGGTTGCATTTGCTGCACTTAGCAGCCAAAATCCTGGGGCCATCACCATTGCCAACGCTGTGTTCGGGTCAAAGCCTCCAATCTCAAATGATGTTTTGGCTAAGGCGTTTCAGGTGGACAAGAAAACTGTGGACTGGCTCCAAGCTCAGTTCTGGAAAGACAACCACAATTAATTAAAAGTTGCACGTATTAGCTGCTATCTATTTGACTAAAACGTTGTATTGTAATAATATGTTTGTTTTTAGTACATATGCGATTAGCATGAAAAACATGCATCATGTATTGATTTGGTTGGAAGTTGAATAAAATATTGGTCCAGCATGCCGTGTTGTAGACAGCAAATGCTGATGCCAGCTGAACTTTGAATGATGTAGCAGTATTATGTTTTGTGCTAAAACATAATTAATTTCTTATAAATTTGTCAACACTTAAGTTGTGGTTACGGGCCATAGAGTAGATACCGAAGCTTGGAAAGCCTAAGCAGGGCGCCTGGAGCATCAAACACGAGAGAGGGGAGAGGTTACACGCCATATAGTAATTTCTGGGAGCGGCTAACAGTGCTATATGGTACAGAAACTACTTATTCATTTGTTTCAGGTGTAACGTATTCATTTCTAGCTTGGTTGGACTGACTAGGATATAAGGTAGAAGCGGCTAACAGTTCTATGAAGAAAATACTTGAGGGGGTTGGATTGGATTTTATGAAGTTAGAATTGGTTTTGGATTTTATGAAGTTGGATTTTATGAAGTTAGAATTTGTTTTGGTCTTCCCTTAGTTGAGTTTGATCCCCTTATATAGTTGGATATCCATCCATTCCCACCTCTATTAATTAATAGCGTGACATGGCATCTCCCTCACCTCATGCTGGTGCTTGCTCCGTGCGACGTTATCCCTTGTGGGACCTAGCATCCTGACAAGACATGCCTTGTCTCCGTGGACCCTCTGCTCCTTGCCCTTACATCAACACAGCAGCCCTCTGCCCTCTTGACTCTGTTGAGGAACCGACGCTGGAGACCAGGTCAGAGCGATTCTCTGCTTAGAACAAAACGAATCAATCACGTAATCACGAATAATAGATTGAACACGAGAGATAGAGAGAACTCCTGGTCTTTCTTTATTGTTTTAGATTGCATCGGGTACATAATGAGGGGTCTAGATCCTATTTATAGTCTACGGTGGGGTGCCCAATTAGATCGGGACTCGGATAGAGTCCGATTTCCTAACACTCCCCCTTGGGCACTCACCCAACATGCTCATGCCTCGTCAAAACTCCATAAAACCCGATGGGAAAAATTTGGAGAAAGAGTACATGATACATGTGATGCTGCGATGCACGAATTGCCTCGTTAAAAACCTTGGTCGAGAAACTTCATGAAAACTCGTCAAGGGAAAAAGAGTACAATTCACCCAAATTCATTTAGTCTACAAGACTTTATTTTTGGGTACTTAATCTTCATGATCAAGATTTATTAGCGGGCTTGTGAGAATTCTCCCCCTGAATTCTGCACTTCTCTAAGTCTCATCATTCCAATTCCACGCACGCACCTTTCAAAGCTAGATGCGGGGAGTGACTTAGTGAATAAATCTGCGAGATTTTCACATGACTTAGTATGCAGTACTTTAATCTCGTCCATCGTTTGCAATTCATGTGCATAGAAGAACTTGGGGTTGATATGCTTTGTGAGATGACTCTTCACATAGTCCGTTTGCACTTGTGCAGCATAGCGGCATTATCTTCATAGATAATTGTGGGGTTTGCACAATGTTCATCCCACATGATTGCTGGATGTGGTGAACCATTCGGCGGAGCCAGCGCGCTCTCGTGCGGCTTCATCTGATGCTATAATTTACGAGTGGTTCGTCGAAATAGCTACGGGCTTTGCTTAGGCGATTTCCATGAAATTGCAGTTCCACCACACAGAATACATAGCTGTTTGTGACTTAGCGGTATGCGGTGCGATGGATACCCGATCTGCATAGTCAATCAAGTTCAGATCTTGATTCTTTACGTAAAACAATCCGAGGTCTTTGCTACCTTGGAGGTATCGGAAAATGTCCTTTATGCCCCGCCAATGCCTTTTGGTGGGCTCTGCCTTTATACCTTGCTAACGAGTTCACGGCAAATGCAATATCCGGTCTAGTGCAGTTTGCTAAATACATGAGTGCTCCCACTGCACTCAAGTATGGGAATTCGGTCCCAGGACTTCCTCCCCTCTTCCCTAGGACAGAAAGGATCTTTTTCTTGCTGTAAAGACCTACCGATCATCGGTACTTTGAGGAAATGCCTTCTCAAGCCAAACCTTTCAAGCACCTTACAGGTGTAGGTCGATTGATGTACCAAGATTCCTTGAGGACATGCTCAAGTCTGCAGCCTAAGCAAAACTTGGTCTTGCCCAAATCTTTCATTTCAAATTCGACTCCAAGTAGGAGCTTGCTTCTTTTATGTCTTCGATTGTCGATGATATTCAGATCATCTACATACACGAGATTATCTGTAATCCATTCAGGATCGCGCGTATAAATACACAAGGGCAGTCTTCATTGTTCGTGTAGCCTTTCTTGCAGAGAAAGTCGCTCAGCGATTATACCACATTCTTCCAGTTGTTTCATCCATCTGGTGACTTTACGAGTTTCACATCGCATGCATTTCTATTTGCTCTGTCTTGGTTCGGAGAGGATTCCTTGAGACTTTCATATAAATCTCGAATCAAGTTACCGTAAAGGTATGCAGATCACAACATCCATCAATTTCATTTCCAAGTTCAAGTTCACATCATTGAGATCAAGTATCTAAAGGTAATTCCACTCATGGTAGGGAGTAGGTTTCTTCATAATCAACTCCGGGACGTTGAGTGAAACCTTGGGCTACCAGCCTTGCTTTGTATCTCACTACTTCATTTCTTTCATTTCTCTTTCGAACAAATACCCACTTGTGCCCAGCAGGTGTATGTGGGAGGCGTGCGACATCTGAGCCCAAACACCTCTCTTTTGTTCGAGAGATAGCAATTCGGTTACTCTGCCTTCTTCCAATCTTCCCAATCTGATCTTTTCTTACATTCAGTGAGCGATGCAGGGCTCGGGATCAAGATCGATGATGGTGGCAATTTTCTTTGTGAAGTAGATATCGATATTAGCTGTTGTCCTATTCGGGACTCTCCAGTGTGCACATAATTTATAGCTATTTCTTCATGAGTTGCTTCTTCGGGGCGATTGCTTCGCTAGAGCTTTACCTTGCGCATCGCTTCTTTCAATTGCGGTGGCAAGTCCCTTTAGTTTTCGGCTCCGATGTGTGCACACATCCATGCCGATGGGGATGTTCAGATCCGGTATGCCCTTTTACGAAGGTGTCATACTTATGCGGTCTCAACGGCTCCTTCTCATTCGGGGACTTCAATGATCGGCTGTGATAAATCCCTCTTATCCTTTTTCACCAGGCGTCCCCGGTTACTAAGGATTCGAGGAACCGGAGTTCTCGTCCTCATTTTTTTTCTCTGAGGCCTCTGGACGAGATTAGGGATACCTTCTGCTTTCTTTGGTATTTCAACCCTCTCCGGTGCATGCAGGCACATGCGACTTAGTCACGCTCTTCAAATCACTAAAGTGATCAGGCAGCTGATTTGCTAATGCTTGCAAATCTATTTTGTCTTCTGGACTTCTATTGTCTTCTAGACTTCTCTTGTCTTCTGGACTTCTCTAGTGCGCGGGTCATCTGCATGGATTCCCCAGGTTTGCCACATAATTTCCCGACATTCATCATCAAGGGGTTGATTCCCTCCCCCTAATGTTGGGAAATTTTCGGTGGTGACACTTGCACTAGTTGCATAGGTGAGTGGATGTTATAGGCCGAAGGTCTAAGGTTGATGAGATTCGCTGCATGAAGGACTGCGTGTCCCCAACATGTAGTTGGCAAATTACTTTTATGCAAGAGGGGTCGGGCAATAAATTTAATTCTTTTGATTAAAGCCTCTGCCAAACCGTTCTGGGTATGGACATGCGGTACCAAGTGCTCAACTGCAATTCCCATCGCCATGCAATAATCATCAAATGCCTTTAAAGTAAATTCCCGGCGTTGTCTATTCGGATAGACTTGATATGATGATTTGGAAACACATTTCTGATGCGAATGATCTGCGAGATCAATTTTGCAAAGCGTGGTTTCTTGTGGACAACAAACCCACATATGACCACTTGATGAAGCGTCAATGAGCACCATGAAATATTTAAATGGCCTGAGATGGGCTGAATGGGACCACAAATGTCTTCTGGATGCGTTCGGGAATGCGAGGACTTCATCCTTCACTTTGAGTGGAGGGTCTAGTTATTAGTTTCCAGTGGCACATGCAGGGCACACAAAATCTTCATGATTCGGAAATTCTTCACATTAATATTATGCCTATGCGAGTTATTTATTATGTTTCTCATCATCCTAAGACTTGGGTGGCCTAATCTGTCATGCAGAGACAAAAGAGTGTAGAGCTTCTAAACACTTTGTTTTGAGCGAGTATCTGCACTGCAGCGCCTTAATGTGGTATAATATAGCCCGATTTCAAGTGAAGGAAGTTTTCTAATATTCTTTTGTCATTCTCTTCGCGCTTCATGATGAGCAGGTATTCATTACCGTACTCTTCTTCAGTCTCAACGTGGAAACCATTTGCGCGGATATTCTTAAAACTTAGGAGAGTTCTAGTCGATTCTGGGTACAATAAGTCTTCTTCAATGACCAAAGTTGTGCCCATTGTGGCTCTTCCTGAACCAATTATACATGCATCGCTTCTGGCGATTGTCGTAAGGCGGCTAGTGCTCTTACGAATCGACTAAAAATACTCAATCTCTCTTAAGATGATATGCATTGTGCCGCTGTGCTAGCTAAGCACACTTCCTTCGTAGGGCGCTACACGTGTTCTAATATAGGGTATTTATTAACATGTATGAGAAGGCAATCAACACATAAATAAAATACTTCAATATCAGAACATATCATGCCATCATAAACTGAATAAATGAATGAATTCTTCACATATCATCCAACCATCACGAGAAAATAACAATTCTTAAGTACCATCCATGCAAATTCTAACATATTCTTCCACACAAAATAAATGACAATTAAAGTCGAAATGCATTCAGTGCACTAGACTTCTTCTGCTATTTTTTTTCGGGTTTACATTCTCTTCAAGAGAAATTATAACATTGGCTGCTTCTAGGTCGAGAGGGGGTGCTGCTGCCTGGATGGTCTAAACCTCCATTAACGCGGGCAGCTGCTCGGAACTCTCCCCCTCAACCGATGCAAAGTGGGCTTCATGCTGCCCTTTGCCATCCCGTTTTGGCTTGCTAGCCTTATTCTCATGTGGAGCGTCTGATTTGCCTTTCTGGGCTGCGGTCTTACCCTTCCTTCCCCTTCTTTTCATTAAGAGCTTTCGCACCTTGTAGCTCCCGGCGTTGGCTTCACGGCCAGCGGAGCTCCCAGTTGGCTAAGTGACGTGGTTCTTGTAGAGAACTTCGTCCTAAGCCTCCGCAACCTACATCATATCAATCAATTTGGCATATTCCTTATAGCCGTCATGACGATAATTATATGCGGATTTCACTGCATTGGAGTGGAAGGTGGGTATGGTTCTTTCGATCTTCTACTTGTCTATGATCTACTTGCCACAGAGTTGAAGATTAGTACAAATCCTGTGCAAGGCAGAATTGTACTCCCCGACCGTCTTAAAGTAGACAAACCTCAGTCTGATCCACTCTTACTCTTCTTGAGGAAGAATGATGTACTTTAGTCTCTCAAACCGCTTCTTGAGTGCGGTCTAGAGTGATAGCGCACTCTTTTCTGCCATATACTCATTCTTGAGAGTGAGGCAGAGGTGGTGCCTGAGAAAACGAAGTGCCTGATCATTCTCCTCAGGTGTGTGTTGAGTGTCATTCAATCCACTAATCCCAATAGCGTAGCGAGACTTCATGGCTCAAGCACAATATCGACATCGGATGCCTATGTCAGATAGTTTTGGCCATGCTGGGCCAGCTCCTCGAACTCCTAGTTCATGATGCTAGTCATATAAATGTGTATAAGTCTACTGCTGGTAGACTTGCATGGAATAATTCACTGCGGGTAAATAAATGGTACAAAAGGTTCTCGCAATGTTCCAGATTTTTCTATGCATTTTCTATAATTTTACTGCTAATTTCAGTGATTAAAGCAATTTAAACAATTACAATTAACCAAAAACAGTAAATAAATATAGAAAACACAGAGAATAATAATGGCATAAATTAATAAGCTTCAAATGCTAAAATATGAAATTTCAGCAAATTCTGCAATTCTGGGGTTTCTCATAAATTTTCAATTGAGAGAAAAATTCGCGCAATTTTTGATTTACTGAGGGTTTTCGCAAAATTCTGGACCCGCTCGTAAATTTAAGGGCTTATTCGCAATTTTCAGAATTACGAGGCTTTCCCTGTCATATTTCGGGACTCAAAAGTAAAACACGAGGGCTCCTCGGCAATTTCTAGCATTTTCGGGCCTTTTTCGCAAAATATCCGGCGGCGGCCGCTCCTCTTCTCCTTTTTTTCCTTTTCCCCTTTTTTCAGCCGGCTCAAGCGGCCTTCTCGGCTGGCGGCCGCTCGGCCGGCTACCTCGGCTGCCGGCCGAATGGCCCATGTGGCGGCCGCCCGTCGCTTAATTAGCCCACCCGCCATCTCAACCTCACGGGTAGGGTTTCCCCTTCTTGTTCCTTCCGTGGCGGCGGCGCCGGTTCAAACCAGCGGGCGGCGGCTGCGGGCGCAAAACACGGAGGCGCGCGCGCGGGCACACGGCCGGTGGCTTCAACGGCTGGGTTGTCGGCTCGCGCGCGGGATAGGCGCAAGCGGCGGCGCGCCGCTTAGCGGGGCGGGCGCGCGCGGCGGGCGCGGCGATTCGGCGCGGGCGGCGCGAGGTGGCGGCGCAAGCCGGCGGTGGGCGGCGCTCGTCGCGAGCGGCGGCGCGTCGCGAACTGCGGCGCTCGTCGCGGGGCGGCGGCGCGCATGCGGGCGAGCCACCGAGGCGGCCGGGCGCGAAACCAGCGTTGCGCCGAGCGCTGCCCATGCAGGCGGCAGCTGCGGAGTGCGGGTGAGGCGGCCGGTGGCGCGAGGCCAAGATGGGCGGTGCGACTTGGCGGCGGCGGTGCCATGCGGGGCCCAACGGCGTGATGAATCAAAGCGCCGTTTGGTGTGTCGCGTCGCGCGCGGTCCTCGGCGGCTACCTTGGGCGATGGCGGCGGCGTGCATGCGAGCACGATGGCACCTCGAGCTCCACGGCCGCGGCCATCGGCGCGCATCGCGGAGTCGGCGGCGCCTCATGCACGAGGCGGCGGATCGGCGGCGGCCAGCGGCGACCGGCGGCGGGCGTCCAATTTCTCTTTTTTCCTTTTGTGCAGTAGCCATGCAATTCAATTTCTTCATGCGCAGAGACTGAACAGAAAATCAATCTCTTTTCTCATACAATAATCTTGCATAATCAAACAAAACCATGCAAAACTTCCGTTTTCAATCTACGATGCAATCAACACCTACCCCGTTTCGCAATCTACCGATCGACATTGTGCCGGCGATTTCAGATCTGCTCGCGGTAGATTGGGGCGGATTTGCATCGTTCTTATCTACAGTGCAATCAACATCTACCCTGTTTCACAATCTATCGATCGGCATTGTGCCGGCGACTTCAAGTCTGCTCGCGGTAGATTAGGGCGGATTTGCACCGTAGAGATTCAATCTAGAACGCGAAAAGAAAATACTGATTCAAAAGCGATCTAAAAATTCAATCGTAGCCGATGATTACCTCGTTCACCGGGCGAAGTCGTGCTTGATAACGTGTTGAGGAACCGACGCCGGAGACCGATCGGCGATTCCTCTGCTTAGAACAAGAGCGAATCAATCACGAATCACGAGAATAATAGATTGAACACGAGAGGTAGAGAGAACTCCTGGTCTTTCTTTATTGCTTTAGATTGCATCGGGGTACATAATGAGGGGGTCTAGATCCTATTTATAGTCTACGGTGGGGTGCCCAATTAGATCGGGACTGGATAGAGTCAGATTTCCTAACAGACTCCACCGGATGTGCACGCGCATTGCAATGTTCTTTCTACTCGGCGTGACAACTAGCGGCTCCTCTGCTCTTCACGTTGTCCTCACAAGAAGCTGTTGGAGAGAATAGAGTCAAAACACAAGCACACTCTTTTTTCTCTGGAGCCAAACCGCTCTACTCTCTTCGTTGCTAACTCCGATCATCTCGATCGTTTTCTCTACGCTACTTCTCGATACAAAGCATTGCAAAGCCTTTTAAAGACTACGCACGGCCTCTCTTGGCTGACTCCGTTTCTTACGCGTATATGGACACGGACTAGGAACAACTCGTGTACGTACACGGTAAAGACGCGTACACATATACGAACTCATATGAACTAAACAAGATTACTAATTCTAACAATCACCTCCTTAATCTTGTTTCTCTATCTTGATCACGCTGATCTTCTCTCTTATACGCTTCTTCCTTTTACTGTGCTCCCTTGTGCCGTTCATTCTGAACCGTCACCACCCTACCGCTGCGCTTGCTCCATCTGAGCCTTGCACAATTGGGCGCTTGCCACATCTCACACTGGTGATCTCGTCCTTCCTTGCACTTTGCTGGTGGAGCACTGCTCCCATAGCCGCCTTGGCTTTGCCATTACGTGAGCCTCCCACTCCTCTCTCTTGGACCAAGTCTGTCCACTTTCCCACGTACACCTTAGCTGAGGCTACATCGTCCCTAACTATCTCCAACACTTCCAGCATTTCCTTTGCAAAACCACGAAAACTGCACCAACCTGTACTCCAAGTCTTCCTCTTGGATCTTGTGGACTTTTTCCACATAGAGGCCCACCGCCTTGACTTCCTGTGTTAGCTGCACCTGCATGTGCGCCTCATGTGCATCCCAAGCCAGCTACGTGCGTACCGCGCGCATGTAGCCTGGTGAAACCATCTGCATCCCGCTCTTGCTGCATGCCTTTGCATCTCCACGAGATCCGCCTTCTTCACCAACCGAGCTAGCAGTGCCTAGACCACCCGAGTCACTACAACTTCCCCAGCTGCATGCACATGGGACCCACCCACTGCATGCGTGTGGGCTTCATGTCTTCTACTTCCAGCAATATTCATTAGTGCACTTGTCTCATGCACAATTCCTCTCGATGCCTTGAGCTATCGAACTCCATCTCGTATGACATCACCAAAGTCTTCTACTTTGCTATCTTGTCTCATGTAGCCCTCTGCGTGTCCTGCATGCGCATCTGCACCAGCAGCTTGCGCTCCATGGGCGTGGGGCCTGCCTAGACCTAACACATCGCCTGAGCCAGCTGTGTGCATGCTACCTGCATGCGTGTGTGTGCCTCCATGTCACCCTTGGGATCCGACGTCTGGACCTCCTGCATGCGCATTGGGTTCACCGCTTGGCTCCTCCAGGCTGCTCTTCAAACAAACCGATTTACAAGTTTTCAAAGAAATCTTGTACAACCGATTTAGAGATCTTCTTACCTTCATTAATACATCTTTGTTCTTGTCATACACACACAAGAACTCAGCCTGCAACACCACCCTGCACCCTCTTTCTGTCATCTACCCAGGACTGAGTATGTTGTAGCACAGACTTGGTATCTATTTGACAATAACGTTGTATTGTAATAATATGTTTGTTTTAGTATGTATGCGATTAGCATGAAAAATATGTACCATGTATTTATTTAATTTGCTTGGAAGTTGAATAAAAAATTGGTCCAGCACGCCTTGTTGTAAATAAAAATCTTGATGCCAATTGAACTTTGAATGTTGTAGCGATACTAAGTTTTGTGCTTAAACATAATTAATTTCTTATACATATGTCAACACTTAAGTTGTGGTTACGGGCCATAGAGTAGATACCGGAGCTTGGAAAGCCTTAGCATGGCACTGGAGCGTAGAACTCGAGAGAGGAGAGGTTATGGCGGACAACAATTTCTAGGAGCATTGATATGGACTTCATTGTTGGTCTTCCTAGGTCACCTCGTATGGACTCCATTTGGGTCATTGTTGATCGTCTTACCAAGATGGCTCACTTTATTCCATTTAAGACCACTTACGTAGCTAGTGATCTTGCTAATATCTATGTCAAGGAAATTGTTCATCTTCATGGCATTTCTAAAACCATTATCTCGGATCACGATACCATGTTTGTTTCACACTTCTGGAAGAGCTTGCATCAGAATCTGGACACTGAACTAAACTTCACCTTGCCTTCTACCCTCAAGCGATGGCTAATCGAGAGGATGTAGGATCAAGGATACCGACTAGAGGGGTTAACAGGAGTTTTTAAAAATTCTTTTCTTGAAATAATTTTCTACAATCTCAATTTAGCAAGAATATAAAGCACTTAAGCCTACACAAGTCTAGTCAAGAGAGAAACAATATTAGCTCTATATCAAGCAAATGATCACAATAATACTAACAAATAAGATCTAGAAGAAAATATAAGAGAGATGTACACAACCGATGTTTTACCGTGGTGCTCGGAAACTTGCTGGTTTTCCCTAATCCACGTTGAGGTTAGCCTGAACAAATCGGACCGGCTCCACAAATTAAGCTGAAACACCTCGAGTCCACTTGAGGTAGCTCTTCCCCGCTCTGGGTAGGTGAGCTCCAACCTTCACGCGAACGCCGGGTCTTCTCACAAACTCCTTTGAGAAGATCACCGATCCAACTCCGCCCAATTGTCCAGGCGCACAGCAAGCACCAAGAGTAATAAACCAGGGCTTCACTTGAATGCAAACAAGTGTCAAAGGATCAACTAATGAATACAATGTACTTTTTGCTCAACCACCTCAAATTGAATGCTGAAAGAGAAAAGGAGGTGTGGAGTGAATGCTCTATGCTCAAGAAATGTCCAATGAGTCTTTTCTTACTATCCTTGAGCAGTGGTGCAGTATTTATACACCTCACCAACCAAAACTAGGCGTTTGGAACAAATTCGAGAAAATTCAAGGCGAAGCGAGAACTATCGCGACCAAAGGCGTAGTTCTGCTCCACCTCTGCATGGCGAGCGGCTATGTCAAAGGCTCTGCGATGGCCGTTGGAAAGTCGCGCGTGGTACTACCGCCATTATAAACTCGGTACTACCGCTGCGGTAGTTCCGCAAAAATCGGCGTGGTATTACCGCAGGGCGAGCCCAACTTGGCGCTCTCGGAAAAAGGCTCCGCTCTCCCGGAGCTTCGATTCGGAAGTACCGCTCTATCTTGTGGAACTACCGCTTCGGGGCTAGTTCAGCGTTGAAATTGTCGATACTTCGATCCCGCAAAATCTCAAACCTCACTTGGAGGGTGCTCTCGGAAAAAGGCTCCGCTTGGACTTGGAGCTTCGGTCACCGGTAGTACCGATTTTGCTGTGGAACTTCCGCTCTGCGATAGTTTCGACGTTGAAAACTGTGGTACTACCGCTTTTCCAGACAGAGCACAGATTGGCTTTTAAAACATATTTTTAAAGTATGCATGATCCTAGTTTGATCCCAATGGCACATAAATTTTACTATCAAGCTACTTGCCATGATCCCTCTTTATGGTACGATTATTTAGCCTATAATCTGGTTTTTCACCTTTTCTCCTAAGACCGGTAAAAGTAAAAAGGGATCATATTCTAAGTATACCTTTGTCTTGAGCCATTTTTGGTCTTCACATTTATCCTTTAGCTTGCATCTTGTCAACCACATATGGACTTAACCTTTAAACACTCATTAAACATGTTGGTCCCATATTCACATAAATTTATTAATTACCAAAACCATTTTTAGGGGCCTAAATGCTTTCAGAGGACTATTCACATATTGGAGCACATGTTGCATTCTTGTGTACTTGCATGGAAGGGCAGTTGGGAAAACCACCTATCACTCACAGAGTTCACTTATAATAACAATTTTCACTCTAGCATCGGCATGGCTCCCTTCGAGGCACTTTATGGTAAGCCTTGCCGCTACCGCCTCCATTGGGATAAGGTTGGAGAGAGAGGTTTACTTGATCCTTAGCTAACAGTGGTTGGAAGGAGTAGATTGAACTTATCAAGAACAATTTGCTTTCAGCCAAAATTCACCAGAAGAGTTACGCTGACCATTCCCATCGTCCATTGGAATTCAAAGTGGGTGATCAGGTTCTTTTGAGAGTCGCTCCGACCAAAGGTGTGGTTTGATTTGGGGCAAAAAGGAAAGCTGAACCCTCATTATGTTGGATCATTCCCCATTATTGAGCAGATTGGGAAGAATGCTTACCTTGTGATAACCATTTGAGCCTCACGCCCAAGGTAGCATGGCGACGGAATAAATTGGGCATCTTTTATGGGTAAAGTGTGTGACCTCTACATAGTGAAAACTATTCGAACAGCTATGCCCCACAGCCAGAGTGGGCGTGGGAACATACTCGAGTTAGTGTCTCTTTTACAAAAGAATCTTTGTGGTTAGGATAAAAACACGACGGGTGGATAGAACCTAGTTTGATTCCCCCTATGTGGATAGAACCCAATGAGTATAATGGGTGAATAGAAACATTGTAACAAAATAGCATAAGATGGATGGAACATGTAATAGGTGGATGGAATTTACACTACTATTACTAATACATTCTTTCACACTCTTTACAAATATGGTTTGGTTAAAATGCTAAGTCTCAGGATTTCTACTTACTATAATTTAATCTTGGCATTTAGCAAATAAAATTATCTGAGCCTTCCTTTGTTAAGCCTTGAATCTATAATATTGCATTCTGTGTGTTAGCTCATGGAGCATGGTTGTTTGTGCTCACTCTCACTCACTAAAATAACTTAGAGCCATTGGATCAAGACCCGTACACCTACTATGCTGCGTCTAGACTACATGGAGAAGAAGATGGTGGAATCAAGGCTGTTCTCTAGTAGTGTCTCGTCCATATGTCCACTAAGTAGGCTTTGATGGTGATTGTGTTCACATCTATTATCCAAAACCTTGAATAATAGCTTGTACATGTTTCACCACTAGTCACTTGCCTATGGCATTGTGTTATCATCATCTTTGCTTTCCACTTCCACTTTGGGTTCTCTGTAATGTATTATGTAGCCTGATCGGCTCACTATGTAAAATTTTACCCGGTATAGGTTATTTAAACTTTGTTATATAATATAAATGTCTGGTATAGTTCGATGCAATAAATCCAATCTGGGGCCCATAGTTAAAGGCACGAGTGTTTTAGGTTCTCTACCAAGTGTTTTTGGCACTCGGGATCTTTCCACCGTGATAGGAGGAGGCCATTTCGTTTGCGAGAATCTTACGTGTGCTTTTTCTCAAGTAGGTATTTGTGTTTGTGGTGTGGGTGTTGGGTTTGTCCTTGGATAGGATGTGACCAAGTCTAGAAGAAAGTATGACCGGATAGAAACGGTCATTAAGCAAGTAGAATGAGCCGACTACTAGCAATATTATATTATATTATCCGGAATCGATCAACTTTGGAAGTTGCCTCACGTTTTCCTTTTAAAATGTGTGCTAGCTAACTAACTTTGACGTGGTCGATATGGGCTTAGTAATTTGGATTGATTTTGTTTCACCATCAGGAATTGATGGTGACCACGTACTTTCATGATGGATGACACTACTTCTGATGTGATACGACTAGGCATCGAACAAGAAGACATTGAGCAGATTGCAACTGTTGTTTAGACTTAATTAAATATTTAAATGGGACGCGTCGCGAGTTTTACCCCACGCAACTAAACCTGCATCAATGTCATGCATGACAAACATCCAATAAATATTATCAAACTACCCTTTGTTTTCGTTAAATATATTGCGTAACCTTTTACCTGGCCACCACATTGTTGGGAGAGTTATCTACGCAAGACTGAGTCGAATCAATTAAATAGTCCATCGCTTGGCGATCCACGCACCATGAGAAGACAATTATAATCTGGTGAACCTTCAGGAGGAGGAAGCCCGCCGTCTTGACTTGTTCATAAACACACCTGCATGCAGACGCTGCAGAAAAGCTATATATATCCATGTATCCCCCACCATGGCCAACGCACAAGAACAACAGAGCTTAAACACATCCAGCTAACAAATAGACAGCATCTGTGGAAGAGCAAATGGCCTCCTCCACCTCCTACTTCCTTCTCCTCACTGCTATACTTGCATTGGTCTCATCGCAGGCCATTGCTTCCGATCCGAGCCCTCTCCAAGACTTCTGTGTCGTCGACAAGGACTCGCATGGTATGTGGTTCTTGAATCAGATTATATCTGGATTCTCAGTCTTGGCACTTGCAGCAGTTCTCAAGCGTATAAGCATGTTTCGAAATAACCTCTGACCTTTGTGCGTGTGTATATTACTGCTTCTTTGATGCAGTGTTTGTTAATGGATTCGTTTGCAAAGACCCAAAGGATGTGAAAGCGGAGGACTTCTTCATGGCAGCCAAACTTGACATGCCTAGGGACACGAAGACGAGCAAGGTTGGGTCCAACGTCACCTTGATCAATGTCATGCGGATTCCTGGCCTTAACACACTAGGCATCTCCCTAGCGCGCATCGACTACGCGCCCTTAGGCGAGAACCCACCGCACACCCACCCTCGTGCCACGGAGATCCTCACCGTGCTTGAGGGCACACTCTATGTTGGCTTCGTCACGTCCAACCCAGACAACAAGCTCTTCTCCAAGGTGCTCAACAAAGGCGACGTGTTCGTGTTCCCTCAGGGGCTCATCCACTTCCAATTCAACCCCAACCCTCACATGCCGGCGGTTGCATTTGCTGCACTTAGCAGCCAAAATCCTGGGGCCATCACCATTGCCAACGCTGTGTTCGGGTCAAAGCCTCCAATCTCAAATGATGTTTTGGCTAAGGCGTTTCAGGTGGACAAGAAAACTGTGGACTGGCTCCAAGCTCAGTTCTGGAAAGACAACCACAATTAATTAAAAGTTGCACGTATTAGCTGCTATCTATTTGACTAAAACGTTGTATTGTAATAATATGTTTGTTTTTAGTACATATGCGATTAGCATGAAAAACATGCATCATGTATTGATTTGGTTGGAAGTTGAATAAAATATTGGTCCAGCATGCCGTGTTGTAGACAGCAAATGCTGATGCCAGCTGAACTTTGAATGATGTAGCAGTATTATGTTTTGTGCTAAAACATAATTAATTTCTTATAAATTTGTCAACACTTAAGTTGTGGTTACGGGCCATAGAGTAGATACCGAAGCTTCGGAAAGCCTAAGCAGGGCGCCTGGAGCATCAAACACGAGAGAGGGGAGAGGTTACACGCCATATAGTAATTTCTGGGAGCGGCTAACAGTGCTATATGGTACAGAAACTACTTATTCATTTGTTTCAGGTGTAACGTATTCATTTCTAGCTTGGTTGGACTGACTAGGATATAAGGTAGAAGCGGCTAACAGTTCTATGAAGAAAATACTTGAGGGGGTTGGATTGGATTTTATGAAGTTAGAATTGGTTTTGGATTTTATGAAGTTGGATTTTATGAAGTTAGAATTTGTTTTGGTCTTCCCTTAGTTGAGTTTGATCCCCTTATATAGTTGGATATCCATCCATTCCCACCTCTATTAATTAATAGCGTGACATGGCATCTCCCTCACCTCATGCTGGTGCTTGCTCCGTGCGACGTTATCCCTTGTGGGACCTAGCATCCTGACAAGACATGCCTTGTCTCCGTGGACCCTCTGCTCCTTGCCCTTACATCAACACAGCAGCCCTCTGCCCTCTTGACTCTGTTGAGGAACCGACGCTGGAGACCAGTCCGAGCGATTCCTCTGCTTAGAACAAGAACGAATCAATCACAGAATCACAGAATAATAGATTGAACACAGAGAGATAGAGAGAACTCCTGGTCTTTCTTTATTGCTTTAGATTGCATCAGGGGTACATAATGAGGGGGGTCTAGATCCCTATTTATAGTCTACGGTGGGGTGCCCAATTAGATCAGGACTCTGGATAGAGTCCAGATTTCCTAACACTCCCCCTTGGGCACTCACCCAACATGCTCATGCCTCGTCAAAACTCCATAAAAACCCAGTGGGAAAAATTTGGAGAAAGAGTACATGATACATGTGATGCTGCGATGCACGAATTGCCTCGTTAAAAACCTTGGTCGAGAAACTTCATGAAAACTCGTCAAGGGAAAAAGAGTACAATTCACCCAAATTCATTTAGTCTGCAAGACTTTATTTTTGGGTACTTAATCTTCATGATCAAGATTTATTAGCGGGCTTGTGAGAATTCTCCCCCTGAATTCTGCACTTCTCTAAGTCTCATCATTCCAATTCCACGCACGCACCTTTCAAAGCTAGATGCGGGGAGTGACTTAGTGAATAAATCTGCGAGATTTTCACATGACTTAGTATGCGATACTTTAATCTCGCCCATCGTTTGCAATTCATGTGCATAGAAGAACTTGGGGTTGATATGCTTTGTGAGATGACTCTTCACATAGTCCGTTTGCACTTGTGCAACGCAGCGGCATTATCTTCATAGATAATTGTGGGGTTTGCACAATGTTCATCCCACATGATCGCTGGATGTGGTGAACCATTCGGCGGAGCTGCGCACTCTCGCGGCTTCATACAATGCTATAATTTCGAGTGGTTCGTCGAAATAGCTACGGTGCTTTGCTTAGACGATTTCCATGAAATTGCAGTTCCACCACACAGAATACATAGCCTGCTTTGTGACTTAGCGGTATGCGGTCCGACGAGATACCCAAATCTGCATAGCCAATCAAGTTCAGATCTTGATTCTTTACAGAAACAATCCGAGGTCTTTGCTACCTTGGAGGTATCGGAAAATGTCCTTTATGCCCCGCCAATGCCTTTTGGTGGGCTCTGACTGCACCTTGCTAACGGTTCACGGCAAATGCAATATCCAGTCTAGTGCAGTTTGCTAAATACATGAGTGCTCCCACTGCACTCAAGTATGGGAATTCCGGTCCCAGGACTTCCTCCCCCTCTTCCCTAGGTCAGAAAGGATCTTTTTCTTGCTGTAAAGACCTACCGATCATCGGTATTTTCGAGGAAATGCCTTCTCAAGCCAAACCTTTCAAGCACCTTCGGGTGTAGGTCGATGATGTACCAAGATTCCTTCAGGACATGCTCAAGCTGCAGCCTAAGCAAAACTTGGTCTTGCCCAAATCTTTCATTTCAAATTCGACTCCAAGTAGGAGCTTGCTTCTTTTATGTCTTCGATCTGTCCCGATGATATTCAGATCATCTACATACACAGATTATACGAATCCATTCAGGATCGCCGTATAAATACACAAGGACAGTCTTCATTGTTCGTGTAGCCTTTCTTGCAGAGAAAGTCGCTCAGCGATTATACCACATTCTTCCAGTTGTTTCATCCATACAGTGACTTTCTGAGTTTCACACTGTACAGATTTCTATTTGCTCTGTCTTGGTTCGGGAGAGGGATTCCTTCAGAGACTTTCATATAAATCTCCGAATCCAAGTTACCGTAAAGGTATGCAGTCACAACATCCATCAATTTCATTTCCAAGTTCAAGTTCACTGTCATTGAGATCAAGTATCTAAAGGTAATTCCACTCATGACTGGGGAGTAGGTTTCTTCATAATCAACTCCAGGACGTTGAGTGAAACCTTGGGCTACCAGCCTTGCTTTGTATCTCACTACTTCATTTCTTTCATTTCTCTTTCGAACAAATACCCACTTGTGCCCAACGGGGTGTATGTGGGGAGGCGTGCGACATGCGGGCCCAAACACCTCTCTTTTGTTCAGAGATAGCAATTCAGTTGCTACTGCCTTCTTCTAATCTTCCCAATCTGATCTTTTCTTACATTCAGCGAGCGATGCAGGCTCGGGATCAAGATCGATGATGGTGGCAATTTTCTTTGTGAAGTAGATATCGATATTAGCTGTTGTCCTATTCAGGACTCTCCGTGTGCACATAATTTATAGCTATTTCTTCATGAGTTGCTTCTTCCGAGCGATTGCTTCGCTAGAGCTTTACCTTGCGCATCGCTTCTTTCAATTGCGGTGGCAAGTCCTTTAGTTTTTCGGCTCCGATGTGTGCGCACACATCCATGCCGATGGGGATGTTCAGATCCGTATGCCCTTTTTCTGAAGGTGTCATACTTGTGCGAGTCTCAACGGCTCCCTTCTCATTCGGGGGACTTCAATGATCGGTGTGATAAATCCCTCTTATCCTTTTTCACCAGCGTCCCCCTGTTACTAAGGATTCGAGGAACCGGAGTTCTCGTCCTCATTTTTTTTCTCTGAGGCCTCTGGACGAGATTAGGGATACCTTCTGCTTTCTTTGGTATTTCAACCCTCTCGGTGCATGCAGCACATGCGACTTAGTCACGCTCTTCAAATCACTAAAGTGATCAGCAATTGATTTGCTAATGCTTGCAAATCTATTTTGTCTTCTGGACTTCTATTGTCTTCTAGACTTCTCTTGTCTTCTGGACTTCTCTAGTGCGCGGGTCATCTGCATGGATTCCCCAGGTTTGCCACGTAATTTCCCGACATTCATCATCAAGGGGTTGATTTCCTCCCCCTAATGTTGGGAAATTTTCGGTGGTGACACTTGCACTAGTTGCATAGGTGAGTGGATGTTATAGGCCGAAGGTCTAAGGTTGATGAGATTCGCTGCATGAAGGATTGCGTGTCCCCAACATGTAGTTGGCAAATTACTTTTATGCAAGAGGGGTCGGGCAATAAATTTAATTCTTTTGATTAAAGCCTCTGCCAAACCGTTCTGGGTATGGACATGCGGTACCAAGTGCTCAACTGCAATTCCCATCGCCATGCAATAATCATCAAATGCCTTTAAAGTAAATTCCCCGGCGTTGTCTATTCGGATAGACTTGATATGATGATTTGGAAACACATTTCTGATGCGAATGATCTGCGAGATCAATTTTGCAAAGGCGTGGTTTCTTGTGGACAACAAACCCACATATGACCACTTCGATGAAGCGTCAATGAGCACCATGAAATATTTAAATGGCCCTGAGATGGGCTGAATGGGACCACAAATGTCTTCCTGGATGCGTTCCAGGAATGCAGGGACTTCATCCTTCACTTTCAGAGTGGAGGGTCTAGTTATTAGTTTCCCGGTGGCACATGCAGGGCACACAAAATCTTCATGATTCGGGAAATTCTTCACATTAATATTATGCCTATGCGAGTTATTTATTATGTTTCTCATCATCCTAAGACTTGGGTGGCCTAATCTGTCATGCCAGAGACAAAAGAGTGTAGAGCTTCTAAACACTGTTTTCAGAACAGTGTACGCTGCAGGCGCCTTAATGTGGTATAATATAGCCCAGTTTCAAGTGAAGGAAGTTTTTCTAATATTCTTTTGTCATTCTCTTCGCGCTTCATGATGAGCAGGTATTCATTACCGTACTCTTCTTCAGTCTCAACGTGGAAACCATTTGCGCGGATATTCTTAAAACTTAGGAGAGTTCTAGTCGATTCTGGGTACAATAAGTCTTCTTCAATGACCAAAGTTGTGCCCATTGTGGCTCTTCCTGAACCAATTATACATGCATCGCTTCTGGCGATTGTCGTAAGGCGGCTAGTGCTCTTACGAATTGACTAAAAATACTCAATCTCTCTTAAGATGATATGCATTGTGCCGCTGCTAGCTAAGCACACTTCCTTCGTATGGCACTACACGTGTTCTAATATAGGTATTTATTAACATGTATGAGAAGGCAATCAACACATAAATAAAATACTTCAATATCAGAACATATCATGCCATCATAAACTGAATAAATGAATGAATTCTTCACATATCATCCAACCATCACGAGAAAATAACAATTCTTAAGTACCATCCATGCAAATTCTAACATATTCTTCCACACAAAATAAATGACAATTAAAGTCGAAATGCATTCAGTGCACTAGACTTCTTCTGCTATTTTTTCGGTTTACATTCTCTTCAAGAGAAATTATAACATTGGCTGCTTCTAGGTCGAGAGGGGGTGCTGCTGCCTGGATGGTCTAAACCTCCATTAACGCGGGCAGCTGCTCGGAACTCTCCCCCTCAACCGATGCAAAGTGGGCTTCATGCTGCCCTTTGCCATCCCGTTTTGGCTTGCTAGCCTTATTCTCATGTGGAGCGTCTGATTTGCCTTTCTGGGCGGTGGTCTTACCCTTCCTTCCCCTTCTTTTCATTAAGAGCTTTCGCACCTTGTAGCTCCCGGCGTTGGCTTCACGGCGGAGCTCCCAGTTGGCTAAGTGACGTGGTTCTTGTAGAGAACTTCGTCCTAAGCCTCCGCAACCTACATCATATCAATCAATTTGGCATATTCCTTATAGCCGTCATGACGATAATTATATGCGGATTTCACTGCATTGGAGTGGAAGGTGGGTATGGTTCTTTCGATCTTCTACTTGTCTATGATCTACTTGCCACAGAGTTGAAGATTAGTACAAATCCTGTGCAAGGCAGAATTGTACTCCCCGACCGTCTTAAAGTAGACAAACCTCAGTCTGATCCACTCTTACTCTTCTTGAGGAAGAATGATGTACTTTAGTCTCTCAAACCGCTTCTTGAGTGCGGTCTAGAGTGATAGCGCACTCTTTTCTGCCATATACTCATTCTTGAGAGTGAGGCAGAGGTGGTGCCTGAGAAAACGAAGTGCCTGATCATTCTCCTCAGGTGTGTGTTGAGTGTCATTCAATCCACTAATCCCAATAGCAGCGCGGAGCTTCATGGCTCCAAGCACAATATCGACATCGGATGCCTATGTCAGATAGTTTTGACCATGCTGGGCCAGCTCCTCGAACTCCTAGTTCATGATGCTAGTCATATAAATGTGTATAAGTCTACTGCTGGTAGACTTGCATGGAATAATTCACTGCGGGTAAATAAATGGTACAAAAGGTTCTCGCAATGTTCCAGATTTTTCTATGCATTTTCTATAATTTTACTGCTAATTTCAGTGATTAAAGCAATTTAAACAATTACAATTAACCAAAAACAGAAAATAAATATAGAAAACACAGAGAATAATAATGGCATAAATTAATAAGCTTCAAATGCTAAAATATGAAATTTCAGCAAATTCTGCAATTCCTGGGGGGTTTCTACGCAAATTTTCAATTCAGAGAAAAATTCGCGCAATTTTTTGATTTACCGAGGGGTTTTCTGCAAAATTCTGGACCCGCTCGTAAATTTAAGGGCTTATTCACAATTTTCAGAATTACGAGGCTTTCCCTGTCATATTTCGGGACTCAAAAGTAAAACCCGAGGGCTCCTCGGCAATTTCTAGCATTTTCGGGCCTTTTTCGCAAAATATCCAGCGTCGGCCCGCTCCCCTCTTCTCCCCTTTTTTTTCCTTTCCCCCCTTTTTTTTCAGCCCGGCTCAAACGGCCTTCTCGGCCTGGCGGCCCGCTCGGCCGGCTACCTCGGCCTGCTTCGGCCGAATGGCCCATGTGGCCGGCCCGCCCGTCTGGCTTAATTAGCCCACCCGGCCATCTCCAACCTCACGGGTAGGGTTTCCCCTTCTTGTTCCTTCCGTGGCGGCGGCGCCCGGTTCAAACCCGAGCGGAGGCAGCGGCTGCGGGGCGCAAGGCACGGAGGCGGGCGTGCGGGGCACACGGCCGGTGGCTTCAACGGCCTGGGCTGTCGGCTCGAGCGGCGGGATGGGCGCAAGGCGGCGCGCGCGCCATTCGGGCGGGCCGGCGCGAGGCGGCGGCGGCGGCATTCGGGCGGCGGAGCGCGCGAGTGGCGGCGCAAAGAGCCGGCGGTGGGGCGCGCTCGTCGCGGAGCGGCGGCGCGTCGCGAACTGCGGCGCTCGTGCGGAGCGGCGACGCGCATGCGGGCGGAGCCACCGAGGCCGGCTTCGGGCGCGAAACCAGCGTTGCCGCTTCGGGCGCTGGCCCATGCAGGGGCGACGGCTGCCGGAGTGCGGGCTGAGGCAGCCGGTGGCGCGGAGGCCAAGATGGGGCGGTGCGACTTCGGCCGGCAGCGGTGCCATGCGGGGCCCAACAGCGAGCGATGAATCCAAAGCGCCGTTTGGTGTGTCGCGTGCGGGCGCGGTCCTCGAGCGGCTACCTTGGGCCGATGGCGACGGCGTGCATGCAGGCACGATGGCACCTCAGGCTCCACGGCCGGCGGCCATCGGCGCGCATGCGGGTGCGGCGGCGGCGCCTCATGCAGGAGGCAGCGGTCGGCCGGCAGCGGGCCAGCGACCAGCGGCAGGCGGGCGTCCAATTTCTCTTTTTTTCCTTTTGTGCAGTAGCCATGCAATTCAATTTCTTCATGCGCAGGGACTGAACAGAAAATCAATCTCTTTTCTCATACAATAATCTTGCATAATCAAACAAAACCATGCAAAACTTCCGTTTTCAATCTACGATGCAATCAACATCTACCCCGTTTCGCAATCTACCGATCGACATTGTGCCGGCGATTTCAGATCTGCTCGCGGTAGATTGGGGCGGATTTGCATCATTCTTATCTACAGTGCAATCAACATCTACCCTGTTTCACAATCTATCGATCGGCATTGTGCCGGCGACTTCAAGTCTGCTCGCGGTAGATTAGGGCGGATTTGCATCGTAGAGATTCAATCTAGAACGTGAAAAGAAAATACAGATTCAAAAGCGATCTAGAAAATTCAATCTGTGCTTCGATGATTACCTCGTTCACCGGAGCGAAGTCGTGCTGATAACGTGTTGAACCGACGCTGGCGAGACCATCCGGCGATTCCTCTACTTAGAACAAGAACGAATGAATCACGTAATCACGAGAATAATAGATTGAACACAGAGAGGTAGAGAGAACTCCTGGTCTTTCTTTATTGCTTTAGATTGCATCAGGGGTACATAATGAGGGGGGTCTAGATCCCTATTTATAGTCTACGGTGGGGTGCCCAATTAGATCAGGACTCTGGATAGAGTCCAGATTTCCTAACAGACTCCACCAGATGTGCACACGCATTGCAATGTTCTTTCTACTCGACGTGACAACTAGCAGCTCCTCTGCTCTTCACGTTGTCCTCACAAGAACTGTTGGAGAGAGAATAGAGTCAAAACACAAGCACACTCTTTTTTCTCTGGAGCCAAACCGCTCTACTCTCTTCGTTGCTAACTCCGATCATCTCGATCGTTTTCTCTACGCTACTTCTCGATACAAAGCATTGCAAAGCCTTTTAAAGACTACGCACGGCCTCTCTTGGCTGACTCCGTTTCTTACGCGTATATGGACACGGACTAGGAACAACTCGTGTCGCACACGGTAAAGACGCGCATACACATATACGAACTCATATGAACTAAACAAGATTACTAATTCTAACAATCACCTCCTTAATCTTGTTTCTCTATCTTGATCACGCTGATCTTCTCTCTTGCTTCTGCTTCTTCCTTTTACCTGTACTCCCTTGTGCCGTTCATTCCTGAACCGTCACCACCCTACCGCTTGCGCTTGCTCCATCCTGAGCCTTGCACAATTGGACGCTTGCCACATCTCACACCTGGACTGATCTCGTCCTTCCTTGCACGCCTGCCTGGGCTGGAGCACCTGCTCCCATAGCCGCCTTGGCTTTGCCATTACGTGAGCCTCCCACTCCTCTCTCTTGGACCAAGTCTGTCCACTTTCCCACGTACACCTTAGCTGAGGCTACATCGCCCCTAACTATCTCCAACACTTCCAGCATTTCCTTTGCAAAACCACAGAAAACTGCACCAACCTGTACTCCAAGTCTTCCTCTTGGATCTTGTGGACTTTTTCCACATAGAGGCCCACCGCCTTGACTTCCTATGTTAGCTGCACCTGCATGTGCGCCTCATGTGCCTCCCAAGCCAGCTACGTGCGTACCGCACGCATGTGGCCCACAGGCGAAACCACTGCATCCCGCTCTTGCTGCATGCACTGCATCTCCACGAGATCCGCCTTCTTCACCAACCGAGCTAGCAGTGCCTAGACCACCCGAGTCACTACAACTTCCCCAGCTGCATGCACATGGGACCCACCCACTGCATGCGTGTGGGCTTCATGTCTTCTACTTCCAGCAATATTCATTAGTGCACTTGTCTCATGCACAATTCCTCTCGATGCCTTCGAGCTATACGAACTCCATCTCGTATGACATCACCAAAGTCTTCTACTTTGCTATCTTGTCTCATGTAGCCCTCTGCGTGTCCTGCATGCGCATCTGCACCAGCAGCTTGCGCTCCATGGGCGTGGGGCCTGCCTAGACCTAACACATCGCCTGAGCCAGCTGTGTGCATGCTACCTGCATGCGTGTGTGTGCCTCCATGTCACCCTTGGGATCCGACGTCTGGACCTCCTGCATGCACATTGGGTTCACCGCTTGGCTCCTCCAGGCTGCTCTTCAAACAAACCGATTTACAAGTTTTCAAAGAAATCTTGTACAACCGATTTAGAGATCTTCTTACCTTCATTAATAGATCTTTGTTCTTGTCATACACACACAAGAACTCAGCCTGCAACACCACCCTGCACCCTCTTTCTGTCATCTACCCAGGACTGAGTATGTTGTTGCACAGACTTGGTATATTGTAAATCCTTATCAACACCTTCTTATCTCCATTCTTGCATTGCAACATCTTCGTCCCTTTGCCTCTTATCTCCACCGTGGAGCCATTGCCAAACTTCTCGTTGCCCCAAATCTTCTCGTCGAGCTCACGAAACATGGAGTGATCTCCCATGATGTGGTTGCTTGCTCCATTGTCCAAGTACCACTAATCTGTGTGATCGTGGCTACTTTCCTTTGTGCGTAGTTTTCGAACTACGTTCTCCTCGTTCAGTATCACCACGATCGGCGCCTTTTCAGCATATGTGAAATCGGAGGACTTCTTCATGGCAGCCAAACTTGACATGCTTAGGGACACGAAGACGAGCAAAGTTGGGTCCAACATCACCTTGATCAATGTCATGCGGATTCCTGGCCTTAACACACTAGGCATCTCCTAGCGCGCATCGACTCACGCGCCCTTAGGCGAGAACCCACCGCACACCCACCCTCGTGCCACGGAGATCCTCACCGTGCTTGAGGGCACACTCTATGTTGGCTTCACACGTCCAACCTGCACAACAAGCTCTTCTCCAAGGTGCTCAACAAAGGCGACGTGTTCGTGTTCCTCGAGGCTCATCCACTTCCAATTCAACCCCAACCTCACATGCCGGCGGTTGCAATTGCTGCACTTAGCGACCAAAATCTCGGGCCATCACCATTGCCAACGCCAGTGTTGGTCAAAGCCACCAATCTCGAGATGATGTTTTGGCTAAGGCGTTTGGTGGACAAGAAAATTGTGGACAGAGCTTCAAGCTCGATTCAGGCAGCAACCACAATTAATTAAATGTTGCACGTATTAGCTGCTATCTATTTGACAATAACGTTGTATTGTAATAATATGTTTGTTTTAGTATGTATGCGATTAGCATGAAAAATATGTACCATGTATTTATTTAATTTGCTTGGAAGTTGAATAAAAAATTGGTCCAGCACGCCTTGTTGTAAACAGCAAATGCTGATGCCAATTGAACTTTGAATGTTGTAGCAGTACTAAGTTTTGTGCTTAAACATAATTAATTTCTTATACATATGTCAACACTTAAGTTGTGGTTACGGGCCATAGAGTAGATACCGGAGCTTCGGAAAGCCTTAGCATGGCACCTGGAGCGTAGAACTCGAGAGAGGGGAGAGGTTATGGCCAGACAACAATTTCTAGGAGCATTGATATGGACTTCATTGTTGGTCTTCCTAGGTCACCTCGGCGTATGGACTCCATTTGGGTCATTGTTGATCGTCTTACCAAGATGGCTCACTTTATTCCATTTAAGACCACTTACGTAGCTAGTGATCTTGCTAATATCTATGTCAAGGAAATTGTTCATCTTCATGGCATTTCTAAAACCATTATCTCGGATCACGATACCATGTTTGTTTCACACTTCTGGAAGAGCTTGCATCAGAATCTGGACACTGAACTAAACTTCAGCACTGCCTTCTACCCTCAAACTGATGGCTAATCTGAGAGGATGTAGGATCAAGGATACCGACTAGAGGGGGTTAACAGGAGTTTTTTAAAAATTCTTTTCTTCTAAATAATTTTCTACAATCTCAATTTAGCAAGAATATAAAGCACTTAAGCCTACACAAGTCTAGTCAAGAGAGAAACAATATTAGCTCTATATCAAGCAAATGATCACAATAATACTAACAAATAAGATCTAGAAGAAAATATAAGAGAGATGTACACAACCGATGTTTTACCGTGGTGCTCGGAAACTTGCTGGTTTTCCCTAATCCACGTTGAGGTTAGCCCGAACAAATCGGACCGGCTCCACAAATTAAGCTGAAACACCTCGAGTCCACTAGAGGTAGCTCTTCCCCGCTCTGGGTAGGTGAGCTCCAACCTTCACGCGAACGCCGGGTCTTCTCACAAACTCCTTTGAGAAGATCACCGATCCAACTCCGCCCAATTGTCCAGGTGCACAGCAAGCACCAAGAGTAATAAACCAGGGCTTCACTTGAATGCAAACAAGTGTCAAAGGATCAACTAATGAATACAATGTACTTTTTGCTCAACCACCTCAAATTGAATGCTGAAAGAGAAAAGGAGGTGTGGAGTGAATGCTCTATGCTCAAGAAATGTCCAATGAGTCTTTTCTTACTATCCTTGAGCAGTGGTACGAGTATTTATACACCTCACCAACCAAAACTAGACGTTTGGAACAAATTCCAGAAAATTCAAGGCGAGCAGAACTATCGCCAGCCAAAGGCCGGTAGTTCTGCTCCACCTCTGGCATGGCAGAACGGCTATGTCAAAGGCTCTGCAGTAGCCGTTGGAAAGTCGCGCGTGGTACTACCGCCATTATAAACTCCGGTACTACCGCTTTGCGGTAGTTCCGCAAAGTCGGCGTGGTATTACCGCTTGGGCCAGAGCCCAACTTGGCGCTCTCTGGAAAAAAGGCTCCGCTCTCCCCCGGAGCTTCCAGTTCCGGAAGTACCGCTCTATACTGTGGAACTACCGCTTCCAGGGCTAGTTCCAGCGTTGAAATTGTCGATACTTCTGATCCCGCAAAATCTCAAACCTCACTTGGAGGGTGCTCTCTGGAAAAAAGGCTCCGCTTGGACTTCGGAGCTTCCAGTCACCGGTAGTACCGATTTTGCCTGTGGAACTTCCGCTCTGCGATAGTTTCGACGTTGAAAACTGTGGTACTACCGCTTTTCGCACGAGCACGATTGGCTTTAAAACATATTTTTAAAGTATGCATGATCCTAGTTTGATCCCAATGGCACATAATTTTTACTATCAAGCTACTTGCCATGATCCCTCTTTATGGTACGATTATTTAGCCTATAATCTGGTTTTTCACCTTTTCTCCTAAGACCGGTAAAAGTAAAAAGGGATCATATTCTAAGTATACCTTTGTCTTGAGCCATTTTTGGTCTTCACATTTATCCTTTAGCTTGCATCTTGTCAACCACATATGGACTTAACCTTTAAACACTCATCAAACATGTTGGTCCCATATTCACATAAATTTATTAATTACCAAAACTATTTTTAGGGGCCTAGATGCTTTCAGAGGACTATTCACATATTGGAGCACATGTTGCATTCTTGTGTACTTGCATGGAAGGGCGGTTGGGAAAACCACCTATCACTCACAGAGTTCACTTATAATAACAATTTTCACTCTAGCATCGGCATGGCTCCCTTCGAGGCACTTTATGGTAAGCCTTGCCGCTACCGCCTCCATTGGGATAAGGTTGGAGAGAGAGGTTTACTTGATCCTTAGCTAACAGTGGTTGGAAGGAGTAGATTGAACTTATCAAGAACAATTTGCTTTCAGCCAAAATTCACTAGAAGAGTTACGCTGACCATTCCCATCGTCCATTGGAATTCAAAGTGGGTGATCAGGTTCTTTTGAGAGTCGCTCCGACCAAAGGTGTGGTTTGATTTGGGGCAAAAAGGAAAGCTGAACCCTCATTATGTTGGATCATTCCCCATTATTGAGCAGATTGGGAAGAATGCTTACCTTGTGATAACCATTTGAGCCTCACGCCCAAGGTAGCATGGCGACGGAATAAATTGGGCATCTTTTATGGGTAAAGTGTGTGACCTCTACATAGTGAAAACTATTCGAACAGCTATGCCCCACAGCCAGAGTGGGCGTGGGAACATACTCGAGTTAGTGTCTCTTTTACAAAAGAATCTTTGTGGTTAGGATAAAAACACGACGGGTGGATAGAACCCTAGTTTGATTCCCCCTATGTGGATAGAACCCAATGAGTATAATGGGTGAATAGAAACATTGTAACAAAATAGCATAAGATGGATGGAACATGTAATAGGTGGATGGAATTTACACTACTATTACTAATACATTCTTTCACACTCTTTACAAATATGGTTTGGTTAAAATGCTAAGTCTCAGGATTTCTACTTACTATAATTTAATCTTGGCATTTAGCAAATAAAATTATCTGAGCCTTCCTTTGTTAAGCCTTGAATCTATAATATTGCATTCTGTGTGTTAGCTCATGGAGCATGGTTGTTTGTGCTCACTCTCACTCACTAAAATAACTTAGAGCCATTGGATCAAGACCCGTACACCTACTATGCTGCGTCTAGACTACATGGAGAAGAAGATGGTGGAATCAAGGCTGTTCTCTAGTAGTGTCTCGTCCATATGTCCACTAAGTAGGCTTTGATGGTGATTGTGTTCACATCTATTATCCAAAACCTTGAATAATAGCTTGTACATGTTTCACCACTAGTCACTTGCCTATGGCATTGTGTTATCATCATCTTTGCTTTCCACTTCCACTTTGGGTTCTCTGAATGTATTATGTAGCCCGATCGGCTCACTATGTAAAATTTTACCCGGTATAGGTTATTTAAACTTTGTTATATAATATAAATGTCTGGTATAGTTCGATGCAATAAATCCAATCTGGGGCCCATAGTTAAAGGTCACGAGTGTTTTAGGTTCTCTACCAAGTGTTTTTGGCACTCGGGATCTTTCCACCGTGATAGGAGGAGGCCATTTCGCTTGCAGAATCTTCGTGTGCTTTTTCTCAAGTAGGTATTTGTGTTTGTGGTGTGGGTGTTGGGTTTGTCCTTGGATAGGATGTGACCAAGTCTAGAAGAAAGTATGACCGGATAGAAACGGTCATTAAGCAAGTAGAATGAGCCGACTACTAGCAATATTATATTATATTATCTGAATCGATCAACTTTGGAAGTTGCCTCACGTTTTCCCTTTTAAAATGTGTGCTAGCTAACTAACCTGACGTGGTCGTATATGGGCTTAGTAATTTGATTGATTTTTGTTTCACCATCAGGAATTGATGGTGACCACGTACTTTCATGATGGATGACACTACTTCTGATGTGATACGACTAGGCATCGAACAAGAAGACATTGAGCAGATTGCAACTGTTGTTTAGACTTAATTAAATATTTAAATGGGACGCGTCGCCGAGTTTTACCCCCACGCAACTAAACCTGCATCAATGTCATGCATGACAAACATCCAATAAATATTATCAAACTACCCTTTGTTTTCGTTAAATATATTGCGTAACCTTTTACCTGGCCACCACATTGTTGGGAGAGTTATCTACGCAAGACTGAGTCGAATCAATTAAATAGTCCATCGCTTGGCGATCCACGCACCATGAGAAGACAATTATAATCTGGTGAACCTTCAGGAGGAGGAAGCCCGCCGTCTTGACTTGTTCATAAACACACCTGCATGCAGACGCTGCAGAAAAGCTATATATATCCATGTATCCCCCACCATGGCCAACGCACAAGAACAACAGAGCTTAAACACATCCAGCTAACAAATAGACAGCATCTGTGGAAGAGCAAATGGCCTCCTCCACCTCCTACTTCCTTCTCCTCACTGCTATACTTGCATTGGTCTCATCGCAGGCCATTGCTTCCGATCCGAGCCCTCTCCAAGACTTCTGTGTCGTCGACAAGGACTCGCATGGTATGTGGTTCTTGAATCAGATTATATCTGGATTCTCAGTCTTGGCACTTGCAGCAGTTCTCAAGCGTATAAGCATGTTTCGAAATAACCTCTGACCTTTGTGCGTGTGTATATTACTGCTTCTTTCATGCAGTGTTTGTTAATGGATTCGTTTGCAAATACCCAAAGGATGTGAAAGCGGAGGACTTCTTCATGGCAGCCAAACTTGACATGCCTAGGGACACGAAGACGAGCAAGGTTGGGTCCAACGTCACGTTGATCAATGTCATGCGGATTCCTGGCCTTAACACACTAGGCATCTCCCTAGCGCGCATCGACTACGCGCCCTTAGGCGAGAACCCACCGCACACCCACCCTCGTGCCACGGAGATCCTCACCGTGCTTGAGGGCACACTCTATGTTGGCTTCGTCACGTCCAACCCAGACAACAAGCTCTTCTCCAAGGTGCTCAACAAAGGCGACGTGTTCGTGTTCCCTCAGGGGCTCATCCACTTCCAATTCAACCCCAACCCTCACATGCCAGCGGTTGCAATTGCTGCACTTAGCAGCCAAAATCCTGGGGCCATCACCATTGCCAACGCTGTGTTCGGATCAAAGCCACCAATCTCAGATGATGTTTTGGCTAAGGCGTTTCAGGTGGACAAGAAAACTGTGGACTGGCTCCAAGCTCAGTTCTGGGCAGACAACCACAATTAATTAAATGTTGCACGTATTAGCTGCTATCTATTTGACAATAACGTTGTATTGTAATAATATGTTTGTTCTTAGTACTATATATGCGATTAGCATGAAAAACATGTATCATGTATTGATTTAATTTGCTTGGAAGTTGAGTAAAATATTGGTCCAGCACGCCGTGTTGTAGACAGCAAATGCTGATGCCAGCTGAACTTTGTATGATGTAGCAGTATTATGTTTTGTGCTTAAACATAATTGATTTTTTGTAAATTTGTCAACACTTAAGTTGTGATTACGGGCCATAGAGTAGATACCGAAGCTTCGGAAAGCCTAAGCAGGGCGCCTGGAGCATCAAACACGAGAGAGGGGAGAGGTTACACGCCATATAGTAATTTCTGGGAGCGGCTAACAGTGCTATATGGTACAGAAACTACTTATTCATTTGTTTCAGGTGTAACGTATTCATTTCTAGCTTGGTTGGACTGACTAGGATATAAGGTAGAAGCGGCTAACAGTTCTATGAAGAAAATACTTGAGGGGGTTGGATTGGATTTTATGAAGTTAGAATTGGTTTTGGATTTTATGAAGTTAGAATTTGTTTTGGTCTTCCCTTAGTTGAGTTTGATCCCCTTATATAGTTGGATATCCATCCATTCCCACCTCTATTAATTAATAGCGTGACATGGCATCTCCCTCACCTCATGCTGGTGCTTGCTCCGTGCGACGTTATCCCTTGTGGGACCTAGCATCCTGACAAGACATGCCTTGTCTCCGTGGACCCTCTGCTCGTTGCCCTTACATCAACACAGCAGCCCTCTGCCCTCTTGACTCTGTTGAGGAACCGACGCTGGAGACCAGTCCGAGCGATTCCTCTGCTTAGAACAAGAACGAATCAATCACAGAATCACAGAATAATAGATTGAACACAGAGAGGTAGAGAGAACTCCTGGTCTTTCTTTATTGCTTTAGATTGCATCAGGGGTACATAATGAGGGGGGGTCTAGATCCCTATTTATAGTCTACGGTGGGGTGCCCAATTAGATCAGGACTCTGGATAGAGTCCAGATTTCCTAACACTCCCCCTTGGGCACTCACCCAACATGCTCATGCCTCGTCAAAACTCCATAAAAACCCAGTGGGAAAAATTTGGAGAAAGAGTACATGATACATGTGATGCTGCGATGCACGAATTGCCTCGTTAAAAACCTTGGTCGAGAAACTTCATGAAAACTCGTCAAGGGAAAAAGAGTACAATTCACCCAAATTAATTTAGTCTGCAAGACTTTATTTTTGGGTACTTAATCTTCATGATCAAGATTTATTAGCGGGCTTGTGAGAATTCTCCCCCTGAATTCTGCACTTCTCTAAGTCTCATCATTCCAATTCCACGCACGCACCTTTCAAAGCTAGATGCGGGGAGTGACTTAGTGAATAAATCTGCGAGATTTTCACATGACTTAGTATGCAGTACTTTAATCTCGTCCATCGTTTGCAATTCATGTGCATAGAAAAACTTGGGGTTGATATGCTTTGTGAGATGACTCTTCACATAGTCCGTTTGCACTTGTGCAACGCAAGCGGCATTATCTTCATAGATAATTGTGGGGGTTTGCACAATGTTCATCCCACATGACTGCTGGATGTGGTGAACCATTCGGCGGAGCTGAGCGCACTCGTGCGGCTTCATCTGATGCTATAATTTCGAGTGGTTCGTCGAAATAGCTACGAGTGCTTTGCTTAGACGATTTCCATGAAATTGCAGTTCCACCACACAGAATACATAGCCTGCTTGTGACTTAGCGGTATCGCGGTCCGACAGATACCCAAAGATCTGCATAGCCAATCAAGTTCAGATCTTGATTCTTTCGTAAAACAATCCGAGGTCTTTGCTACCTTGGAGGTATCGGAAAATGTCCTTTATGCCCCGCCAATGCCTTTTGGTGGGCTCTGCACTGCACCTTGCTAACAGTGTTCACGGCAAATGCAATATCCGGTCTAGTGCAGTTTGCTAAATACATGAGTGCTCCCACGCACTCAAGTATGGGAATTCGGTCCCAGACTTCCTCCCCTCTTCCCTAGGTCGAAAGGATCTTTTTCTTGCTGTAAAGACCTCACCGATCATCGGTACTTTCGAGGGAAATGCCTTCTCGAAGCCAAACCTTTCAAGCACCTTCGGGTGTAGGTCGATGATGTACCAAGATTCCTTCGAGGACATGCTCAAGCTGCGAGCCTAAGCAAAACTTGGTCTTGCCCAAATCTTTCATTTCAAATTCGACTCAAGCGGGAGCTTGCTTCTTTTATGTCTTCGATCGTCCCGATGATATTCAGATCATCTACATACACAGAGATTATACGAGAATGCATTCAGGATCGCCGTATAAATACACAAGGACAGTCTTCATTGTTCGTGTAGCCTTTCTTGCAGAGAAAGTCGCTCAGCGATTATACCACATTCTTCCAGATTGTTTCATCCATACAGGTGACTTTCTCGAGTTTCACACTGCATGATTTCTATTTGCTCTGTCTTGGTTCGGGAGAGGGATTCCTTCAGAGACTTTCATATAAATCTCCGAATCCAAGTTACCGTAAAGGTATGCAGTCACAACATCCATCAATTTCATTTCCAAGTTCAAGTTCATCACATTGAGATCAAGTATCTAAAGGTAATTCCACTCATGACTGGGAGTAGGTTTCTTCATAATCAACTCCAGACGTTGAGTGAAACCTTGGGCTACCAGCCTTGCTTTGTATCTCACTACTTCATTTCTTTCATTTCTCTTTCGAACAAATACCCACTTGTGCCCAACGGGTGTATGTGGGGAGGCGTGCGACATACGGAGCCCAAACACCTCTCTTTTGTTCAGAGATAGCAATTCGATTACTCGCCTTCTTCTAATCTTCCCAATCTGATCTTTTCTTACATTCAATGAGCGATGCAGGCTCGGGATCAAGATCGATGATGGTGGCAATTTTCTTTTATGAAGTAGATATCGATATTAGCCGTTGTCCTATTCAGGGACTCTCCCGTGTGCACATAATTTATAGCTATTTCTTCATGAGTTGCTTCTTCTGGAGCGATTGCTTCTGCTAGAGCTTTACCTTGCGCATCGCTTCTTTCAATTGCGGTGGCAAGTCCCTTTAGTTTTTCGGCTCCGATGTGTGCGCACACATCCATGCCGATGGGGATGTTCAGATCCGGTATGCCCTTTTTCTGAAGGTGTCATACTTGTGCCAGGTCTCAACTGGCTCCCCTTCTCATTCTGGGGGACTTCAATGATCGGCTGTGATAAATCCCTCTTATCCTTTTTCACCAGGCGTCCCCGGTTACTAAGGATTCGAGGAACCGGAGTTCTCGTCCTCATTTTTTTTTCTCTGAGGCCTCTGGACGAGATTAGGGATACCTTCTGCTTTCTTTGGTATTTCAACCCTCTCCGGTGCATGCAGGCACATGCGACTTAGTCACGCTCTTCAAATCACTAAAGTGATCAGGCAGCTGATTCGCTAATGCTTGCAAATCTATTTTGTCTTCTGGACTTCTATTGTCTTCTAGACTTCTCTTGTCTTCTAGACTTCTCTAGTGCGCGGGTCATCTGCATGGATTCCCCAGGTTTGCCACATAATTTCCCGACATTCATCATCAAGGGGTTGATTTCCTCCCCCTAATGTTGGGAAATTTTCGGTGGTGACACTTGCACTAGTTGCATAGGTGAGTGGATGTTATAGGCCGAAGGTCTAAGGTTGATGAGATTCGCTGCATGAAGGATTGCGTGTCCCCAACATGTAGTTGGCAAATTACTTTTATGCAAGAGGGGTCGGGCAATAAATTTAATTCTTTTGATTAAAGCCTCTGCCAAACCGTTCTGGGTATGGACATGCGGTACCAAGTGCTCAACTGCAATTCCCATCGCCATGCAATAATCATCAAATGCCTTTAAAGTAAATTCCCCGGCGTTGTCTATTCGGATAGACTTGATATGATGATTTGGAAACACATTTCTGATGCGAATGATCTGCGAGATCAATTTTGCAAAGGCGTGGTTTCTTGTGGACAACAAACCCACATATGACCACTTCGATGAAGCGCCAATGAGCACCATGAAATATTTAAATGGCCCCGAGATGGGCTGAATGGGACCACAAATGTCTTCTGGATGCGTTCAGAATGCGAGGACTTCATCCTTCACTTTGAGTGGAGGGTCTAGTTATTAGTTTCCGTGGCACATGCAGGGCACACAAAATCTTCATGATTCGGAAATTCTTCACATTAATATTATGCCTATGCGAGTTATTTATTATGTTTCTCATCATCCTAAGACTTGGGTGGCCTAATCATCATGCCGAGACGAGAAGAGTGTAGAGCTTCTAAACACTGCTTTTGAGCGATTACGCTGCAGGCGCCTTAATGTGGTATAATATAGCCCAGTTTCAAGTGAAGGAAGTTTTTCTAATATTCTTTTGTCATTCTCTTCGCGCTTCATGATGAGCAGGTATTCATTACCGTACTCTTCTTCAGTCTCAACGTGGAAACCATTTGCGCGGATATTCTTAAAACTTAGGAGAGTTCTAGTCGATTCTGGGTACAATAAGTCTTCTTCAATGACCAAAGTTGTGCCCATTGTGGCTCTTCCTGAACCAATTATACATGCATCGCTTCTGGCGATTGTCGTAAGGCGGCTAGTGCTCTTACGAATTGACTAAAAATACTCAATCTCTCTTAAGATGATATGCATTGTGCCGCTGCTAGCTAAGCACACTTCCTTCGTATGGCACTACACGTGTTCTAATATAGGGTATTTATTAACATGTATGAGAAGGCAATCAACACATAAATAAAATACTTCAATATCAGAACATATCATGCCATCATAAACTGAATAAATGAATGAATTCTTCACATATCATCCAACCATCACGAGAAAATAACAATTCTTAAGTACCATCCATGCAAATTCTAACATATTCTTCCACACAAAATAAATGACAATTAAAGTCGAAATGCATTCAGTGCACTAGACTTCTTCTGCTATTTTTTTTCGGGTTTACATTCTCTTCAAGAGAAATTATAACATTGGCTGCTTCTAGGTCGAGAGGGGGTGCTGCTGCCTGGATGGTCTAAACCTCCATTAACGCGGGCAGCTGCTCGGAACTCTCCCCCTCAACCGATGCAAAGTGGGCTTCATGCTGCCCTTTGCCATCCCGTTTTGGCTTGCTAGCCTTATTCTCATGTGGAGCGTCTGATTTGCCTTTCTGGGCGGTGGTCTTACCCTTCCTTCCCCTTCTTTTCATTAAGAGCTTTCGCACCTTGTAGCTCCCGGCGTTGGCTTCACGGCCAGCGGAGCTCCCAGTTGGCTAAGTGACGTGGTTCTTGTAGAGAACTTCGTCCTAAGCCTCCGCAACCTACATCATATCAATCAATTTTGCATATTCCTTATAGCCGTCATGACGATAATTATATGCGGATTGCACTGCATTGGAGTGGAAGGTGGGTATGGTTCTTTCGATCTTCTACTTGTCTATGATCTACTTGCCACAGAGTTGAAGATTAGTACAAATCCTGTGCAAGGCAGAATTGTACTCCCCGACCGTCTTAAAGTCGACAAACCTCAGTCTGATCCACTCTTACTCTTCTTGAGGAAGAATGATGTACTTTAGTCTCTCAAACCGCTTCTTGAGTGCGGTCTAGAGTGATAGCGCGCTCTTTTCTGCCATATACTCATTCTGGAGAGTGAGGCAGAGGTGGTGCCTGAGAAAACGAAGTGCCTGATCATTCTCCTCAGGTGTGTGTTGAGTGTCATTCAATCCACTAATCCAAATAGCAGCGCGGAGCTTCATGGCTCCAAGCACAATATCGACATCGGATGCCTATGTCAGATAGTTTTGACCATGCTGGGCCAGCTCCTCGAACTCCTAGTTCATGAAGCTAGTCATATAAATGTGTATAAGTCTACTGCTGGTAGACTTGCATGGAATAATTCACTGCGGGTAAATAAATGGTACAAAAGGTTCTCGCAATGTTCCAGATTTTTCTATGCATTTTCTATAATTTTACTGCTAATTTCAGTGATTAAAGCAATTTAAACAATTACAATTAACCAAAAACAGTAAATAAATATAGAAAACACAGAGAATAATAATGGCATAAATTAATAAGCTTCAAATGCTAAAATATGAAATTTCAGCAAATTCTGCAATTCCTGGGGGTTTCTACGCAAATTTTCAATTCAGAGAAAAATTCGCGCAATTTTTTGATTTACCGAGGGGTTTTCTGCAAAATTCTGGACCCGCTCGTAAATTTAAGGGCTTATTCGCAATTTTCAGAATTACGAGGCTTTCCCTGTCATATTTCGGGACTCAAAAGTAAAACCCGAGGGCTCCTCGGCAATTTCTAGCATTTTCGGGCCTTTTTCGCAAAATATCCAGCGTCGGCCCGCTCCCCTCTTCTCCCCTTTTTTTTCCTTTCCCCCCTTTTTTTTCAGCCCGGCTCAAACGGCCTTCTCGGCCTGGCGGCCCGCTCGGCCGGCTACCTCGGCCTGCTTCGGCCGAATGGCCCATGTGGCCGGCCCGCCCGTCTGGCTTAAATAGCCCACCCGGCCATCTCCAACCTCACGGGTAGGGTTTCCCCTTCTCGTTCCTTCCGTGGCGGCGGCGCCCGGTTCAAACCCGAGCGGAGGCAGCGGCTGCGGGGCGCAAGGCACGGAGGCGGGCGTGCGGGGCACACGGCCGGTGGCTTCAACGGCCTGGGCTGTCGGCTCGGCGCGCGGGATGGGCGCAAGGCGGCGCGCGCGCCATTCGGGCGGGGCCGGCGCGAGGCGGCGGTGGCGGCATTCGGGCGGCGGAGCGCGCGAGGTGGCGGCGCAAAGAGCGGCGGTGAGGCGGCGCTCGTCGCGGAGCGGCGGCGCGTCGCGAACTGCGGCGCTCGTGCGGGCGGCGACGCGCATGCGGCGGAGCCACCGAGGCCGGCTTCGAGCGCGAAACCAGCGTTGCCGCTTCGGGCGCTGGCCCATGCAGGGGCGACGGCTGCCGGAGTGCGGGCTGAGGCAGCCGGTGGCGCGGAGGCCAAGATGGGGCGGTGTGACCGGCGGCGGCGGTGCCATGCGGGGCCCAACAATGGCGATGAATCCAAAGCGCCGTTTCGTGTGTCGCGTCGGGCGCGGTCCTTGAGCAGCTACCTTGGGCGATGGCGGCGGCGTGCATGCGAGCACGATGGCACCTCGAGCTCCACGGCCGGCGCCATCGGCGCGCATGCGGTGCGGCGGCGCCTCATGCGAGAGGCGCTGGGCGGCGGCGCGGCCAGCGACGGCAGCGGCGGCGCGTCAATTTCTCTTTTTCCTTTTGTGCGGAGCCATGCAATTCAATTTCTTCATGCGCGGGACTGAAGAAAATCAATCTCTTTTCTCATACAATAATCTTGCATAATCAAACAAAACCATGCAAAACTTCCGTTTTCAATCTACGATGCAATCAACATCTACCCCGTTTCGCAATCTACCGATCGACATTGTGCCGGCGATTTCAGATCTGCTCGCGGTAGATTGGGGCGGATTTGCATCATTCTTATCTACAGTGCAATCAACATCTACCCTGTTTCACAATCTATCGATCGGCATTGTGCCGGCGACTTCAAGTCTGCTCGCGGTAGATTAGGGCGGATTTGCATCGTAGAGATTCAATCTAGAACGTGAAAAGAAAATACAGATTCAAAAGCGATCTAGAAAATTCAATCTGTGCTTCGATGATTACCTCGTTCACCGGAGCGAAGTCGTGCTGATAACGTGTTGAGGAACCGACGCTGGAGACCAGTCCGAGCGATTCCTCTACTTAGAACAAGAACGAATGAATCACAGAATCACAGAATAATAGATTGAACACAGAGAGGTAGAGAGAACTCCTGGTCTTTCTTTATTGCTTTAGATTGCATCAGGGGTACATAATGAGGGGGGTCTAGATCCCTATTTATAGTCTACGGTGGGGTGCCCAATTAGATCAGGACTCTGGATAGAGTCCAGATTTCCTAACAGACTCCACCAGATGTGCACACGCATTGCAATGTTCTTTCTACTCGACGTGACAACTAGCAGCTCCTCTGCTCTTCACGTTGTCCTCACAAGAACTGTTGGAGAGAGAATAGAGTCAAAACACAAGCACACTCTTTTTTCTCTGGAGCCAAACCGCTCTACTCTCTTCGTTGCTAACTCCGATCATCTCGATCGTTTTCTCTACGCTACTTCTCGATACAAAGCATTGCGAAGCCTTTTAAAGACTACGCACGGCCTCTCTTGGCTGACTCCGTTTCTTACGCGTATATGGACACGGACTAGGAACAACTCGTGTACGTACACGGTAAAGACGCGTACACATATACGAACTCATATGAACTAAACAAGATTACTAATTCTAACAATCACCTCCTTAATCTTGTTTCTCTATCTTGATCACGCTGATCTTCTCTCTTGCTTCTGCTTCTTCCTTTTACCTGTACTCCCTTGTGCCGTTCATTCCTGAACCGTCACCACCCTACCGCTTGCGCTTGCTCCATCCTGAGCCTTGCACAATTGGACGCTTGCCACATCTCACACCTGGACTGATCTCGTCCTTCCTTGCACGCTTGCCTGGGCTGGAGCACCTGCTCCCATAGCCGCCTTGGCTTTGCCATTACCTGAGCCTCCCACTCCTCTCTCTTGGACCAAGTCTGTCCACTTTCCCACGTACACCTTAGCTGAGGCTACATCGCCCCTAACTATCTCCAACACTTCCAGCATTTCCTTTGCAAAACCACAGAAAACTGCACCAACCTGTACTCCAAGTCTTCCTCTTGGATCTTGTGGACTTTTTCCACATAGAGGCCCACCGCCTTGACTTCCTATGTTAGCTGCACCTGCATGTGCGCCTCATGTGCCTCCCAAGCCAGCTACGTGCGTACGACGCATGTGGCCCACAGGCGAAACCACTGCATCCCGCTCTTGCTGCATGCACTGCATCTCCACGAGATCCGCCTTCTTCACCAACCGAGCTAGCAGTGCCTAGACCACCCGAGTCACTACAACTTCCCCAGCTGCATGCACATGGGACCCACCCACTGCATGCGTGTGGGCTTCATGTCTTCTACTTCCAGCAATATTCATTAGTGCACTTGTCTCATGCACAATTCCTCTCGATGCCTTCGAGCTATACGAACTCCATCTCGTATGACATCACCAAAGTCTTCTACTTTGCTATCTTGTCTCATGTAGCCCTCTGCGTGTCCTGCATGCGCATCTGCACCAGCAGCTTGCGCTCCATGGGCGTGGGGCCTGCCTAGACCTAACACATCGCTGAGCCAGCTGTGTGCATGCTACCTGCATGCGTGTGTGTGCCTCCATGTCACCCTTGGGATCCGACGTCTGGACCTCCTGCATGCACATTGGGTTCACCGCTTGGCTCCTCCAGGCTGCTCTTCAAACAAACCGATTTACAAGTTTTCAAAGAAATCTTGTACAACCGATTTAGAGATCTTCTTACCTTCATTAATAGATCTTTGTTCTTGTCATACACACACAAGAACTCAGCCTGCAACACCACCCTGCACCCTCTTTCTGTCATCTACCCAGGACTGAGTATGTTGTTGCACAGACTTGGTATATTGTAAATCCTTATCAACACCTTCTTATCTCCATTCTTGCATTGCAACATCTTCGTCCCTTTGCCTCTTATCTCCACCGTGGAGCCATTGCCAAACTTCTCGTTGCCCCAAATCTTCTCGTCGAGCTCACGAAACATGGAGTGATCTCCCATGATGTGGTTGCTTGCTCCATTGTCCAAGTACCACTAATCTGTGTGATCGTGGCTACTTTCCTTTGTGCGTAGTTTTCGAACTATGTTCTCCTCGTTCAGTATCACCACGACCGACGCCTTTTCAGCATATGTGAAAGCGGAGGACTTCTTCATGGCAGCCAAACTTGACATGCCTAGGGACACGAAGACGAGCAAGGTTGGGTCCAACGTCACCTTGATCAATGTCATGCGGATTCCTGGCCTTAACACACTAGGCATCTCCCTAGCGCGCATCGACTACGCGCCCTTAGGCGAGAACCCACCGCACACCCACCCTCGTGCCACGGAGATCCTCACCGTGCTTGAGGGCACACTCTATGTTGGCTTCGTCACGTCCAACCCAGACAACAAGCTCTTCTCCAAGGTGCTCAACAAAGGCGACGTGTTCGTGTTCCTCGAGGGCTCATCCACTTCCAATTCAACCCCAACCCTCACATGCGGCGGTTGCAATTGCTGCACTTAGCAGCCAAAATCCTGGGGCCATCACCATTGCCAACGCTGTGTTCGGGTCAAAGCCACCAATCTCAGATGATGTTTTGGCTAAGGCGTTTCAGGTGGACAAGAAAATTGTGGACAGGCTTCAAGCTCAGTTCTGGGCAGGCAACCACAATTAATTAAATGTTGCACGTATTAGCTGCTATCTATTTGACAATAACGTTGTATTGTAATAATATGTTTGTTTTAGTATGTATGCGATTAGCATGAAAAATATGTACCATGTATTTATTTAATTTGCTTGGAAGTTGAATAAAAAATTGGTCCAGCACGCCTTGTTGTAAACAGCAAATGCTGATGCCAACTGAACTTTGAATGTTGTAGCAGTACTAAGTTTTGTGCTTAAACATAATTAATTTCTTATACATATGTCAACACTTAAGTTGTGGTTACGGGCCATAGAGTAGATACCGGAGCTTCGGAAAGCCTTAGCATGGCACCTGGAGCGTAGAACTCGAGAGAGGGGAGAGGTTATGGCCAGACAACAATTTCTGGGAGCATTGATATGGACTTCATTGTTGGTCTTCCTAGGTCACCTCGGCGTATGGACTCCATTTGGGTCATTGTTGATCGTCTTACCAAGATGGCTCACTTTATTCCATTTAAGACCACTTACGTAGCTAGTGATCTTGCTAATATCTATGTCAAGGAAATTGTTCATCTTCATGGCATTTCTAAAACCATTATCTCGGATCACGATACCATGTTTGTTTCACACTTCTGGAAGAGCTTGCATCAGAATCTGGACACTGAACTAAACTTCAGCACTGCCTTCTACCCTCAAACTGATGGCTGATCTGAGAGGATGTAGGATCAAGGATACCGACTAGAGGGGGTTAACAGGAGTTTTTTTTTAAAATTCTTTTCTTCTAAATAATTTTCTACAATCTCAATTTAGCAAGAATATAAAGCACTTAAGCCTACACAAGTCTAGTCAAGAGAGAAACAATATTAGCTCTATATCAAGCAAATGATCACAATAATACTAACAAATAAGATCTAGAAGAAAATATAAGAGAGATGTACACAACCGATGTTTTACCGTGGTGCTCGGAAACTTGCTGGTTTTCCCTAATCCACGTTGAGGTTAGCCCGAACAAATCGGACCGGCTCCACAAATTAAGCTGAAACACCTCGAGTCCACTAGAGGTAGCTCTTCCCCGCTCTGGGTAGGTGAGCTCCAACCTTCACGCGAACGCCGGGTCTTCTCACAAACTCCTTTGAGAAGATCACCGATCCAACTCCGCCCAATTGTCCAGGTGCACAGCAAGCACCAAGAGTAATAAACCAGGGCTTCACTTGAATGCAAACAAGTGTCAAAGGATCAACTAATGAATACAATGTACTTTTTGCTCAACCACCTCAAATTGAATGCTGAAAGAGAAAAGGAGGTGTGGAGTGAATGCTCTATGCTCAAGAAATGTCCAATGAGTCTTTTCTTACTATCCTTGAGCAGTGGTACGAGTATTTATACACCTCACCAACCAAAACTAGACGTTTGGAACAAATTCCAGAAAATTCAAGGTGAGCAGAACTATCGCCAGCCAAAGGCCGGTAGTTCTGCTCCACCTCTGGCATGGCAGAACGGCTATGTCAAAGGCTCTGCAGTAGCCGTTGGAAAGTCACGCGTGGTACTACCGCCGTTATAAACTCCGGTACTACCGCTTTGCGGTAGTTCCGCAAAGTCGGCGCGGTATTACCGCTTGGGCCAGAGCCCAACTTGGCGCTCTCTGGAAAAAAGGCTCCGCTCTCCCCCGGAGCTTCCAGTTCCGGAAGTACCGCTCTATACTGTGGAACTACCGCTTCCAGGGCTAGTTCCAGCGTTGAAATTGCCGATACTTCTGATCCCGCAAAATCTCAAACCTCACTTGGAGGGTGCTCTCTGGAAAAAAGGCTCCGCTTGGACTTCGGAGCTTCCAGTCACCGGTAGTACCGATTTTGCCTGTGGAACTTCCGCTCTACGATAGTTTCGACGTTGAAAACTGTGGTACTACCGCTTTTCCAGACAGAGCACAGATTGGCTTTTAAAACATATTTTTAAAGTATGCATGATCCTAGTTTGATCCCAATGGCACATAATTTTTACTATCAAGCTACTTGCCATGATCCCTCTTTATGGTACGATTATTTAGCCTATAATCTGGTTTTTCACCTTTTCTCCTAAGACCGGTAAAAGTAAAAAGGGATCATATTCTAAGTATACCTTTGTCTTGAGCCATTTTTGGTCTTCACATTTATCCTTTAGCTTGCATCTTGTCAACCACATATGGACTTAACCTTTAAACACTCATCAAACATGTTGGTCCCATATTCACATAAATTTATTAATTACCAAAACTATTTTTAGGGGCCTAGATGCTTTCAGAGGACTATTCACATATTGGAGCACATGTTGCATTCTTGTGTACTTGCATGGAAGGGCGGTTGGGAAAACCACCTATCACTCACAGAGTTCACTTATAATAACAATTTTCACTCTAGCATCGGCATGGCTCCCTTCGAGGCACTTTATGGTAAGCCTTGCCGCTACCGCCTCCATTGGGATAAGGTTGGAGAGAGAGGTTTACTTGATCCTTAGCTAACAGTGGTTGGAAGGAGTAGATTGAACTTATCAAGAACAATTTGCTTTCAGCCAAAATTCACTAGAAGAGTTACGCTGACCATTCCCATCGTCCATTGGAATTCAAAGTGGGTGATCAGGTTCTTTTGAGAGTCGCTCCGACCAAAGGTGTGGTTTGATTTGGGGCAAAAAGGAAAGCTGAACCCTCATTATGTTGGATCATTCCCCATTATTGAGCAGATTGGGAAGAATGCTTACCTTGTGATAACCATTTGAGCCTCACGCCCAAGGTAGCATGGCGACGGAATAAATTGGGCATCTTTTATGGGTAAAGTGTGTGACCTCTACATAGTGAAAACTATTCGAACAGCTATGCCCCACAACCAGAGGGCGTGGGAACATACTCGAGTTAGTGTCTCTTTTACAAAAGAATCTTTGTGGTTAGGATAAAAACACGACGGGTGGATAGAACCCTAGTTTGATTCCCCCTATGTGGATAGAACCCAATGAGTATAATGGGTGAATAGAAACATTGTAACAAAATAGCATAAGATGGATGGAACATGTAATAGGTGGATGGAATTTACACTACTATTACTAATACATTCTTTCACACTCTTTACAAATATGGTTTGGTTAAAATGCTAAGTCTCAGGATTTCTACTTACTATAATTTAATCTTGGCATTTAGCAAATAAAATTATCTGAGCCTTCCTTTGTTAAGCCTTGAATCTATAATATTGCATTCGTGTGTTAGCTCATGGAGCATGGTTGTTTGTGCTCACTCTCACTCACTAAAATAACTTAGAGCCATTGGATCAAGACCCGTACACCTACTATGCTGCGTCTAGACTACATGGAGAAGAAGATGGTGGAATCAAGGCTGTTCTCTAGTAGTGTCTCGTCCATATGTCCACTAAGTAGGCTTTGATGGTGATTGTGTTCACATCTATTATCCAAAACCTTGAATAATAGCTTGTACATGTTTCACCACTAGTCACTTGCCTATGGCATTGTGTTATCATCATCTTTGCTTTCCACTTCCACTTTGGGTTCTCTGTAATGTATTATGTAGCCTGATCGGCTCACTATGTAAAATTTTACCCGGTATAGGTTATTTAAACTTTGTTATATAATATAAATGTCTGGTATAGTTCGATGCAATAAATCCAATCTGGGGGCCCATAGTTAAAGGCCGCCGAGTGTTTTAGGTTCTCTACCAAGTGTTTTTTTGGCACTCGGGATCTTTCCAGCCGTGATAGGAGGAGGCCATTTCGTTTGCAGAATCTTCTGTGTGCTTTTTCTCAAGTAGGTATTTGTGTTTGTGGTGTGGGTGTTGGGTTTGTCCTTGGATAGGATGTGACCAAGTCTAGAAGAAAGTATGACCGGATAGAAACGGTCATTAAGCAAGTAGAATGAGCCGACTACTAGCAATATTATATTATATTATCTGGAATCGATCAACTTTGGAAGTTGCCTCACGTTTTCCCTTTTAAAATGTGTGCTAGCTAACTAACCTGACGTGGTCGTATATGGGCTTAGTAATTTGGATTGATTTTTGTTTCACCATCAGGAATTGATGGTGACCACGTACTTTCATGATGGATGACACTACTTCTGATGTGATACGACTAGGCATCGAACAAGAAGACATTGAGCAGATTGCAACTGTTGTTTAGACTTAATTAAATATTTAAATGGGACGCGTCGCCGAGTTTTACCCCCACGCAACTAAACCTGCATCAATGTCATGCATGACAAACATCCAATAAATATTATCAAACTACCCTTTGTTTTCGTTAAATATATTGCGTAACCTTTTACCTGGCCACCACATTGTTGGGAGAGTTATCTACGCAAGACTGAGTCGAATCAATTAAATAGTCCATCGCTTGGCGATCCACGCACCATGAGAAGACAATTATAATCTGGTGAACCTTCAGGAGGAGGAAGCCCGCCGTCTTGACTTGTTCATAAACACACCTGCATGCAGACGCTGCAGAAAAGCTATATATATCCATGTATCCCCCACCATGGCCAACGCACAAGAACAACAGAGCTTAAACACATCCAGCTAACAAATAGACAGCATCTGTGGAAGAGCAAATGGCCTCCTCCACCTCCTACTTCCTTCTCCTCACTGCTATACTTGCATTGGTCTCATCGCAGGCCATTGCTTCCGATCCGAGCCCTCTCCAAGACTTCTGTGTCGTCGACAAGGACTCGCATGGTATGTGGTTCTTGAATCAGATTATATCTGGATTCTCAGTCTTGGCACTTGCAGCAGTTCTCAAGCGTATAAGCATGTTTCGAAATAACCTCTGACCTTTGTGCGTGTGTATATTACTGCTTCTTTCATGCAGTGTTTGTTAATGGATTCGTTTGCAAATACCCAAAGGATGTGAAAGCGGAGGACTTCTTCATGGCAGCCAAACTTGACATGCCTAGGGACACGAAGACGAGCAAGGTTGGGTCCAACGTCACGTTGATCAATGTCATGCGGATTCCTGGCCTTAACACACTAGGCATCTCCCTAGCGCGCATCGACTACACGCCCTTAGGCGAGAACCCACCGCACACCCACCCTCGTGCCACGGAGATCCTCACCGTGCTTGAGGGCACACTCTATGTTGGCTTCGTCACGTCCAACCCAGACAACAAGCTCTTCTCCAAGGTGCTCAACAAAGGCGACGTGTTCGTGTTCCCTCAGGGGCTCATCCACTTCCAATTCAACCCCAACCCTCACATGCCAGCAATTGCAATTGCTGCACTTAGCAGCCAAAATCCTGGGGCCATCACCATTGCCAACGCTGTGTTCGGATCAAAGCCACCAATCTCAGATGATGTTTTGGCTAAGGCGTTTCAGGTGGACAAGAAAACTGTGGACTGGCTCCAAGCTCAGTTCTGGGCAGACAACCACAATTAATTAAATGTTGCACGTATTAGCTGCTATCTATTTGACAATAACGTTGTATTGTAATAATATGTTTGTTCTTAGTACTATATATGCGATTAGCATGAAAAACATGTATCATGTATTGATTTAATTTGCTTGGAAGTTGAGTAAAATATTGGTCCAGCACGCCGTGTTGTAGACAGCAAATGCTGATGCCAGCTGAACTTTGTATGATGTAGCAGTATTATGTTTTGTGCTTAAACATAATTGATTTTTTGTAAATTTGTCAACACTTAAGTTGTGGTTACGGGCCATAGAGTAGATACCGGAGCTTCGGAAAGCCTAAGCATGGCACCTAGAGCATAGAACTCGAGAGAGGGGAGAGGTTACGCGCGTAGAGTAATTTCTGGGAGCGGTTAACAGTGCTATATGATACAGAAACTAATTATTCATTTGGTTCTGGTGTAACGTATTCATTTCTAGCTTGGTTAATAGTGTAGCTCATTTGTTTGGATCTTGGCTTAAAAGTTTCTCTTTGAAGCTTAGACATCAAATATTAATTGGGGTTGCAGCTCTTTGTTGGGCGATATGGTTGAGTAGGAATGATGCTATTTTCAAAAAAATTACATCTCACTCATTTTTGCAGGTAATTTTCAGGGGAACGCATTGGATCAATCAGTGGTCGCAGTTATCTAAAGAGGAAGAGAGGGCTTCACTGAATGGAGGGTGTCACATCCTGGAAAAGGTGGTGATGGAGTTCTTTTGCAAGTTTGGATGGAGTAGAAGGCATAGGATTGCGAATTAAGTCTTTTGATGTAATGGTGTTTTAAAACTTGTATCACCGTTTGGTGAAGAGTGGTCTTAGTGCTATTTGTGGGTGTCGTAAATGGCTGTACTCATTCACTTGTGAATGTTGGAAGCCGGAATGTTTATTCCTTTATCTAAAAAAAATTTCTAGCTTGGTTGGACTGACTAGGATATAAGGTAGAAGCGGCTAACAGTTCTATGAAGAAAATACTTGAGGGGATTGGATTGGATTTTACGAAGTTAGAATTGGTTTTGGATTGGACTGGATTTTACGAAGTTAAAATTGGTTTTGGATTGGACAATGGCCCTTCCCTTAGTTGAGTTTGATCCACTTATATAGTTGGATATCCATCCATTCCCACCTGTATTAATTAATAGCGTGACATGGCTATACATGTATAAACATAATTTGTATTGTTAAGTTTTCAACTAACAATAGCTAGCTCCGTACACTAATACAGAAAGCCTAATACTAGACAGCCAATCACAGACGGTTTGACAAAACCGTCTGTGACCAATACTAACACAGACGGTTTTGATTTGGACACCGTCTGTATTGGCAGCGTCGGAGAAAATGAGTATCACGGATGGTTCTTACCGATGAACCGTCTATGATACTTCGGTATCACAGATGGTCTGTATTAAAAGCCGTCTGTGATAATCCCAGATTATCACAGACGGTTTTAAATACAAAACCGTCTGTGATAAGCTGGTTATCACAGACGGTTTTGAACAAAAAACTGTCTGTGATAATGCTCACTAGGCATTTATTGTGCTGCTCAGACCACATCTGTCTTCATTTCGATCCAGATCTAGCTGGTGCTTTACTCTTTCGCTCAGGAGGCTAGCTTGGCGATTTCAGGCCAGTTAATTTGGTGGGAGGAGGCGGATATTGAGCTTTGAAGATTTATACTTTCCTGGTTGCTCTAGATATGGTTAGTAATGAATTTTATTTTTTCTTTGCATGCATTACAATTTAAATCTAAGTAATTGGTGATCAGTGTTATTAATGGAAGATGGTTTGCAAAATTGTTAGTTATATAATAGCTGTTGTGTTTATAATATGTATTGAGGTAGCAAATTAAGCCTCAATATAATACATGTGGCCGGTATATATGTAGTAATAATTAGTTAATTTAATTTTTAATACTAAGTTGTTATATATGTACGTAACGTAGGACCGAAGCTAGATGTATGCCACGAGCCGTGTGAGTGAAGAGTACATTAATGACTTAATTTGATCTGCTTATTTCAGAGGGCATGGCTAGCAGTTACTGAGGCTAGCCAATAAACAGAATAAGATTTAGGGGTAGAAAAGCATATCACAGACGGGTTTTAACTAAAAACCGTCTGTGATAGACGATAATCACAGACGGTTTGTAAGTAAAAACCGCCTGTGATTATAACCTATCATAGACGGTTTTTAGTTAAAAACCGTCTGTGATAATCAGCTATCACAGACGATTCGTAGTTAAAAACCGTCTGTGATATTGATATATCACAGATGGTTCGACAACCGTCTGTGATACCATTCGATTATCACTGACCCATAAATTCAGACGGTTCAGAAAACCGTCTGTGATGACGGTTCTTAACCATCTGTAATGCAGTTTTCTGTAGTAGTGGTACTTATAGTTTAATGATTAAATTATGATGCTCCCATATATGCAAAGTTCTTTTCGCCATTATAATTTGGAAGAAAACCTTTTTCATCTGACAATACTTTAAAGCACACACTGATATGATATTGGAAATATTAGAAAAATCCAAAAAATACTAACTTAATCTCCAGAAATAATGAAGCAGCCAACATGCATGCCGCACGCTGCAGTAGGACTTGAACCCTAAACCTCAACAATGTCAACTCTTGGTAAGAACTAAGTACTTAATTATTTCACTATGGCCGGCCGTGCGTGCATCATGAAGTCTTAGTACCATGAAAAATTCTCGTGTTTGAGTGCACCATGAAAACAAATCGGAGATGAAACTACCGAAAAAAGTTAATTTAGAGTGTCCTAACATTAGGCATCTTCAAAATGAAGATCAAATAAACAATTCTAATCAAAGGGTGGCTAGCTGTCGTCTATCACCCTCTCACATGGTACATCTTGATTTCTAGTAATAGAAATCCTCTTTTAAAAGAGAAACGTAAAGCTGATATCTTGTTAATATACTGAATATATAGTGATCAAATTCTGCTGCAGCAATTGCAATCTACTTCCTTCTAACCATCACCTTTGTGGTAGACAAAAGACATGAAGCCTAGCCGAAATTCAATCCATGTATGATAATTAAGTTTGGACCTTAATTGATCCACCCGATGGTGTAAAAATCATTGAGTGCACGTGGGTTTTTAAGAAAAAGATAGACATGGATGGAAATGTTCATATCTATAAAGCACGATTGGTGGCGAAGGGTTTCAAACAGATTCAAGGTGTTGATTATGATGAAACCTTCTCGCCCGTCGCTATGCTTAAGTCTGTCCGAATCATTCTAGCTATTGCTGCATATTTCGATTATGAGATATGGCAGATGGATGTCAAAACGGCTTTCCTAAATGGGAACCTAAGTGAGGATGTGTACATGACACAACCTGAGGGTTTTGTTGATCCCCAAAATGCTAGAAAAATATGCAAGCTTCAGAGATCTATGTACGAACTGAAGCAAGCTTCTCGGAGTTGGAACATTCGTTTTGATGAGGTAGTCAAAGGGTTTGGCTTCATCAAGAATGAAGAAGAGCCTTGTGTTTACAACAAGGTTAGTGGGAGCGCACTTGTTTTTCTGGTCTTGTATGTAGATGACATATTATTGATCGAAAATGATATTCCAATGCTAGAAGCTGTAAAGTCTTCTTTGAGAAAAAGTTTCTCAATGAAAGATCTCGGAGAGGCAGCTTACATTTTGGGCATAAAGATCTATAGAGATAGATCGAAGAGGCTAATTGGATTAAGCCAAAGTACATACATTGACAAGGTATTGAAACGGTTCAATATGCAAGATTCCAAGAAAGGTTTCTTGCCTATATCGCATGGCATTAGTCTTAGCAAGACTCAGTGTGCTTCAACACTTGATGAGCAAAAGAAGATGAGTGCGATTCCGTATGCCTCAGCCATCGGATCCATCATGTATGCTATGCTTTGTACGCACACAGATGTTTCATATGCTCTAAGTGTTACGAGCAGGTATCAATCTAGCCCCGGTCTAGCTCACTGGGTGGCTGTAAAGAATATTCTTAAGTACTTTAGAAGGACTAAGGATATGTTCCTTATTTTTGGAGGTGTAAAAGGTTACACCGATGCTAGTTTCCAAACTGATAAAGATGATAGTAGATCGCAGTCTGGTTTTGTGTTCTGCCTTAATGGAGAGGCAGTGAGCTGGAAAAGTTCCAAGCAAGAGACAGTAGCTGATTCGACAACTGAAGCCGAGTATATTGCAGCTTCTAAAACTGCAAAGGAAGCTGTTTGGATCAGAAAATTTGTTTTTGAGTTGGGTGTGGTCCCTAGTGTGTCCAGTCTGGTGGATCTCTATTGTGATAATAGTGGAGCCATTGTGCAAGCAAAAGGAGCCTAGGTCACACCAAAAGTCCAAACATATACTTCGGCGCTATCACCTTATCCGTGAGATCATTGATAGAGGTGAAGTGAAGATTTGCAAGGTGCACACAGATTTGAATGTTGCTGATCCGCCGACGAAGCCTCTCCCACAACCAAAGCATGAGGCACACACGAGTGCAATGGGTATTAGATATTTACATGATTGACTCTAGTGTGAGTGGGAGATAATTGTATCAAGTCTATGTTTATGAAATTTTGAATAAGTTGTTATTTGGTCCCTTGAATAATGATTGTATGCATTAATTGGCAAGTATGTGACTTGTTCATGAAACTCTTTGTTTTATTTAATGTTATTCTAAAGATCCCTAGTCTTATGTCATTACGTGGGACAACAATGATTTATGGACTAGCACATGTATTGATTGATGATCATGTTTCACGGATCATGGATATAGGAATATCAAATCAATAATATGGACACATGTTAGAGAACATGGTGTTGGATTGACCCACTCCGAGACGTTGCTGGGATTGTTATGTTAATATGTGCCATCAAGCGATCTCGAGTGGTATACCTACTGGATCCTTCGACCTGAAATCGCCATTGTTTCTCACTATGTGTAGTGGTGCGCTTTGGGGCTGCCAAACACTACTCCGTAACTGGGTAGCTATAAAAGTGGTCTTCAGGTGTATCATGAAACATGGAATGGGATGTGAGCGGATTAAGATGGAATTTGCCCCTCCTACATAACAGGAGAGATATCTCTGGGCCCCTCGATGTGGTTGGATTAGGGAAGTGCATGGCCATGCCAAGGTGATTAAAGAGTTAATCACAATGTGACTAAAGGGTTAGTCATGAGTTGTAATCCACCACAAGATCGAGTGAATGGTTGAGCTATCACAAGGGTGGCACGAATCTCGCCTTAAGTTTGACTGGTATCATGTGGCAAAGGGATCCAAGTGTGTGTATATCAAGGTTTAGCCGATATGATCTTTATGTGTATTCGGGAGTCAATATGCCCTGCTAGGTGCCACTATTGACTTATGGCTTGAAAAGAGTTTTCGGGTCATGGCTGTCTATACATGAACCTAACGGGTCACACACTTAAGGGGTTGGAATTGGAAAGCTTGCCTATATGATTGTCTCTAGTGCAACTGGGAGATTGTTAGTAATGTGCCCAAGAGGCAATCATAAACAATTCAGTTTTATAGGCTAAAAGGGATATTGATCCATATGGGATTAGGGTTCTAATGGGCCTACAACGTGGAAGCCCATTAGCATGCTCTATAAATATGTGGAGGTGGGGCTGCAGGTTTGAGAGACTGTTGTGTTGAAAACCCTGGCTGCCACCTCCCCTCGGCCGTATCCCGAAACCTTAGCCGGGCGCACGGTGCTAGCACACCAGCGCACGGCGTTCCATCCCGGACGTGTGGACTTCGGTAGAGGCGTTGCTGTGACTGCGGTGCTAAGCGGGACGATCACGAGGAGGAGACGGTTGAACAGAGAACGTTCGACTACTACTGCTACATCGATGCGCGTTTCGTTGAATCGGCTGCATCAACAATACTTCCGCTGCACTACGCGTCTAGTGGTAACAATCTGCGATCTCTTACTTGCATAGCTTCCTGGTTTATATGGTAGAAAATTTTATTCTGCACTAGCGTAGCGTACGCGTGTTCCTATAGTGTCACGTACGCATCATCTAGGCACGGGATTGAGTGGATCAGATACATTTGCTTTGATAGTTACAAAACTTTGAGATTCTTACAGAACACGTGTCCCGTAGGGAACGAGGTCCTGTGTAATATTTCTCCAGCCTTACCAGTTATCCTTTGGCGGTACGCATGCTTTTCTTTTTCTTTTTTTGTTCTTTTTGAGCTGGTGGTAAACGCGTGCTTTGCATTGATGGCTTCGTAGAAGTAAACATCATTTAGTCTGACTAGTCGTTTACGTAAACTCAACAAAACGGTGACCAAGTAAAGGTTGGAAAATGTTCGTTAGTTCGATATAACCTTGTCATCTCTACTCGTATGCACCTACGTATACGTATATATATATATACGAATTTGGAAGGTGCATGCATGGCCCGATCGATGCCCTTTTCTCTCTTCTCAGTTCACACCACTATACAGGACTTTCTTTGATCAGTCAAATTTGTTCTTGATTTTTTAGGTAATAGTAACCATCAATGCTGGGAGCAGATGCATGAAATCATCCAAGTTAGTACCCGGTCATCAAAATCAGGTTAGTTAGCAGTGCAGAGAAGATATGGAAACGAAACTTTGAAAAGTTGATACAAGTTAATCGCAAATACACTTAATCAGCACGTTCTAGCTAGCAACCACACCAACACCTGAGTAGAGTACATTAGAATATGCTCGGCTAGACGTTGGTATATACATGCATGGTTGCTGCTATATTTGAAATTTTACAGGGTAATGCAGTATATACCTAGAACTACGCCTGGGTCTCTAGGTCAACAAATATATTGAACCGGAAACTTCGGTGCCAAATTATCCATGGTGCAAAGTTTCAGATCGATCTCTCTCGGCCCTTTTGTTCAGGCATGCAACATGGACCTTTTGCCTCAAGGGTTTTTAAGACAAACAGTGCTAGCCTCAGAAAGTACTTATTTTTTGGAGAATACTTTTCTGCTTTCTGGGGGCTATTTTGCTCACCTCTTTGTCTAGTAGTGAGCAGGTGAAGACCATTTGATTGTTTGTGATACGATCATATGGGTTGCAAGCGTCACAAGTACTCCTTCGGTCCCACGGTATAAGTCTAAGGCCACTATACATGTGTACGTCGATAAAGGAGGTACTAAATCTAACAACAAAATTAATGTTATTAGTCCATACATACTTATATTAAATGGCATACTAGAACTATCAATTTACCTTTTTAGTATTAAAGCAGGATTATAAAGTGGAAATTTACAAAACTACTTATTTTATTTTTTAATGGATTTATTTTGTGAAATGATGCTTCTAGAAAATAGATTTATATTGTCGAACGGTATATAGGTAAGTAAGACGTTGTATCTACGGTGGAGTGCTTTGGGTGAGGGTGCTGTATAGGACTATAGCGTCACATAGGCATATCTAGTGCAAACCACAATGTAGGAGTAAGCATGCAAACCGCCTTGGTCTGAGCACCAAATAAACATGAAAAATCTCCAAAACAAACTGGCCCTACCTCATTTAGAATTCCATGTTTGAATTGAATTTGTTTTGGAGGGGAAGAGAGAGAGAGAGAGATCCCTAACAAACAATATAAGTTAATTATAAGTAAACGGAAAAAGTAAAGGACAAGAGTTACTATTCACAGTTAATTTCTCTTTTTAGTTTCTCCTAATTTGCCTTGATTTTAAACATGAAATTTTAAAGGATAATGCGCAGTCCATCGTGTATCTCGTCAAATATTTTTGTTGATGTTTCGAATTGATTTGATGCTTAAACTAGATTTGTTTGCAAGTTTGCACCTAAACATATATGTGCATACATAGCTGCTGCCTGATGTAACAGGAGGAGCAGGTGAGGATAATCAACAAGCCTAGAAGGTTGACTAGATAACTAGACTATTGAAACGGTCTTGATTAAACCATTGCACTGTTTGAATTGCATGTACCTTATAGCCTTGTGCTAGCTCTACTCTAGCACGTGCATTCGTGGCTTCGTGATTCCACGCCGTGATAGATCTAGATAACCACCACGACAAAAATGGCACTACTGTAAAAGAGATTAAACTAGAGGCTTATATCACAGACAGTTCCTAGGAACCATTTGTACTGTAAGTATTACAGACAGTTCATACGAATAATTGTCTGTGGTATTTTCACTGACGGTTATTTATATAAACCATCTGTGATAATATAAGACATCACAGACAGTTCTTACTAATACCCATATGTGAAATCAGTCTATGATAATGGCAGACATAAAATCCGTCTGTGATACTTCACAGACGGTTTGTATTAAAAATCATCTGTGATAATAAAGTTATCACAGACAGTTTGTATTAAGAACCATCTGTAATATGTTTCCCGTCTTGTAATCCTCTAAAATTTCATAATCTCCCGCCTGAGTCTGAGTATGATTCGGTTTTGAGGCATCTTTAGTAAAACAGGCATAACTTTTACATATGGTATCCGTTTTTGACGTTCTTGTACTGGTTGGAAAGCTAACGACGAGCCCGATTCAAAAAAATGGCCAGCTTGTGCTAGTCGCCCTCTAATACCCCCAAAATAGGCCATCTTTACCCTTAAATTTGTGTTACAAGTTTTCAATTTCTATTTTTGCTAAACTTTTTGATCTTCCATTTGGAATTTGTGGTTTGCCTCAACTGCAAGGTTGTAGATTTCATCGAAATCTTTCAAATGAGCATATATAAGCCATATAAAATTTTGCTATTTTATCTTTTGATACTAGCTATTTATATTGTACCAATATATTATCTTTGTGACGCTAGTATCACAGATGGTTTTTGTTATAAACCGTCTATGATATCTCCTATTATCATAGACAGTTTTTGTTATGAACTGTCTGTAATGTCTCCATCATAGATGGTTTGTAATCTAAACCATTTGTGATGTCCCGTCACGTCACCGATCTGCGGCATATCCCCTAGGATCCCGATCTCACCCGTCCATTATCTCCACATCAAACGGTAGGCACCATTCTTCTCCCCACCTTTCGCCCCTTATTAACCCCCTCTCCCTGCTCGAAGAACCAATATGACCAGTACTACTCCAACTCATTTGTGCACGGCATGGGTGGGTTCGGCAAGGGCGACTAAAATTTCGCTTGAAGCAAGATGGAAAGTAAGATGGAAAGGAAGAAGATCGCCGGCATATAAGCTATTAATTTTGGTATAGAAGCTAAAAATGGTGTTCGTTGCCTTTTTGTTTCTACTACTTGAAATTTTCCCGCACCACTTGTTTTAGATTGTAGTTTAATGTAGGATGTGTAAGTCTAGTTTACATTAGCCTGAAGTTTCTTGTAGTGTAAGCATTTTTTTGAATTTATAACTGTGAAACTTACCTTTGTAAAATTGTAAGTGTCTTATTGTGTATGCAGTGCTATGGGTAACCTACTCGATATCTTGTGATGTTGCAATGGTGGATTCTAATCTTAATGGAAATAGAATGTGTTGCTATATTTGCTTGTTTTTAGATGATATAGTTAACATTTTTTTAGGCTAGCCAAAAATAGAAAAAATTTAGGTATAGAATGAACTATCACAGACAGTTTTGTGGTATAAACCGCCTGTGAAGAATTATCACAGACAGCTCGAACTAGAAACCGTCTGTGATGGGGAAGTATCACAGACTATTCTATATACCAACCGTCTGTGATGTGTGAGTATCATAGACAGTTGTTGGTTCAAGCCGTCTATGATAGTGTTCTTCACAGACAGCTCTAGTTACAAACTGTCTGTGATGTATTTATCATAGACAGCTCATAAACCGTCCGTGATAACCTCTGATTATCACTGATGTATAAATTCAGACAGTTCAAAAAACCATCTGTGATTACACTTTTTGTAATAGTGTGGTGACCAAGTAAAGGTTTGAGTGAAACGAAAATATTTGAGATTGATCATTGGTGAGTACTGAGTAATTGTGTTAGGCTCATATTAAAAGGGAGATATTATAAGCTCAGCTTGTGATTGATCTATGTCCTTAAACATATGGTGATATGTAACACCACGGCCCAACTACAAGCACAAAATGTCACCACGTGGACGGCCGGGATCAGCCTACGCGCCCCGCCCGATCCCGCCTTCCCCCTCCACCCGGCTGCCATGTGTGCGGCCCAGATTCGCCTCCTTCCCCCGCGTCGGCCCATCCCACCGCCCACCTTGGCCCCCTCTCGGCCGTTCGATCTCGCCCGCGCGTCCCCATCCCCGCCATCCGCACCCCGCTCCCTCTCTCTCCTCTCTCTCCCACGGACCCCACCGGGCAGCCACCGCGCCTCCTCTCCCACTGACCGCACGGACCCACCGGTCAGCTTTTTCTTCCCCTACCTCCTGCCGCCCCCTTCTTCCTTCCGCAGCCGCCGGCTCTGCCCCACCGGCCTCCGCTCTTCCCAGCCCCTTCCCCCTTCCGCGCGCGCCGCCCGACTCCCTAACCGCCCCCGCACACGCAACACCCACTACCCCCACTTCCCGCACCCCCACCTCCCCAATCCGTCCGTAACCGCCGCCGCCCCCGCGCATCTCCGGCGATGAATTCCCGTGCCCCCTCCCCTCTCCAGCCCCTATAAAAAGGCCCCCAAGCACCGCTGCCATTCGCACAACCTCCCCCTCCGCTCCCCATCCTCTCTCGGCCACTCCATCGCCGCCGCGCGGAAGCCCACGAGCGCCGCCCTCCTCGCCGACGGCCTTCTCCCGGCCACCTCCGGTAAGCCGCGCCCCTCCCCGAGTTCCCCTCGTCCTCCTCTCCCCGTAGCCGCCCTCGCCGCCGACCATCGCCAACCGGGGCGCCGGCGAGCTCCTCGGGCCCGAGAGCCGCCCCGGCCGACCGGCCACACCCGCTCTCCCGTGCTAGTGTGGCAGCCCAGTGGCACGCCACGTCGACGCCGCCCCGCCCCGTCAGCGCCACGTGCACACGGCAAACCCCCCATGCCACCTCAGCCGCCCCTTCCGTCTGTGAGCCCGGTCCGTGGACCAGGGCCCACATGTCAATAGGCTGCCCGAGAATTCCTCAGGGCTGACATCGTTGCTGACGTCATAAGCCTGATTTTCCAGCATAAAAATAATCCAGCCAAAATTAAATTCCCTAATGACACCATAATTCCGGATTTTCCTTTAGGAAAATAATTCCAAAAATCCTAATTTTTCATTTTCTCTCTTTTCAAACTTCTCGGAGCCCGTTCTCCTTCGTCCTAACTCCGATTTAGCCCATTCAAATTTCTAAATTCATCAAAAATTCCCCTCTATCCATTTCTAGCATCAATTCAAAATTTGAAGTCAATTTGAATTTATTTGAATTTGGTGGGTTATTTTCACGTGTAGACTTCGACGATTCGGGAAAATTCTTCGACGAAGATTCAAACCAAGTTGAAGAGCAAGGCAAGTCACACCCCTTGATCATGTTGATCCCAATTTTCAAAAAATAAAATTATGTTGATTTAAATTATATTGCATGCATATTTTTATTCAACGTATTTCAATTCAGTTTTAAGTTTACTTATTGCCTACTTGTTAATTCCTCCATTGATATTGAAATTTCTCGATACCTTGTCACCTTAGATTCAAACTCTAGTTAATACATTAGTGTTGGCTAGAGAGTTTACTCAAATGCTTAGCCCTGCTTAGATAAAATCTTGGTTTTGGGATACTCTTCACATAAAATGATAACCTTTTCACATAAAACGATATACTTTTGATATGTACTCTTGACTTTGGTGAGTCAAGGAGTGTTATGGAATATTTTGAAAACCAAATATCAAACTTGGTTTAGACTTAGGCAATTGGATGGATTGGTGGGTGCAGGCATGCCCTATTGGTTGGAGCCGCAGTGGTTGATTGTCGTGCACGGGGGTATGTGATTGGGCCTAAGTCAGATTAAGGACCGGTCTGTGAGCTACTGTTGCAAAGCCCTAACGTACGACCATATGGCTGGTATGGGACAGCCCTGGCTGAATAATTTGTGAAGTCCCAACCTGAGTCAAGTCGTAGGTTGAAAGTGAGCGTGGTTGGTGCCATGTGAAGTCTCACTTGGGTGAGCGTGGTTAAGCCATGAGAAGTCTCGCCTAGGCTCAAGAGGGGGTCCCGGTCTGGTGGATTCCTTACTGGGGTGAAACCTTAGAGTTGGCTCAACCAGGTTGAAGGCTTTGCATTGTAAAGGCCTTGTCACGACTCCCCACCGCACACCTAAGGAAGTGTGTAATCTAGTGGTACAAAGGGATGATCATGTCTTGTGGGTAAAGCTGTACAACCTCTCTAGAGTGTATTATCTATCCTGGATAGCCGTGCCCACGGTCATGGGCATGCTGAGTAAAAGTTTTTCATGGATTAAATTTTGTTTTTCTAAAATGATTTTCGAAAACCTTATGGATGGATGGAATCCATGAGAGAAGGAAAACCTTATGGGTGGATGGAACCCATGAGAGAGATTGGAAGCTTGTGGATAGATGGAATCCACGAGTGTTTGGAAACGTGTGGATGGATGGAATCCATACGTGAACTTTTGGAAAAGATGGTCCGGGTGGGATGCCCGTGGATAGGTTGGTGTTTGGTCGAAGCCTGCACTGATGGTATTACTTTCATATACAAGAATTGTTTTTACATTAAATTCAGCATTTTCAATCTATGTACTATATTTCTTTAAATGTTGTTTTATGCAAACTAACCCTATAAGCCTTCCATTGAAGCCTTTAGCATTATGTTGCATTTCTCCGTGTGATTTGCAGAGTACAAGTTTGTACTCACTTTGCAGCCTCCCTACAGAGAAGGATGATGTCGACTACGGTGAAGATCTGGACGAATAGGCCTCGTCTTACTGTCGTTTGCCTGTGGGCAGGCTTGGGCTTCACTTTTATCAGTTTGCTTTCGCAGTTATTTCCTTTATTTATTTTTGCCAATGGGCGTTGATGTAAGACTTGGCCATAAGGCCATACCCTTTATTTAATACATGAAGTCATTTGTGCTTGGTAGTTATCTTTGTTGTACTATGTGCACTAGCTGATCCTGGACTAGTGCGATTTACACAGAGGATCCAGGAGTCGTTACTCCGGGTTCCGATAGTAAGTGATATTTTGATGTTACTAAGAATTCGTTTACAGAGAAAACCAGTATGTTAATATTGTTAGATGACTTGCTATGTGAATCGTTAAATGCAAAAAGACGAGATAATAAGCTTGTCTAAATTTAAATAAACTGCATAATACAGTTGGGAGTAACATGCATAACATATAGCATCTTGTGCGACTAACCCACCCAACTGCTTGTACGACCTACTATGTGGACCGGGGCCATTTTCCCTTCCTTGCCAGCTCAGCATTGAACTCCTCGGCGGCCTCTTTTGCCTTAGTCGCCATTTCCCTCTTTCTTTCGTGCTCCATCTCGCGAGCCTCCGGCTCCCTACGCATGCAAGCTTCGAGATGAGCTTTCGTCTCACATTGTATTCATTGGGTTTGCTCGTTCTTGCGGCGCTCCTCCCGCATCTTCGATGACCTTGCAACATTCCACTCCTCGAAGTCGAGGGCCCATTAGTCCTCAGGGTAGATCTCAAGATTGATCCATTGGCGGTAGCCACATAGGGGTTCTAGGGACTGTAAATACAGGGGAGATGTTGTTAGTGCATGCTGTGAAGGAGAAAAGGTACGAAAAATAGTGCACCTGGTCCTTACTACCTACCGATAGGTTGCGGTGTCTAGACGGCGGTTAGGGTAGTCACTGGAGTAGTTTGCGCAACCCCAATAACACATACCTTGGCTAATGCGGTGCTTAGACTTGAAGAACTTGCACATGTCCCCGCACCAACAAAGGGGGTGTCTCCCCCTCGGGTGGGAGTTGCGGCAAACGCTTGGTAGGAACATTCGGGATGGGGTTGTTGCTACAGGGCCCGTCATTGCGAGGAGCTAACCTCGTGGCACGCTGGGCTTGTTCTGCCCGGGCTGCAGCTACCCTTATTTTCTCATCACGGGTGGCAGCCGACTGTGCTAGGTCGCAGGTCTCCTCTCATTGCTTCATCATCTTCTCCCACACCGTGCTAGAGTGTGGTGAAGGAAGCGTGGTGTAGTGTGGGGTTTGGTTGCGTAGTATTATCTGAGAAATCCAGTCGACCTGATTTTATAGTGTGCAAAGCTGGTAAAGCTGGGTCGTGAGGTCTTGTCGCTGCGGAAAGCTGGCACATGCGGTCATGTCGCTGCGCAAAACTGGCGCGTTCAGTCTTGTCACTACGAAAAGCTGTGTCGTCATGTCATGTCACTGAGGAAAGCTAGCACGTTCAGTCTTCTTACTGCAGAAAGCTGGGCCGTGCTATCATGTCAGTGTAAAAAGTCATGTCATTGAGGAAAGCTGGCACATTCGGTCTTCTCACTACAAAAAGCTGGGCCGTGCTATCATGTCACTGCAAAAAGCTGCGTCGTCATGTCATGTCACTGAGGAAACCTGGCATGTTCGGTCTTCTCACTGTGAAAAGCTGGGCCGTGTTGTTAGTCACTGCGAAAAGCTACATCGTTATGTCATGTCACTAAGGAAAGCTGGCATGTTCGGTCTTCTCACTGTGAAAAGCTGGGCCGTGTTGTCATGTCTCTACGAAAAGCTGCGTCGTCATGTCATGTCACTAAGGAAAGCTGGCATGTTCGGTCTTCTCACTGTGCAAAGCTAGGCCTTGTTATCTTGTCATTGCGAAAAGCTGTGTTGTCATGTCATGTCACTGAGGAAAGCTGGCCCATGCGATCATGTCGCTGCGAAAAGCTGGCTGGTGCGGTCATGTCGCTGTGGAAAGCTAGTCCTCTCACTACACAAAGCTGGCGCCCCGGGTCTTCTCACTGCGCAAAGCTGGGTTGTCATGTTGTTGGATCGAAATCGGCGACAGAGGGGGGTGAATGTCGATAATTAAAATTTGCCCCCAAAAGTACTCCCGAATGAATCTCCTTTCCAATAGCTATGAAAGCTATGAAACGGAGCACAAAGGATCACTGCAACCTTAAATTATGAGAGAGAGGAGCAAGACAACAAGAATTAAATCAAGACATACAGCAGAGACCAAAAGCCAAAATAAATCAGCAGCAAAATCACCCCTTGGCGGTCTGACCGCAATGGTTTGGGCGGTCAGACCGCCTACCGGCCGTTGGTTAGACCGATTATACTAGGCCGGTCAGACCGCCTTGCTCTACCCGGTCAGACCGCCTAAGGGGAACTGGTCTGACCGGCCTTCGAGTGCAAGGCAGACTGCAGAGTGAAATTTTCAGACAGCAAACTCAACACTCCGAGCAGCTGAGAAATTAGAGACTTTCTTTTAACCTTCTCAGCCTAGACTAGCAAGATAACATATTAAATAGCAAGAGGAGCCTAGAGAACCAAGAAATGCCAACTCAAGAGCAAGAATTTGAGAGATGAGCCCAAAATTGAAAACTTACATAGAGCTGCACTTAAAATCAAATTCCTACCTAACCTTTGATTCTTTGATCATGAAACTCAAGGATTAGCAAGGGAATAGCCTTGGGATTCTGAGATTGAAATTTGGGCATAATCTTCCAAGGGCAAACAAGAATAGCACTAAACCCTAGAATAAGAATACAGTGGAAGAACAGGGCACATGCTGAAAAGAAATGGATTCTCCTGATTCAATCATTTCGCTCTTGGAACTAGCTGACCAAAGGGTCTAGAAATACAACTCCATCACAAAGCAATCCATTTTGCACCTCCTTAGCAAGAAACAACCCAAGAACAGAAATCTGAGAAATCAAGCAGTGAGAGCATCGAGAAAAAAAACTAGGAGATAGAAACATCTTCAAATGAAATTGATTCATTCCTAGAAGCAAGAGGATCACAAAGGAGTCCCCATACGCGATTACAATCAGAGGAATGATTACATGAAGTCTCAACTCATCTCCATCCTCTCAACAACACAAGAAACCCAAGAACTCACCCAAGAAACAACACAAGAACAGAGAAGCTACGGGAGACACCCTCTGTCCATCTCAACCACTAAAGCCCTAAAGCAAACCAGCCTCTCCAAAGGGCATTTTGACTAAAGCAAAACCCTAACAACCCCTAGAATCCATACCAACAACCAGGAAACTTCTCCTATTTATAGCCTTTGGCTAACGGTTCTCCAACCCGTTATGCTCGCTAAATCCCTATCGGAACCGCTTCCACTTGTGCAGCTTTGCGCTTTTACCAAAACGCCCCTCGTGCACCTTCCGGGAAGCTTCCTCCTTTCTTGCCGCTCAAGCCTCGCAACCACCTCGAGCACTCACCGTCTTCAGCACACCTCGACCGTTCTGACCTCGGCACCGCCTGCGCCTAGTCCGGTCACCCCGTGCCTTGCCACGACTCCGCCTTGACGTCGTGCAGCCATCACCGACAAGAAACACATCACATAGCACCGTTCAACACATGTAAACCTCATTAGCATCAATAAATCGATCTCAAGCATAAAATGACCCAAAAGCTCAAAAAGGAAGAAGAATACATATCAATATCGACTAACCAAACCCGACTGAGCCAAATGCCAACATGGCACGAAATGCACAGTCCAAACTCAAAATTTTTCAGAACCCTTGTCAATTACTCATCACACACATGGGGTCACAACCACATGGTCTCTCACATGTCATGTCACCGAGCAAATATGGCACGATGTTACGCTATATAATGAATGGATGAGGTGGTGCTAGTTGGAAGAACTATATTCTCCGTCGTAGAATAAGCCACCATGACGGACGCCGGGGGACCACTCGAACATGGGTCACCAAAGGAGGACCTTCCGCTCGAAAGGATGGAGGACTTCGGCCCTACGTACCGTTTGTTGCCAAGTAGGCGTGCTCAGCCAATGTAGTCGAAATGCAAACACATGCAGGACACGGTGGTGCAGGTGGTAGAAGGCCATGCGTACTAAACAAACACAGTTTACAATGTAAATTTATTTCTAGTCTCTAACAACTAGTAGTACACGCCATGCCGCTCTGCCTACTGATCAGCACATGCATTGCATCGTACAGCTGTGTGCCCCTCTTGACAGCATCGCCCGCAACATGCACCAGATGCTCCGGCTTGTGATTCGTCCATATCATTTCTAATATGCCGGCTCTGTCGCCGACCCTTCCCACCCTTCAGCATGTTAACATCTGGAATCCATGTCCTAGCTGCAATGTCCAAGGTGGCAAAGTTTTCGACCACCCTGAACCCCTGGAGCTCCCCACACAAGCATGCAATACCCTCTCCTTAAAGAAGTACTCCGACATGAAGTTCGAAGGATCCATGCCCACGGTCCCGCATGCAGCAAGGACATGAGAGCATGGCTTGTGTAACAGCTTTAGCTTATTGCACGTGCAGCTAGGTTCGTTTGCATGATCTCCAAGGCATACCTCATGGGTAACAAGGGAACGAGCCGTCCCAAATATGGCTCTATCATGGAGTACCACATCGAAACGATGCTCCCCGTTGCCCATGACCTGCACTGTGTGCAATTGACCCTTCTGTGCCTTTGTCTCCATGTATGCCGTAATTTTCGACGAATACAAGGCTCAGAGATTAGCCGCATGAAGTGCGGCATTCGCGTGCCTCTCCCTGAAGTAGCCGATTGTGCTGTGAAGAACACCTTCCATGATGGCAACAAGGGGCTGAGAACCCAATTGTACACCTCAGCAAGGTTAGTCGTTATTATGTCGTACCTTGTGTCGTCCGTGTCGTGCAATAGCGACCACTTCTCCAATGGTTCTCTCTCGATCCACTACGAGAAGCACTTGATATTTCGTGAGCTCCTCCTTCTTGGACCAGCTAGGTTAGGCTTATCGAGTGCTGGCAAGCATTGTGGTTGTGCCGCCCCAGGAATGACCGGCCCCTTGCTCCTCTCGTCAACGTGCTTCCTGCTGTGCTCATCCAACAATGCCCACAAAGCATCAAATTTTCTCCGCTGGTTCTGCATAGCCAGCCTCTTGAATAGCTTCATCAATGGTTGTTTCAGAAACTGCTTGAAAAAGTTCGCTCCTAGGTGATGAATGCACCACCTGTTCTGTAACACCCCAAAAATTTGAATCTAGAAAATGCTTTTGAATTCTTTTGAAAAAGTTTGCTCCTAGGTGATGAATGCTTTTGAATTAGTTGGCGATGTATTTTCTTGAAAGTTTGAATTCTTTTTGGTGTTCTTTAAATTTTTGGTTAAGATTCCAAAACATTGAAGAAATTCATGGAAAATAAAACTAGAATTTAAAAATGCCATAAGAGAAAAAAATGGAAGTAAAAGAAATCTGTAATCTTGAATTCAAAACCAAAAATACAATCCAACATAAGGAGGAAGAGATTTAAATTAAAGTATGAAATTTTCATATTGAAAATAGTATTATAAAAGGGCAACCAAAAATAAATAAACAGAACATATGCAAATACATATACCAAAAGGACTAGCATGGTAAACAAAAGTATAACAGAAAAATGGGTATATATATGTATACCAAAAATAGACATAAAGAAATATATGTACATGTATATAAAATGAATGTATAAATAAATAAAATAAATATATAGGTGCCTATACAAAAATAGAAATGAGTAAATATATATATACTATATATGTATATATATACTTGTATATATACTATATATATGTATATATATATATACTTGTATATATACATATGTATATATGTACACTAAATAAACAATAAAAAAAGGGAAAAGAGAGTGCATTTGGCCGGCCGAACGGCCCGGCCCATTGCTTCCCCTCCGCGCCCCCTTTTCCCTGCGCGCGCGCCCTCCCCGCTCTCACCGGTTCCTCCCTGGCCTCTGGGCCCAGCCCCGCGCCTCCCCTTCCTTCCTTCTTTTCCTCCCAGAGCGCCGCGCCTTCTTTCCTTTCTTTCTTTCCCCTCCTCCCTCCTGCGGCTGAGCTAGCTCCACGCCTCCTGGCCTCATCACGCGCGCAACGCCATCATCATGCTGGATCTCCCGTGATCTCCCTTCTCTGCACCATCTCCCTGACAAGCGCCGCGTCGCCAGGCTCCTCCCGTCGGGTCCCCTCCGCGCAATGAGCCACGCGCCCGGTCTTTGCCCGGCAGCTCCTCCCTCCGCCGCCCAGCTCTGTTCCTCCGCGCGCGCGCGCCTTTAAGGAGCCGAGCTGCCTTCTTTCGTTGCTCCCCATGCCGCCCTTCCTTTTTCCCCCACCCTTTTCCTCTTCTGCCCGAGCACCGGCCGCTGCCGCCATCCCCAGCGCCGCCTCTCCCTCGGTCGATTCCAAGCGGTGAGAGCGGTGTCCCAGCACCCTGAAGCCATCCCGATTGCCGGCCAACACCCTCGCTGCCCGTACTTCACTGGCACCGTGCGCTACCGCCGCCCCACACCGCCTCACGCCGCCGGCTCACCTCGGTTACTCTCCGGTAGCGCCAACCGCTCGGGTAAGCACCGCGCAGCCCCCTCATGCTTCTACGCGCGCCGTTCCCTTCCCTATCCTTCCCAGCCGCTGACGCACCGTTTCCCCTCACCGCCGGCCACCTAGCTCCACCGCCAGCCCACCTCGCCGCCGCCCCGGCCGTGGTACCGACTCCAGTAGCTTCTCCCCTCTCCTAGCGTTCCGTTTTCTTACTCGCCCCAACCTCCCTGGCTAACCGTCGCCGACGCCACCGCAGCCCATTTGCGCCGGCTATTCCTCTGCTCTGCCCTATCGCACACATCACTTTATCTAGTCTCGTTCTCCCTTCTGGTCAAGCAACACAAAGAGGAGTAGCTGGTTAATCGGGCGCGCATTCAGTCCGGCCGCCTGTGTTCGATTCCCCTTCTCTCAGACTTAGCAATGGGCTTTAAAAATCTTTTTGCAGAGCGGTTCTAGTAAGGGAAAAATTGAGGAAGAATCAAGAGCCAACACCTAGTTGCTGCAAAAATTTATTTAGGAGCTAAGTGAGTTTCTTAAGCATTTAGCCATGGATTAGTCATCACATGTTAAAATAATAATAGTATTATATGCCTTGAAGGTTTATTTTAAATCTTTACTAACTAATGCTTAGTAGGAACCAGGGGGTATGCTTTCATGAAGTGGTATCTTAGTAAGCAAGGATTTGCTGAACAGTACAACAAGAACCTTTGTATAGTAGTAAATATCATGGGATTAAACATTGAAAAATTTAAACCATTGTCTGTACGCCCTAGCAATTAGGAAAAATATGAAGCCATTCCATGGAAGCCAACAAATCCTAGTAGGGTGTAAATGAAAAGGTACAAAATTTAATAGTGAGTAAATACCATATAAGCATAATTACTGTGTATTTGTTATTTATCTTAATTTAAATATTAAGTGATGAAAGAGGGTTCTAAAATTTATAAACACTCGACCAAAAGACATCCAAGTTAACAATTGGAAAACAAATATGACACCAAATGTAACTATAAATAGCAAGCCCGGCCGACCATCACCTAATGTACATATATACGATCTTTCCATAAAACCTACTCTGCACCGTAGATACATAAAATAATGACAACCTCTAGTGAAAGGGGGTCTTTAAGCAGAAGTGTCATGTTAGAAAGATATATATATACATACGTGACATATTATAATATAATAGCCCTAGGTCATCATGATTCAAAATGATCACCCAGACATATAAATACTCTAAATGGAACATATAACCGTCAACAAGAGTAAATAGGGTCACATAAAATGATACATACCAAGCTATGCCCAGATAGCTAAGTTTAAAACTGAAATTAGAAATAAAGTTAAGCCTAATAGCAACTAAAGTATAAGTAAGATAATAGTAGCGCCATCAATTAAACCTTAACCCTAGTTTTAGTGCATATTTATATGGAGTATAATTGTATGTATATACAGCAAGCTGGGACCTGTAAAAATAAACCCTAATTCAAATTAAACTCAGCCCAGTAATAAATGGAGGTACATAAAATATCATACCACTCAATGTTACAAACATAGACTATAGGATTAACTCGGTAAGCTAAAATTTGCAAACATTACTTACATATATATATATATATATATATATATATATATATATATATATATATATATATATATATATATATATATATCAATCATATGCCCTGCAAATTAACGCTCGACAAAATAATACCCAGCTAGACTTGTACCCCAGTTCAAAGGTCTACCCAAACTCATGGAATTTCCTTGATAAATATCAAAATAACAAAAAGAGATTATTAATAAGATACCAAGTTATCATATTCTACCACCGGCCTTACCTCAAATCACTCGAATCACCCAATAACTTATAATAAATCTAAATTGAGTTTATTCGGATTTATTTGGATCTTTTGAGTTATTTGCTTTTATTGGATTCAGTTGTTTGTCGCGTAATTAGAAGTGGAGTCCGGAAGATCTATGGGAATCAAGTAAGACCCAGATCCAGATAAAGACGAAGACCAGAAATTCAAGCCCATCACATGAGAAGGCTTTGAGTGAGCTCAAAACCACGGTAAACCACGCAAGGTGAGTCAATATTTTGATCATGTTGAACTTACATTTTCTGCAAATTACTTTGATTTAAATTATCAAATTGCATGCTGTTAGTTTATATGCAAATACATGTTTAATTTACGATTCTAGTTATATGCCCATTATTTAACTTGATTAATATTACATCTCCTTTGGAATATTTGAATGTGTGAACCTTGTCGCCCTAGCAAAATTATAATAGTAACCTTTCGAAAATAAGTCCCTAATTATACGCTATGCTTAGTATTGCATAGATACTCGGGGGCGCTAAAATGCCCCCAACCATCGATCATTGCCACTTTTAATCATGAGAAACTGGTTTGGACAGTCATGGTGGGAATGACTGGTATATTCTAACATGATTATTTTATGTTCCCAAAAACCCCAACTTGCTTAAATATCTGGGCGGGTGGTTCGAGGGTGTGAGTGTGGTGCAGTGGAAGCACAAAGTGGGTTAGTGGTAGAACCGCCCAGATACCACTAAGGACTGAATCTTGTCATGACCTCCTGTGTACAACAGTACAACCACAAGTCTGTAAAGTACAACTTGGCTAAGTAAATTTATCGAAACCCCCGGACTCATCTCACTGGTAGTGCATAGAAGTGGATATGCAAGGGCAAAAGAAGGCCTAAAGGGACACGGAGTGGAGGGTGAAGTTTCCCAGCTGTTTTAGCGTTGCGGGAAGTGGAGCCCGGCTGCGCTAGTAACTGTGGGGAACATCCCGTGCATAGATGGGACCCACCGCAAGTGGGCAGTTTCCCATAAGGTGAGATGACAAAAGGGACTAGATACTTTGAAAAGTCACTGTGATGGTCTGCTCAACCACACGACAAAGGAATCATATGGGGGCAACGAGTTGATTGTCTCTTGTGGTGAAAGTGTACAAACTCTGCAAAGTCAAAACTATTCGAATAGCCGTGCCCACGGTCAAGGGCGGACATGGGAACTTAACCAGATATAATTCTATTTCAAAAACTTTGTGGGTGGGAATGGAAAAGTGGAAGGGTAGTGGAAAGCCCTGATTTGAGTTGTCCTGGGTGTCGTCCTAGTGATAGTGTAAGCGGTTATAACGCTGAAATGTTAGCATATGGTGCAGATGCCATGTAACGGTGGATGGAATCTGGATCACTATTAATATTGCATTCTATTACACATTATGCTTTGTTCAAAAAATGCAAGGTCTCAGGAAATTTCTATGTATTATATTTTTAAATAATGCTAAGACTTCTCACAAAATAAAATGTCAGGAAGAATAAACAGTCGTAAGAAAAGAAGATGGATGTTTGTGGTAAAAACATAACAAGATTGGTGGACTCATGTCAATCATACAAATGAAATGATAGCGTGGATTCTGGAAGAAATAAATTGGTGGAGTCCAAATGGGTATATAGGTTAGATAGATGAATTAAACGATTTTTGGAGAATTAGGGAGTGTGAAAGTAATTGCTGGATTACGACACTGATATCTAATATAAATCCTTGGAAGATGTTGGCGAGAATGGGATTAATAGGATTTGATCGAATGCTAGATGGATAAATTGAATTTTTGGGAATATAATAACAATTATTGGAGTATAATCGTGGTCAATGATATTCTTGGTGGATGTATACTAGTGAATCGCAGATTTGATCACTGATATTCTTGGTGGATGTAAAATAGTGAATCATGGACTTGATCACTGATATTCTTGGTGGAGGTATACTAGTGAACTCATTAGAGATATATAATAGAAAATAAGATTGATTATTGGAAGAGCAAATTATGGTTTTGGGATCAGTAATAAAAGGTTTGGATTGTTAGAAAGTCCCGATACGAATGATTTCGGTGGATTTAAAAATGATTATGTTGGAAGTCATTAGAATTTGGAAATGAAGAGTTGATGATTAGCAACCATAAGATTGGATTATTAGGAATTTAGAATACAAAGGATATTGGTGGATTTAAAATAAAGGATGACACTCGCTGATTGGAGTCTTAGATAGCAAACAATAAAGAAAGTGTATTATCGGTGGATTAGATCAATTATGGAAATTGTTGTGTGGAGTTTAGGTAGAAACAATAACACTATGATTTAATAATACTAAGGCTACCAAAAGCAGTTTATGGCAAACAAAATAACCCGAGCCTCTCCTTTGATAAGCCGTGCATACTATTTATTTGCATTCTGTGTATTGGCTCGCTGAGCACGGTGGTTAGTGTGCTCACACTCGCTCTCATAACAAATCCAAAAGCAGGGATCAGATCACTACGCTTTAGCAATACTTTCGGTTATGATGGAGGAGGAGATGAAGTCATCAAGGGCTAGGTCATGAACCTCCAGTTGGCTGCTTGTGGGCATGTCCTAAAGGTCTCACCTGTGTGCTCGTTCTTCCGCTGCTGAAATTTAATGATTTCGGCCTAATCGACCCATGAGTAAGTCTACTATTATATTTACGTTTTCGCATGATATGTACTTTGATATTCAGAACTGTAATCTGTGAGCACTATCTACTGATCCAGAGAATAGTGCGGTGGAATCACAGAGGAATCTGGATTGTAAAATTTGGGTCCTGACATGTTCCTCATGTCCATCCAAGAAAAGGGCTCCTCGGGGTCTTCCTGAAGTTTTCTTATAGCCCTTACAATCACGGTGTGGTGATCATGGATTATGCACACACACCAGGACGAGTGCTGACAACTCCAACCCTAACATGTCTGAGAAACCACAACCAGCTTTCATAATTCTCACTTTCCACGAATGCGATAGCCAGTGGCAATATTTGGTTGTTGCTGTCAATGCCTATGGTCGTTAGGATCTGTCCCTTGTATTTGCCTGTCAGAAAGGTCCCATCAACTGAGATTACCGGCAGCATGTGCCTGAATGCCTCGATACAAGCACCAAATGCTAACAAGGCCCTCTGCACGCATATCCTGGTGGACTTGTGGATGGCTTGTCTTGCACAGTGATACACGTGTTCGGGTTCCTGTCTTGCAACACCTCAAGCATATGAGGAAGATTGTCGTACACTGCCTCGAAAGACCCGAAACGCTTTTCCAACGCCTTCTGCTTGGCACGTCATGCCTTCGCGTAGCTAATCTTGTACTTGAATTTCTTCTCGATAGCTACCACAATATGCGTGGCCTCCATGTCTAAAATTGGCTGTAAAGGTGGATGTTAGGTTACGATGCCTCACCAAAACACTGTTGAGAATGCAAGAGTGCGGCTCCACCTTCGACACAATCCAGTGAGTCTCATACTTGGGTCTATGTGCGTGCACCCTCCAAGGACAACCAGCCTACTCGTACTTCATGGTGTACTGCTCTTGGCTTGATTTCACGACCAGAAAAGTTCGCTGCATTGAAAGGGCCCACAGCTTGATGGCATCCTGCAGCGCTGCCTTGTCAGCAAATATAGAATGCAACCAAACCTCTATCTCAAGATACTCCCACGCTGATTCATGCTCATCATGTGCGGAAACACCCTCAGCATTACACCGGTTCCATTCCTGTAGGATAGGAGTTTCATCCTCATCCGAATTGTCCTCATCGTCATCCTGTACAACTTCCTCTTTAGCCCATGCCCTCTGGTCATCACAGTCCATCTGTTGCACGATGTACTCAATATGCTCCCCTTCATCAGCTTGTTCAGTTCCCTCTCTATGGCTTGACCATTGTACCTCTCTTCCATGTACTGCATCAGCTTCATCACGAGCAACTTGATAATCTTTGCCAACATGCGACCCGCCCGAGCTGCTAGCACCTCCTGGAGCAAGGGCGTACGCATGACCTTGCACAGCTTGTAATGAGCACGGTTGCACAAGCAGGACACACTTGTATCCACGGCGCCGGCACCCTTGCACAAAGCCCTTCCACGCAGCAGTGCGCAGCAATGTCCTCAACTCCCGTCTGGAAAAGAGACTGCATGCTTTAGTGAATTCCTGGTTTTTCAGTTGAGTTCAATTCTTATTGTTCTGTTTTTCGGCCAGAGGTGTTTTCTGCTCACTCTGCCTCTTCACTGAAACTTTAACCGGTCAGACTGGTTGAATACTTGTGGTCAGACCGGTCTCACAACAGAGTTAGACCACTAAACCTAGCAGTCGACCGGCTGACCCATGGCGGTCTGACTGGCGGCTCTCAGGCGGTCTGATCGGGCCAAACACGGCGGTCTGACCAGCCCAGTCATGGCGGTCAGACCGGCCTTAAGGCCATTTTCAGTGCAGTCTTCTAATTTGCTCAGTTTCTCTTTGCTCCTTCTTGCGTCTGTTCAGAATGGCTTTCCATTGAGCATATGATTTCTTTTTCATAGCTTCTATAGCTACTGGAGAAGAGATTTTGAGTGCATGCTTTGGGGGCAATTACAGTATATTTCTGTAATTTTAAATAAAAAATATATTATTCATACAAAAAATTCAAAGAATTCTTGCCTATGGTCGATCTCAAGAAAACCCTATTGGACATAGAACAAGTGGTAGAGATAGCCTCAACCAAAAACTTCCTAGGAGTGCTATTCCCATCTAGCATGATCTTAGCCATTTCTACAAGGGTTCATGAGAAACCATGTGGAGGTGACCACATGCTTGTGATGAGTAATTGACAAGTTTGTTGCAAAGATTGAGTTTGGTTTGAGTGGTTTGTGCCAGGTCGGCATTTGGCGCAGTCGGGTATGGTTAAACGGCCTTATTGTGTATATTCCTTTTCCCGATTGGACGTTTGGGCATTTTATGCTTGAGTATGCTTTATTGATGCTAATTGTGATTACATGTTTCGAGCGGTGCTATTTGATGTGTTTCTTGTCTGTGATGGCTGCAGGACGTCGAGGCGGAGTCGTGGCAAGACACAAGGTGACCGGACTAGACACAGGTGGTGTCGAGGTCAGAACGGTCGGATGTGTCGAAGACGACGGAGACTCAAGGTGGTTGCGAGGCTTGGACGACAAGGAACGCGGAAGCTTCCCGGAAGGTGCAGGAGGGGCGTTTCGGTAAAAGCGCAAAGCTGCACAGGTGGAAGCGGTTCCGTTCAGGAGACCCGTTAGCCAAAGGCTATAAATAGGAGAGGGATTCTCAAGTGCATGTAAGTCTCTTGTGAGGGAGTGCATGGCTTTAGGGTTTTGCTTTTAGTCAAAATGGCCTTTGGAGAGGTTGTTTTGCTTTAGGCTTTAGTTGTTGAGAGAGGGCAGAAGGGTTGTTGGCTGTGTCTCCTTCGATGCCTTTCTGTGTCTGTGTGTGTGTGTTCTTGAGTGGAGTTCTTGATTTTGAGAGAGGTAGAGGTTGGAGATGAGTTGAGGGACTATGTAATCCTTCCTTTGAATGTACATGCGTATGGGGACTCCTTTGTGATCCTCTTGCTTCTAGGAATGGATTGATTTCTTGTGAGATGCTTTGCCCCTGTGTTCTTCCTTCGATGCCTTTTTTGCTTGATTCTGGAGTTTTTGTGTTTTGGCTCGTTTCTTGCTGAAAAGTGGCAAAATGGGTTGCTCTGTGATGGAATTGTATTTCTAGACCCTTTGGTCAGCTAATTCCAAGAGCTTAATGATTGATTTGGAAGAATCAAATTTCTTGCCTCCCTGTGCCCTGTTCATCCTCCATGTTTCATTTCTAGGGTTTAGTGTGGTTTCTGTTTCCCTTCATGAGATGGCATGAAACTTGGCATGTTAAGTCCAGAGGCTATTAATTAGCTATCCTCAAAGTTTCATGGTCAAAGGATCAGAGATTAGATGGGAATTTGAGTTTTTGTCGCTGCTCTCTGTAGTTTTCAGATTTTGGCTCAAATCTGAAATTCTTGTCTTTTGGTGGGATTTCTTTGTTTCCCAAGGCCCTTTTCTTATTTAGTTTGTTGTTGTTGTGCTTTGGGCTAAAAAGATTAGGAGGAAACCTTTAACTTCTCAGTCTTTGAAGTTCTGAAGTTTTTATCAAAATTCAGTTTTCAGTCTGCACTCTCGGGTGCTCTGGGATCAAGGGACCGGTCAGACCGGCCTCTCCATGGCGGTCAGACCGCCCACTCAATGGCGGTCAGACCGGAGCTGTCAGAGCGGTCAGACCGACCGGCAGTCAGACCGGCCACACTGAGGCGGTCAGATCGGCGGCTCACGAGCGGTCTGACCGGCCTCAAGGCAGTGGTCTGACCGCTCGAGCCTGAGTGCTCCTTTGTCGCTAGGCCTTTTAAGATCCCCTTTTGATTGATCTTTTTCTCTTCTCTGGTAAGTCAAGTTTCTAGTGGGCTGAGCATGTCTTCTTCATAGTTTTTATAACTATTAGAGAAGTGTTCTTTGGGGTTTCCTTGTGGGGGATAAGTTTTAAAGAGTCGACATTCACCCCCCTCTGTCGCCATTTCGGTCCAACAATTCAATTCTTTCTTTCTACAACCCCATTCTGTTGGGGGACTCTAGGTGATGCAGAATGTGGCAAAGGATGAGTTATTGAATTCTACGCTATTGTCACCTGTAATGGCTCTCAAGGCTCTTGAGAAGTCAATTGCTAGTCTAAGGGACAACTCTCTAAAGCAGCCAAATTATACCTCAAGTTATTTACCAACTCTCTAAAGAAGTTGGGAGACAGAAAGCAAATTATATCTTGGCTTACTTACCAAAGCAACGTCCTTAAGCAAGAAGTTGTTGTTGACACTTACGGTGCCCTTTACTATCATGGTCTCGGTAGAAGCATCTCTAAACATGATCAACTTACTACCAGATGCACGTATGAGGGAGAACTATATAGAATCTTTGGTCAGATGTCGAGAATATCTGTGCCTCCGTATTAGGGTTAGTGATAAAAGACTTGACAATCTAGTATTGAGCCACACGATGTCTAGGAACAGTAGTAGAAGTAGCAATAAAATGGTTAGAAGATAATCACTAGAATGCACACGAGAACCACCTAGATATCTCTGAATGGGCCTATCAAAAGACCGGTACTCCCCCTATCTAGACACTACCCATAATCTATCCTCACAATATCCTAACCCAAAGCGCTACCTAGAGCCACCAAAGGAGTCAAAAAAATCATCTACAAACCTAGGCATATGTCTAGAAGGAAAGACAAGTTGCCTAGCTCTAGAGACACTCACAGGTAAAGGAACTCCTCTAATAGACCTCAAAGCGTGCACTCTCTCTTTCCACTTAATCTTGGCTCTACAAAAGTATAACTCAATTATGTGGTCATCATTTTTACAAAGGTGCAATGGTACTTGACCTTTTGAGGGGGTCTAACCTACTGAAGTAGAAGCACCTGTCTTGTTAGAAGGGCTTAGGTAAAACTTTCAAACCTAAAGATAGTCTTAGATGGCTCCGGTGGTTTTACGTCAAACTTACCACTCTCAACAGCTTTCACAAGATAGTCTTAGATGGCTCAGGTGGTTTTACCTCAAATTTACCTCTCAATAGCTTTCACAACCTTAGGTGGGTAGTTCTTGGAATGCTCTAGGGAATCAAATCCTAAGCCTCTCTTCTTCACACTCACCTTAGATTGGTCAAAGATCATGTTGAGATTCTTCTTCCCACAAGAAAATCTCTCAAGGTTCTTTCTCAGGTAATCATTTTCTTGAGCTAGGTTCTCACATGTAGCACACCCATTTGCCTTGGTTGCCCTAGCATATCTCTCTTTATGGACAGCTACCTCAAGCTTCAAAGCCTCACAAGACACACAAGGAGAATTTCTACCCTAACCAACTGCTCCTTATACTTAACCCTAGAACCCTCATGCCTCTTAGCCCCAATTTCAGCACAAAATGCACAAGAACTAGAATCAATAATTTCCTTAAATGCTATCATAGGCACAAATTTTACAATTTTAGATTTCTCCTCTGATGTCTTGTTAAGAGCATCATTCTCAATTGTAAGTTTAGAGCAGTTTTCTCAAGAAGCAGTCCTAGAATGAAGAACCATTTCAGTCATTTCCTTTAATTTAATCTTACTATCCTCACAATGAGAGCAAGTACAATTAGGATTAAATTTATGTAACTCCTTAGTAGCGCTATCCAATTTTAATTCAAGTAAGGCACAATTTGAGCAAGATGAAGGGATAACATCAACAGGAATCACATCTAAAGCAATAACATCCAAGTAAACATGATCATGACTAGATTTGAGAGATTATAGTCCATCTAGAGCATTCTTGAGTTGATTAACAATAAAGAAATGAGCATATTTTAGATTTGACAATTCATCATACAAGTACAAGTAAGATTCATAATTATCATCAGGTTTAATTGATTTGAGCTAACAACTTCTAGGTTCAAGTTCTCGATCATAATATTCTTATTCTTAATCATTTTAGCTTATCATTTAGTTTTTGTTCAGGACAATAAGAGCACATTTCATTGCTTTGGAGGAGGGTCATAACTCATTGGGATTATTGTAGCGCTCGTCGTCGTCAGAGGAGTCGACATTGGTACTGCCCTTGGTCATGAAGCAATGCTGGTGAAATCCTAGGCCTTTTTCTTGCCATGGGAATCATCCTCTATCCCCGAATCCAGATCGCTCATGTCAATATTCTCAAGAGTGGCAAGAACTCATTGAAGAACATTCGATTGTTAGGCTTCTTGGCCTTCACGCCTTGAGCTTGAGGACTCCTTTAAAAGCCTTCCTCCCTGCGCTTCAACTTGGGGCACTAAGCCTGAATGTTGTTTAGCTCACCACACTCAATCCAAGTGACTAGGCCACCTCTCCTCTTATTCCTCATATTGTTGTAGACTCTCGTGAATTTTGTAGATAGGATAGCTAAGTCATCCTCAGGTAGTTTCTCTAGTTGCTCATCACTCAAGGAATCAGCTAAAAACCAAGGAATCAGAAGAGCTACTAAGAGAAGGGTCATTTACTAGTGCCATTGACTCTGTCTTAAGAGACACGAGATGAAGTCAATCTTATGCACCTTCAACCTCGAGTAGAGCTTATCCATGGTAAACTCACTCATAACAGTGTTATTATTGATGGAAGTGATCTTTATCCTCCAAACTCTCACATCAAGTACACCCAAGAGCTTGCGTGCATTCTCAGACTCAGAAAACACAAGACCAATAGCTCACATATCATGGAGGATATTGGAAAACCATCCCAACAACTCATCCAAAATTCACCAAGCCTTTGGTTGATCTTTGAGTACTCTTTCTTCGGTTAGTTCTGCCTCACTTCCTTGATCACGGTAGAGCCCTCATGGTAGTTAGAGAGGGTCTTCTAGATCTCATGAGTAGACCGTAACTGAGCAACACACTCAAACTCAGATCAACTAAGCCCTTGAATCAAGAAATTTTGAGGTTTGCTATTTGCCTCCACATCAGATATGATCACATTGTCATTGGCTGGCACGACATAAGGATTCTTGATCTTAAGCCAAATTGAGTGCCTCTGAGCCTAGATGTAGGCATGCATGTGAGCCTTCCAATAAGAGAAAATGACTCCATCAAAAACAAATGGCTTGGTAGAAAACTTGTCTGGTGCCACAATTCCTAAGACTATTTAAGATCTATGAGAAGAGAAAATCGGACTCTGTTACCACTTGTAGAACTGGTATAGTAATAGAGGGGGGTGAATGGTGCCTTCAAATTTTTCTCTAAGTATCCACCAATTCTTCACTCCAATAGATATGAGAAGCTATAAAGATAAATAATACAAAATTCTGAAAATCATTGTGCTCCAGTAATTTCAACCCCTATAAAAAAACAAAACTCAATGAAATTTTTTATCCACATATCCAAAAGAATTAAAACTTGAACACAAGATAGATCATGACCTTGGGAACATATTCCAACCAAAAATCTTGAAAAAAAACTTGAGAGAATTGTGATATTTTGGTTTGTGAAACTTTGCTACACCAAAACTAGACCAAAAACTAAAATTGAGCTAACTCTCAAATCATAGCTCTAAAATACTTGAAATTTGGTATACACCTTCTATCAGATGTCAAGAACCTATTCGAAGCAATGATGTACAAAATCATTGCAAAAATTATGACATTTTTTTATTTGAAAGAAGGTTGCACTAAAAACAGGTCAAAAACAAAAACAGTTAGTATGACTTGCTCATGGGTGACTGATGACCAAAATGGCTTTAGATGTATTCCCACATGTTACACAAATCTAGAACACCAAATAATGTGAGGTAGAAGCAGCTAGATCAAGAAATCACTTGGAGATGCCAAAAGAGCAAAAACCGGGCTTCTTCATGAACATGCCAACTAGCAAGTGTCTAGATGGGTGAAAATTAATTTTTAAAGGTTATCTCCATCTCTTGCATGTTCTTACCACAACAAGATTGAGAAGGGAAGAGAGAAGACCAAAAACCAACCAAATCAAGAGTAAATCAATTAACACAAGATGGATACATGGTGATGAACAAACAATGATATATTACTACTTGAGATGAAGGTTTTACAGGCACTCTACTTAGAGGACAAGAGAGTATACCACAGTACTCAACTTCTCTCAAACCCTAACCCTAGAACTCATAAGCCCCTTGGTCTCAAAAGAGGATGGTTGGATGGTTAACACAAGTCTACATCCTAACCCATTAAATAGATAGACTAGCCAGCCCCATCTAACCATTAGTAGATACTATCCACTTAGCACAATAGGAGAAACCTGATAATCTCACACACACACACACACATAGGTTTTAACTCCCACACTACTCTTATGCATGCCTTTAAAAGTGCATAAGCCCGAATCTACTAAGTCTTTAGCCTTGATGCAACTTGATCTTCTCAGCTTGTACTTGACTTAAACTGCTCTCCCAAGCACCGCTCAAGCACCACGGGTTTGCTCCAAGGTAGTTTCCAGTATTTTGGTTAAACTACCAAATATACCTTTTTTGACCCCAGTCATCTCCTTCCATTGCAAGCAATCGCCATGTTTGCCACGCATCAGCAATTCTCTCCTGTTTTGGTTCCACTGGACCACACCTCATTTGGACCGACCATGCCACATGGTGCAATCCGCTGCTCAAACATCCCTTCAACATTTCATGTCTTTCTTGTGCCATGCTTGAGCCCATCCATCATACTTGGCATCCCTAATCGTTCTAGACCTTGGCTCCTTCATGAGTGTAGCTCCGATCCTTGTCGTTGACCATGTTTGACTCCAAGCAACCCTGCATATCCAAGACAAAGAAATCATTTCCGAGCATAAGTTCTTCACAACTTGACCCACAGTAGCAATAACATGTCTCATGCAACATATAACAAATGATATAGGTCACAAAATCATCCCATGACTCAAATTTCCTAAAATTATCCATTTCTGCAAGCTGTTAAGAAAAATCTATAAATTTACAAATTCTAATTTTTCACTCCTCCAAAATGACAAGGTTCATCACAACAAAATCATGTACCTTCTCACATAGTCCTTCATTTTGCGAAGATCATATGAGCTGCATGCTTCACAAGTATTCCTTCTGTCCCACAATATAAGTCCAAGCCCATTGTGCGCAGAGATATCTCGATAAAGGAGGCACTAAATATATGAAAAGTTTAATGTCATTGGACCATATGTACCTATAATAAAAGGTGTACTATAACTATCACTTCACCTTTTTAGTATTAAAGCAGGAGTATAGAGTGGAAATATTGCAATAACTATCCTTTGATTTTCTTAATGGATTTATATTGTGAACCGATGCTTCTAGAAAATAGAATTATATTGTAGAATGGAAGGAGTACCTATCTATGTAATTAAGATGTTTTTCTATGGAGGAGTGCTTTGGGTGAGTGTGTTGTATGTAGAGGTGCAAACGGAGCGGATAATTTCGTCCGTCCGATTGACCGAAGGTTGTGGAACGAATACGAAAGGGGTAGATGGTTATCCGACACTATCCGTGTTCGACTCCGACTCCAAGGAAAAAATATGGAATAGGATACAAGATAAGTGATATATCCGTCCGTATATATCCGTATGTCAAGTGATATGAGGAAATTTGTTGTGACTTCACCGAGGAACAAGATAACATATAGGCAGATTGTCACATCTAAGCAGGCGGGAGAACTGAGTATTCTTCCTTCAACATCTCAGTAATTAATTTCTCCATGTTCACTCTGATTGTACCATACTGTCTAATGTCCTGTGCAAAGAAGCGGATAATTTCCGTCCGACCGACAGTCCGAAAGATTATGGAACGAATACGGAATGGAGAAATGGATATCTGGCATTATCCGTGTCCGACTCCGATTCTGAGGAAAAAATATGGAATAAGATATAGGATAAACGATATATGTCCGTATCCGCTCCAATTGCACCCCTAGTTGTATGGGACTAGAGGGTCACATAGGTATATATGGTGCAAACCACAATTTAGGAGTAAGCATGCAATCCGCTTTGGTTTGAGCACCAAATAAACATGAAAAATCTCCAAAACAATCTGGCCTACCTCATTTAAAATTCCATGTTTGAATTGAATTTGTGTTGGAGGTGGGGAGAGAGAGACCCCTAACATGCTATGTAAGTAAAGTATAATGCAATACTTTACAGTCAACTTCTCTTTTCGATCCGTTTCTCCAAATTCGTCTTGAGTTTAAACGTGAAATTTGAAACGATAATGCAATACTCCATTGTCTATCTTGTCAAATATTTTGGGGATTTTTCAAATTGATTTAATGCTTAAACCAGATTTGTTTGCACGTTTGCACCTAAACATATATATGCTGCTGTTTGATGTAACATGAGGAGCAGGTGAGGATATTGGGTGAACAAGTCTAGAAGGCTGACTAGATGACTATTGAACCGGTCTTGATTAAACCCGTGCACTGCTTGAATTGCGTGTACGTGATAGGCTTGGGCTCCGGCGGATGGCTTTGGCTCTAGCTAATGGTTTTATTTGTGTTTTCCGATACGACAGCAAATCAAATGTTGAAGACGCCGATGTAGATGGTGCATATAGTTTTTTTTGCTCGGAAGCTCTTTAGAGAATTCGCTTAATTTAAGAGATCATCTCATTTTTTATATTTGGCCTTTTGACTTCCGAAGAAGTTAAAAACCAAAAAAGAATATGGCTCTACTGTAGCTAGTGCCTTCGTGGCTTCGTGATTCCATGCCACGATAGATCTAGATAACCACCCCGACAAAATGGTGACCAAGTAAAGGTTTGAGTGATTGGTCATCGGTTAGTACTGAGTAACTGTGTTAGGCCCAAATTGAAAGGGAGATATTATAAGCTCAGCTTGTGATCGATCCAGGTCCTTCAACGTACGGTGATGTGTGGAAATTAAGCAGGCAGACTAATCGACCCATGCGCCTTATTTTCTACTGGTAGTATATACACCACTATCACAATCTGTAGCTATCTACTTCATTGTCTTCTACTGTGTTCGATTATTCATAATATTGGATTTTCCATGATCTCTAACTAATCTTTTCATTGTTTTATTGATGGATGATGCACTTTTACGTACCTGGTAACTACATAGTGAAATTGCGTGATACATGAAATGATCATAACTGCTACTCGGTCTTCCAAACACATTTCAATTCAATCTAGTAGTGCAGATATATATATATATATATATATATATATATATATATATATATATATATATATATATATATATATATATATATATATATATATATATATATATATATATATATATATATATATATATATATATATATATATATATATATATATATATATATATATATATGAAAAGGAAACTTGAAAAGTTGGAGTACAAGGTAATCTCAATATTTAATCGATCAACGCGCACGTTCTACCTGCAAGACCATTTCAATCCAGTTGACATCCCTTCCACTTGACTTGTAATGTCTTGCTCTCGATCGAGTCACGCAAGTTCACACCACCGCACGCAGCGGCTATATAAGCACATCCATCCCCTCAGGGCCAAGCATCACCCAACCTAAACACAAGCAGCTACAAGAGAAACAGCAATACAGAAGAGCAGAAAGCCAAATTGAAACCAAATGGGTTCGTACTTCCTTCTCCTCTCAGCTCTCCTTGCTTCGTTCTCGTGGCAGGCCATCGCCTCCGATCCTAGCCCTCTCCAAGACTTCTGCGTTGCCGACAAGTACTCGCATGGTAAGAATTAATGTACTTGATTTTCGGTCGTGTTTGATGGATGAATCACTGCTCGCATATGAATTTTTTTTCCTGGCGCGTGCAATGTATAGTTGAAATAACTTCCTGAAGTATAAGTGCAAATGTTGCTTCTTTGATGCATGCAGTGCTTGTCAATGGATTTGTTTGCAAGGACCCGATGGCCGTGAACGCAGACGACTTCTTCATGGCAGCCAACCTCGACAAACCTAGGGACACGATGACCAGCAAGGTCGGGTCCAATGTTACCTTGGTCAACGTCATGCGGATCCCTGGGCTCAATACCCTCGGCATCTCCCTAGCGCGCATCGATTACGCACCCATAGGTGAGAACCCACCACACACGCACCCCCGTGCTACTGAGATCCTCACCGTGCTCGAGGGTACACTCTATGTTGGCTTCGTCACGTCCAACCCAGACAACAAGCTCTTCTCTAAGGTGCTCAACAAAGGCGACGTGTTCGTGTTCCCTGAGGGGCTCATCCACTTCCAATTCAACCCCAATCCCCACATGCCAGCGGTTGCAATTGCTGCACTTAGTAGCCAAAACCCTGGGGCCATCACCATTGCCAACACTGTGTTCGGGTCAAAGCCACCGATCTCAGACGATGTTTTGGCAAAGGCATTTCAAGTGGAAAAGAAGACAATAGACTGGCTTCAGGCTCAATTCTGGGAGAACAACCACTACTAATTAAATAGAGCCCTGATAGTGGCCCGGGAAGATACATATTTGCAATTTGTGCAATTTGTGTTTTAGCTTCTATGTTACAATATAGAAAATAAATGGCAAGTACTTATATACTGCTTATGCGTGCCTGCGAGCCGCAAAATTTTACCTCTCGAGTCCCTGGCAAGATAGCTTTTTTGCCTGCGGATGTCATAATATGCTTTTGTGGTGTATTTTCGTTTTCCGTTAATAAAATAAGGAATACAAGGCTGCTCTATTTGCCCTTGCTAAAAAAAAGAAACATACATGGAGTTCATGTGAAAGATTGTTTTCTTATTTGATGTCAAAGCTAGTTAATGATTGTCCATGCATGATGCGACGTCATATAGTATATTTCTGGACTCGGATTTAGTTATTTGCATATAAATGTGACATTTATAGTGTACCATATATAGTCAACCCCCAGTAATTCATAGCCTGCTACAGAACTCTTTATTTTTTGAGTGGCAATTAGGTGTGTTTTAGAACCTAGGTAGGTCTAACCATACTTCTCAATTTCATTGCAGTACCGATCAGAGTGGCTGGAATATACCGTATTGGCACCTAAAACAACACACAGTAGTCTCAATCCCGTACCGGCCCCAATATCGATCAACACTAGTCAATACCGGGCCATTCTAGACCATTCATTTTGGTACCGGCAGCATGTATGTATGTACACATACACATATGTACATATATGTATATATAACATATATATATACATATGTGTGTGTATACATATGTATATATATACATACATACTTATATATATGAATATATATATACATACATATATATATACATATATATATATATACATACATATATACATACATATACATACATACACATCTGTATGTCTGTATATGTATATATATACATACATATATATACATACATACACATATCCTGCACGATATGTATATACATACATACTTATATATACATACATATATACGTATATATGCATATACACACATATGTACATATATGTATATATAACATATATACATATATATGTATATATGCATACATACATATATATATATATATGATACGTACATATATGTATATATATACATATATATGCAGACATATGTATATATATGTATATATGTATATATATATATATATATACATACATATATGTTTGTGTATATATATATATATATGTATGTATGCAAATATAGGGTTGACTCATTGAACTCGACTATCCATGGGCACTATTCCATGGACTAGGTGCACGGTGTGCTTGCCCTGGACCGTGCACTTGCGTGAACCCAGTAGTCTAGGTGGACTTGGTCCACCACAGACCACCCTTAGCCTATAAAAGGGACTCCCATTGGCCAACATTCCGGTGCCTCCCTTCAACACACACTCCAGCATCCCCTTCTAGCCGGTCCACTAAATGCCCTCCCAAGGTCTCAGGTGCCCGCTCCCTATCTATCCTGACCTCGCTAGGCTGCCCCCGAGGCCACCTTTGGAGCACCTCCCCAAATGTCGCCCGACCGCCTCGAGGCTCTGCTTCGCTGCCACCCTAGCCCCCAGGGCCTTTCAAGCTAAACCCCGAGGTCCCCTAGGGGTCGTCTCTGTCGTTGCCCAAGTCCTGCCCCAGGGCCTTCTCGTCGGCCTACCTTGGCAGCCTTAGACGCCGGGAATCGCACCTCAGCCTTGGGTTTCTTTCCTACTGCCAGGACTCTCCAGAGGCTCCCACGTGGCCACTCGAGACCCCCACAGGGGCTCTCCGTCGCTCCAAAAAATTCCCCTAGGGCCTCCTGTGCTGCCTCACGGGGTCCTCTAGGGATCCACCTGGCCATCGCTTAAGGCCCGTCCTAGGGTTCTCCTGTGCTGCCTCCCTGGAGGGCACCACCATACCAATGCTCAAGCCCCACCCCGAGGTCCACCACCGCCACTCAAGACCCACCCCTAGGTTCTCCTATGTCACCTCCTAGGATCCTCTAGGGGTCCGATTGGCCGTCTTCACTAGACTCGGCCCCCGATAGGGATGTCAGCCACCCAAGCACTCATGAGATTGAGGCTTGCGGGTACCCAAGCTCCCTAGGGAAACATCCTCGGCACTACTTAGCACAACCCCGTGGGCTATCCAAGCTACCTTCCGGGACCACCCTGGGGTTATACCTCCTGGAGCAACTAGAGGAGGAGGGCAAATTGAGAGCACCGACTTGGCCTTCTTGCCTAAGCCTGATGAGGTCTGCCCCAACCCTGGGATGGGGATGCTTGTCATCTTCATTGCCCAATTCAAGGCTAGGCTTCACAGCCTTCCCGTCAAGCTACTGAAGGACGTGCTTGACACGTTTGATCTCGACGTCTCTCACCTCAACCTAGGCTCCCTGGGTGTGATGGACAAGGCCCACCAACACCTTCTGCAAGGGCTTGTTGCAAAGTTCAGCATACTTAACCTTGTCGAGGAGTACTACACGCTAAGGATTGCTCACCTCGGCCAGGGCTGGAACTTGACATTCATAGAGGGCGAAGTGCTGGGAAGCATCTAAACCTTCCGAGGTTTCACTAAGCCATAGTGTAAGTTTCCACACCCCCACAATGCTATGTTTGCTCAACTTTCGGCCTTTATTAGACCCCTAATTAATCACACAGGCCTGATGCTCCAGTAGGCATATAGGTCGGCAGTGGTCCTCCTTGGGCGTGAGATGAGGGTGGAGCGTGGCATCACCGAGGACCTGATCATGGGGTCTCATCGCAGCTACGCGTGCGAGATGCTCAACATGCCCATGCCCACTCACCCACCTGACAAGGGGTGAAATGCCATTGAGAGACCTTGGAGGACTCGCCTCCATCTCCTAGGTTAGTAGGGCGCGGTAGCCCTTAGGGTTTGCCTCGGGCGAGGCCTTCCAGCACCGCGGGCCCTTCTCGTTGACCTGGTAGAGGAAAGGGACTTGCCACTAGCCTCCCGCTACCAGGTTCCCTAGGATATCCCACTTCCTCCCTAGGCGCTCCCTCGGCATTCAGTCTAGGAGGTGCCCCCAGTGGAGGGGACAACAAGATGACGACAAGCGCCATGCCCACCACCACCCCACATTCGCTCTACCAAATCCTTTGCCCATCGACTCATCCTCACTAAAGAGCCAGGGCATAGATGATGCAGCTGTCAAGGTTGATATGGCTGGCACCACCTTAGTGGGCACGTCGGGAACCGTAGTGGGCATAGCTCCGCTTGACACTAAGGAGATCCTTCTGGACAAGGCGGCTCTAGGGCACGGGCCTAAGCATCTAATCCCACTTTGTGTTGTGCAGGGCAGGCCCTGGGGCGTGAGCTCGAGCACACCTCTGCTGGTTCTGGGGCACGTCACCACCAAGGACACGCCCTCAAGGATGACCCTCTGACCAAGAGGCGGGCATTTGCTTTGGTGGAGTGCAACCTCATGAAGGTACCCAAGTTGTTCACTTGGTTTGCTTCAGAAAGCTCCTGACCCTTGCTCTTTCCTCTTGCAGAGTCTCCTTGTCATGCACAAGATGTCCTTCATGCAGAATGACATCTTGTTGGAGAACAAGAGGGCTACACAGGAGGCGGAGGGTACAGTGACCACCACACAACAGGACCTGGAGGCAGCCTGTGAGACAATCGTCAAGCTGACCCACAAGCTCGTCGAGCAGGAGTCTAACTTGGAGCACTTTTGCCATAGTGTGTCCCAGCTCACAAACAAGTGGGACAGGGTAGACACCGCCATCATCTCCACCATCGAGACGATGCTTGTCCTCGCCAAGGACTTGGGTGTTTTCACGGAGCTTCCCCCTAGCTCTTCTAAGTTCACCCCAGAGACTTGGCTTGATTGGCTAAGCGTGGCTAGCAAAGTAACCAAGGCATCAGTGCTAGGCTTTCGACACTACTATGAAAGGGCCTCTGCTAAGATCCTTCTCACCTCCCTTCGACTGGTGGGCTGCTAGCACTTCACGCCTTTTGGGATGCCTACTTACGAGGTGCGAGCTCTACCAACTTGGAGGTAGGCCAGAAGGCCATCACCAACCATGTCTGCTCCTTCTCGCGACTTTAACTCGCACAGGCTAGGCTACATCAACGGGCTCATTTGACATGCTCACACCTACTCTGCCGAGGGAGGCTCCTCTGGGACACGGGAGGGAGGCCCCAAGGGACTAGGTCCATCCTAGGTGTGAGGCCAGTTATCAACTTATCGATGTCTTTTGGTTAGCTATTTTTGTACTTCAGCTCACCAGAACGCCATGTCTACCTCAGCCTTTGATTTAGCCTTTTGTACTCCCTGGGAGCTGATCCCTTTTGTAGCCATGGTGCAACATATGGAGTTGTGTCCTTCGGTCTATTGTTCTTGGATGCGCTTGTGTGATGGAATGTTTACAGTGATTGCTTGCCTTTGCAATTGGTGGTGTGGTGCACCAAGTCCATTGCCGGTCGCTCGAGAACTATACCCTCTCGGGCTGAGTCGCTCAAGCACCAAGTTTCACACAAAGTGCCTAATTTCGAGCAGTAGCCGGGGCCGAATGGTTACAACCAGGGCCTAGCTATGGTCCTAAGCACTAGCATGCGAAATGCCCTGGGATACTCTTTATGCCCTATGTCGGGACTTCTCTTTGTGCAAGGGCACTTCACTTGGGGAGACCAGAACATCATTGGAAAAAATTTGGCACTCAGGATAAAGCCCACAAGTAGCACTTCACTTGAGGAGGTAAGAATGTCACCATCTCCCATTAGGAAAAAAAAACTTAGTGCTCGGGGTGAAGCTCACGAGTGGCACTTTGCTTGGGAGGCGAGAACGTCATCGTCCCCATCAGAAAAACCTTGGCACTCAGGATGAAGCTCACGAGCAGCACTTCACTTGGGGAGGCAAGAACGTTGTTGTTCCCCATAGAAAAAACTTGGCGCTTGGGACAAAGCTCACGAGCGACAATTCTCTTTGGGAAGACGAGAATGTTGCCATCCCCCATCAGAAAAAAACTTGGCACTCAGGACGAAGCTCGCGAGTGATACTTCACTTAGGGAGGTGAGAATGTCGCCATCTCCCATCAAAAAGACTTGGTGCACGGGACGACGCTCATGAGCGGCACTTTGCTTTGGGAGGCAAGAATGTCACCCTCTCCCATCAGAGAAAACTTAGCACTTAGGACGAAGCTCATGAGCGGCACTTTTCTTTGGGAGGTGAGAACGTCGCCATCTCCCATCGAAACAACTTGGTGCTCGAGCTCGACCCCGAAGGGGGAGTGGTCATTAACTTGATCCCACATGATGAGTGTAAGGCCCAAAGGGGGAGATATCATCGACTCAACCTCGGAGGGGGAGGTATCATCAACTCGAACCTAGAGGGAGGATATTGTCAACTCATCCCCAGGGAGGGGCATACCATCAACTTGACCCCAGAGAGAGGGATATCGTCAACTTGATCCTGGTGGGGGATATTGTCAACTCAACCCCAGAGGGGGGGATATAGTCAACTCGGCACATGAACATATTGCATGAGAATACAATAGAGGCATGTGCATTTAAGGATGAGGGGCGTCATAATAGGCCCAGGTCAAGCAGGGATGATTGGGGGTGTCATATTAGGCCTGGTACAAAAAAGATGCAATGGGGTGAAAAATAAGCCCAGTATCTATACGTAGTACTTACAGAGGTTGTCCACATTCCAGCTATACTTAGCTCGATTCCATCGAGTGATTGCAGTTGGAACGACCAAGGATGGGTGGTGCGGATGACATCATACAATCCTTCCCACTTGGAGCTCAGCTTCCTGTCGAGGTTCGGGTTGGCTTTCTTCTTGAGGATGAGGTTGCCAACCTGGATGGGTCACAATTGAACAGCTTTGTTGTATGTCTTGTCCATCGTCGTTTATTATTAGTCAATGTTGAGAGTTGCATCTTAGCAGATGGCATCAATCAACTCCAACAAGATCTGGTGGGTCACGTCATCTGAGGTCATTGTGGTCCGGAGAGATCTGTCAGACCCGGATTTTTCAATCCGAATCTACTGTGTTTTATTGCACTAATCCCTGGATCGGTAGTTAGTGCACACAGGTACATAGCTGGATCATGTCATACATCGCATAGTAATATTACAGAAGTTGAAATACACCACATCGGGTGACAGTTTACAAAAGGCCGCTTTGGCCAAATATCATCATTACAGTCATACAGCGGAAACAGTAGCAAAAGTAAGCCCAAATCCACAGGCAAGCGACTGGAAGGGTAATGTGTGCAATATATATTACCGGGATTCCGGAATATACGTGCACACAAAGCCATATGGTCTACTTGTCCATGGCTAGCCAAACGAAGCCTACGTCCTAATCTCCTTCGTTGGATCTTCCTTCAGTGGCAGGGGTGTCTTCGTAAGCATAGTGATCCTGCGATCATGTTTCTGTATTGTGTCGCAAAAGCGAGCGTGAGCACTCCGACCCCGTGCTCCGCGAGTCAACACACAGTATGCAATAGATAGTATGCAAGTCTTAACAATGGAAGGTTCAGGTTATTTTGTTTTGCCAAAACTGCATTGAAATATTATACTAAAATCCTATGACCTGGCAGATTTTAAATGACTTAGTATGATTCCTAGAGCTAAATTTAATATTGACCCAAATTCCATCCACCGTTACATGGAATCTGCACCATATAACATTCTTCAGTGTTATAGCCACTTACCGTACCACTGGGACGACACCCAGGAAAACTCAAATTAGGGCAATCCTTTGCCCTACCAGTTCCCATTCCCATTTTCAAACATTTTCAAATGGAACTATATCTGGTTAAGCTCCCATGTCCGCCCTTGACTGTGGGCACGGCTATTCGAATAGTTTTGACTCTGCAGAGTTTGCACACTTTACCCACAAGAGACAGTTTACTCGTTGCCCCACACGATTCCTTAGCCGTGCGGTTGAGCAAACCATCACAGTAACCGTTCAAAGTACCTCGCCCCTCCCATCATCTCACCCTATGGGTTGCTCCCACTTGCGGTGGGTCCCATTCGTTGTGCGGGATGTTCCCCTACTAAACGCCTAGCAGCCGGTTACCCACGCTACTAGCACGCCGCAGAAGATCTTCACCATCAAGCCTACCACCCAGGCCGCCACTTGAGGGTGTCCCATTCAAGCCTGCCACCCAGGCCGCCACTTGCACTACTGCCATGATGATGACTTTCAGGGTCCGGTAAATTTATTAAGCCAAGTTGTACTTTACAGACTTGTGGCTGTACTTATTTTACACAGGAGGTCATGACAAGATTCGGTCCTTAGGGTTATCCGGGCGGATTTACCACTACTCACCTTGTGCTCCCACCGCACCACATACACACACACACACTCGAACCATCCGCCCAGATATTTAAGCAAGTTGGGGTTTTTGGGAACATAAAATAATCATATCCAAATGTATACCAGTCATTCCCACCATGACTGTCCAAACCAGTTTCTCATGTTTAAGAATGACAATGATGTTTGGGGCATTTCAGTGCCCCGAGTATCTAGGCAGTACTAAGCATGGCATATAATTAGGGACTTATTTTCACAAGGTTACTATTATCATTTTGCTAGGGCGACAAGGTTTACACATTCAATTATTCCAACGGAGGTATAATAATATTCAAGGTAAGCAATGGGCATATATAACTAGAATCTTAAATTAAACATGTATTTGCATAAAAATAGCGGCATGCAATTTGATAAGTTAACACAAAGTAATTTGCGAAAACGTGGGTTCAACATGATCAACGTATTGACTCGCCTTGGTCACGGGGGTTTTGGATTGTCTGAAGCTTCTAGTGCCGCGCCTCCTCCTCCTCCTCTTGTGCTTCGTAAGCTATTTTTAACGCGCGAAAATTTGGAGAAAAGGAAAAGGCAATCAACAAACCAATAAACATTCACCAAAAGACCCAAATAAATTCAATACCAATATTCTAGTTTCATTTGTTTTGGTGCTATTGTAATCCCATTTTGAGTAACTAAAGTTCAATCATACTCATTTTAACATTCTGCATTCCATAATTATTTTTGGATGTTATGACCTAGGTCATTGACAATATCTTATAGCCTATATTGTTAACAGTTTGTTTCTACACCCTTTTGTTGAATAAGTTATTATTTTATGTGAGCAATCACCCTAATCACACCAGTACTAAATCCTCTCTTTTGACATGAAGCTAGAATAACTACCCATGTTACATCTATACCCAAGTGTTACCTTCTAACATATATATATATATATATATATATATATATATATATATATATATATATATATATATATATATATATATATATATATATATATATATATATATATATATATATATATATATATATATATATATATATATATATCCATACTCAAGAGCACCTAAACACCCTTAGCTTTAATCTGTGGAGATTTATACATAAAGTTAATATACAAAATGATTGTTATTACATGTGTCATTTTAAATTACATTCAATCATTCATTCCATTTACTTGCTAAAGATTTAAACAAAGCTATTTATTGTATATGCTCATATGTGCACTCATGGATATGTGTATATCTATGATTTTACATGACATTTTATGGCACATGCTTTCTATCTAACCTTGCCACAGAACTAGCATACACCCTCACGGTCGGCTGAGGTCACTGGCGCACAGTAAAAAGGGCAAAAATTAGCCAAAATCCCACCCGGCGGAGCGGGGATCGAACGCGCGCTGCCTGGCGCGTTATCACCGACGCTGCTGACCAGGAGAACCTCTCAATCGTTGCTTACTTATACAGGCGACTATTACCTTTTGAGGTACGTACTAGCAGAGGCTGGGCAGAGAGAGCCGGAACAGGGGGAAGGCTTCGGCGGCGGGCTCGTCGGCGTGGAGGGACCGGGGAGGCTCGGGTGGCGGCGAAATGGAACCCTTGCGTCCTCGTGAAGATGATGGAGTTGGCGGCGACGGTCGGGAGTCACCGGAGTAGGGCCGGCGGCGTGCCGTGGCGGTGGCCCAAGGAGGAGGTCGTCGCCGATGAGCTACAGGGCCGGAGAGGCTCGGCCGACCTCACGGTTGACTTCACGACGTCATGGAGATGGTGTAGATGCTAGGAATCGAGAAGTGGTGGCGTGGTTAGGGAAATGGCGCGGCGGCCGGACTTGGAGAAGAAAGGGATTCGGCGAGGAGAAAGGAAGGAGGCGATTGCTGCGGGAAGGAGTGAAAGGGGAGTGTTGCGGTGTGGTGAAGATCTTTGCCGGGGCCTTATAAGGGGCAAATTGCGCTGGCGTCGAAGGCATCGGAAACTTGCCCATTCGGTCTTTTCGGCGCGCAGTGGAGCAGAAGATGGCAGGCGGCGGAGGATCTGAGGGGAAGGATTCAACATGATGGCAAGGGCGACGCGCGCGGTGTGGCAGAGAGGTTGAGCTGCGCGCGCGAGGGGATGGCTCGGCTGAACGGGGAAGAAAAAGAGGGTGGTGCCAGCGCGGGGAGAAAAAGAGAGCGGGGCAGGGTCATGGCGCGGCAAACCGATGTGCGGAGGCGGCTTGTCCAGCGGTCCGAGGCGGGGTCCTCTCCTCCGGTCCAACGAGGGGAGGGAGCGCGGGCCGATTGCGAGGTGGAGTGGAGGAGCGGCGGCCCAGAGAGAGCAACGCGCAGGGGAAGAAGCACAGTGGACGGGGGGTTGGCGCTGGGCTGATCCGGGCTGGCGCGGAAGAGAGGGACGGGGAGTCGGGCGCAAGCACAGGCCGGCTGGCTGGGTCGGTTCGGCCAGCTGGCCGGTCCAATTCCTTTTTCTTTCTCTTTTTTTTATTATTATTATTATTTTTATTACTATTACCAACACTTGTGCATGGATGTATACACATACACTTAGGGATGTATTTGGTGGTAAATATACATTCTTTTTATTCCCTCTTTACTGGTTTATTTGTTGGGTACATTTATGAATATATATATATATATATATATATATATATATACATGTATATATATATATGTTCATAAATGTTGGCCTTCCTAATTGCTTGCTCCTTGCTATTCATACCCTTATCTTTGTAGATGACATTTTATGCTTAATTAAAATTCTCTCCTTATATTTTATGGATCATCTTTTCAGATTCTTAATTTAGATTTTTAAATCTCTACTATTCAAACACATATGCTTCTTTTTGGATCATTTTAACTCTTAAATCCTTTTACCCAATTTTTAGGAAAGCATTCTAACTCCAAATGCAAATGGAAATACATTGCAACATTAATTCAAAAGCTTTACATAATTCTGATTTAATTTCCAGGATGTTACAAGATCCAAGCTTGACTTCCTCTAGCATGAGGGCCTCATCGTCGTACAATAATTTGAATAGGGTAAACCCTATGGCCCAACTAAGCGAAGTGTGGGTTGACCATAGTACACTTCGAAGCTCGTCCACCCAACGATCTTTTGGAAGATTGAAGAGACGTGTGCAGAGTCCCAACAGGATGATGCCATTGGCCCTCTCCATGGTGCCATTGGCCTTTGGGTTGGCAACTAATATGAAGCAGAGATTGATGCCTAGACCCACGCAAAATTTACGGAAAGAGGCCGCGTCGAATTGAGTCCCATTGTCGACAGTTACTTCCCTTTGTGTGCTAAAGCGGCATATGATGTTCTTCCACATAAACTTATGGACCATTGGCCTCGATCCATTTAGACAAGTAGTCAATGGCCACCACGATGAACTTGTACCCTCTGGTCTGGGGCTTGAAGGGTTCAACCAGATCCATGCCCCATCGTGCAAGTGGCCACGATGGCAATACCGGTTGCAGGTCATTCATGACTGCATCCCACAGGGCGGTGGGTCATTAGAATCCTTGGCGGAATGCTTTCTAGACCAAGGCACAGGGTACGAGGTAGGAACCACATCGCCCCTGGTGTATCTCGCGAACTAGGTCAGCACCCTCATCCTTGGACATGCATTGGAGGTATGGTTGGCAAACACCGTGCTTGTAGAGGGCGTCATCTTGAATGACAGCCTCTTGCACGATTCTCAGTCTTCACGCCCTGATGGGATCCATGATCTCAACTCCGTTGACAAGGTACTCGATGATTGGTCTCCTCCAGTCTCGCTCCCTGATGGCGCACACCTCCAGGAGCCCTTCACCACTGACTCCGCCAATACTTCGTAGAAAGCACCAGTAGGTCTCTGTTTGCCTGCTGGCAGCCCTTGCCAAGATGTCCATCTCAAGATTGTCTGAGTGTGAGATGCATCAAACGTTGATGCCCCTAGAGTACTTTTCCATGGTGTGAATGAGATCTAGGTACTTTACCAATGCTGGGTCCTTGGCTTGGTAACTCTTGTCGATGTGACAAGTGATGAGTTAGGAATCGCTCTGAACCAGGAGGCACTTGGCCCCTGACGCTTGGGCTTTTGCGTAGCCTGAGCAATAAGGCCTCGTACTTGGCGATGTTATTCATGACCTCAAAGTCAAGACAGGTAGAGTAGAAGGTGCACATCCTGTTGGAGGATTCGAGGATTGCCCTAGCCCCCGCGCCCTTCGAACACCAAGATCCATCCACGTAGATCGTCCAAAGGGGATCGACCGGTGCGGTAGACAGGGGCAGTTCCATAGGAGTCCACTCTACGATGAAGTCTACCACCACTTGTGACTTGATTGCGATGAGGGAGATGAAGGTGTTGAGAATGGGGCCAGCTCGGTAGCCCACTCACCCAGATGCTTCCTTGTTATGAAGCATCTCACCAATTAGGAATGATGATGGTTTTGGATCTCGTGCACTAGGAAGATAGGAAGTTGTGATGGGGTGTTGCTTCTTCTCTTCTTCTTGGACTAGCACAGCACTCATGGTGATGAGGGTTGCCACGATATAAGCAAGGAGGCCCTCCTCGGGTTTAGGGCTATGCAATAGTAGGGGGAACGCCAAATAGTTCTTCAGGACGTCAAGGGTGGCCTGACTCTCGATACTCCACTCAAAGGTGCCTGAGCCCTGAAGGATCTTGAAGAAAGGAGCCCCTTCTCTGCTAAACGAGAGACGAATTGTCCCAATGCAGCCAGTCGTCTGGCCAAATTCTACACCTTGCAGATGTTTTGGGAGGATTCATGTCGAGGATGGCCCAAATCTTTGTGGGTTCGCCTCAATCCCACGCTTCGATATCAGGAAGCCTAGAAGCTTCCCTGCTTGCACCCTGAAGATGCACTTCTCTGAATTGAGCTTCATGCCGGCTCGACGTCTGTTATCGAAGGTCACCTAGAGGTCGACGGCATGCGCCTGTACAAGAATGCTCTTGACAATGATATCACCCACATAAGCTTCCACGTTGTGGCTGATCTTGGAGTCAAGTGCTTTGTACACAAGCCTGGCGAAGGTGGCGTCGCAATTCTTCAACCCAAACGCCATCCGGACATAGCAAAATGTCCGAGAGAGCATGATGAAACTAGTCTTTTCCTTGTCTTCCTTAGCCATCCAAACTTGGTGGTATCCCGAGTAGGCGTCGAGGAAGTTCATGAGCTTGCACCTCGAAGTGGCGTCAACCAGCTGGTCAATCCTAGGGAGCAGGAAGTTGTCCTTCGGACATGTGTGGTTTAAGTTGGTGTAGTCCACACACATGTGCCACCATCTGTTGGACTTCTCGATGAGAACTGGGTTAGCAAGCCACTCGGGGTGCACCACCTCCTGGATCACGCCGAAGTTCTAAAGCTTTTCCACCTCCTACCTCACCGTAGTCTGGATTTCACCTGACATCTTTTTGAGCCTTTGTCTGATAGGCTTGACTTCGGACTTCACAGAGAGTTGGTGCTCAATGATCTTCCTCGGGACACTGAGGAGGTCCTCGGGCCTCTAGGTGAAGATGTCACAGTTTGCCCGCAAGGCAATCAATATGGCCTTCACTGTTGCAGGGTCAAGGTCCGCGCCGAACAGCACAGTCTTGGTAGGGTCAGCATTTGAGAGGGGTTCAGCCCAATCTCCCTAGCAGGCGTTGGCTTAGGGATCCACTTGTTGAAGGAAGGGCCTAAGCCCGGGTCCTACTCCCACAACCTCCAGAGTGACATAGTGCATGTATTGGATTGCCGCATGGATGTCCTCGTATATTTTCCTTGAAAGGTCTTGGTCACCACGCACCATGATGACCCTTGCAGGGCTGGGGAGCTTCATATAGAGATAAGCATGGTGAGGAACTACCCCGAAGTGGTTGAGAGCAGCCCTCCCTAGGATGATGTTGTACGGGTACGGGATATCAATGATGTTGAAGATCACGCTCTCGCTTTAGGTGCCACCCCCAACCCCGAACCCCGATTAGCTCTATCTTGCCAAGGGTTAGGTTTGGCTCACCACCAAAACCAAGCAGTGGGATGCTAGGCTCCGATAGGAGCGACCGTGAGACCCCCGAGCTTATCGAATGTGGAGGTGAACATGATATCCATGGAGTTTTCTTCATCCACGAACACACACCTTACTTCGCACCCGATAATGAAGGCGAAGATCACCAGGGCATCATGCTGCATCCTTGTAGGGACCCAGATTTTTTTACAATCCGGATTCCTCTGTGATTCCACCGCACTATTCCCTGGATCAGTAGATAGTGCTCACAGATTACAGTTCTGAATATCAAGGTACATATCATGCGGAAGCGTAAATATAGTAATAGACTTACTCATGGGCCAATTAGGCCGAAATCATTAAATTACAGCAGCGGAAGAACGAAACGCATAGGTGGGACCTTCAGGACATGCCCACAGGCAGCCAACTGGAGGTTCGTGACCTAGCCCTTGACGACTTCATCTTCTCTTCCATCATAACCAAAAGTATCGCTGAAGCGCAGTGATCTGATTCCTGTTTCTGGATTTGTTATGAGAGCGAGTGTAAGCACACTAACCACCGTGCTCCGCGAGCCAATACACAGAATGCAAATAAATAGTATGCATGGCTTATCAAAGGAGAGGCTCGGGTTATTTTATTTTCCAAAAATCACTTTTGGTAGCATTATTATTATTTAATCATAGTGTTATGGTTGCTACCTAAACTCCACACAACGATTACCATAATTGACTTAATCCACCGAAGATACACTTTCTTTATTGGCTGCTGTCTAAGACTCCAAACAGCGAGTGACATCATTTAATTAGTCCACTGATCTTACTCTTTCTATACTGTTCACTATCTACGACTCCAAACAGCGAATAGCATCAATTATACAATCCACTAATCAATTGTTGCCTAAATCCCCAAACAGCGAGTATCATTATTTATATAATCCATCGATCGATTGTTGCCTAGAACTCTAAACAGTTAGCAACATCTTATATCTAATATCATTTATTTTATCCACCAATATCTTTTGTATTCTGAATCCCTAACAATCCAATCCTTTTTGTTATTGATCCATAGCCATAATTTGCTCTTCCAATAATCAACCTTATTGTTCATTATCTATCTCTAACTAATTTACTAGTATACCTCCATCAAAAATATCATTGATCAAGTCTACGCATCGCTAGTATATATCCACCAAGAATATCACTGATCAGGTCTACAATTCACTAGTGTACATCCACCAAGATTATCATCGATCAAACTTATACTCTAAAAATTGTTATCATACCTCCAAATTTCCACAAATTCAATTGACTCATCTAGTAGTCGATCAAATCCTATTAATCCCAATATCGTCAACATCTTTCAAGGATTCATATTAGTTATCAGTGTCGTAATCCAACAATTACCTTTGCACCCCCCCCCCTAATTCTCCAAAAATCATTTAAATCATTTCTCTGTGTGTGTGTGTGTGTGTGTCTATATATATATATATATATATATATATATATATATATATATTAGGCTCCACCAATGTATTTCTCCCAGAATCCACACTACCATTTTCCTTTTTATGATCGACATGAGTCCAACAATGCCTTTATGTGTTTTCCACAAACATCCAACTTCTTTACACATGACTCTATGTATTCCTCCCTATATTTTATTTTGTAAGAACAGAAGTGCCATTATTTAAAATATAATACATAAAAATTTCCTGAGACCTAGCAGATTTGACCAAAGACATAATGTGTAAGAGAATGCAATAATAACAGTGATTCAGATTCCATCCACCATTACATGGCATCCGCACTATATGCTAACATTTCAGCGTTATAACCGCTTACATTACCACTGGGACGACACCCAGGACAACTCAAATCAAGGCTTCCCACTGCCCTTCACTTTTCCAAACCCATCCATAAAGCATTTTGAAATAGAACTATATCTAGTTAAGTTCCCATGTCCGCCCTTGACCGTGGGCACGGCTATTCGAATAGTTTTGACTCTGCAGAGTTTGTACACTTTCACCACAAGAGATAATCAACTCGTTACCCCACACGATTCCTTAGTCATGTGGTTGAGCAGACCATCACAGTGACTTTTCAAAGTATCTAGTCCCCTTTGTCATCTCACCTTATGGGAAATTGCCCACTTGCGGTGGGTCTCATCTATGCACGGGATGTTTCCCATGGTTACTAGCGTTATTCGGGCTCCACTCCCCTCAGTGCTAGTACGAATGGGAAACTTCACCCTCCACTCGGTATCCCTTTAGGCCTTCTCTTGCCCTTGCGTATCCACTTCTATCCACTACCAATGAGATGAGTCAGGGAAGTTCGATAAATTTACTTAGCCAAGTTGCACTTTGCAGACTTGTGGTTGCACTGTTTTACACAGGAGGTCATGACAAGATTCGGTCCTTAGGAGTACCTGAGCGGTTCTACCACACTCCACAATTTTGTGCTTCCACTGCACCACATACCAGCCCCCAAACCATCCGCTCAGATATTTAAGCAAGTTGGGATTTTTGGGAGCATAAAATAATCATGTCAAAATATACCAGTCATTCCCACCATAACTGTCCAAACCAGTTTCTCATTATTAAAAATGATAATGATGTTTGGGGCATTTCAGCGCCCCCGAGTGTCTAAGCAATACTAAGCATGACGTATAGTTACGGACTTACTTTTGAAAAGTTACCATTATAACTTTGCTAAAGCGACAAGGTTCTCATAATCAAGTAATCCGAAGGAGGTGTAATATTATTCAAGGCAAACATTGGTATATAACTAAAATCTTAAATTAAACATGTATTTGCATATAAAATAACAGTATGCAATTTGATAATTTAAATCAAATTAATTTACAGAAAATGTAGGTTCAACATGATCAAAGTATTGACTCGTCTGGCGCGGTTTACCGCGGTCTTGAGCTCACATGATGCTTTCTCTTCAGTTTTTGGCTTTTATCTTCACTTCGAGCTTGACCTCACTTGATCCCATGAGTCTTCACGACTTCCAATTTCTAATTACGCAATAAACGACTGAATCCAAATAAAAGCGAATAACTTAAAGGATCCAAATAAATCCGAATAAATTTAGTTTAGATTTATTATCAGTTATTGGGTGACTCAGATGATCTGAGACAAGGCCTGTGGCGTGATATTTTATGTACCTCATTTTATCGCTAGGTTAAGTTTAATTTAAATTATGGTCTATTTATACGGGTCCTAGCTTGTTATATAAATTTATGTTCGGTACCATCATTCATTTAAAACTAACATTAAGATTTAATTAGTGTCACTTTTTATTATCTTGCCGTTACTTTAGCTACTAGTGAGCTTAGCTTCATCTCAAATTTTAGTTTAAACTTAGTTATCTAGGCAAAGCTTGGTATATAAGGTCGTATTTCAATATTTGCTATTTAACAAAATCTACGGCTACAATTTATTTAATGAAGGCATGTTGAATATTGAGCATAGATTTTTTTTTTAATTATAACTAATGGTAACCTTTATTAAATTTGAACATTTAACCAAAAGAGATTTTCTTTATTATTGCCCTTACTAAGTAGTTAACCATTCACTTCATTTAGGCAAATCACATTAATTATTTATATGTGATAACTAGTCCAAATACTAGTGGCTTTATACCCAAATTATTTAATAGTCAAAAATGGTTCTCTTGATTGCTTAGAGTATAGAGATGATGATTAAGGTCTTTATCATGCTATGGTCAATCCTACAACATTTACTAGGATGCCACGGTTTAGGATTTATTTCTTTAGACCATCCTTGTTTGTTAAGTCGTCATTTCATGTGAGCATAACCTAAACAAGATTATGGCTAAATTCCTCACTATGCTTTTAAAATAAAGATTGAAGCCACATTAGTCGTTAACATTTATTGATTAATCCATGACCGAACATTAAATAAGCTCATTTATACCCTAATAAATTTTAGTATCTTTTAGAAATTTATTTCTGATTTTTCCTTGATTTTCCTTCACTAGAGTTGCTGGCAAAATGGGCAAAAACCTAACATCTAAATAATGCAGCCTGGGGAAATCGAACTCAGGTCTTGGAACCGAATACTCGCGCTGCTAGCCAGTGGGTTCGAGGGTGTTACCTGACGAAAGAAGGCAAGGGAAACCAATTAAGCCGACGGTGGGGGCGCCTGGAACAGAGGGAGCTCGGGGTGGGTACGGCCGTCGGTGGCGCCGGCGAGGGGCGGTCGGAGAGGAGACGGGGATGACCAAAATGGAACGCTTGCGTTGAGGGGAAGCCAGTGGAAGTGGCAGTGGGGACCGGGGAGCTCCGAGGCGGGCCGGCGGCGAGCACGGGCGGCGGCGCGGGTGAAGCTCACGGCACCGATGAGCTGGGGTGAGCGAATAGCTCCGGCGACCATGGGAAATGCTCTAGGGAGGTCCGTAGATGGTGCCCGAGGGAGGGATTGGCCCACTGTGCCTTGGAGGGGAAATGGCGCTAGCGGCGGCGGCGGTGACCGACAATGGAGAAGAACGGTCGGCGCGCGTGCTCTAATGAATGGAAGTTCAATTGACCCGGGGAGGAGGCGGAGGGATGGTGGAGGCTCAAGGTGACGCGCTCGATTTATGAAGGGTTCGCCGGAGTGGCCGGGGCGGCGTGGAGGCGCGGCGGCCTACGCACGGTGGAAGAAGTAGGGGAAAAGGGGAAAGAGAGGAAATGGCATGGGGCTACGGGGGAGGACCTGGGTTACTTATAACTGCAAAGGGGGCGGGAGAGGCACGAAGGACCGGGCGGCAGAGGGAGGTCCGGGCAGCAGGGTTAGCCCACCGGGTAAAGCCGGCGCGGGGCTCGGGGCGCGTAGGGAATTGGTCGGGGTGAAGTGATGGTGCGATGCGCGCTGGCAGCGGCAGGAGCAGCACAGAGAGGGCGGCGACGCGACGGGGCAAGCACGTGGGACTGAGCGCACTGCAAAGTCAGGGAGAAAGCAGTACACGCGCGGCTGCAGGCTCACAGGGGAAGAAAGGAGAGGAGGGAGGAGAGGCGCGGGCAGAGCGGCCCTGCTGGCCAAAGAGAAGGAAAACAGGGCGGGGGCGGGGCCCGCGTGGCGGTGGCAGATGCTGGAGCGGCCTCGGCCATGTGGGGAAGAGGTATAGGGGTTGGGCCGGGCCATTTGGCCGACCTGACCTCTTCTCTTTTTTTTGTTATTTATTTATTGTATATATATATATACATATGTATACAGGTATATATACATATATTTATTTATTTATTTCTTTTTTTTGTATATGTATATATTTATTTATTTATTTTATTTATATATATATACATATATTTTATTTATTTATTTGCACATTCATTTTGTATACATGTATTTATTCCCTTCATGCCTATTTTTTTTTATAAATACATTTTATGTCCTGCTCATCTTCCTAGGCCTTTTTGTATACATATTTGCATATGATTTATACATTTATTTTTGTTGCCCTTTTATACTATTATTTTCAAAATGAAATTTTATATTTTTAGTTCAAGATTTTCCCCCCTCCCTTTTAGAGTTGAATTTAGAATGTTTGGGTTCCCATTATTTGCATATTTCCTTTTATGGCATTATTAATATTAGTTTTATTTTTCGAAACTCTCCTTAAATTTTTGGATCCTCCACCAAAATTCAGAAAATCGCCATAAAATCCAAATTTCAACAGAACTTATTGCAAAATAATTTAAGAACTTCATATTTTCAAATTTAATTTTTCAGGATGTTACAGTCCTCAAGGCTAAACATGATGGGAGTGTTGACCCACTATGGGAGCTCAGTTAGGGGGTCATGCCGATGTGGTGCACTTAGCAAGCGTATGCTCAACATCACCGCTTCAATGCGAAGGTACACAAGTTTCCGCTGGTGATTATGTGCACCACACGACATGGAGGGTCAACAGCTTGCCCCCATGGCCTCCAGTCGAAGTGGAGCGGCCAAGGCAGGTAGCACGGCCACCACCACGGGCACAAGAAGTGGGTTCTGCTATTTCATGTGGGTCATGGCCTGGGCTTGCTATCGATGAAGTTGTCAAGCAGAGGTGACAAGAGTGCATCCCAAAGTCTCATGATAAGTCCACCCATGAATATCGCAGAAGCGGTGGTTGTTCCCACGATTAGGGTGTTGCTTTTCCCATCTTCAACCGCCCTTTTGCTCGCGTCCACAGTGGTGGTTCTAGTGGTCATCACAGCTATCATTGTGGCGGTCACTGCAGTTATGGCATGGCCGAGCATCTTTGGATTTGACATGGTACACGGGGCGATGGTTGCGTTATTGCATTTCGGCAGCCTTGGGGTCAAGCGGGTGCGTGAGGGCCATGGCGGTCGAGGTCTCCACCTCTCTATGAGTCCTCCCCTCCTTGAACTTAGAGTATTTCTCCGTGATCAAAAGTAGCTCTGCCACTATCTTTGATTCCTTCCGATCTAGCTTGTCAGCCAACTTTCCCTTATGTAGAGCTCAACGTGCGGCCTCGATGGTACTTGTGTCAAAGATGCCCTGGATTTGATAATGGATGTAGATGAATCAGCTCATGAAGTCTCGGATAGATTCGTCCAGCATTTTCTTTGAAGCATGTAGGTCAAAGGATGTAACCAGCTTGTTTTGGCTCCCTTAAAAGTGCTTGCTCATTTTCTCCCGAAGTTGCTCCTATGAGTACACAGAGCACGGCGAGAGAGAGAGAGGTACCAGGATTGAGCGACCCCAAAAGGGCTAGGGGCAAGCTCTTCGCCATGATGGCCTCGCCTCCTCCTACCATCGCTATGGTGGTCTTGTACACACTGACAAACTTAACCGGGTCAGAGTTCCCTACATACTTGGTAACCTCTGGCATCCGAACTGTCATTAGTATGAGTCCAGACAGTAAACTTAGAAGCACCCCTAGTTGGATACGAAGACCGCTATGGGTGCGAAGGGACACAAGAGTAGCACACAACCACCAAGTGAATTCAAGAGGAGTGTTTTTGGGGTTACAAGAGTAGGCTCCCCTCTCCCATTACAAGGGGTCCTATTTATAGGGGGAGGGGAGGCCAGTGTAGTTACAACTTTGCCTTTAGGGTTTGGCCTACTTCTAGGGGTATTTCGGTCATTTGCTCCACATGGCCCCACCATGTCCAGGACCCTGGGGTTGGCCCGGGGTCGGTCCCGGACCCTCCTAGGGTAGATCTCACATACTTCGCCTAGGGGTCGGTCTCAGACCCTCCTAGGGTCGATCTCGCGTGCTTCGCCCAAGGTTGGCTTGGGGTCAGTCTCGGACCCTCCTAGGGTCGATCTCATGTACTTCACCCAGGGTCGGTCCCAGACCCTCCTAGGGTCGATCTTGTGTGTTTCGCCCGGGGTTGGATCGGGGTCGGTCCCGGACCATCCTAAGGTCAATCTCACATACTTTACCCGGGGTCGGCTTAAGGACTTGGCTCGGGGTAGACCTTCCATGGGCCTAAGGTAGCGTGAGGACCCTACCCCGACATGGACACATACTGGCCATGGCGTGGCTTGCAAGTCCGAGCTCAACAAGTTCGAAGGGTCAATGAGATGGACAACTTTGTGGGCAGGAGCCCCTTAAGGCGGAGGCGTGAGGGAGATCCGGTGCGGGGTTGGGTGTGAGATCTTGCACTTGGCTAGCCCCTTGGTACCCGCGGCTCGTTCCCGCGCTCCCTGTTGAGGCCAGGGCTTCCCTTCGCGCTTGGTCGAGTTATGCTCGGAGGTTGTTGGCTTCTTGGACTTCGGCCGAAGGTTGCATGTTCGCCTAGGCATGGACTTCGGCCAGCTCAGCCCGAGGGGCTTCGACCTTGGGGGCCTCAATGTGTGTGTTGTCTCTGTTGCTGATGCACATGCTTCCTCCAGCTAATCCCTTAGCTCCTTTGTTTCCAAGCTTACGCGGGCAGTAGGGGCCTTGCCTCGGCCCGCGCCCTCTCGAGTTGCACCCAGAGTTCGCTTGCTTGGCGACCCTCGGCCACGGACTACAGAGCCTCAATCTGCGACTCCCTCAACTACCTTCGGAGGTCCTCCACCTCGTGAGCATTCAAAGGGTCAACCTCTTAGGAAGCCGTGGTCTCGTCGGTGACCTAGGCCTCTGTGGAGTGTCCGGCTACGCCTTCGCCCTCGGGAGTGGCATAGGCTGTGATCTATCTTGACTTCGGCCTCAGAGGGGTTCGCACCCCCACCTTGGCAACCTTCTGTGCTTTCCCCTTCTTAGGCGACATGGCTTTGCTTGAGTCCCCACGGATGGTGCCAACTATCATCGATACAAATCCGAATAGTAAACTTAAAAGCACCCCCGGTCGGTTACAGAAAACGCCGAGGATATGAAGGGACCCAAAGAGAAGCACACAACCACTAAGTCTATTCAATATAAGTGTCTAGGGTTACCAGTGGCATTTCCTCTCCCATTACAAGAGGGTCCTATTTATAGAGGAAGAGGGGACGATGAGTAAAGTTACAAGTTTGCCCTTAGGGCCTAGCTTATTCCTAAGAGTATCTACGTCATTTGCCCTACATGGGCCACGCCACGTCCGGGACTCGAAGGTAGGTTTGTGGCTAGCTTTAGGATCCGTCCAGGGTCAGCCCCGAATCCCTTCGAAGTTAGCCTTACGTGCCTTAATCAGGGTTGGCCTCAGACTCCTTCAAGGTCCGTCTTTCATACTTCACCTAGGATTGGCTCCGGACCACCCTGTCTCCAAGGTCAGTTTTACGTACTTCACCTGTGGCTAGCCAGGGACCCCCTCAAGGTTAGCCTTGCGGGCCTCGTCGAGGTTGACTCGTAGGTTTGACTTGAGGTAGATCTTCCAATAAATACCAATACTCCGAAGTGGTCGTAGGCCAGCACGAAAACTCTCCTCAACAGGACCACCCACACATTCCATATCAAGAGGCAGCCTTCGAAATAGAATTGACAACCATAGGCCCAACTCTAGCGATTACCAACTAGTTAAGTGTGGGTCCTCGCGCTCATCGCCGGCAAGCTCGCCCCAGGCAGAGGGTCCAATCCGGCAAATAGACTCGTCGAGCAAAGTGAGATTGGTATCTAAATCCACCGTATGCCTCGCTCAGTGTTTTGTGTTTCTTTCAAGACCACAAAACAATCCATCATTAACAGCGAGCTCTGATCGTAGGTTACGCATAAGATTTACTAATTGAATCCATTCACGGGAAAGGAGGACGACACACTTATTTAACTGCATCTTCATATGCCAGCAAGACAAGGCACAAACGCAATTCAACAGCATGAAAGCTATGATTCAGAATTCAATGGCTCGATGAGATCCAAGTAAAACAGCCAGTAAAAATGACACGGCACAAAATAATATAAAAGCAAGCAATGACAACTTAAACAACTGTAAACAAACCGGAACACAGTCGCACGTGTTTGCTACAGGTAGTTCTGATCTCACAGAATCGCGGTGCACCAGCTCAGGTTCACCAAACATATTGCATAATGGAAACAATGACATAAGGCAGTCAAAATCTGGAGTACTACAAATCTGGTACTATAACCATCACCCAGACATGCATCGCAAGCTCTATAGCTTAACAGCATCTCACCCACTGGCTCTGATCAGTCGCAAGAATCAAATGATGCGATGGAGTCATTGCATCTCACTGCAAAAGAAGATGACTGTCTGTTAGATTTGATTCTACTAGTCGGATACACAAAAGTTAGGATTTGCCAGTTCTATGCATTCCAGCAGTGATACAAACCAAAATATCTGTCAAGAAACAGTTTGAACCGCATCCCTTGACCAAGGTTAGAAACGTCAACCTTCAATTCATCTACTGTTTACTCAATTAATGGTACACTAGCATTTTGCACCAATGCTTCTTCGAGGTAATTCCAATATAAGTCACTACAAAGATTTTGCGCAAAATCTACAACACGGAAAGGTTTCAATTTTATTTCTCCTGCCATAATAGATCTTATCTATCCTTTCCTTTGACCAAATACATTATTATTTGTATGACAGCTAACAAAACCTAACCTACCTCTGTGTAAATAACAAGGTTCTAACTTTCTGTCCACCCAAAATCTAGTCCAGTCGATTACATGACAAAAACTGCACCTTTCAAGTTACAAATACTGGTGTAACAGAGTTGTGCGCCTATAACATAACTGTCCCAAACAACCCTGGATGGCATCAACAATTAACAAAAATCTCACCTGTTGCTGCTGCGGCTGCTGTGCTAATGGTTGCTGTTGGTAATTTGGATAGCCTGTGTAAGCTCCGTACCCATACATATTTGGGTCCTGAGGTTGAGCAGTATACCCGTAGGCCTCATAGCCTTGCCCGTAGCCATAGTAGCCAGCATTAGCACCACCCCACTGGTTGGAGTCCTGTTGAGGCTGCAAATGTATCACCTGAACATGTCAGCTTCAGTTGACTGGAGGGGGAAAAAGCATGCTCATATGTGACACATCACCTGAACTTGTTTGTTTGAAGGGCTCCGACCCCATGAAAGCCTCACATTCTGCCCTCCAATCAGGGTACCTTGCAGCATTAGCAACGCCTCCTCCGCATAAGACCTGAATGCACAGGAACAGAAATGCTTAGAATTTAGATGCATATACAGATAGATACCCTCAAACTAGAGAAGACGGGTACAAAAATAGTCAACCTGCTAGCATATTGAACAAAACCACATCTTTTGCCAACAGGAATCTTAACATGGACCACTTCTCCATAAGGAGTGAAAACTTGTTTCAACACATCTTCAGTAACATTGGGGTCAAGGCCACCAACAAATATCTGTGGTCAACAACAAAGGTAGGTTATCAATCAACTAGAAAACAGTAATTGCTTTCACACATGAAAATAGAACAAAGAACGCACGGTGGTATTGTTAGGATCAGTGTCAGACTGAACTCCTTGAGCACTTGGTACTGTAAATAAAACACAAATGAAGAAGATATACTGTAAGACTCGTTGAATATTGAAAAAATAAATATATCTATGGATGTCACTTGGATGCAAAAGGCTGTTTGGTCAAGAAATGCAGTAATCTATATGCAGATATGCCATGCCATATGCATTGGCAGAACAGCATGCTTCAGACAAATCTGACTGACAATAACTAGCTCACAAGGTACAGACAACCTCAGCAACAAGCATATAGAATCACAACAAGCCGATAAACAAAAGTATGAAGCAGCAAAAACCAGTCTGAAAAAAGGAAATCAGGCATATCATATATCAGTTGTTGTGTGTCAAATCTCAGACACTAGGCACGATATCAGACAATACATGTACATTATACAGCTTCAATAACTAAAGGCTAGTTCATGTGATTAGTGTATTATTTTTTCAGTCGTTAGTCCATTCCTAAATGTCTTATAAGAACTAAAAACTAATTCAAATAGCTAAATAATAACACTTGTATGAGTGACTTAGCTCCAACATTTTAAATTTCTAACTGAATATGAGAAGACTAAAAAAGAAATTACACATTTTTTATTACAGGGTGTTTCCTTGTGAAGATTAGTAGGCCAACTGGAGGACTATGAAAGTCAGAAACCAGCTACATGTTAAATCAGGTGTATCTTTTAGGAGATCAAATGAATGTGCAGAGCTCTATCAAGGGCGGAAAGGACAGCATTGACAAGTTCCATTAATTGCACATTTGCACTTGAATAGGTTCCAGTTGTTTGGCATTTCTGGAATCACATGAATAAGTTCATCCATGCAGAGGTTAAATTTAACCTCTACACACCTAAAACTTAACATCTCCTGAAATATACATGTCCCTTACGATACAACTCATTTATACACATATGATGAAGTTATGATAAAGCTAGCAAGGCCATAGAAAGGGCTCAAAATATCTCAAAAGGTTCAAATCAAGCAAAACAGAAGGGCACACTAAAGTGTTTGCAGGCATAATGCCTACAAAGGCAAATAAAATCATAAGGTACAACCAATGAGTTACCAACAGAATAAACAAGGCAAGGAAGAGTAGTCACTAGTCAACACAAAAGATGCCATTTTTACTCTTTTTTTTCCTTGTGTGCGTGTGTTTCTCGCATAAACTGCTTCCTTAGAGAAGCCAGCAGAAAGGGGCTTCAACCTCCTAGGACAAAGGTTCTTAAGCTTGCCTAAGATTATGGGTGGGAAATGGATATGAATTATCCATATTATTCGGCTACCGTATTCAATAAGATACGAATACAGTATAGATTTTCCCATCCGATTAACAATTTCTCTTATATTCGTATTTGTATTCGAATTCATGTAAAAAATATGGATGCGAATATGATATGGACTTTTACCAACCGAAATGTTATTTTATCTGGACTATTCGTATTCGTATTCGACGAAACAATATACATATTTTATTGCAATATGACTAATTAGTTGGGCAAGTTTTTTAAATCAATGTGAATTCGTGTTTCTTTAGGTGAAGTAAATGAATTAGAATGATTAAGTGTGAGGATAAAATGTCATTAATGTCTTCATACTACATAAGTTATAAGAATATCTAGATTTGACCGAATTGAGTAGATATTCGATTTGAATTCGTATTCGTTACAATATTCGATTCGTATTCGTATTCGAGAATATTTGAATTCGTATTCATTTACAAAGTATGAATATGAATGTGATAAGGGCATTATTCGATTTGTTATCACCCCTACCTAAGATGTTCCAGAAACTATACGTACTCTGGAAAGACGGCACAGAAAGGACATTAACCTAACAGACATCACATAAACTGTGGATGGAGAGCATGAGAGATGGTACTATTCTAAAACAAGTCTAATGGCACAAGCCACTGATGGCTTAATAGCTTACATCACCGTAAAGGAATCAGCAGTTTAGCATGCTTTTCAGTGTTAATTTGAGAGGTCATAGAAGTCAATCTTAGATTTTTTTTAAAATAAACGAAAGTGATAAGTGAATATCAAAGAGAAGTGAAAAAAAGGCTTGACACTGAAAGACACTGTAATATTTGGAACATAGCATCCTTCCAAGAAAAGGTTATAAAAGAAGGTAAAGAGTATACAACATTACAACTACATGAAAAAAAGGTTGGGCTACCCATTACTGCGTTATGAGGCATATAAAGACTATTTACGTGCATCCCACATGAAACCTAAGAGCAGTGAAGGTTATTAACTTCAAGTAACAGCATTAATGAAAGATCAGGAAGAAAAAAAAAGGATTATGTGACTGGAAGAAAAAGGAGAAAAATAAAGTACTGGATACCGAAAGAACCTACTTCAAGTTTAGGACATAAACAATTAACACTGACATAACAGAGGCCACGCATTACACAAGACATGCATTGCAGCTCAAGTCAGTTCCAAGGCTCCTATATGAAAAGAGCCTGTTGGTATCCTGCTTTTATGAGTATTTCAGAATCCTAATGTATTAAATGATCCAAATTCACGAAGGAAATACTGTGGAGCTACTAATTTCTTGCTGAAGGAGTGCAACCCAGCTTCAATACATTTGGAACAAGTAAAAAAACAAAATCACAGAAAACTAATACAATCAGTAACAAGTACCAAGTAACTGCAACACAACAACTAAGTAGCAAAATAAACACATGGAATCGGCTACGAACCAAATGCAAATGTCATTAACTTGAAAATGCAGCTATAAGAAGATAAAAACTCAACTGAGATTCAGTAAGGGCTTACCTTTCTCTTGAACACCAGCTGCTTTCTTATTTGCAGCCGGACCAATACGCATGGGTCTTGAAGAACAGAGCATCCCATTCATTTCAGTCATTGCACGAGCTTGCTCAGTAGGATCACCAAATTTCACAAAGCCATAACCCTTTGAGCGCATTGTCAGTTTATCAGTTACAACTTTTGCACCCTTCACAGATGGGTAATGTACCCTAAATGTCTCTTGCAATATGTAATCTGTAACATCTGCAGCCAAATCACCAACAAATATTGTATAATCAGCGGTGTCATCACGTTTTTCACCAGCAGTAGCCCAATTCAATCGGAATGTCATCTCAACATTTGGCATCATTGTCCCATTGTATGTTTGAAGAACTCTTTCAGCACCAGCACGACTGGCAAATTCAATAAAACCATAACCCTGAAGTTGTCCAGTCTGCTTGTCACGAATCAGCTTAACAGATTGCACCTACAAATTATGGGACACAAAACAAAAGATCACTGAACTACAACTACTTATAAAAGCCACAATTTTGGAGAGCATATTGTGCAACGGCATATGATGACAAAAGCAATATCTTAGAACTGAATCAACCAAGCAGTTAAAACGGAAATGCTACTCAGTTTTGCATAATATCATGGTCACAGTGGGTTGCATAATTTAGTTCCAGCAAACCATGAAAAAAGATATGCATGATAAAGTCCTCATTACAACCACTACTAACAAAAAGAACAATGAAAAAACCGAAATAACACAATGAAAAAAAATCATCTATATCCATCAACATAATTTTTTATCAAAATATCTCAAAACACCTCTGATATTTGAATCAGTGAACCGTCAAAAGACTAAAGAAAGCAATCACTACCACCCCACTGTGCCAATCAACAACAGCATCAAACGGATGCTAAGACCACCCAATCCACATCATACAAAGGAAACAAAAAAATACCATCGACCCAAACAATCCCTATCTATCAACAAATCTCACTTAAATGCCGTATTAGCCAGAGTATTCACACCCATCAACGCATCAGAAGTAAAATCACAGTAAAAAATTAAAAAATAAAACAGAGGTCAACTACCCTAGACAATTTGGAATCAAATCACACCCCGCGTGCCATACCAAACTAATGCACATAAAGATTCACAATGCATCACAGCATAGAATCAAACCCTAACAGTCCATACAGCTAAACGCGCAATCAAATCACACCTAGAGCAAGCGCCATCCACGAGCAAGCACGAACGGACTCCACAGCGACAGATCGAAACAATCATAGCACAGATTCCGAGACGAGGAACTGGACTCGAGAGGCACACATACCTCGCCGGTGGACGCGAAGCACCCAAAGACGTAGTTCTCGTCCATCCAGTACTGCAGGTCCCCGATCCAGAGCGTCCTGACCTCGTTGGGCCCCGCGGGGGGCGCGGCGGCCGCGGGTGCCGGCGGGCCCCCGTAGTAGGCGGCCTGGGGCGGCGGCGGGGCCTGGCCGTACGCGGCCTGGGGCGGCGGGGGCGCCTGGCCCCACATCTGCGGCGGGGCCGGCGCCTGCTGCTGCAGCGGCGGCGCGTACTGCTGCTGCGGCGGCGGCATAGGCGGCGGGATGACGCCCCACTGCGGCGGCGCGCCGGCCGACGCCTGCGGCGGCGGGGGCGGGGGGGCGACACCGGGCTGCGGCTGCGGCATCATGGCGGCGGCGCGGGTGGGGTGGCCGACGAACCCTAGGGTGGGGTGGGATGGGGAGGGAGGTGTGGAAGAGGAGATGGTTTTGGATTGGGACGGCGAGATTTTTTTTTTTGCCTCGTCCTGACGCTATGGGTGGGTGTCGGAAAACATCTGGGCCGGGCTTGGAGTTGGCTGGCCCAGGTTGGAGTCTTATGAAAATCGACCATCCACAGCGTAGCCGATGCCGTGCTAGATTCTTCACTTTACTGTCATACATATCACACACGTGTTAGATTAGTTTTCTCTCTAATGCTTAGGTCATGTCTAATAGTATAATGTTAACCATATGTAAATTTTATCGTATAAAACATAAGATGATATAAAGAGATAGTATAGAGTATTTGACCATTTCTCATACTAGTTATATACCATACGTTACAACGAAAAATAAAATTTATAGCAAATATCATGTATGTTCTGCCTATTTATCCTAAACCACTCCTCTAGTATGCTCATTTGTCGAGTGCTAGCAAAAACATGAAGCCGAGATCCTCATGAGAATCCTGCTAATGAATTCTACAGCATGCACGAGTTGATTGTCAAAACTTTGAGCAGCAATACTAACATGAAAGATAATGAAACCGACGGGAACTTGAATAACATATCTTTTTGAAATTTTCAGTTTTGATCTATGTGGTTCATCCTAGTCAATTTCAATGTCCTCCAATATACATTTAGAACCAATCAAATCAGTTTTACCAACCTAAATCAGTAGAAACAAAGTTTTTTGTGCCGTGAAACTGTATGAACAAGAAAAAATCCAGAACTCATCAAGGGCATCGACAAGGGAAAAAAAAGAGATTAAAAGAAATTGGGGATAGCGTTAGGGGCTCAGGGCCTTCAACTGTGGACTGTGGTCTCCACGCTGCAAAAATCAAGAAAAAGCTTCTTAACTTGCTTGTTCTTTCCTAACTCCTGCAATGGAAAAGAATGGTTCACCTAATTATGGCATTCCATTTAATTCAATAGTAACATATAGCACCCTTGGGCTGTCTAGTATACTGGACATCTAAGAAAATACCTAGATAAGTTGAGTTCTTTTTGGTTTAGAAAGTCATATCCACTTCTTGTCTTCTTTCTTTCACCTAGTCCAATTCTTCACACTCTTCATACGGTTTTGTTGAACCTGCAAAAAATAAAGTAAGGCTAAAGCTCATAATGTATAGCGACATTCAATGACAGAGTCAGGATTTGGTTACGCTCAGACTCAGTGGTGGAATGATCTAGACTATCTAGGCTGGATCATGAAAATGTTACTCATGCTAGACTAAATTTACCCAGGCTGTACACTAGATATTTTTTCACACCTTGAGCTGAAGCCTACCCTGCCCGGGATGTGGCTCCGCCCCTGACGACATTTTAGTTTCCTTTTGCACTCTTATAATGTAGAGGTAGGGAGGACAACACATTCTGACTGAAACAAAATGAGCTGATAATACTATGAAAAACTGTGAACAATCATATATTAAAATATGTTATGAATTGTTAGTGTTGTAGGTTGCCTGGTTGATGCAAGAGTGAAAAACAAACAGCTAAATATGAATACTAAGATTTCTATACAATGCAAAAACTAAACATCGAGAAGAATGTAGAAAGAGCAAAAACTAAATGCTAAAATTCCATTAGAAAAGGGACATATATGATGACCTCATACGAAAAAATCTCAGACAAACATCACTTCTCAATTCATATCAAGAATAGAATGAGGATTTCAGCAATCCATTACTCAATGAGCCTTGCAATACAATGCCAGCGAACTCAACGCATTTAGCACTTAATCAATGTTTGTGTTGGGAAGGGTTCATGCTGGTGATCATTTCTGTCCTGATCTGGTAATAGAGGCACCCTTCATGCACTCTTCTTGGTCCTACACACTATAATTTGCGAAACACATCGCATACACAAAAATTATACAACAAAGTAGAAATTGGGAGAGTGAAAGATTGGTAAAAAAAAAAGTTTACCACAGACTAAGAAGCGATAGTTTACCTCTAACATGTGAATATGGCAAAAAAATTCCGAGGTAAATTTGAGGGCACATGAGGTAGTTTACCTCTACAATTGCATTTTGTTTTTATTGGAAAATAAATCGATTCAATGGCTCCACAATATATGGTGGATTACACATATCAATATCGAAACAAAGGCCCAGTAGAGGAGGGCGGTGGCGAGAGGGAGAGTGACAATGGTGGTGTAGTTGACGCAGAAGTAGAAGAGGCTCTTGCGGAGGCGGGTGGTGGATACTAATGAAGGTGAATTGGAAGCTATCTGTGGCTTCTCATTTTCAAACCATAGTTTTTTGTCATTTAGAATACAGAAGAGTAATGATGGAAATATATCTCAGACTGAAGACAACCTTATAAGTTTATATCTCCCAATCTAACAATCACCAAATATGCTTGGGATAGTACAATGTGTTAACTCATCTCAGTCATGGAAGTACAAGTTATGCTATCAACTCATCCGACAATGTCACAAACCTCGCTTGTTTCTGAAACATCAAAATGGAATCAAAATTAGACATCATAAAAGACAACCAATATAACACAAATATCTGTCCACATGGTTCATGAACAAATTAGGTGCGCATAAGCATGTATGAGCAAAGCTTTATGCAAACTTAATTGATGGCCTAGGGAAGATAATGTTGTTATTGCAATCAGTAAATACACCAAAGAGTTTGTGTACGTGTGAATGGAGAAAGCTATTCTGGATCTTTAGCGATAAAAAAATCCATATATTCGCAAGCTCCAGATATTCGTGCACAAATATGACAAGCAATGTCGGTTTCAATACTACTAACTCTACTTGTCAAATGTCACTCAAGTGTGAAAGACGAAAACCACACGAAACATTCCACCGCACATGTATCGAGCGCACTTATGTTCATTGTTTCCCTCAATGAGCGGATAATAGTGGTTTTCCTTTCCACTTTTCTGCACAAGTGTAGTGCTCCACTAAGACAGGCTACATGTTCTTTGCAATGACAGGAAAACTGCCTCTGTTCGTTTTTCTTCCTGCTGCTCATGACATGGCATCTAACATGATGCTATGAAACTAACCTTGTTCATGCTATGCTAATGCTAGTGGGTTCTTTTGCACTATAGGAATCAATGTGCAAACCAATCGAACAAAAGCCAAGAATTCTAGCTAAGGATAACTCATAAAGTGAATACTGTTTTTCAATTAAATCTCTAGCACAACAGGATAATGTATTTTAGTAAGTAAAGAATTGTACGTCTTGTTTAGTTGTGTCGCAAATAATTTTTCTTTCCACGATGTACAAGAAGTGAAGCCGTTCAAAAAACATGGAATCTTCTCCAGCTTAATCTCAGATGCCACCACCAAGTACTTAGCAAAGGTAAGAATATAACTTTTTTTCCCTACGCCGGAATTGTTATTAGGAGATTACTGGAGCAAATGAGCTCCCTGAAGAAATTAAATTGAAGTACTAAAGCTATCATCTTGTTGTAAATTAAACTAAAAAAGCATGGAATCAGCTTCGTGACCAATTAAACAGGGAAGTAGTGATTAAACAAAAGACATATTTTAAGTTTGATTAACCTAGCAGTTGTTTCCTAACGTTGAAGCTTATAATTAGCTTCATGGCCAATTACACCCTCAACATAATTCTCGAGACTAAAGGAATAATTAAATAAAACTATCGATTTAACCCCTATACGGAGGATTTAACTCAACTGATTCTTACAGGAACAATGGAAATAAATGCCAGATCTTTTCCAAGTCAATTAAAAAGTTCCAAATACCACCCAATTATTATTGTATCACACTTGGCTGACTAACAAACAAACAAAAAGAGCTCCAATTAAATTATCTTCTAACCAAAGCAGCATGTCCTACAGCGAGGAAACTAAGTCCACATATGGAATCTTATGAGGAAAACAACGAACAGCCCGACAAATACAAGCGGAAGGAACTTCTACAAAAATATTAAAATATTATAAACCTAAAAAATGAACCTAAAGATTGATTGGCTAAATAATTAGCCATGCAGAATAGAGAGAGCGCACACATCACAACACCAAGAACACGGGGTAGAATGCACCATCAACTCGAAGCCAGGAAGTGCGAAGGAAACGCGCGAGTAGCAGAACAATGCAGACTATGGGGCATGCAAAGCTACATTCTCCCTGACCGACCTCATGATGTTGACGGAGGTGAGATCGGAGCTCAAGGAAGAGGCCGAGCATCTATCCGAGGTTGGCGGCATTCCCATGGAAGTAGAGCAGCGTGAGGCTTACGGAGGGGTGGCACTAGAAGGCAGTGGCGACGCGTGTGCCGCCCCGGGGGCAGCGCGTGCACCTCTATGGTGTCATTGCCGCTACGGGTGTCAGCATCGGCACCATGAACCCGGCGCCCCACTCCAGCGTCATGAGGAATCAAGGCCTCTATAAGATCCCGAGTGGCCTCTCCGGCATCACTCTATCGCCCACGTCACTCGTCACTGCGCAGAGCCCTGCATGTTAAACTTGAGGAAGGTGTAGACGTCGTGGGCAGCGGAGGCAGAGGGGTCAAGCTGCGAGGCCATCTTGTAGAGGTCGGTGGCCGTGGGCAAGGAGGGGGATGGAGTCGCCATCCCCGACTAGGGTTAGGTTTTGGATCAGGAGGGAGGGAGAGAAATGAGGCAAATCAACATGGCGGAGGGGAGAGGACTTGGGAAGGAGAGATGGTGAGAAGTGGTGGGGGATTTGATTTCGTGCGGAGGTAGGTGAGGCGAGTAGGGGGGATTTGATTTCGTGCGGAGGTAGGCGAGATGTGAGAGAAAGAGAGAGATAAAGGAGAGCAGGAGGAGGCGAGGCCCACAAGTTGGCGCGGGTGCTTTTGTTAGGAGGTAGAGGGAGAAAGAAAGTACCACTCATCAACTTCTTCTTTTAAGTAGTAGAGACAAAAATCGACTGTAACATGAGAAACAAGATATATTGTATCATATAAAAATTGTCTATAGAGACATGTAAAAAGAAAATCTATTGTAAGAGTTGTCTTTAGTGACGTCTATATATAACATGAAGAGTATTATAGACAACAATTGTCAGTATCATTGTACATACCTTTAGCACCCCTTTTCTTTTCAAGATAGGATCCACAACTAAATAAAATATAACATCTTTTATCCTTACCTCATTCTATTTTCTTTCATCCATTTCACTTAGGGCTCATTTACATTGGCTTTTGATTTTTGTTTATGAATAGTAATAGCTCGTAGAGACAGGCACTCACATGCGATTTTGGCCGATATAAATAAATTCAATACAGTGTGTATTATAAATCGACTAGTAGATCCTATCTTAAAAAAACACTCTATTTAAAAATTAGGTATTATAAAAAATTATTTATCACAAAAAAACAGATTTTATAAGCTAATAGGAACAGAACCTTTTCAGTGGGCCCGTATCTTTTCCCCTTATCTAGCACCATGCACCGATGCCTGCGTCTTGATTCCTAGCACCGCTGCGTGCAGTAGCTACCACCGGCTGCCACACGTGCCAAAAGCTTTCACCGCGTGAAAAGAAAACGCTATGGATGTCCTTATTGTGACAGTTTTTCATTTTTAAAACTTTATATATGAAAAGAAAGGGAAAGTAATTTACACAGAAAATTTTTTTACGTGTGTCGCTAGCCCCAGATGGAAAATGAGGCATTCAGATTTATTGTTTTAAACTGTCATGTCATGTCACTTTGGTGGTGTTTGCTTCAATGGTAACGTCAAAGGTAATGGGAATTGGATTGTAAAGCGATTGGGTTAAGTCAGGATAAGGGTTTGAGTCTAGTTCAATCTAAACTTAAGTAGGCTCGAATTTGATTTATTAAAACTAGATAACAATTAAAATAATGTATTATACACTAATTTTTAATAATAAGAAAAGTTCAGATGCAACACAAGTAAACTCAATAATAATCAAAATAATTCAAATATATAGTAATTTTCAACAATAAAAAAGCTCAAGTTTGAGTTCAGCTCGGATAAACTAGATAAAAGTTAATATGTATCACTATTTAAGATCAAATTGAGCCTTACGAACTATTCGAGCTCAGCTCGATGAAGTTCGCGAGCTCAAATTTAATCTCGAGTTCGGTTCGTGTAAAATTCGAGCTGAATTCAGATTGAGTCTAAAACAAGCTAAGTTTAAATAACTTGCGAGCCTGAGGTTTTTTACATCCTTAATCGTGGCCAAATTTGTTTGGTTCCGCAGATACCATTCAAATGTTTGTTTGCAACAATGGTATTTGAATACATGATGAAGTAAAAAAGCAATGTCCAACAAATAAGTGACTGATCAACATATGAGAACCGATCGCTCCATTGATGCACACAAACAAGTTTTGAACTAGAAATTATCAGATCAAATCGAAATCATTAAATCAGATCAGAAGAGTACTGTTCTTTGGCCTAACACGGTATACATCGAAAACATCAGATCAGTGTAACAAAGAAAACATATCAGATCGAGAAGTTCTTTTTTTCTTCCTTTTTGACAAGCAGATCAGATCGAGACTCTGCGTCAGGTGGGAAGCTACGACGAGTTCCCTTCATGGATGCTGCAGCTCGTCGCCGAGGACTTCTCCAAGAGGTGCGTCGGGGACCGCACGTGCAGCACCTGCGGCGGCGGTGCCGCCGCCTTGTGCGATCACTGCTGCGGGGAGCACCACCAGGGCCACGACCCCGCCTCAATCGCCGGCGTGCGGAGGTGCGGGGCCTGCGTGCGGAGGCGAGGAGGGATCACGCGTGGGAGGTGGGAGGGGAGGGGATCGCGTCGAGGAGGCGGCGGCGATGGTAACGAGTAGGGGTGAAAACGGGTCGGGTTAATCCTGATCGATCCGGCACCGAATCCGATTGGTACCGAATCCGACTAGTACCGAATCCGGAGAAAAAAATATGGGTTAGGATATAGTAACAGCAATATCCGTCCGAATCCGAATATCCGTCCGAATCCGATACGTCTTTAAGTATGATTTCAGGTTAGTGTTACTATTTGACGTTTGATTTTCTTTTGTAATGGTAAAATAAAATCTTCCACATCAGCTATTAAATAGTAACATCAAGTCAGTGCGTCCTACTCCATTTACTGCACTGTATGCATTCCTTACAAACAAGTAGGGGTGCAAACGAATTGGGTTAATCCCGACCGATCCGACACCGAATCCGATTGGTACCGAATCCGGAGAAAAAATATGGGTTAGGATATGGTAACAGCAATATCCGTCCGAATCCGATCCGTTTTCACCCCTAGTAACGAGTCTCATACCCCTCGATATGGGCCGTAAGAGCAACTCCAAGAGAAGAGCTAAATTATTTTCTAAAGGTAAATTTGGCTATTATTGGAGAAAAAACGTCTCCAATGGACTCTGTAAATGACTCTCCAAATTTAGTAGCTCTCCATCCCTCCTCCTTCGCTCTCTATTTTTGGATAGCCTACCTCGCTCACCATCCAGCCTCTTGGCGCGGTCGGCGTTTCCTTCCCGCACGCTGCGCCCCATTCCCGCGCGTACGCGACCCACCGCGTGCCCTCTAGTTTAGATAGCCTGTTGGAGTAGTCTTGTTTTTTTGGTGAGATTCATTTTAGAGAATAGCTAAATCACTAAATTTAGATACTTCTTTTGGCTAATCTCTTGAAGTTACTCTAAAGGCTATGAATTGTGCCCGCATCTATTTGCGGGGTATCCGATTACAGCCCACCTGAACCAAACGACACCAAACAGGCCCTTACACTGCAATCCGATTACACCCAAAAACAGACCAACCAAACAGCTTCAGATTTATCCATGTGCTCACAAAACTATCACTTTATCCTAGTTTAAAGTATTTTTCCACATGGGATGCCACGTCACATCCAAGTCTAACGTGGCACACAACGCAACACATCTATTCCTCAATTTCTTTTCCCAATAAGGATGGCCATGGTGTGATGAGAGTTGAGAGGGTGTTTGTTCACACCCACCGGTTTCTCTACACGGTGTACATGTGATCCGTGGGGGTAGAGATGGCAACGGGCACAAACCCGCTGGGTTTTGCTATTTCAAACTCGTGCCCATGAAAGTTAGACATGTCCGCTAAAAAACCCATGCCAGTGACGGGTGCAGATTTTTGCCCAAACCCATGCCCACTGGGTTAACGGGTACCCACGGGTTGCCCGTGGGGTCAGTAATGCGAGCTGCAACAATAGTTAATGGAGAGGAGGAAGAAGTTCACCGGACATCTTCGTTGGAGCCGGAGGGTAGCGCCATGGCCAAGGGCCTACTACTGCGATGCGCGTTGGCTACGGCGTGGGGGTGGCGGGCTGAACTGGAAGGCGAGGCGACGGCGTGCAGGAGGACGAGCGTGCGGCGAGAGTGGCGGGAGCAGGAGCGGGAGCAGCGGGACGGGAGGGCGAGCTGGAGACTGTCGGAGACCGAGCGCGGAGCGCCAGATGCGCCGCCGCTGCGGTGGCTGTTGAATCGGGGTGGGGACTGGGGAGGAGTGAGTAGTGACCGTGACCGAGTGCTAGCTAGGGTTAGCCGTATGGGTAATGGGGCATTGCCGCATTGGATATGGGGCTTGAGGCTAAATAGCTAATGGGCTATGGGCTGGGCTGGTTTGCCTGGGAGGCTGGGAGTCTGGGTTTATAACTCCTATGGATTGGGTTTATATTACCTATGGGTTTACGGGTTTGGGTACTATAGGAACGTACCTGAACCCGGAAGACCCGATGGGTTGGTTTTTTTTTTGCCCATTAAGAGACCCATGGGTTAGGAAATTGACTCAGACTCATGCCCTAATAGAGTAAAAACCCACCGGGTATCGGGTTTCGGGTACCCATTGCCATCTCTAGTGGGGGGACTTTGGAACCTGCGCGAAAATCTAACGAAGCGTGTGTAACGAGCATGCATGCATGTATCATGTATGTGTGTCGTGAGTGGGGTATTTATGCGTCCTCCTTTGTACTCTTTTAGGCTCCACTCATTTCGACTTAAACTTCTGACTTCTGATTTATTTTTTTACTATTTTTAAATTTTATCTTTTTCTGGCTTTTTGTTTGAGCTTTCTTTGCCTTTTTTTCCGTATTCATTTACATTGTCGGTGATGGACTATCATGTTTTTTCTATTTTTAATTTTTTTTAAATTTAGTTATACCAAATAAGCCATTATCAACTACAGTATAATTTCAGCCAACTATAGTGCAATTTCAGCCATAAACCAGTTTATTTCTATCCAACCGAGCGGCACCTCAATGTTCCAAATTTTGAGCCCTGCTGCCATCATATGGTAGACGCCTCCCCAATGGAAAAAATGGCAAGAAGTTGTCAAGTTATATTTCTCTCTTTTCCTTTCTTGGGGGAGGGGAAAGTGCAATGTAGGACTTAGACATGGTGTATTGGTGTGGCATCCAACGTGGACTAAAATTTTCAAACATACAACAAAGTGACAATTTTTCAAGAATAGATGAGGTTGAGGTCATTTGCTTAAACCTAAGGCTATTGACACAGGCAGTTGGTAGGGTTGGCACGTAGTTGGCAGCAAAGACGAGAGACGAGTTAGGTTTTAGGGTAGTGGGTACAAGAAGAGAAGGTTGTGTGTGATTAGGCTAGGAACACAAAAATTAGTTGAACCTACTAACCAATATGTGGTATCTCTCTCCTATTTGGATGTCTAAAGCCACTACCCCCTTTGTTATTTTTTACTTTTTATAATATTATAATTTTATTAATGTCTTAATATTAAGTTCAAAGCTGTATTCCCAAGATCGTGAAAAATCAAACAAAAAAGAGTGGAGGGAATATATATATGCCCGTAGTGAAGCGCGCATAGGAGAATGCAGAAGCTTTCATGAGTTTAGAAATTAACAAACACACCAATTAAGCTAACACACATCCTTACTCTACTCATCCTTGTATATAGATCATGTTGGAGGTCACCAGAAACTAATTCGCTACTCTCTTACTCACGCTATGTGGACTCTCAGAAACAACGCGAAGCTACCAAAGGAAGCACTATAGCACCCCACATAACCATATAGAATACTATTATGGAACATCATCATCAAAGTGAAGAATAAATAAGAACAACAAAAGAAATCACAAAGAGTTTAAAACTTTATTAACACTTTAATAGAGAACCAACGGAAGCTAGAATAAATATTTAAAATATGGGACCTATCCACTTCTAACCAAATAAAGAACGAATGAAACAACAAAACGGTGGCAAACCACGGTGCTGAAAACTCGAGTGCTCCCACCCATGTATGATGCTATCACTCCACTGGCCTTTTACCTGAGATTGAAAAGAGCAAGCGTGAGATTTGAAAATCTCAGCAAGTACCCAACAACGGTCGCAACATAAGAGTAAAAACAAGAATGCAACCACGTAAAATAAAGGACAAGCATCACAAGTAAACAACGGGTACAAGATGAAAGCAACGAACAACTGATATCAGAGATACTGTCATAAATGGGAGATGGATATCATGGAGACTGTGAATTAAAGATAGTTGTTCTATGACAAGTTATAGCAAATTAGAGCAAGGGTGCCGGCGACCGCATCCCACATACCCGGTTATACGAGAATAGCCAGGCACAACCTTGTCTTCGACTGTATAACCGCAGACGGGGTGTAATATCCTGTGTAACGAGAATGTACGGCCCCCGTACGTTACCAGGTTGGGTGGAAATGACCCCTATATGTGGGTAGCCCCGGCGTGATAACCCTTAGTTCGTTATTTAGCGAATTATCCATGATATAATTAGAGAGTTGTGATTGAATTAAGGTAAAGTTATGAGAGTAAAGGTTTAATCCAATGAGACTGGAGAGACAGGATTGGTGATACTGGGTGATAAGATAACCGATACATCATGGACAAATTACATGGAACAAAGTTAATGTAACTAAGAGATGGCGAGGATAAAGTTATAATAAAGTTAAGAGAAGTGAAAAGATGTACTAGGGTTGAAAATGGAAAGACATAGTTTCTGATATAAATGCGATGTGGAATAATGATAAGATGGTAGTGATATAGGGATTAACCTAAAGAGATATTATAATATAGCTCACAAGGTTATCAACAAATCAAGTTTTATTATGTGATAAGTGATTATTAGTCAGATTAGCAGATTTAACACATACATCATTCATGGCTCAAATACAACATCAAACAATTATTGGAACATAATATTCGAAACTAAAACATAGCAGCCCTAATATCAAGAGTATCAATAATTTAAACCTAAGTTAAATATATTCGCATGCTACCCCCCATCAACGATTTAAGCAAAGATTCTAAAACACTAAGTAAAATCATTAATCTTAGGACATTTTAACTGGGCATTCTAATAAACATAAAAGCAGGTGAAATAAATTGATCTAGAACACCATGATATAAATACAGTATTAAAATCTATAACCAGGCAACCAAGAGCGATATGATAATAACCAGACAGAATTAGTGACATGATATTAACCAGATAAGTTTTAGTGATATGCTAATAGCCAGGTAACTTAGCGATATGATATTAGCCAAGCGATATGATATTAGCCAAGCGATATGATATTAGTCAGGTACTTTAATGGTATGATATCAGACAGGTAATTTAAATGATATGATCTTAGTCAAGCAAGCATAAGTGACATGATAATTATACTGCATGACAAGGTGACAAGTAAATTGGAAACATGTGATTTACGAAATGGAAAAGTCACGGCCGCGAGGTACTTACCTTAAGCACGTTCGACAGACACGCTACATGAGGGACCCATGGTGTGCAACTGCTCGAACGCTTCAAAAGCCACGTGCGAACCTGCCAGGCGTCCGACAGTCCAGCTGCACGAGGAATCAGATATACAAAAATGTCCAATGTTTCCTTTCTAACCCCACATACGAATGTACATGCAAGGCAAGATAATTAGAGAAGGAATTAATAAGATGAATAAATTGGGATCAAGAGCACCCATTCGCCCGGTCAACTCCCTGCATGCATTCGCAGCCTAGGCCATGCATGCACTCACGGGCAACTGCTTGCTGACTGCCCAAGCCATGCATGCACGATCCAGTCGGAAGCACACATGTAGCATCAACGCAAGGCCACGACACTGATGACCCGCCTCATTAAGCATGCAGCAGCGACAACGCGAGGGCGCACGGCGGCGGCCTTGCCCACGCGCAGGGCGGAGCCATCATGGGCCCTGAGTGCCATGTGTCGACAAAATTAAATATACATATATATGATTAAACATACGTATATATATTGTCATATAAATTCAATTATAATACATATGGCAAAATAATGTAGCATACGTCTAGTAACACAAAAGAAAGGTACTTTCATTACATCTCCACAAACTTGAATTTGTTACATCTCCACTAACTTGAATTTAGCACGACGATTACCAACTAGATCATAAGATTTGATAATATCATTGGAACTAATCTTGACTGCCAATTCCTTTTCAATATAAACTATCATGTAGCTTCACAAAAAGCCATATCCCATTTTAGTCATAGTACGTGTCTTGGCAAGTTTCACGGCTGAAAAGACTCTCTCAGTGGTCGCTGTTAATACTGGAAGAGTTATGACTAATCTTAGCAATCTATCGACCATTGGATACATTGAATTTTTACCTAATCTCACTAGTCCCTTTGTTAGATCAGCAAGTGATGGCAATGTATTTAGCTCTGGATGGTTGCATACATCAAGTTGAAAATGTGGTAGTTGACACTCCAATTGAGCTTGATCTTGACTTGAAAAATCAGCGGGATAGAACTTTTCCACCAGAGTACTTATCTTTGAAATGTCAAAGCCATCTTTTCTTGGATCTAGTGAGGCACAAAGTGATAGAAACTCTGTTGCTTGAGAACTGAATCGATCTTCTAACTCAATCAACTGTTGGTCGACCGCAACATTAAACACATCTATTTTATAATGGTGAAGAGTGGTGGTATTATCATTTTTGTTCCGAGATTTGGTCACATCCACATACCTACAAATTGCGACATGTAGTTAAACAAGTTAGATATGTACTATAAGAATAAAAAATATGTATTTGTGCTCATATTAACTAACTGACTGTGATTAAGGGTGATTAAGGGGTCCTATTAATGCATCTGGTGGACCATGGGGGGCAGGCCCCTGCCCGCCCCCCTCTCTCCGCCCCTGCCCACGCGCGTGATGGTGGCGCCTGCCCCGGCTGTGTGGCCGACGTCTCGGCTTTCGCCGCCGCCGACCCGGCCTGCGCAGCCGCTGTCCCAGCCAGCGCCGCCCCCGTGTCGCCTCGGCCACCATCGACTGGCCGCGCCGCTCGGCCGTCGCTCCCTTGCGCTGCCGCTTGCGCCGCTCGGCCGAACGCGCCGCCTGTGCTGCTCAGCCGGCTGTGTCGCCCACACCGCCTGGCCGTGCTTAGCCGCCCGCTGGCAGCCACCGCCCACGCCTCGGCGCACACGTGCGCCACCGCGCCATTCGCACGTCGAGCCGCCGCGTGCCTACGCCGCTGCCTCGCGCCGTGAGCCGCGCCGCCACTGCCATGGCCGCCGCGCCTCTGTGCCACCGCGCCTCCTCGCGCCGTGCAGCCGTGCCGCCGCCATGGCCGCCGCGCCTTCACGCTGCTGCCTCCATGGCCGCCTGGTGCTGCGTCGCCATACCTCCTCGTACCGCGCTGCCTCACGCCGTGCGCCTGCGCCGTGCTCCCTCATGCTGCGCCGCCTTGTGCCGACGTGGGGAGGAGAGAGAGAAGAGATTGGGAAGATGGCAGGATAAGAGAAAGAGCTAACGGGAGAGAGAAGGAGTTGTAACGGAAAAAGGAGAGAGAAATAGAGATAGGAGAGAAGGATTCCCATGCAGCTAGCTTGTGCGTGAGAGAAAGAGATGAGTTAGATGGAAAGAGAGGGATAAATGGAAAAGGGAGTCACAGGAGAATATAGTAGGTTGATTAAATTAGAGATAGGGGAGAGATTTACGGGTTAGGTATAGATTTTTTTCCTTTTCTTTTTTTTCTTGGGCGCTACAAGCACATGTACACAACTTCACTTTCAAGGGAAGTTCTTAAACAAGTAGTAGCTGGACTCAAGGAACGCTCAAGAGTATATTTTGGTGTCAACACACACGCCTTTTCTTGTCTCATCTCAAGAGTATATTTTGGTGTCAACCGAACTACTTGACACTACCGACGCTCTGAAGGACCTGGGCACCTCGACTCCACTCAGCGCCAGCTAAAACGGACACTACATGCCCTGATCCAGTAAGACCGTGCCATCCCATGTTCCTGGATCAAGGCTTGACTGACTCAAATAACAAACTCACGCAAGACCTAGTCGACGTGGATGAAGCACGTCTCAACCAGCACTATGCAAACTTATCTAGACACACGCAACAAGCTCATACACACGACCACGCCACATGCAGCAAAGCCATGTGATCACAAAACTAATTAACATGCCTAAACATGTAATTAACTAGTCAAAATTATATCTAACAACCCCCTTAATCTTGATACATCATCAAAGAAGAGTTGGTTCATCCTCACTGTGAGCTTTTATTGAGAAGTGCTTTCTCTTTCTTTCCTTTCACAGGACACTCATAAGAATAATGTCCAAACTCCTCACAATTGTAACAACATACCTTGGTTTTGTCCCTGCGCCATCCCTCTCCACGACTGTGTCCACAATCATGCCCTTGACCTCGTGATGAGTCAAGTCCTCTTACCATGAGGACATGTTCCTCCGTCTATGCCTTTCGTCCCTTGACACGTTTATCATGAGTCTTTAGGGAACTAATGACCTCCTCCAAAGTCATATTGTTGATGTCTCCAAATTGCTCGATCAGTAATGCAATGTGGATGAACACTGCTACAGACAGCCCTATCACAGACGGTTCGGAACCATCATCACAGACGGTTCCTGAACCGTCAGCGTTTAGGTGTCAATGATAGTTGGTGGTTATCACAGACGGTTCCCGAGCCATCTGTGATAACTCACATTACAGACGGTCTTTATTACTAACCGTCTATGATAGACGAGTATCACAGACGGTTGTTTATAAAAAACCGTCTGTGATAGTCTTGTATCACAGATGGTTAGTAATAAAGACCGTCTGTGATATACACAATATCACAGACGGTTTTTATTACTAACCGTCTGTGATATTGTGTATATCACAGACGGTTAGTAGTAAAGGCCGTCTGTGATATCATTCACACCACAGATGGCACTCTTTGAAACCGTCTGTGATATTGTATCACAGACGGTTTTTAACAACGAACCGTCTGTGATACCGAGTGCATCATCCATTTTATTTGCTGTTTTTTGGCTAGCCTCAGGATATGCTAGCCATGCCCTCTGAAAGCAAGCAAGCAAGCAGATTACAGATAAATGACAGATATAAGTTAATTGCAACTCATAGTAAATTACAACAAAATTCGATACACAGATGAATGTAACAAACGGCACAGATCACATACATATATAGAATGAAAATCGTTACACAAAATCGACAAATGAATTCAATTGAAGGAATTGTTTGATTTGTACAATTGAATCAATGTTTCAACATCTAATTATCACCATTGCCGGCGTGGAACTCTCCTCTTATTTATGACCTCTGCTAGCAAGAATTGGGAGATGATTGCACGAATGTCGACGAGATTGTCAAGATCATATGCACTTACGTCGAAGTCCACCCGCTGTCGCTAGGAGCAATGTTAAGTCATTAATTAGCATGTGTGTGTAATATAAATACATATATATAATCAGAAAATAATAATTATTGGAAGGACCTGACAAACCTCTGGATCATTGATCTTAGTATCCATGATTTCCTTCATATGGCGGCAAACGTAGAATCCACATTGGTTGCCCTGTAGCTGCTGGTGGCACTACAAAAATAGAATTACATACATCGGTATTGTCAATTCTAGAGGCATTATAACAAAGTATGATATAGGATTGTTGTGTTGTAGCGGGTACCGAAAATCGCGTGTTGTGTCGTAGCGTGTCACTGGATTTGTCGTGTCTTCCTCCTTGGGCAACATAATCGGCAAACGCCCTACGTGATTCAAAAAACTTAGCCTCGGCCGTGGCAAACAAAAGAAATATTACAATAGAGTTATGTATGGAGGAAATGAGTTTACCTGTTAAGTACTTCTTGCACACAACTGAAGTCGTGGTTGCTCCTAAGGAGGGAATCAAGGTATATTACCTTGCTCCACTTTGGTACAATCACAATCAAAATCCAGTGATGCCTAGTCATGTGTGTCGCCATAGTGATTAATCCTAAGTTCATGCTGCATGTAAAGTACAAATGAAACATATGTGTGGCAACTAGTGAAACACTTACCCTTGGTTGAAGGGTACCATGACGTACTCCTTGTCGGTGTGAGTAATCAATCCCCTCGTTATGTAACCTTGCACGAAGGATGCATCTGCGTTGATAGATTTCTCGGAGACCAAGTGAGGGTCGAGGAAACCCACCGGTCGTCGCGATCGCCGGACTTCTTGGATCATGTATTTATGAAACTGGTGTCTACTTGTACACCGTGCACCAGCGTCCCTGGCAGCAATGGATACACCATGCCGCGCCCAGTATCAACGGGAATAGAGCCAACAAGCCTGACTTTGAGGCTGCAAGGCATGGGCTCCTACATAACGATACATGATGAGTTAAGGCGTCCAGCAGAGAGATCTATGTACCATTCTAAAGAGGTACATTACCTGAATGTCATCAATAGGTAAGTGGGCGTCGCTATGTTCAGAAATTGGTGTGGACGCGCAGCTACTGCGACGTTGAGGGGGACTGGGTACCGCAGTAGTAGGAGTGGGTTGCGCTCCATTGCGGACTTGCCTCAGTTCTTCCCGCAACAAATCTATCTCTCCTCGAAGTGAGGCAGTCTGCTCTTGAAGTGAGGCAGATAGTTGTTTCTCAAGTTGAGCACGAAGCTCCTGTTTTATTTGTTCGCTCCAGTACGCCTTGGATCTCTTCCTACTCCTATATGTCTCGGAGTAATATGGAAATCCGTGCCTCCAAGGTACATAAACCCCCATGCCTCGTGTGCGACCTGGGTGCTCCTTGTTTCCCAAGGCCTGTGATAGTAAATCTATCTCCCTATATTCTTCAAAGGAGCCACGAGAAGATTCGGTAGTCAATGATTGCTGCAAGAGGCAATTAATCATGCTATTTTTGAACCCATGAAGTTCAAGAGGTGTTAACAACTATGTTGTTTAACATGTTTTACCAGGCGATGGGACACTCCCTTATCTGCGGGGCTTTTGAAAGAGACACCCGAAGATGTGGTTGATGACCTCGCTCTTAACCAGTTTCGAGCACGCTCGTTTGCGATCCCGGCAAATGGCGGAGAGGCCTCTGATCGGATTGCGACCTCATCCTGCATCCTCCATTGCGGGATTTTACCCGCGTACCCAGCAGTGCAAAGTCTGTGAGGGTGCGTGTTTTGTGACTGGAGAGCCTTGTGTGTCGCACTTTGTTGTTCAAATTTGGTCGTCATCTTCATCTGCACAAAGGCCTCCCATGTTTCCGGTGACACGAAAAGATACTTCGTGAAGGGCGTGACATCCTTGGACACGTACTTCGTCACAAGAGTGCTCTTAAAATTCTTCCATACTTTTCCCATCGCGAGGAGCGCCTGCCGTTGCATGAGTCCTCAGATTGCGGGATCTCGAGCAATTTGTAATTTCCACCCATAGCTGATTTTTGTGATCCTTTGTCAAATCTTTCCAGCTTGCTATGGTGATGGGGACCCGTTGCCTTCCAATTATCCCGCAGGTAGTCCGAAATGATGACGCTGTTTTCGTCGGTTCCAGAGGGATCCCATTCGGAGAGACCACCGTGATGGTCATTCGGTCCTCTGGCCTTTTCGATACTCCTCGGCCACGTTTAGTTTTCGCAATCTTGGGAGCGTGAGACCCAGATGATGACGACGAAGACTGTGTGGACACCATCTCTCTTCTAAGAAAAAACTAACTGCAGTGAGCTATCGTCCCAGCTTGTCAAAGTTCTATGAATCAAGTGACACAAACCAGTGCATCAAGTTCATTGAACAAGATACACTGGAGTGTGTCACTTGCTTTATACCCTTTGACAAAGTTCTAACGATTAACTAACTGCAGTGAGCTATAGGCCTTCCAACATGTGAAGCATATAACATGTGAAGCATATAACATGAGCATATAACATGTGAAGTGTCGTAGGGATGGCCCCCACCTAAACCCAGCAGGCCTGGTAGGAGATTATAAGGCCCAGAATAGGCCATGTGTAATGACATAACTGCCCCCAGAGGGGATAACCAGATGTAAGGGTATAACTGTAAAAGCACTCCTCATGTGTATATATATATGAGTACAAGCCATGGGGAGGACCCAGGCCATTACATTCATCTTCATCACTCTCCACTACCATCTCTCTCTCTGTTTGGTCTGTAGCCACAACAGTTGGCGCCGTCCGTGGGGAGGATAGGAGCAAGCTTGAAGACCGAACAAGAAGGATGGCACCGAAAAAAGCTTCTTCAGCAGCGGAGGGAAAGAAGGCGGCCGGGCCGGAGCGTCGCATGAGTACCAGGGCTTCGGCATCGGCAGCGGCGGGCGCGGGTGGCGACGCAGGCGCGGTGGCCGAAGACGTCGACGTTCGCGCGGTGACGACTAACCTCATCACCGGCACCGCGACGACCAACCCCGTCACCGGCACCGCGACGACCCGCCCGTCACCGGCTGCGAGGCGGACCGCGGTCGAAGACGTCGACGCTGGTGCGGCGACAACCGACCCACCGACGCAACGATACCGACCTCGCCGCCCCATCGCAACCCTCGCCGGCGGCGCGGATCGGGCGGTTCGAGGTAGCCACGACGGAGCGACCGGCAGCTCGGGACCTCGCGACGCGGTCGTCCCCGCGCCGATCCGCCCGTTGGGAGCACCGACGACCCGCCCCTGCGACAGCGGTGGAAGCGCCCTGCGGCGGCCCTCAACGCGTTCCAGCGGGAGCTAGGGGACCTTCGCGGAGCCGTCCGAGATATGCAAGAGGCTCGGAGCCAGCAGGCCGCGCCGGCAATCGCCACCGAGCCCACGCCGGAGAGGGCGGACAGTCGTGAAGCCCCCACGTCTAGCCGCGTGCCGCTGCGGCGCGTAGATCCGGAGTCCCCGCTTTCGGCGGGGCTGCAGCAGGCGACATGGCCCGAAGACTTCAAGTTCCCTAGCGCCGTTGACTCGTACAAAGGCGACACGGACCCCCGTGAGTTCGTGAACGTGTACGAAACCGCGATCGAAGCCGCGGGCGGAGACGACACCACGAAGGCGAAGGGATTCCCCCTCGCGCTACAAGGAGTGGCGCTCTCTTGGTTCTTTACCATAGAGCTGGGCTCCATCTACGCGTGGGAGCAGCTTTGCGTCTGCCTTCACAATAACTTCCAAGGAAACTACGTCGACCGAGTCGACGCGGACCAACTCTTTGCTGTGAAGCAAAAACCCTCGGAGAAGCTCCGGGACTACTTCAAACGCTTCGCCTAGATTCGATGCCAAGTGAAAGATGTTAACGAAACCACCATCGTTAATGCAGCCATACAGGGCCTTCGCCCGGGCCCGATGGCCGAGTACAACGCGCGAAAGCCAATCAAGACGGTGGCGAAACTCTTCGACAAAATGGAAGAATATGCCCGGGCGGAGGAAGACACGCGGCGAAGACAAGGTGACGACTCGACACCAACCAGGCCGAGCCTCGGCAAAGCCAAGATCCGCCGAAGGCGGTTCTTGAAGGGAAAACGTGCGTGAGTCGTCGAGGACGCGCCGACCGCAGGGCGCCGCATAAGGAGTCGTCCGATCCGCCCAAGCGCGGTAGCGGGTCGAGGCGAAACCGTACATCCTCGACATCGGCGGGTCCGACGAGGGTGCTCCGCGGCCGAGGCGGTCGGGGCGCCGTGGCGGGCACGGCCGTGGCGAGGCCGCGATGATAAGTGCGTGGAGATTCGACGACCAGCATCGTGGACGTGGTGCGTAGTCCACGCCGCGGCAATCATGATACCCGCGCTGCACCTCCATCGCGGCGCTCTGCGGCAGCGTCGCTAGGACGAGAACCGGGCGCGCGCCGCCGCGTGGCCCACGTCAATTCCTCGCACGAGGCCCCGTGCGGTGCACAGCGCAAGGATGCAACCCCAGGAAGGCACCTTACGGATCCAAGCTCACGTACAGCAGCCTCGAGAGGGCCTCCTGTCGCTGCAGGCCCCGGACGCAACCTACCGTAGGGTCATTAACGTCATATCCGGAGGCTCTGCGCTGGAATTCACCTCGGCACGGCAGCAGAAGGCCTATGCGCGAAGACTACATCACGTGGCGGCATACCCAGCGCAAGCACCGCCGGATTGGGCACAGCACGAAGTTACATTCACACCCGACGACGCCCAGGGTGTGGATTTCCCTCATCAGGACCCCCTGGTCATCCGGGTCACTATCGCGGGATGCGACGTGGGGCGCGCCTTGGTGGACGGCGGTAGCTCCGCGAACGTATTGTTTGCGCGGCCTTCACGGATGGGGATCCTCGAAGCCGCCTAGGGCCCTCGGGAATCCCACTACAGGGCTTCGGCGGACAGCCCCTGCGGGCGCTGGGCCAAATAGGTCTTCAAGTCTCCTTCGGCCAAGATGACAATGTGCGGGCTGAAGATGCCACCTTTGACGTGGTTGACCTTCCGTACCCCTACAATGCCATATTAGGGCGCCCAATCCTCAACTCCTTCGGCGTGGTACCACATCACGGCTATCTATGCATGAAGATCCCGGGACCCCGGACCATCATCACCGTCCGAGGCGACCAGGATATGGCTCGGCGCATCGAGCCAGGTACCAGGTGCCCGCGTCGCGAAGCCCAACGGTGCTCCTAGAGCTGGCGTCACCGCACGGAGCTCCGCGGGGCCACTCACAGGCGCCTTGGCGGGCCCTGCAGATGTCCAGCGACTAGAGGCTTCGGCCGCACCAAGGGCAAACGGTTAGTATATCCATCCTTTGTAGTTGCTCACCCGCGCAAACGGGGATGTAATGAAGATCGCCGTTTGTCGCTAATCTTTCTTTATCACGCGCAACTACGCGGTGAAGGCGCGCGCAGGCTTAGCCAACGCGCGCGTTCCCGCAGTACAAAACAAAGACGCACGTTCGCGTGTGCACTCGCCGTAGCCAAGGATACGGGACTGAGTATAAATCAAAGTCGCACGTTCGCGTGTGCACTCGCCGTAGCCAGGGGTACGGGACTGAGTATAAATCGAAGTCGCACGTTCGCGTGTGCACTCGCCGTAGCCAGGGGTACGGGACTGAGTATAAATCGAAGTCGCACGTTCGCGTGTGCACTCGCCGTAGCCGTGCGAGACTAAGTATAATCGAAGTCGCGCGTTCGGCGTGTGCACTCGCCGTAGCCAAAAGGTGATGGGCACGAGTATAAACAAAGACGCGCGTTCGCGTGTGCACTCGCCGTAGCTGTGTGCGGGATCGAGTATAATCGAAGTCGCGTTCGCGTGTGCACTCGTCGTAGCCAAAAGGTGACGGGCCCGAGTATAAACAAAGACGCGCGTTCGGCGTGTGCACTCGCCGTGGCCAAGGTGACGGGCACGAGTATAAACAAAAGACGCGACCGGGGACGCCGCGCGCACTCGGTCTACGGACTTTAAATAAGACGTGGCGCCGAGGTCCGCCTCGCACGCACCGATCTCACGGACTTTAAATAAGACGTGGCGCCGAGGTCCGCCTCGCACGCACGATCTCACGGACTTTAAATAAGACGTGGCGTCGAGGTCCGCCTCGCACGCACGCGATCTACGGACTTTAAATAAGACGTGGCGCCGAGGTCCGCCTCCGCACGCACTCGGCCACGGACTTTAAATAAGACGATCGCCGAGGTCGGACTTTAAAAATAAGACGTGGCGCCGAGTCGCCTCCGCACGCATCGGTCTACGGACTTTAAATAAGACGTGGCGTCGAGGTCGTCTCGGACTATAAAGGAAGTCGAGGCGTCGAGGTCCGCCTCGCGCGCATCGGTCTACGGACTTTAAATAAGTCGTGGCGCCGAGGTCCGCCTCCGCACGCATCGATCTCGGACTTTAAATAAGACGTGGCGCCGAGGTTCGCCTCGCACGCGCGAGTCTCCGGACTATAAAGGAAGTCGTAGCGTCGAGGTCCGCCTCCGCACGCACTAGTCCACGGACTCTAAATAAGACGTAGCGTCGAGGTCCGCCTCCGCACGCGCGAGTCTCCGGACTATAAAGCAAGGCAAAGCGCAGAGGTCCGCCTCCGCATACGTCAGTCTACGGGCTGTCCGTTCTAAGGATCCTGGCGCAGCTACTTCGCCAACGGTGGCATCAACACACAGCGCATATCCTAAAATGCCAGGAAGTCTGCATACCGCAAAATCACAAGTACAAAGGTCCGCAACATCCTCGCCGCTTAAGCCGCTACCCCGCTGGTTCGCCCTAACACGCGCTAAAGCGGGGCCTCGCTCGAAGAAGGCGGCTCGCCCAAAGTCCAGTGACTCTTGACCCTTCGCCAGCGTCGGCGCCGCGGGTTGAAAGGTCGGCCGCACGAAGCCGGCCCCAGCAAGGAAGCTGCCCGGGATATAGGCGAAGGTCAGAATGCATGCAGCAAGTGTGTACTTTATTCGCAAAGACAAGGAACAGTACAACGCACGCCTACACCTAGGCACCACGGCGTCAGACCTGCGGGTTCCCGGCGCCTTCGGAGGGCCCAGCGCCGCCATCGTCGCGTCGAGGGACCCCGTCCAGAAATTGGCCGAGGCTCCCCGTCCTGTAGAGTCACTTCCGGAGCTCGATCCGTGCAGCATTCGGCCCGACGTAAGCCCAGATCCGATCGAAGAAGGGCCCAAGGGCAAGGCGAGCGGAGCGGACGGCGCCAGACATTACTCCGGCCCCGCCAGGCATCTCCAGCTGGGGGTCATCCAGCGCGGCGACGTGCATACAACCGCGGTGCTGCAGCAGCGCGCACACCAAGCATGCCGACGTACGCCGCGCGTGGTGCCGGGCGTCGCCGCGTCGCGCACGACGTTGGCGGCATCCCCGACCCAGCGGAGCGTCCGAGACAACTCCTCCGGGCCGAAGGCGCGGCTCGGCACCTCAGCTACCAGCCCTTGAAGATGGCTCTCCAGCGCTTGCATGGCGTCCCACGCAACCACCGAGGCGTCGCCAAGCGTCTGGTTACGCTCCGCTAGAGTCAGGGCAAGCTCGCCTTTTTCCTTCTCTAGCGAGGCGACCTGCTCAGAGCCCGTCCGCTCGCTGCAAACCTCGCTCAGCAGCAACAAGTCCTCGGCGTGCGCCTAGCCGGCATATTCCGCTTCGGTGGCGGATGCGGGCGTCTGGCGAGCGGGCGCGGAGGCTTCGCAGCTCCTCCTCGACGCCCGCACCTATCCTCGAGTGCCTTTCGCCACGAGCGTAGGCCGTTTGCGGTGGCCTGCCCGGCACAAGTGTGCTCAGAGAAGGAAAAGACTTAGCAAGCTCAGTTAAGCCCAGGCGTGGTCGCATGAGTACTTACCCTCACTCCAGACACCTCGAAGGCGTCCTCAAGGCGCCCCGCCCCGTAGGTCTGCAACACTTGCGGGTCGACGCTGGTGGCCGCGTCATTCACAATCCCGCGCCACGCCCTCAGCGTCTCTGGGGGCGGCACGAAGTCCGCGGGGCTTGGGCACCCGAAGGTCCCATGTTCTGCCAAACGCTCCCCCTCCGGAATGAGCAACGCTGCAAACAAGGATGCAGGTGAGCGCCGCAAGGCGTAAAGTCATACACTAGATTAAGCTGGCCACCCTACCTTCGGTAGCAGAAGGAATGGTCCCGCCGCGGGCAGAAGCCTCCGCGTTCGAGGAAGACGACGGCTGTCCTTGCGCGGCGGGCGGTGTGGCCAGAGGGGCAGAAGGCGCATAGGCTGCAGGGTCCCCGGTGCTTGCGTTGGAGTCCCATAAGCTTCTGATGCCCGTGGCCACGACGAATCCCGCGGTGTCCGGTGGAGCTCCGGCCGCACACACGGCCGTTTGGCCGGGGCAGCCAGCAGCGACACCGCCCCCGCAGCCGTGGTTGGGGAAGACCCCGCGGCTGCCGCGCCCGGGGGCGAAGGTTCCGCTGTGGCGCTTGTCGCGAGGCACTCGGTTTTTCTTTGTTACCAGCAGCAGCAAAGACGGCTCCGTCGCGCCGCGAGGGCGCCTCCGGCACCACAGCGGTCACGGTCGAAGGCTCCACCTCGGCATCGCCGGTCCGCACGGGGTCCGCCTCGGTGACTTCGGCGGGCGGTGAGTCTTCCCCCTTCGGCTGCCCGCGGCAAACCCGCCGTCCGGGATGCTCGCCGAAGATACCTCGCCTCCGGCGCATGCGCCACCCAAGCCCAAATCGGCATACCTCACCGAGTCCGACTCCGCGTCCGCCGAGCCCTCAGAAACACTAGTAGCAGGTGCGACAGGCGCCCCGCTGCGGCCCCTCTTCCGAGACGGGGCCTCCTTCTTCTTCTTCTTCTTCGCTCCACCATCGTCTGGAGCGACACGGTCCGGCACGGCAAGGCCCAGGACCTCGCACACGCGGTTTATTCACCCCAGCCCCGCCTTGGCGATAGCAGACGCGCGCTGCTCGTGCTCCCTGGCGGTGTACGGCCCCAGGAATACGCGTGCGGCTTGCTCTGCCTCCTCCAAGGAAATCCACTGAAGTAAAGGAGAATAGCATCAGCATACAATGCATTCCGCGTGAACAAAGGAGGGACGCGATCGAGGCTTACGAGGACCGGGCGGCGCCGGCAGCGAGCAAACCCATGGCGAAACATTGTCGTCTCGACGCCTCTCGGCGGCAAGACGCCAGTCGTACGCAAGCGGTGCCACGCCGTACATCACATATTCCTCGGCGAGGTCGCGCATGTTGAGGCGGGCGGCCACGCCTACGAGCCGCTTGACCCTCCGCTTGTCCTCATTATCGAGCGTTCGGCGGAGAGGGCTTGAACGCGATTGGTCGGCTGTGCACTCAAGGCGCTCCGCTCTCCACACGGTGGTAGAACCACCGCTTCATCGATAAGACTCCCACTTCCGCGAGTTGAGTTCGCGGGAAGAGCTTCTTACACGACGGGCGAAGAATAATAGTGACGCTGCCGAAGCTCGACAGCGTCCCGTCCTTCCGGCCCTTGGGCTGGCATCGTGCCTCGTGAAGATAGGTGAACAGCGACGCGCTGGGCCAACACGCCCCCGAGCGCAAGGCCCAGCTGTACACCATGAGCCGGGCCACGGCGTTCGAGTCGGGCTGCGCGCCCACTCGGCCGAGGTCCGCAGATGTCGCCCACTATAGCCGCCGCGGATCCGAGCCAGCGTTGAAAAAGCGGCGAATCGACCGCCTCCGACCTCTCGGGATGCGGTTCCGTCTCGTCGGCGGCAGGCAATCGTACCTCCTGGCGCCCGGACAACTTTCCCACGCTCAGGAGCCCTTGGATCGTCTTCTCGGTCACGAGCGAGGGGCCTAGCTCGCCGAAGAACGTGCCCTCCTCCTCCGCCACCAGCCGCTCCTGGTCCGCCGCCGCCGGGTCGCGCTCTTGGAGCGCGTATTTCACCTCCAACAGCGAGGACCGCCTGCGAATGTCAGGGCCACCAACCGCCTGGCCGTGCTCGCTACTGGAGGCCATCGCTTCCCACGAAGAGACTGAAGCGGCGAAGATAGCGCGAAGGTGTAGAAGGCGGAGCAGACAGGAAAGAGGGCGTAAAGGTGCGGGGACGTTGTTAAGGGGGGTATATTTCAAGCCACCTCGCCCATACCGCTGCTACCGAAGCGTCGCAGCGACCCGCGTGTCGGATGCAACCGCAGCGGTGTAAAGGCCCGCCCCGCACGATTCCCGTGAATCGAAAGCGGCGGTCACGGTCCGTGGTCGAGGCGCGACCGCAGTCGTACAAACGCCCGTCCAGCGCAACGTCCCCCACCCAACGCTGGAAGGTCACGACCACAGGCGCCAAGGACCGTCACAGCACGGCGTTACCTAGCCGCTGTTATAGGCGCACCAATGGGCCAGGGGATCACAACAGCTCCGGCGCCGCGCCATTCACCGCCCGCCCCGTGTCCCCCCTGCCTAGGGAAGAGGCGAGCGGCTGCAAGCACGCAACCGTTCACATCCCGCCGCCGCGTGCCCCAGGCGCGTTGGGTCGCACGGTACGAGAACCTAACCCTGGCAGACCAGGGGCCGGCGTGATTCTAGGAACCTTTACAGCGCAAGACCACATCGCAAGATCCCAAGTCACTGCCCACGTGGTGGTGTTCGCGGGCGGCGAACACGCGCGCGTCTACTTTGACTAGACGCCAACCGCGCCACCCGCTCGATGGGAAGATGACGGCGCGCGTCTACGCCGACTGGCGCCCGGCCGCGCCACGCGCGTTGGTAGGGAACGGAGCGCGCGCGCTTGCCCGACCAGCGCCAGGCCGCGCCACCCGCTCGAAGGGTAGGGGCGGAGCGCGCGCGTTTACGCCGACTAGGCGCCCGGCCAGCGCCACCCGTTCGAGGGTAGGGGCGGAGCGCGCGTGTCTGCCCGACCAGGCGCCCGGCCAGCGCCACCCGCTCAAGGGTAGGGACGGAGCACGCGCGTCTACTTTGACTAGGCGCCACCGCGCCACCCGCTCGATGGGAAGATGACGGCGCGCGCGTCGCCCGACCAGGCGCCACCTTCGCCGCCACCCGCTCGGGGTAGGGGCGGAGCGCGCGCTTGCCGCCGGCGCCCGGCCGCGCCACCCGTTCGAAGGTAGGGGCGGAGCGCGCGCGTCTGCCCGACCAGGCGCCAGGCTTCACCGCCACCCGTTCGGCGGTAGGGGCGGCGCGCGCTTGCCCGACCAGCGCCACCGCGCCACCCGTTCGATGGGAAGGTGACGGGCGCGCGTCTACCGACCAGGCGCCACCGCGCCACCCGCTCGATGGGAAGGGGCGGAGCGCGCGCGTCGCCGACCAGGCGCCGGCCGCGCCACCCGCTCGACGGGTAGGGGCGAGCGCGCGCATCACGCCGACCAGGCGCCAGGCCGCGCCACCCGCTCAATGGGAAGATGATGAAGCGTGCGCGTCTGCGACCAGGCGCCGCCCGCGCCACCCGCTCGAAGGTAGAGGACGGAGCGCGCGCTTGCCCTGACCAGCGCCACGGCCGCGCCACCGTTCGATGGGAAGGTGACGGGCGCGCGTCCTATTGACTAGGCGCCGGCCGCGCCACCCGCTCGAAGGGTAGGGGCGGAGCGCGCGCCTACTTCAACTAGGCGCTAGCTTCGCGCCACCCGCTCGAAGGGTAGGGGCGGAGCGCGTGCTTGCCCGACCAGCGCCACCGCGCCACCCGCTCGATGGGAAGGTGACGGAGCGCGCGCGTCTACGCCGACCAGGCGCCACCGCGCCACCCGCTCGAAGGTTAGGGGCGAGCGCGCGCGCCCACTTCGACCAGGCGCCCGCCGCGCCACCCGCTTGACGGGTAGGGGCGGAGCGCGCGCCCTGGTCGACTAGGCACCAGCCGCGCCACCCGCCGATGGGTAGGGGCGGGCGCGCGCGTCTACTTCGACTAGGCGCCAACCGCGCCACCCGCCGATGGGTAGGGGACGGAGCGCGCGCTCACTGACCAGGCGCCCGCGCGCCACCCGTTCGATGGGAAGGGGCGGGAGCGCGCGTCGCCGACTAAGCGCCCGGCCGCGCCACCCGTTCGGCGGGTAGGGGCGGAGCGCGCGCGTCTCGTCGACTAGCGCGCGGCCGCGCCACCCGTTCGATGGGTAAGGATGGAAGCGCGCGTCTCGACCAGCGCCCGGCCGCGCCACCCGTTCGAAGGTAGGGGCGGAGTGCGCGCGCTTGCCCGACGCGCCGCCGATGCCACCGTTCGATGGGAAGGTGACGGAGCGCGCGTCTCCGACTAGCGCCCGGCCAGCGCCACCGTTCGAAGGTTGGGGCGAGCGCGCGTCCGCCCGACTGGCGCCCGGCGCGCGGCCACCGTTCGGCGGGTAGGGGCGAGCGCGCGTCTGGTCGACTAGGCACCAGCCGCGCCACCCGCTCGATGGGTAGGGGCGGGCGCGCGCGTCTGCCGACTGGCGCCAACCGCGCCACCGCTCGATGGGTAGGGGCGGAGCGCGCGCGTCTACCCGACTAGCGCGGCCGCGCCACCCGTTCGATGGGAAGGGGCGGGCGCGCGTCACGTCGACTAAGCGCCGGCCAGCGCCACCGTTCGGCGGGTAGGGGCGGAAGCGCCCGGCGTCGACGACTGGCGCCCGCCCGCGCCACCGTTCGATGGGTAAGGATGGAGCGCGCGTCTCACCGACCGGCGCCCGGCCGCGCCACCCGTTCGATGGGTAGGGGCGGGCGCGCGCGTCTACGCCGACTAGGCGCCCGGCCGCGCCACCCGTTCGAAGGGTAGGGGCGGAGCGCGCGCTTGCCCGACCAGCGCCACCGGCCGCCTCTAAGCGCGATGCGAGGCGAGCGCGATCGCGGCGCCGATAACGGCGCGATCAAGCTCCCGAAAAATGGACCTCATCAGTGCATCAACATTCCCCCAAGCCGCTCAGCGTCACACAGGAATGTTGATGCACGGCAGGGGCCCATTTTAGGGGAACAGCTTCTATCACAATATGCGCAAGAGCAACGCCCGCACCGCGCCAAGCACGCTGCACCACGTGGGCGGCGGAAGTCCGAGTCGCGGCGGCGCGTCGCAGTCTGCCGGCTCTGCCACGCAGCCTCGGAAGTTTGGCAAAGTTCACAGGCTGCGGGGACAGAGGGGGCCAAAGGACTCGGCAACATGGCTTCGGCCTTGTGAAGCCCTTTACCATGAGAGGCTCCTGTCGTAGGGATGGCCCCCACCTAAACCCAAAGAGTTCGTAGGAGATTATAAGGCCCAGAATAGGCCATGTGTAATGACATGACTGCCCCCAGTGGGGATAACCAGATGTAAGGGTATAACTGTAAAAGCACTCCTCATGTGTATATATATATGAGTACAAGCCATGGGGAGGACCCAGGCCATTACATTCATCTTCATCACTCTCCACTACCATCTCTCTCTCTGTTTGGTCTGTAGCCACAACATGAAGCATATAACATGTGAAGCATATAACATAAAATACATGTGAAGCTCGGAGGGAGCGGCGTCGGGAGGGATTGGTGGCGTCGATCGGGAGGAAGCAGCGTCGGAGGGGTGTCGGGAGGGAGCGGCGTCGGGAGGGACCGGCATCGGGAGGGACCGGCGACGTCGATCGGGAGGAAGCGGCGTCGGAGGGGCGTCGGGAGGGAGCGGCGTCGGGAGGGACCGGCGGCGTCGGGAGGGAACGGCGATGGGAGGGACCAAAACCTAGCTAGCGAGGGCGCGCAGTGGAGACAAGAGATCGCGCGAGCGGACTCCGCAACCTAGCTGCGGGTATTTAAAGATAAGCTATCACGAGCGGTTCCTTAAATGAACCGTCAGTGATAATGGTATCCTGAGCGGTTCTATTGATATAACCGTGCGTGATATGCATATTATCGCGCATTTGTTCTATAGATATAACCGTCTATGATATCCATATTATCACTGATTTGGTTATATCGATAGAATCGTGCGTGATGTGTTATCACGACGGTTTCTTTTGATAAACCTTTGTGATAGTTCACTATAAATACCATGCACTAGCTAGGTTCCTATGTCATTTTACAATTACAATATGGAACATAGATACATTTATGAAAAACGCAAGCATAACCATAAATATAACTATTTCTTAGTTCCTTAGTCATTTTACAATTACAATGGAACATACATACATTTATGAAAAACACAAGCATAACCAATATCATTTATTGCACTTTGGCTATATCATTTTAAATAAAGCCCTTCACGATGATCGACACGCATATAGCTTGCTTCATCACCTTGTTCTTCCTCGAGCCTGATGCTGTCTCCGAATGGAGGCAAATCATCAAATTGATTGTACTCTTCCTCATCCACAACATTCTCAACCCCGACAATCCTTCTTTTTCCCTGAAGAACTACATGGCGCTTCTTATTTGACGGGTCAGTTACATAAAATACTTGAACAACTTGCCTCGCGAGTACGAATGGTTCGTCTTTGTATCCTACACATTCGAGGTCCACGGTAGTGACGCCATACTTGTCAACCTTTACACCCTGTGGGAGTTGGACCCAACGGCACCGAAATAAAGGAAATTTGAAAATTACGTAGTCAAGCTCCCAAATCTCCTCTACAAGCCCGTAGTACGAGCTTGGGCCAGTATCTTGCCGTGCGCATCATAGGCATCTATGCGGACACCGAGTTACGCATCGTGCTCTTTCTATCTTGATCTGTTGTATAAAATATGTAGCCATTAATGTCGTATCCTTGCCATGTCACAATTGTAAATTTTGGCCATTTTGCTAACCATTGTAGTGTTTCACTTGACGACCTCCTAGTCAATTGCGCCTTGAACCATTCGTTGAACTGACGGTTGTGTTGTCTCGTGATCCAAACTTCTGACTGGCCTGCATTCTCCTGACGTAGCATGTCCTTGTGCTCTTCAATATATGGGGTCACGTCAGTCATGTGTTGTAAAACCATGAAATGGGCTTGAGCATACGTATTTTGATCCGGAGTTATTGCTTTCCTCCCGATAGTCCCGATACCCTCTAGCCTCCCCTCGTGACGAGATAGAGGTACACCTATCGGCTCTACGTGAGCCATGTAGCCAATGCAGAATTCAATGACCTCTTCTGTTGTATAACCTTCGATGATGCTACCCTCCAGTCGAGATCGATTGCGTACATAGGACTTCAGAATTCCCATGTACCTCTCGAAAGGGTACATATGACGTAGAAATACGGGTCCGCATATTTTTATCTCTTTCACAAGGTGGACAATGAGATGGACCATGATATCAAAAAATGATGGAGGGAAATACATCTCTAGATGACATAGAGTTGTCACCACCTCGGTTTGCAGAGTATCTAGTCCATCCGGATCAATGACTTTCTGAGCAATTGCGTTGAAGAAATAACATAGCCTTATGATTGTCACTCGAACCTTGTTCGGCAAAATACTTCTAATTGCAACAGGTAACATTTGTGTCATTAGCATATGACAGTCGTGAGACTTCATGCCAATTAATTTTAAATGTTCCATGGAAACAAGTTTCTTCATGCTTGTGGAGTGATCGGATGGAACTTTCACACCATGTAAGAATTGGCACAGTTCAGTTCTCTCGGACTTAGACAGAGTGTAGCATGCTGGGGGAAGGTACATCCGGCCTTTATCGGTATCTATCGGTGCTAACTCGGTCCTGATGTTCATAGCGACCAAGTCACGCCTTGCGTTAACACCATCCTTTGTTTTATCAGGAATGCTCAGTAAGAGACCAATCAAACTGTCATATACATTCTTCTCTACATGCATGACATCGATGCAATTGCGAACTTCTAAGTGCTCCCAATAAGGCAAGTCCCAAAATGTTGACCTCTTTTTCCACATGTTCTTCCTCAATTTACGTCCCTTTCCAAACACAACATTTATATCCTTGACCATATCATACACCTCTGTCCCGCTAAAAGGTCTTGGTACTGAGTCATCCTCTTTTTTTCCGTCAAATTGTTTCTTCATCTTGCGGTGTGGGTGATACTTTGGAAGGAACCTACGGTGATGCATGTACACAGTTTTTCGCGAGTTGTTCAACCACACACTCTCGGTATAATCTAAGCAGTGCGGACACGCTTTGGCTCCTTTTATACTCAACCCTGACAGGTTACCAAGGGCAGGAAAATCATTAATGGTGCAGAACAACATGGCGCGAGAGTGAAGTTCTCTCGCTTGTCCGCATCCCATACATGTACCCCTTCATTCCACAAGATTGCAAGATCTTCCACCAATGGGGCTAGGAACACATCAATATCGTTGCGAGTTGCTTCGCCCTTGGATAAGTAGTGACATCAAAATATATTTCCGCTTCATACACACCAAGGAGGAAGGTTGTACATGCAAAGAGTCACGGGCCAGGTGCTATGTCGGCTGCTCATGTTACCAAAAGGATTCATTCCATCTGTACTCAACCCAAACCTTATATTTCTCGGTTCCACACCGAAATCTACAAACATCCTATCGATGTTCCTCCATTGGGCAGAATTAGCAACATGTCTTATCATTCCGTCTTTCTTACGCTGCTCGCAGTGCCAACGCATCAATCTTGCATCCTTGCGGTTTGCAAATAAACGCTTCAAACGGGGATTACAGAAGATACCACATCACCTTAGCAGAGGTCCTTGCTTCACCTCGATGCCCTTCCCATCATCGAGTCATTTTACGCTTGTATCGGGATGCTTTGCACACCGGACAAACATATAAGCTAGCATACTCTTTACGGTACAGGATACAATCATTCCGACATGCATGTATTCTTTCTACTTCCATTCCTAATGGACAAAGAATCTTCTTGGCATGGTAGGTGGTTCTCGGCAACACATTTCCCGTTAGAAGCATGTCCACTAGGAGACCTAATAATGCCGTGAAACTCTTGTCGGACCAACCATTGCTTGCCTTCAATTTTAGCAGTTCTAGAACTGATGACAACCTCGTGTATTGCGGCTTGCAGCTCGGGAACAAAGGTTTCTCCAAGTCCTCCATCAAGCCCTCAAATTTACCAAACTCTCTCTCACTATAGTTCCCTTCTGCATCACGTAACATCTGATCCAGATTGTCATCCTGCGACCTATACTCATGATCGAAAGAACAGTCCACAACTGGCATATCGTTGTCTCCCTCGACTATATCATAACTACCTTCTTGTGTACTCTTCTCTTCACCGTGGTCGGTCCAACATTTGTACCCTTTTCTCAAAACCCCTTGAATCAAGTGAGCTTCAATCTACTGAGTTGCTAAACATCTTGAGATTATCACAATCAATACATGGGCAATACATATATTTCATCCCCTTCTTCAACATATCCAGCTCGGCCGCCCTTCTAAAAGCAGACACGCCAGTAATGTACTCTTCACTCACACGGTTCTCAATATACATCCAACTTCGGTCCATCTACGGTACACAAGTGACAAATGGGTGTCAAAAATGATTATTACCCCTACTACTAACCTCTGATCAAATCACTAAGAATGTTAAGTAATTGAGTACTAATATCTGATCAGATCACTAAGAATGTTAAGTAATTGAGTATACTAACCTGTCGAGACCCGAATATACAAATCCGGACTCTACTGTGTATTCTGCACTAGTCCAGGATCACGCTAGTGCACACAGCGTAAACAAAGACAAATATCATCCACATCACGATATTCTAAAGGAAATCCAAATTATATTAATAACCATCAGAGTACGACCTTATGGCCAAGCTTACAATTATTAACCTGAAGGGCTTTAAAGAAACTAGCGTGAAACCCGAATTGCGTAGTAGCCACTCGACATGCCCACAGCAATCGATCGGGAGCGAAGTCCTAATCCGCGAAGTCCTCATAATAGCCTCCTTCTAGCAACTCCTGCTGATCTGGTCCCTCCTCCTCAACTGAGCAACATGGGCATAAAGCCGTGAGTACATTGGTACTCAGCAAGTCGTTTGTAACAAATGAATGCAATATAGTATGCAAGGCTTATCAATGGATGGTGAAAGGTTAGTTTTGCATAAGCGACAATTTGAAGTGAATACAATAAATAGATTGTAAAGCTAATTTAACAACAGACACTAAGTAGATAATCAAAGGAATTAAATAAATCCACAAGTGAACTAACCATTCACTTCCCAGCTCAAACTAACCAAAATTTCATAAAGACTCTACCCTCGTGTGAAATCACCGAGCACTGTCCATGACCGAGGACACGGCTATTCGAATAGTTTTACACTCTGCAGAGGTTGCACAACTGTACCCACACGATGTGATTAGCCTCAGCTTAAGGAAATCACAACAAGGCTTTTACAATGATCCATCTCCACCCGATCCCACTCGCTAAGGATTCGCCGTCGAGTAGGGTAACCCCCTAGTCGATAATTGCCCCCTCTTGTGCCACACAACATCAGTAGTAAAACCAAAGTGGAGACTTCACAAATTATTATGCCAGGTCTATCCCATACTAGACATGTGGTTTGCACGATTAAGCTCAGATCAATGGCGCACAAAGTTAAGTCCTTAAATGTTACCCAGGCGAAGCATCCACATCCCAATGTGCTTCCAGCACCCCCTTTACTGCACGATCATTCGCCCAAGTGAAAGCCAAGTTTGTATAACCAATGCCCATGACACTACCCATGTCATGACACACAAATTTTATAACTGTGGCTAGCCACCACGTTCAAGTAAATCATTAAGTCAGGATTAATTAACCACATGTGATGACAGATCCCAACGAACTAATAATAAGCGAGCTAAGCGCTTGAACGTAACCCCATGTGACAATTATTATCTTATCACTAAATAATTCCCAATCCTAAGGTGTCAATGGAATCATGGTGATCAAGTTATCATGGAGGATTTAACCAATTAGGAGTATAACTACCAATACAAGGTTTTATTAACAAATAGCCATGCATGATAATTTGAAACAAAATAATACATAATAGATTGAAATCTGGGTTCAACATGATCAAAGAATACGACTTGCCTTGGCCTTGCTCAGATGAGGGCTCTAGATCTTCAAATCCAACTTCCGCTCCCTCGAACACGCGATCTAACGAGAGAAAACGAGACGAAAAGAGAAAATAAATTCAAATAAAATTCAAATGAACTCCAAAAACTTTTAAACCTGAACCAAAAGGTAGAGCTCAATTTTAGATGAATTTAGAAAAAAGAACGGGGTCAATCGGAGCTAGGACGAGGGAGAACGGGCTCTTGGAAAAATTGGATTTTCTGAAAGTCAGGAAAATTGGAAAAGTGCATCGTCTTTGTGGACCGGCGCACGGAAGCTGGGTCTCACGGTGGGCTCGGCTCACGAAACAAGACGGCTGATGGCCCAGCTCGGGCGCAAGCGGTGAGTCCGACGTGGTCTTGACGGGCGACACGTGGCGGTTTTGGCGACGTGGCAGCCGATCGGGCATAGCCGATGCGGCGGGTTTACGTGCACGGCCGACAAGTGGGCCCGGCAGTCGGCTCGGCGCGCACGGAGACCCGTGCACGAAGACGGCGGCGGCGCGGCCGGCGTCAAGCGCGGGCGTGGCGGCGCGGGACCGAGGCGGCGCGACGGAGCGCCGAGGCGCGCGCGCGCCCATCGGCGGTGCGGGCACGGCGGCGGGTCGCCGGCGGAGGGGTGACGGCGGCGATCGCCGGCCGGCGGCGCATCGAGGCGGCGGCGAACTCACCGGCGGCGATTTAACGGCGAGCGACGGGCGGCGAAGCCAGCGGCGGCGCAACACGGCGCGGCGCGAACGAACGCGCGGCGCGGCAGACGGCAGAGCGGCGGCGAGGCGGCGGCGGCGAGAAGAAGCGAGGGTCGGCCCCCAAATACACGGGCCGAGGCGTTCGACTCTAAGACGGCGGAGGAAAACGGAAGGCGGCGGCGCGCCCCGACGAGAGACGGGACGAGTCCGGTCGAGACGACTCGGCAGTGGGCCCCACTGCCGGCCGCCTGACGGCGGCGCGGCCGAGATGGCGCGCGGCGTGAGCGAAGCGGCCGAGATGGCGACACGCGCCGCCCATCGGCAGGGCAAGCGCGCGCGGCGCGGCCGGATCGGCGACGCGTGGCGCGCGCGAGGGGCGCGGTGCGGCTCGCTGGTCTGGGCGGTGGTTGGTTTCGCCCACCGCCGGTTGGGATTTCTTTTCTTTTTCTTTTGAAATTCAAATAAATTAATTTGAGCTCTAGAAAATAGCAAATAAATCCAGAAAAATTCCAATAAATTCCTTGAGACACAAAGAACTCAAATAAAATAATTTTGGCAAATGTTCATGTTCAGATTAATCATATTAAATCCTTTTAATTTATAAAAATTCCATTTAAGCTTTAATTAATTCCAAAAATTCAAATGGTGAATTTTATTTTAAAAGCTTCAAAAGACTCTAAAAATCAGGATGTTACAAACCTCCCCCTTAAACGGAATCTCAACCCGAGATTCTCGCTCTCTAAAGAATAGGTTTGGAAACTCCGCTTGAGATCCTCCTCGCTTTCCCAGTGCTGCTTCCTCCTCTGAATGATTGCTCCATCGAACTTTGCAAAACGAACGACCCTTCTTACGTGACACACTCTGACACTTCCAAGATCTTGATGGGATGCTCTTTATAGGACAGATCCTCCTGCAGATCCACAGCCTCAATTGGCACTGCTTCCTCTGGCACTCGCAAACACTTCTTTAATTGAGATACATGGAACACATCATGTATCCCACTCAAGTTCTCAGGTAGCTCCAGCTGATAGGCAACTTCTCCCTTGCGCTTCAAAATCTTGAATGGTCCCACATACCTTGGCGCTAACTTTCCCTTCATTTGAAAACGCTTAACTCCTTTGAAAGGTGTGATCCTGAGGTACACATAATCATTGGGCTCAAAGCTTAAATCTCTTCGGTGAGTATCAGCATAACTCTTTTGCCTGGCTTGAGCTGCTTTCAGCCTTTCTTGAATCAAGCGCACTTTTTCTTCAGCTTCTTGCAAACACTCTGGCCCAAATATCTGCCTTTCTCCTGTCTCTTTCCAATTGAGAGGGTACTACACTTCCGACCATACAAAGCCTCAAACGGTGACATCTCAAAAACCGGCTTGGTAATCGTTGTTGTAGGAAAATTCCAAAAGGTAGGCAATTGTCCCACTTGACTCCGTGATCCAAAACACATGCTCTCAAAGATATCCTCTAGGATTTGATTTACACGCTCTGTCGACCATCATCATGCGGGTGATAGGTCAGTGCTAAAATTCAGATGGGTACCCATTGCTTCGTGGAAACTATTCCAAAATCGAGAGGTGAATGCGATCCACGATCGACACTATTCTCTTAGGTACTCCATGGAGACTCACTATTCGGACATATACAATTCGCCAACTTATCTCCGAATATGTGGTTTTGATCGAAGGAAATGGGCTACCTTTGTCAATCGATCCACAATTACCCATATCGAGTCGTATCCTTCCTTGGTCTTGGGTAGACCTGTGATGAAGTCCATGCCCACATCTTCCCACTTCCACTCGGAATTTTCAACGGTTGCAACAATCTGCGGGTCTTTGATGCTCGCTTTCACTCACCGCAAACATCACATAGTGCTACATACTCTGCTATTTCTCGCTTCATACACGCCACCAAGATTTATCCTTGATGTCCCGATACATTTTGGTACTGCTGGATGAATTGAGTATAATGACTCGTGTGCCTCCTTAAGCAACAATTGCTTCAACTCTTCCTTATTGGGTACGCACAATCGCTTCTTGTACCATATGATACCCTGATCATCCTCTACAAAACTGTTGCTTTTCCTTCTTTCAATCCAACCTTGATCCATTGGATATTTTCATCCCCAGTTGCGCTTGATGAATCGACTATCCAAAGTCGGCCGCAAGTCCAAGGTGGCTAACATCCCTTCTTCAACCAACTCCAAACCGAGCTTTTGAAATTCCTCGTGCAATCTTTGGTTGACTCTCCTTGACCATAAGCGTGTTGCAATACACCTTCCTGCTCAACGCATCTGCCACTACGTTGGCTTTTCCTAGGTGATAGTGGATTCCAATGTCATAGTCCTTTATCAACTCCAACCACCTTCTTTGTCTTAGGTTAAGGTCTGATTGGGTGAAGATATACTTCAAGCTCTTATGATCCGTGTAGATATCACATCTGTTACCCATCAGGTAGTGTCGCCATATTTTCAAGGCATGCACAATCGCCGCTAACTCCAAATCGTGCGTAGGGTAGTTCTCCTCATGTGGCCTCAACTGACGCGATGCATAAGCTACCACTCTTTTGTCCTGCATCAAGACGCACCCTAAGCCTTTGCGGGAGGCGTCACAATAAATCTCAAAATCTTTCTTGATGTTTGGCAAAATTAGGATCGTGCTTTGTTGTCGACTTTCCTTTAGCTTCCAAAACTCTTCTCGCACTCGGCGCCCATTCAAACTTCTTTTCTTTCTTTAATAGCTGTGTGAGAGGTCGGGCTACACCGAGAATCCTTCAATAAATCTACGATAATAACTCGCCATTCCTAGGAAGCTTCGACTGGTCAGCGACGTGGGTGCCTTCCAGTGAGCACATCTTGTACTTTCCCGAGTCAACGGACACTCCCTCTCTTTGTCAACACATGACCCAAAAGGCCACTTCCTTCATCCAAAATTCACACTTGCTGAACTTGGCATACAATTTGTGTTCCCGCAATCTCTGCAGCACCAACCTTAGATGTTCCTCATGCTCCTCCTCATCCTTGGAGTAGATCGAATGTCATCAATAAACACAACGACAAACTTGTCCAAGTAATCCATGAACACTTTGTTCATCGGTACATAAAGTAGGTCAGGGCATTGGTTAGGCCAAAGGACATCACGGTGAACTCGTATAATCCATAACGAGTTGAGAAGGCTGTCTTGGGTATGTCCTCCGGTCGAATCCTCATTTGATGATACCCCGATCTCAAATCAATCTTGGAGAATACTCCAGCTCCTTTTAATTGGTCAAACAGGTCATCAATTCTGGGCAACGGGTACTTATTCTTGATAGTAACTTCATTGAGGGCTCGATAATCCACACACATACGCTGGCTACCATCCTTTTTCTTGACGAACAATACTGGTGCTCCCCACGGAGAGGTACTGGGTCTGACATATCCTTTATCCAGCAATTCTTGTATCTGTTTCTTTAATTCTGCTAACTCATTGGCGGGCATTCGGTAAGGTCTCTTGGGAATTGGCGAAGTGCCTGGTGCTAACTCAATTGCGAACTCCACTTCTCTTTTTGGTGGCATCCCAGGGAGATCATCAGGAAAACATCCGGGTATTCTCTGGCAACTGGCACTTCATTCAGGGCAATCCCTTTACTTTGGCACACCATTACTTTTTCTGGCTGCTTCATGTCGGCTTCAAATCTAACCTTGCTTCCATCGGGACCGTCCAGGGTGACTGCTCGGCTTCCACATTCCAACACTGCTTGATGCTTCTTGAGCCAATCCATACCTGAATTACGCCCAAAGATCGGATATTCAAGACAACCAAATCTGCGGAGAACTCTACTCCTTGGATGGCTATCTTAACTTTGGGGCATCCTAGGTTGTACTCATCTCGAGCACGGGATTGAACCAATAAATGGAACCAAGTGCAACGACTTCCAACTTATGCTTTAGAGTGAAACTCCGGAAACAAACGAATGTGAAGCTCGAAATCAAACAAAACGTGGCGGTGCTCGAATTTATCGGGAACTTACCGATCACCACATCCGCGCCGCTGAGCTTCCTCCATGGTGACGTGGTTCACCTGGCCACGTATCACGGTCGCGATCCTTTGTTGGGTTGATTAGATCCTTGAGGCGCCCGCGTCCGACCTGCCGCAGGGGTACGATGCGTGTGGCTCCCAAGTTGAAACGGATCGTGTCAATGCGTGTTCTGCGGGCATTTGTTGGCATAATGTCCCGCCTCATTGCATTTGAAACAAGTGATCGCGACATGGGCTTGGTAATCCTCGCCGTTGGTTTCCCACGGATTTGGTTTTGCAATCAAGAAAACCGACGGGAGCCGTGCGGGAGTTTTGAATCCCGATCACGAGGAACTCGAGCCGGCTGAAAATTACCAAGCGGGCTCTCGAGCTTGGTGCATCTGTGATCCTTGCTGCATCATTCTCCTCTTATGAGATTCTTCCAACTCGCGACGACTTTCCTCAATGAGCACCGCCTTGTCCACCATATTTTGAAAATCGCATAATCATGTCCCACTACTTGAACTTTCAATCTCGGGTTCAATCCTCTCTTGAACCTCTTTTGGCGTGCATCATCTGTGGCAACATCTTCTCGAGCATAGCGGGCCAACCGAGTGAACTTGTTGAGATATTCACTCACGGACATGTTCTTCTCGCCGCAACTCCCGAAATTCTTCCTTCTTCATTTCGATCACCCCATCCGTGATATGGGCATGACGAAGGCTTCGCGAACTCAGCCCAAGTGATGCTCTCGGATCCTCATGAGCGGCACAATAGTTTTCCCACCACTCGTTGCAGCACCTCAAGCCGATGGGTTGCATACAACACCTTCTCGCGATCGATTACACGGGCGAGTTAAGCTTCTTTTCCATCGATCGCATCCACCATCGGCTTCCAATGGCTCAGAAGACCGTGAATAGGTAGGAGGTCTTGTCCTCATAAACTCTGCAAACTTGGACTGCTGGCGAACTGGTGGAGGCATGGCCATGTCTTGATTCTGTCGATTCATCATGGCGTTCATGTTCTGCATCATGGTGTTCATCAACTGGGTCTGGGCTGCCATGAACTGACTCAAGGTCGGATCTAGTCCAGCTGGGTTTGCATGCTGCTCCGGAGTTGCCTGACTGCCCTCAGGGTCCTGACTCATCTGACCACGTCCTGCGGAGCTCCGAGTATCAACCATCTGAAAAGAAAGATCACTTGCTTGAGAACTGGCTTCACAGGGCTTACTAGGTAAGAGGGAAAAGCAAAGATAAGTGGTAAGTTCGTCTAAGGGGAATGTTCTAATGGCAAATCCTGAGCTAAGCAATCACTTTAGCCGAAAAGCTAACAAAAGAACCAATTAACTCACTTCAATAAAAGATTTGATATGGCTGCAACATATTGCTTTTGAGGGCAAAACTGCAGCTCATATCACACCCAATGCAGACAAAAACCACTTCCTAACCGACGCTATCCTATGCTACGGTCTACTCTTCGGCTCCCACTCGGGTCCGACGAGGTACGGTGTGCGATCTTCTTCTTCTTCTTCTCGCATCACCGTAGAACGTCCATCGGTTGCGGAATGCGTTGTAGGCGCTTCTTTGGAATGACGAGTCGAAGGTACTCTCGGCGATCATCGCCATGCGTTGCCTTTCCTCCGGCTGGGCGGCGTGGCGGGGCGGGGGTGTTGGCGTCCGCGGGGTGTACTCCTCAGGTTCATACTTCCTCTTGTACTCCTGGATGAGCTTGGTCATACTGATCTTGTACCGTCGACAAAGTTGAGTAACGGCCTTGCGTGCAGTTGCTTGTGCATTTGAACCTTTGAAGGCGTGGTGTACGACGTGTCCTCCAAGCTTGGTAGTGAAGTACAACCGAGTGAAATGGTATCCTCTTACTTCATCATCCATGGAACTATAGATTGGTGTTCTTTTGAAACCGAGATTTCGTAGCAAAGACTCAAGCACTCTCCTCCATCCTCCCGACTGCTATAGTTGCTTTATGACATCTACAAAGACGGCACAAGATAAGGGTCGGTTTCAATATTTTCGCAGAATTTTTAAGGTGAGAGGCAAGAATCCCTAAGAATAAGGTAAGAGAGTAAAGAATTTGCTAAATATCAGGTTTGATTGTTTTGTCTTTAGAAAATAGGTTTTTGAATTTTGAGACAACAACTAATCGACTAGGGTTTCGATCCTACAATCGATATGGCTCGATACCATCTCTGTCGAGACCGAATATACAAATCCGACTCTCTGTATTCTCGCACTAGTCCAGATCACGCTAGTGCACACAACGTAAACAAAGACAAATATCATCCACATCACGATATTCTAAAGGAAATCCAAATTATATTAATAACCATCGAGTACGACCTTATGGCCAAGCTTACAATTATTAGCCCAAGGGCTTTAAAGAAACTAGCAATAAAACCCGAAATTAGCGTAGTAGCCACTCGACATGCCCACAGGGCAATCGATCGGGAGCGAAGTCCTAATCCGCGAAGTCCTCATAATAGCCTCCTTCTAGCAACTCCTGCGATCCGGTCCCTCCTCCTCAATCGAGCAACATGGGCATAAAGCCGTGAGTACATTGGTACTCGAGCAAGTCGCTTGTAACAAATGAATGCAATATAGTATGCAAGGCTTATCAATGGATGGCTGAAAGGTTAGTTTTGCATAAAGCGACAATTTGAAGTGAATACAATAAATAGATTGTAAAGCTAATTTAACAACAGACACTAAGTAGATAATCAAAGGAATTAAATAAATCCACAAGTGAACTAACCATTCACTTCCCAGCTCAAACTAACCAAAATTTCATAAAGACTCTACCCCTCGTGTGAAATCACCGAGCACTGTCCATGACCGAGGACACGGCTATTCGAATAGTTTTACACTCGCAGAGGTTGCACAACTGTACCCACACGATGTGATTAGCCTCACCTTAAGGAAATCACAACAAGGCTTTTACAATGATCCATCTCCACCCGATCCCACTCGCTAAGGATTCGCCGTCGAGTAGGGTAACCCCCTAGTCGATAATTGCCCCCTCTTGTGCCACACAACATCAGTAGTAAAACCAAAGTGGAGACTTCACAAATTATTATGCCAGTCTATCCCATACTAGACATGTGGTTTGCACGATTAAGCTCGGATCAATGGCGCACAAAGTTAAGTCCTTAAATGTTACCCAAAGAAGCATCCACATCCCAATGTGCTTCCAAACCCTTTTCTTGCACGATCATTCGCCCAAGTGAAAGCCAAGTTTGTATAACCAATGCCCATGACACTACCCATGCCATGACACACAAATTTTATAAGCGTGGCTAGCCACCACGCTCAAGTAAATCATTAAGTCGATTAATTAACCACATGTGATGACAGATCCCAACGAACTAATAATAAGCGAGCTAAGCGGTTGAACGTAACCCCATGTGACAATTATTATCTTATCACTAAATAATTCCCAATCCTAAGGTGTCAATGGAATCATGGTGATCAAGTTATCATGGAGGATTTAACCAATTAGGAGTATAACTACCAATACAAGGTTTTATTAACAAATAGCCATGCATGATAATTTGAAACAAAATAATACATAATAGATTGAAATCTGGGTTCAACATGATCAAAGAATACGACTTGCCTTGGCCTTGCTCAGATGAGGGCTCTAGATCTTCAAATCCAACTTCCGCTCCCTCGAACACGCGATCTAACGAGAGAAAAACGAGACGAAAAGAGAAAATAAATTCAAATAAAATTCAAATGAACTCCAAAAACTTTCAAACCTGAACCAAAAGGTAGAGCTCAATTTTAGATGAATTTAGAAAAAGAACGGGTCAATCGGAGCTAGGGCGAGGGAGAACGGGCTCTTGGAAAAATTGGATTTTCTGAAAGTCGGGAAAATTGGAAAAGTGCACCGGCCGTGGACCGGCGCACGGAAGCTGGGTCTCGGTGGGCTCGGCTCACGAAATAGTACGGCTGATCTGGCTCTTGGCGCAAGCGGTGAGTCTTGACGTGGCTCGCCGACGGGCGACACGTGGGCGGTTTTGGTGACGTGGCAGTGGATCGGGCATAGCCGATGCGGCGGGTTTACGGTGCACGGTGACAAGTGGGCCCAGTGTGTCGGGCTCGGCGCCGACGGAGACCCGTGCACGAAGACGGCGGCGGGCGCGGCCGCGCGCCGGCCGCTGCGCGGCGGCGGGGGACCGAGGCGGCGCGGACGGAGCGGCCGAGGCGCGGCGCGCCCATCGGCGCGCGCGCGCACGGCGGCGGGTCTGCCGGCGGGAGGGGTGACGGCGGCGATCGCCGGCGGCGCGCGGCGATCGAGGCGGCGGCGAACTCACCGGCGGCGATTTAACGGCGAAGCGCGCGGCGCGAAGCCGCGGCGAAAACACGGCGCGGCGGCGAACGCCGGCGCGGCAGACGGCGAGAGCGGCGCGCGAGGCGCGGCTCGACGGAAGAAGCCGAGGGTCGCCCCCGCCATACGGACGCCGAGGCGTTCGACTCTAAGACGGCGGAGGAAAACGGAAGGCGGCGGCGGCGTCCGACGGAGACGGGGGCGAGTCCGGTCGAGACGACTCGGCAGTGGGCCCCACCGCCGCGGCCGCGGACGGCGGCCGAGATGGCGCGCGGCGTGAGCGAAGCGGCCGAGATGGCGACACGCGCCGTCCATCGGCGAGGGCAAAGCGAGCGCGCGCGCGGTCGGATCGGCGTCGCGTGGCGCGCGGAGAGGCGCGGTGCGGCTCTTTGGGGGGCCGGTGGTGGGTTTCGGCCACCGCCGTTGGGATTTTCTTTTCTTTTTCTTTTTCAAAAATTCAAATAAATTAATTTGAGCTCTAGAAAATAGCAAATAAATCCAGAAAAAATTCCAATAAATTCCTTGAGACACAAAGAACTCAAATAAAATAATTTTGGCAAATGTTCATGTTCAGATTAATCATATTAAATCCTTTTAATTTATAAAAAATTCCATTTAAGCTTTAATTAATTCCAGAAAAATTCAAATGGTGAATTTTATTTTAAAAGCTTCAAAAAGACTCTAAAAATCAGGATGTTACATAACCTCTAATCAGATCACTAAGGAGACGGTGATATTTTTTCACCCCCAACTCCCTAAAGCCGGTTGCCTTGCTCCACCGATGCAGCGCAATGAAGACAGATCGGTGTCGACATCCTTCAAGCAAGTACGCCAAGTAATTAATACTACGCGAGAATATCACGAGCGGTTCCAACCACAAACGGTGCGTGAAAATGATATATCACGCACGGTTCGTATTAATAACCGTCGCGAATTATCACCGATGGTTATTAATATTAACCGCTCGTGATACAAACAATACCACAGACGGTTCAAATTAATAACCGTCGTGATTTTTGCCTATCATAGACGGTTCGCATAAATAACCGGTCGTTATAGTTTAAACCATTATCACAGACGGTTCTTAACACGAACCATCTGTGATGTCCATAATATCACGAGCGGTTGAAATACCAACCGCTCAGCGATTTATGCGTATCACGATGGTTTGTATATAGAACCGTCTGTGATAGTCCGTCACAGACGGTTTACACTACAAACCATCTGTGATAGTTCACTCTGTACGCAAACAAGCAATAAAATAATGTTACCCATGCCCTCTGGAAAGAAGATGAAAACAAGCAAATACAGAGGCAAGCACAACAACACATTCAGATCTATTACAGCTAAGAACGAACCCTTCATGGCACGACGGTGCGGCTGAACAAGACACACTTACGGCAAAAGTGTGTTGTCCAGCCGCCCGCCGTGCAGCGATGGAGGCACTAGCTCACGACATTAGTCGGCGTTGTGGAGGAACAAGCAAATACAGAGGCAAGCACAACAACACATTCAGATATATTACAGCTAACGAGCCCTTCATGGCATGACGGTGCGGTTGAACAAGACACACTTACGACACTTACGGCAAGAGTGTGTTGTCCAGCCGCCCGCCATGCCGCGACGGAGGCGCTAGCTCACAGTGGAGGGGAGATGCATGCAGGAAGCTAGCTAGTGGATGAACTCACGCGTGACTAGTACCGGTGGAAAGGTTGATGGGGAGCTATTAATAAGAGCCAGGGGAGGAACTAGTGCCTGCCATTGGATGTGGAGAGAATGGACGGTCCCAACCACAAACGGTCATATATCACAGACGGTTCGTATTAATAACCGTCAGCTAACTAAATCATCGCTACTGGCGTACGTGATCCAGAGACCAGAGATGAAGAAAAGAAGTGGGAAGAAGCAGATGGATAGTCGCTCAGCGAAGAAGTCGGCTATGTCGGCTGCTCACCGAAGAATCTGGGAATGTCTTTTTTTTGTACTTTTGTAATAAAATTGCCTTGAATTTTGCGGGAAAAAGAAGGATTGTCGGAGTGGACATCACATCTCGGCAGTAGTCAGCATTGTCGAGGAACATGCAAATACAGAGGCAAGCACGACAACACATTTAGATCTATGACAGGATAACATGCTAGTGAACTCTTCATGGAACGACGGTGCGGGTGAACAAGACACACTTACCGCACTTACAGCTATATATGCTCACAGTGGATGAACTCACGCATGACTAGTACCGGTGGAAAGGTAGATGGGGCGTTATTTATAAGGGCCGAGCGAGGAGGAACCGCCTTTGCCATTCGATGTGGAGAGAATGGGCGGGTGAGATCGAAATCCTGGGTATACGCCAATTATTGGTGACACGTGATTATCACACGCCAATTATTGGTGATATCTGATTATCACAGACGGTTATTAACGCGAACCGTGTGTGATAATAAATATCACAGACGGTTATTAACGCGAATCGTGTGTGATAATAAATATCACGAGCGGTTCTTATACGAGCCGCTCGTGATGTTTCGATTATCACGAGCGGTTCGTATTACTAACCGTCTATGAAAGTTCACAGACGGTTATTAACACGAACCGTCTGTGATATCTAAAATTATCATAGACGGTTCCGAGCAATAACAAATCGTGATATTTACTTTCCGAGCGGTTAGTAATACGAACCGCTCGTGATGTCTCATTTATCACGCATCGTTCGTGTTAATAACCGTGCGTGAAAATATCATCGACGGTTGCGGTATAAACCGCTCAGGATAGTTTAATCACAGATGGTTCCGTATAAACCGTCTGTCATAAGCTTTATCTCAAAACGCTTCGTGTTTCGATCGTCTAGTTAACGTCTCTTGATCGTTATACGAAGCGTTTATATCATTAATGTTTGGGTATAAGAACCGTCTGTGCTAAAGGTTAAATATGCGCGCCTAATCCAGGTCTCTTCTACATACATACAATATGGCTTCTACTATTCTTGTGATCATCTCCTTCCTCTCATCTGTTCATCAAGAATTGTTCGGCCGGAACCTTACACAGGCGGCCAGCAATTTGCATCTGGAGCAGCTTCTCCTCACACGCCCTACTCTCCTTCCCCGACTTTCTTGCATCCGTCAGCTCGACCTGATCATCCGCCGTCGACGGAGGCGTCTCGCTGCCGCTCAAGAAAGGGAAACAACCCTTACCCTGGTTCTTCTCCACAATGTGTGCAAAGTGGAAGAAGCTCTATACGCATTGGAGAGACTGATGGATAGCCTTGCCGATCAAGCGAGAACGCAGATTCTCGATTTAATCTTTTCATGCTATCCTCTACGACATTATGGGCTATGCTATCGATTATTTGCCCAGTGGAGGAGGAGGAAGTGCTGAGGACAAGTACAATCTTAACGGCGCTCGAGAAGTCGATGGCTGATCCTCCAAGTCCCAAAGTCGAAGAAGAAGCGTCTGGCCCAAAAGATTACAATATGGGAAACTCTTTACAATGCGACTTTTGTAATAAATTTGCCTCTAATTGAAATTAATAAATTTGCCTTTAATTTGTGATCTCTTGTCTCAATAGTTCTGTAGTTAAGTTATTAGAAGCAATGTGTACTTATATATTAACCTCTGATCATGAACAGAATATGACAGACAAAGGAACATCACAGACGGTTCTTGTCAAAAACCGTCTGTGAACATTCACAGACGGTTCTTAAGAAGAACCGTCTATGATAGTGTACACAACACATACGATTTTTAATCAAAAACCGTCTGTGATAATTCCAGATTATCACAGACGGTTTTTTATTAAAAACCGGTTGTGATACTAAAGTATCACAGACAGTTCATCGGTAAGGACCGTCTGTGATACTCGACCACTAACACAGACGGTGTCCAAATTAAAACCATCTGTGTTAGTGTTAATCACAGACGGTTTTGTCAAACCGTCTGTGATGTAGCCGTCCAGTATAGCCACTTTTGTAGTAGTGGAACTTGTTGGACACAGCTCGTAGCAGCTTCTTAACTACATACTTCTCTTCAAATTGTCTCCAAGTCCTCTGATCTGACCACCAAGCAATGTGACCTTCGCTGTGAAATTGTCCACCAACTCCACACCATCCATGCTTAGGTTTTCAAGTTCCTAGTGTAGCGTTTGGACCTTTGCCTCCTTGACACGCTCAGTGCCTATGCGCATGACGTAGCTCTATCCACACTTCTAAGGTAGTGTCCTTCTCTGCAACTTACATCAGCGTCTCATTGCTAAGTGCCTAGGAAATGATTGCCAAGGCCATCTGATCTTCTTCTCATCAACAACAACAAGCTTGCTCTTGGGATCAATCACATCCCATACACCTTGAGCTTGCATGAGGATCGTCAACTTCGGCGCCCATGCCGCATAGTTCGTCTTGGACAGCACCGGATATTGGAGGGATGTCATGCCTTCTCTCATCAGTAGCCTCGACGCCACCTTGTCATTGGTGTCGCCACTTGCAGTGGCACTGCTTGGTGAACCATCTCCACGCACCATCATCTTCAGCATCTACTTACTCTGATACCAAATGTTGGAAGTCACCAGAAGCTAGTTCGCTACTCTCTCACTCACGTTATGTGGACTCTTAGGAAGAACGTGAAGCTCTCAAAGGAAGCACACGTACACAACAGCTTCACTTTCAAGGGAAGTTTTCAAACAAGTAGTAGCTGAACTCAAGAAACACTCAAGAGTTTTTTTTCGTGTCAACACACACACATTTTCTCGTCTCATCTCATTTTATTCATGTACTGAACTACTTGACACTACCAGCACTCCAAAGGACTTGGGCACCTCGACTCCACTTGGTGCCGGTTAAAACGGACAATAGACGTCCTAATCCACTAATACCATGACATTCTATGTTCCTGGATCAAGGCTTGACTGACTCAAATAACAAACTCACACAAGATTTGGTCGACGTGGACGAAGCACGTCTCAACCAGCACCACGCATACCAGCGCCATGCAAACTTATCTAAACACATGCAACAGGCTCATACACACGCAACAGGCTCATACACAAGATCACACCATATGCAGCAAGCCATGTGATCACCGAACTAATTAACGTGCCTAAACACTTTATTAGTCAAGATTATATCTAACAGATTATGGCAATACACACAGGAATAATATCCTCCTCATATACACTGATTACCATACAAACTATATATCATACTTCTTATACATATTTTGCTTAGGTTGACCACAACTACTCAAAGCTAGCTACTGAGGTCTCAAGCCTCGATCATAAGCCTGTCCAAGCATCAGATACAAGCGAGTTGCGACGTACTCTTATTCAGCTCTTGCGTAGCTGCATGCAATCCGGCAAATTAATTAACTAGGCAGCCAGCAGCCTCCTGCTGGAGATCCTGTCGCACACCACGTCGGCCGGCTTCTCCCCCGTCAAGAACTTGTGCCCGACCTTCTGCAGCTTCGCGCACTGGAAGACGGACACGTGCAGCTGCGGGAGCGCGCCGGCGTCGTCGTCTTCCGCCACGGTGCACTCCGTCAGCTCCGCCAGATCCACCAGCTGCAGCTTCCTGAGCTCCGGGAACCCGCCGGCGGGGACCACCATGTAGGCGTCGGCGTAGGAGCCCTCCCCGAGCACGAGCTCGGTGAGGTTTGGCAGCCTCGCGAGCACGTCGATGTGGCCTCGCCCGCATCCCGACTTGTAGAGCTCGAGCTTGGCCAGGTTCGGGAGCAAGTACTGGTGGCCCTGCAACGGCAGCTTCGTCTGCGCCACTTTGCCATGGAGCCTGAGGTACTGAAGGTGCCGCAGGCCAAGCATGGCGAGCAGCTCCTGCAGGGGGAGCTCCGCGTCACGTGCCGCTTCCAGGTCCAGCGACCTCAGGCACTCCAGCCCAGCCAGCGCCGGCAGTAGCGCGTCGACGGCGGCGGCGGCTCTGGGTATGTTCCACGCCTTGAGCGACCGCAGGCTGGTCATCTTCTTAATAGCCGCGCCGTTCTGAGCCCACCTACCCCACGGAACGCCGTGGAGCGTCTGCACATCGGTGAGGGGGTTGTTCGCACACGAACACGTCACCGTGTGCCCCCGGCGTCGAGCGCGATACGCAGGACACGTCGCCGGAGGAGTCTTTCCGGGAGCGCGATACGCAGGACACACCGGCGAGAGCTCTTGAGACCCGACACCCCACGCGCCCGGGAGGGACCCCGTCAGGGCGAGCGGCGGTGATGGGCTGTCCTAGGTCGGCCTGACCGCCCCTAGGACCTTGTGATTCGTTATCGCAAGGGAGTAAGCGACGACGAAGAACAAGAAGCAAAATAGGGCAGAGGAAAATAGTAGATTGCAAAATAATACAGTAGATGAGTTTCGATTGTGTGTTGTAAACTCCAACGTGGTCGTATACCTCAACGTGGTCGTAGATCCCACCGTGGTCGTAGCCTCCAACGTGGTCGTAGACTTCACCGTGGTCGTAGACCTCAACGTGGTGGCCAACGTGGTCGTAATCAGCCCAGCTGGCTTCCGATTAAAGATGATATGGTCGTAAATGTTGCACCGTGGTCGTAAAATTACCCGGCGATCGCCAACGTGGTCGTAACTGCCTTCGACCACAGCCAACGTGGTCGTAACCGGTCCAGCTGGCTCCTGGCTTGCTTTGCCGTGGTCGTAACGACCGCCAACGTGGTCGTAACTGCCTTCGACTACGGCCAACGTGGTCGTAACCGGTCCAGCTGGCTTCCGACTTGCTTTGCCGTGGTCGTAACTATTCACGACCATGATATAGGCACAACCTTCCCTTGTTAACCTGCTTTTGGTTTTACGATGATTGTGGTTCCAAGCCAAATTTGATTATCAACACATGCCCCCCTGTTTTTTGGCAACACTTGTGTGCCAAAAAATAAGAATCACTTGCTCAACAATCAAGGACAATGTCAACACATCCATTGGCCATGTTTATATGTCTAAGGGCGATAACCTAGTATCGGCCATGTTATAAAGTCTAAGGGTGATAACCAAGTATCAGCCATACATGTTCAAGCTTCCTGCCACATGCTTGGATAAAACTTCTTCAAATATTTTCCATTGAGAGCACGGGGCAGCAACGTACCTTGCAATGATTCGACCAAATATGAGTTACCCGGAACCACTCTTGCAATCTTAAAAGGACCTTCCCAACTTGGAGACCACTTTCCAAACTTATTATCTTTCGAGCCAATTGGTAGAATCACTTTCCACACTAGATCACCAACTTGAAAGCTCTTCAACTTGACTTTCTTGTTGTATGCCTTTGCCACCCGCATCTTATCTTTCTCAATGGCTTTTGATGCTTCTAATCTCTTATCGGTGACTTCATCAATGTTGTCCATCATTAAATTATGATAATTCACTGCCGATAAGTCATTTTGCTTAGCTAATCTCAAGGCATCCAAATTTACCTCTACAGGTAAAACAGCCTCTTGCCCATATACAAGCTCGTATGGAGTTACTTTGGTTGCTCCATGCCTTGAGATTCGATGCGCCCAAAGAGCCTCGGACAGCACTTCATGCCACCTTCTAGGATTATCTTCAATCTTTTTCTTGATGAGCTTGATCAATATTTTATTTGTAGACTCTGCTTGTCCATTAGCTTGGGCATAATATGGAGACGAATTGAACAACTTTATCTTATATAATTCAGCAAAATCTCGGACTTGAGTTGATATAAAAGAAGAACCTTGATCTGAAGTTAATGTTTGAGGAATGCCGAACCGGTGAATAATATGCTCAGTTATGAATTGAATCACTTCCACATGTGTCATGTTCTTGAGAGGTACCGCTTGCACCACTTAGTGAAATAATCGGTAGCAACTAGCACAAACCGATGCCCTTTTGACGACGGAGGATGTATTTGCCCGATGAAGTCTAATCCCCACCCTCTGAATGGCCACGGTTTGACAATAGGGTGCAACATAGCAGCAGGAGCTAGCTGAATGTTACCGAACTTTTGGCATGCTGCACACCCTTTGTAGTATCTCAAACAATCATAAATCATTGTCACCAATAAAACCAGCACGTCTTAGCAACCACTTCATCTTGTGTGCCGACCGATGAGTACCGCATATACCTTCATGTACCTCTCCATAGCAACTCTTGCTTGATCCTCATCCAAGCATTTCAGAAGAATACCATCAACGATGCGATATAAGATTGTTGTCAATTAAACCATATTTGAAAGCCATCCGTCGAACCGTCCTATTTACCCTCTTGCTAGGGTCTTGCAAGTAATTAATGATTGGTTTTCTCAATCTGCATCCTCACTTGCATCAGATTTTAAATTAGTGGCGAATCGGTGAGTTGTGGTTCGGTCTCGTCACGTTAGCAAGACAAGACATCGGCCGTGAGAAAGGTGGAACATACCACGAGAAATATGGTAGCGGATGCTTGCTATGCTAACTCATTTGCTCTCCAATTTTCATGTCTAGATATATGAGCAATACTAAAGAAATCAAAGGCAACAATGATATCTAGACATTTATCAAGATAAACATTAAGCGATCTCGTCAAACATTGAAAACCTTGGAAACTTGCCGCACTACTAGCAATGAATCACGAAAACCTCAATATGTGTAGCACCTATAGCAAGTAAAAGCTGCAGCCGAATATCAAAGCTTCATATTCGGCTTGATTATTTGTGCAAAAGAACTCTAAACGACAAGAGGCCTCAAAAACAGCCCCATATGGAGAAATATAAACAACACCAACACCTTGGCCATTGTTACAAACTGAACCATCAAAATATAATCTCCATGGTACTAAAGAAACCAGGTCAATGTCAATATGATGCCTATCATCAATCCGATGTTCAACAATAAAATCAGCAACGATTTGGCCCTTCATAGATTTCAAAGCTTCGTAAGCCAAATCATATTCAATCAAAGCATAAGCCCACTTACCAATCCTACCACTCAGAATTGGTCTGTGCAACATATATTTAATGACATCGGTTTGACATGCAACTATGCAAGCACTAGACAACAAATAATGTCTTAATTTTGTGCAAGCATAATATAACGAAAGGCATACTTTTTCAATAAAAGTGTACCTTGTCTCTAGATCCAATGAATGCCGGCTCAAGTATGTAATAACATGTTCTTTTCCTTCAGTTTCTTGTGTTAAAACAGCACCAATTACTCCTTCTTCCGCCGCAATATAAAGCCTGAAAGGCTCTCCTTGCCTGGGCGCTTTTAACACCGGTGGAGTAACTAAATCTTGCTTGATCTTTTCAAATGCTTCTAGCTGTTTTGCCCCCAAGTAAAACCAGCATCGTTCTTCAACGAAGGATAGGCGTAAAGCGCCCACTTTCCCGGCACAAGTTAGCAATAAATCTCCTCAAATAATTAACTTTGCCAAGGAATTTCAGTATATCTTTCTTGCACACAGAACCTGTACCTTCGGATTGCTTCAATTTTCTTGGGATCTATCTCTATGCCATGTTCATGAATAATAAAACCTAAAACTTCCCACCGACACACCAAAAGCACATTTTAGAGGATTCATCTTCAAACCATATTTTCTCATTCTATCAAAGCCAAGCGCAAATCGCCAAATGTGGTTCAATGGCATCCGATTTGACGACAATATCATCAATATAAACTTCTAACATGACCCCAAGAAGATCATTAAAAATTAAGTTCATAGCTCTTTGGTATGTTGCACCAGCATTTTTCAATCCAAAGGTCATTACTACCCATTCAAATAAACCAAGAAAACCAGGCAACGAAAGTTGTTTTGGAAATGTCCTCTTCGGCCATAAAAATCTGATTATACCCCGCATTGCCATCAAGAAAACTAATGACCTTATGTCCGAAGCGGCATTAATAAGCATGTCGGCTATTGGCATAGGATACTCGCCTTTGGTGTAGCTCTGTTCAAATCTCTGAAATCAATACATACCCTTAACTTGCCGGACCCTTTCTTTTCGACGGGCACAATATTGGAAATCCAATCAGCATATCTGCAAGGCCTAATAAAATTAGCTTTAAGTAGCCGATCGATTTCCTCCTTAATCCGATCATACATCTTGGGATTAAACCTCCTAGCTTGCTGTTTGAAAGGTCTAAAACCTTTCTTAATGGGTAGCTGATGTTCTACCAACTCTCGGCTCAAACCAGGCATCTCATGGTATTCCCAAGCAAAAATGTCGACGTATTCTTTTAAAAGCTCGATTAATTTCAGCTTATAATCGGCTCTCAGATTTTTATTTATAAATGTCGGCCTAGGAATTGACCCATCACCGATGTCTACCTCCTCCAGTGGGTCGGCTGATATGAAACCTTGTCCCAACTTATCAAAATTTTCTAGCTCTTCTATAGATTCATACATATCGTTCTCTTGAGACCGATAATCTTTGAGACGTTTTTGCAACCAATCTAAGCTAGGATTCATTTAATTCACATCATATTTTGGAGCCGATCTCCACCAATCGGCTTTAACATGACAGGTACAAAACCATTCCTTGTAGCACTAAGGAAATCAAACTCTGGAAGGTCGCCACGCCCTGACAAACAAGTAACTTCAGAGTGCTGCCAATCCACTATAGCATCGGCCAAAGCGACACAAACCGATGTGTCAGCGTAGATGATCTCCACTTCGTCCTCAATCCATTGAATCAAAAATTGGTGCATGGTAGATGGTACACACTGATTAGCATGTACCCAGTCCCGACCTAAAATCATATTGTAGTTACCTTGCACCTCAAAGAACAAAGAATGTGTGGCCAAAGTTTTGCTCCCAACCGTGAGCTCGACATAGATAACTCCTTTGGCTTCCGTCTTTTCTTTCCCTTCAAAACCATTCAGCACCATGTTCGTCTTCTTCAAATCATCATCTTGCAGCCCCAATTTTTTAAAGACTAAATACGGCATGAGGTTGACGACAGCACCACCATCAACAAGCATCCTAGCAATCGGTGAACCGTTAATGTGGCCCTTGATGTACAGCGGCTTCAAATGCTTCACCGGCTCTTTAGGCTTCTCGAAGATGGCATTTTTAGGACCAAAGTCCAGCTTGGTTATCTCTCCTTCTTCATCAACAGCACGAAATTCAGCAGGTAGATAGTAAACCATATTGATATCCATACCTTCTCTAGCTGGTGTGGGCTCAAAATCTAACATCTCCTCATCATCCCCCAATGTACATACCTGCTCATGCTCTTTAGGTGATGTATGCGCTGCTGCGATAGGAGTAGTATCTGCAGTCCTATCCACTGGTTTAGGCCTCCATACATGCTTCATGGGCCGAATTTTATTGAAAAATTCATCTCTCTGTGCTTCCGCTGCGTCCTCGATCTTCTGCTGATTTCGCATGCGCTGCAACCTTCTTTTCTGAGCTTTGGTCAGGCCTGAAGGGCACCACCTCGGCCGGGTATACTTGGGGTCTCTTCCCTTCGCGCTACTGCTGCTGGCTTCATGATCATTAGCTGCTGAACCTAGCTGGACAGCCACCATAGTACTACTGGATTTAGCCGGATTATTAATGACAATTGGTCTTTTACCGAGATCTTTGGTTGATACTTCTGCAGCACTGGCAGTCCTGCTTTCTTGCTTGTCGGGTTCTGAATTTTTAGCACTTGGCGACTTATCACGCCACTCTTGCTTCATAATCTTCTTCGTTGCAGAGGCATTGGATGGTCGACCAGCACCACCACCCAAACAACTTTTTGTAGAGTGGGTTAGCCTCTCAAAAACTGATCTTCTAGGTGCTGTCCACCCAGGGTGAAAAGCATATGGCACCATTGGAGGCTGCGCCCATCCTCCATTCTGATTGTATGGTGTGTAGGAGAAAGGTGTCATCCATTGCGTAGGTGCCCATGGCTCATACGGACGAAACTGGCGTTGTATTTGATGCCTCGGAGGTGATCTTGGACGCTTTAATTGTGATGGTCGATTAGAGCTAGAAGTGGCCGCTTGGTTAGCATATTTGGACAGCAGCATATCAAATGTTGGCTTGATGCGCTTCCGCTGTACTTTTGCTTTGTTTACCTTCCACTTGCCAACCTCTGGATTTTTGGGCTTGATAAACTTATTGCAAGCCTCATGTTGCACTTGCCTCCCAGGTACAGAAGTGCTCACAGTGATCTTCAATGTTTCCTTTCCATTTGGGGCCTTCTCAAGTACAACCTCTCTTCCTGAGACCTTGTCATCAGCATGTATCACTCTAGGCTCACCGATAACAACACCTGGCTTTCCTTTTGCTGATTCGGCATGTTCAGGCCGAAGCAACACTTTCCTGCCCCCCATATCCATCGTGTTCACGGGGAAGGGAGACTTGTCCACTTGCATTTCGGCAAAACTCAATCGTCCATCATTGATAGCCGATTGGATCTGTCGCCGAAAAACATTACAATCATTAGTGGCATGAGAAAAAGAATTATGATATTTGCAAAAAGGTCGTCGCTTCAGCTCTTCAAATGGCGGTAAAGTATGAGAAATTTTAATGACCTTATCATTCAGCAAAGCATCAAAAATTCTATCACATTTTGTAACATCAAAAGTAAACTTCATCTCCTCTTCACGATTTTTGCGAATTGGCTTAAGAGCATTACATGCATATGGTTTGGCCTTTGAGGGCCAAACAAATTCAGCAGCATAGACATCAATTTCATCATCCTGATCAGAAGAATAATCAACAACGTTCATGCGAGGAAGGTCAGCTTTAGTCCTATGGTTTTCTTTGATATCTTTACTTTGGCTTTCTTTAGCCAAAGCTCATTACAACACTTGGTTAACGGTTAAAAACTCATAACTTTTCAACTTTTCTTTAATGTGAGTTCTCAAACCGCTAAACACAAGATCAGCCAAGTCCCTTTCACTTATCACAAGACTATAGCACGGTTTTAACATCTCTAAACCTTTTGACATAATCGAAACCGATTCAACATTTTTGCCTAACCGATGTAAGATGTGATAACTTAAACTCAGCGTCACCGCTATAAAAATGATCATGAAATTTTTGCTCAAGCTGCGACCATGTAATGATAGAACCAGGGGGTAAAGCAGAAAACCATGAAAAAGCCGTGCCAGTTAAAGACAAAGAAAACAAACGAACTTTAAGTTCATCTATATTACCCGCCGCTCCCAACTGGGCGAGATATTGGCTAACGTGCTCCCATGTAGTTTTGCTGTCCCCACCATCAAATTTAACAAACTCAGGAAGCTTGTAACCTTGGGGATAAGCAATAGTATCAAAATGAGATGGATATGGTTTCTGATAAGTGCGGGCTCTAACTCTCGGCTCAATGCCGAAAGACTCAACAAACATCCTGCGCACATCATCTCTAATTTTTGCCAATGCTTCATCCATATTAGCCGAAGCTGTGATGGGTGACTGCAAAGGAGCTATAGGGGTGTTGGTCACCATGGTAGGCAGTGGAGGCGGCATCGGCGGTATAACATAATACGGCAAGGACCTTGGCATACTTATATCGCCTGATGTTGATGTTCCCAAAGGTGGTAGGCTCATGATATGATTAGGATACGTGGGTGCTACCATTAGTTCATCTCCAGGTTTAGTTTGCTGTCCAGAAAAGAAACTCAACGGCATGCCACATTGGGGTTGTATACTTGGTACTCCACTATTTGCCGATGAATTAATAGGCGCTGTCGGCTTAGAAAGTTCTACGCTAGAAAAAGTGCCAACCTGACATGGCCGCACTATTTATTTTCTTAATGTTTGCCATCTGATGCATATAATCAAAGATCTCTCTAGTGTTCTCATTAAGCATGTGCTGAACTTGCTCCATTGTAACACTAGATGAATTGGTAGCAACAGATGAGAGGGTTGATGCGGCACTTACAAGGGGTTCTACCTTTTCCGAGTAATGCGGAGGAGGGAACGTGATGTCGCGAGTGGGGTTATGTTGCCTTGACGATCCTTCTTGAATTTTGCAAGGAACGCCAGAAATCCTCCTCCTCGCGCTTTTTCTTGTATGCCTCAAAAGCTTGGCGATGCTCTTCCGATAATTCATCGTAACCGGGCTTGATGACATTATCGGTGTTAACCTCCCCGGGCATTGGGATTTTGCTGCTGCCAGTCATGGTGATTGGCGGCGTCAATTTTCCTTGATTTGTCCCCAGTGGAGTCGCCAAAAAGTGTGTTCGCACACGAACACGTCACCGTGTGCCCCCGGCGTCGAGCGCGATACGCAGGACACGTCGCCGGAGGAGTCTTGCCGGGAGCGCGATACGCAGGACACGCCGGCGAGAGCTCTTGAGACCCGACACCCCACGCGCCCGGGAGGGACCCCGTCAGGGCGAGCGGCGGTGATGGGCTATCCTAGGTCGGCCTGACCGCCCCTAGGACCTTGTGATTCGTTATCGCAAGGGAGTAAGCGACGACGAAGAACAAGAAGCAAAATAGGGCAGAGGAAAATAGTAGATTGCAAAATAATACAGTAGATGAGTTTCGATTGTGTGTTGTAAACTCCAACGTGGTCGTATACCTCAACGTGGTCGTAGATCCCACCGTGGTCGTAGCCTCCAACGTGGTCGTAGACTTCACCGTGGTCGTGACCTCAACGTGGTGGCTAACGTGGTCGTAATCAGCCCACCGGTGGCTTCCGATTAAAGATGATATGGTCGTAAATGTTGCACCGTGGTCGTAAAATTACCCGCGATCGCCAACGTGGTCGTATCGCCGACCACAGCCAACGTGGTCGTAATCGGTCCAGCTGGCTCGACTTGCTTTGCCGTAGTCGTAACGACCGCCAACGTGGTCGTGAATCGCCGACTACGGCCAACGTGGTCGTAACCGGTCCACCGGCTTCCGACTTGCTTTGCCGTGGTCGTAACTATTCACGACCATGATATAGGCACAACCTTCCCTTGTTAACCTGCTTTTGGTTTTACGATGATTGTGGTTCCAAGCCAAATTTGATTATCAACAATTGTCAAGCCAAATTTGATTATCAACAGGGGTCTGTAGCAAATAATCCTGACTCGGTCAGTTTTGTCTTCAGCTGAACCGGGTTTCAGTTAATGAGTCGTGTTGTCTTTTCGTCAGTCAAGAAGTCCAGCGCAGAGTTCGTAGAGCCGGGCGAAGTGGCGTCCGACAAAATAGGATCGTAGCCAATTGTTTAGCGTTTTCAGTTGGGTCAGTTGTAAAAATGAGTTAGTCATTGTATTCACTTTGCATTCAGTGAAAGAGATACGAAAATTGCCCCAAGATTTTTGTGTTCCTCTCGGTTTTTATTCCCCCACCGAAATTACTGTTCTATCTCTGAAAATCCACATAATCTGCAGATTGCTTTTGTGCGTGTTGATTCCTGGGAGTAACCCAACAAGTGGTAGCAGAGCCACACACGCTGAGCATTTGCAGATCAACTCCATGGCGCTCTCCACGCAGCAGGCGAACCGGAAAGCGGCGGTGTGCGTTCAATGCCCGGTCTTGTGGGTGAATTATACCTCTGGGCAATCCGGATGGAAGCACTCATGGGCGTCCAGGGCAACCGGGGCGGTGGAGCCGCCGCCGCACGATGGTAGATCAAGAAGGACAAGATGGTAAGGGCTTTCATTTTCCAGCGTTACCAAGACGTGTTGCTGCAGGTTGCGAAGAAGAAATCTGCAAAGGAGATCTGGGACGCTTTGAAGACAAGGTATCTCGGCGCTGACAGGGTGCAGAAGGCACGAGTCCAGATGTTGGAGAATGAATTCAAGACCTTGCAGATGAAAGAGGTGGAGACGGTGGATGATTTCGCCGGGAAGCTCAGTGCAATGGCCAGTTTGTTTAGCTCACTTGGAGAACCTCTGAAAGAATCTGCTCTAGTGAAGAAAATTCTCGATTCTGTGCCAAATAAATTTCTTCACTTAGTAGCTTCAATAGAACAATGTTCGGATCTACAAACCATGTTGTTTGAAGAAGCAATTGGAAGACTGAAGGCGTATGAAGAGCGCCTTCGTCTCCGGACGAATGCAGATGGTCACCTTCTGCTGACTCAAGCAGAATGGGAGGCGAGGCAAAAAGGAAAATCTGGCGACTCTGCATCTGGCAACAGAGGTAGAGGAAATGGCAAGTCAGAGTGGCGAGGCCGTGGAAGAGGAAGAAGCCAAGGGCGTGGTCGAGGCAGATCCGACTATGGAAGTTCCAAACGAGAAGGAACAGGTAACTTCTCTGCAAAGAAGGACAAGAGTCATATAAAGTGTTTTACCTGTGAGAATTATGGGCACTATTCCTCAGAATGTTGAAGTGGTAAAAAGAGAGATGAAGAAGTGAATCTCACCAGCACACAAGAGGATCAGCCTGCTCTGCTATTGTCGGTCTGTACACAGCAACCGAATGAAATAATTCTGTTGAATGAAGGGGAGCTTCAGTCAGAGAAGTGTGCAGCAGAGATGAAAATAGATGACGACATCTGGTTTTTGGACAATGGGGCCACAAACCACATGACTGGCAAGAAAACTCACTTTGCAGAGCTGGACGAGAATATTGTCGGGAGAGTCCGATTTGGAGATGGGTCAACAGTGCCAATTGAAGGAAGAGGGGCAGTTCTGTTGGAATGCAAAAATGGTGAACAAAGGCTGATCACAGGGGTCTATTTCATTCCTAGCCTACAGACAAACATCTTGAGTCTGGGACAGCTGACCGAGGATGGCTGCAGAATAGTGATGTTTGGAAATCATCTATGGATGTATGACAGAATGGACCATTTGCTCATGAAGGTTCAGAGGTCTGAAAATAGGCTATACAAGAAGAAGTTGTGCACAGTAGCTCCAGTATGCCTTGCTATCTGTTTGGATGAAGAAGCATGGCTATGGCATGCCAGATTGGGGCATCTGAATTTCCATGCTATGAAGCAAATGGTTGCAAAAGATATGGTTAGGGGAGTGCCAAGGATTGATCATCCGACCCAGGTCTGTGAAGGGTGCCTTGTAGCAAAGCAAAGCAGACAACCTTTTCCATTGCAGGTTGATTACAGAGCCAGTAGGCCACTGGAGTTGATCCATGCTGATTTGTGTGGACCCATAACCCCACAAATGGCTGGAGATAATCGGTATTTCTTCTTATTGGTGGATGATTATAGCCGGTTCATGTGGGTATACATACTCAAGACCAAAGATCAGGCCTTTGTGGCATTCAAGAAATTCCAAGCTCTGGCTGAAGGAGAATTGTCTCAGAAGGTGAAGTGCTTGAGGACAGACAGAGGTGGAGAGTTTGTCTCTCAGACCTTCATGGAGTACTGTGAGCTGAAGGGTGTACAAAGACACTTAACCGCACCATACACCCCACAGCAAAACGGTGTGGTGGAGCGCCGTAATCGGACAGTTCTTGCTACAACCAGGAGCCTGCTCAAATCCATGGCAGTACCGGGGAACTTGTGGGGAGAAGCAGTGCGACATTCTGTTTATTTGCTCAATCGAGTCCCAACCAAAGCAGTGAAGGAAGCCACACCCTATGAGGCTCTGAAAGGGAGGAAACCAGCACTGGGACATCTCAGGGTGTTCGAGTGTATTGCATATGCAAAAGTGCAAACAAATCAGCTGAGCAAACTGTCAGACCGAAGCAAGAAAATGGTGTACCTTGAAGCTGAGCCAGGAAGCAAGGCACACAGACTCTTTGATCCTTAGAGTTGCAGGCTACATGTCAGTAGAGATGTAGTATTTGATGAGAAGAAAAGGTGGAATTGGGAGGAAATGCAGACAGGAGATGGCACCCTGACAGCAGAATGGTCTGACATCACTGTAGCAGAACCAGCAACTGAAGATCCTCAAGCTGCAGCTCCAGGTGGCCAAGAGGAGAATTTCCCAGTTGGCAGTACAAATGTGAGCAGTTCAGGAGGTGACAGTGCAGATGGCACAGAAGCAATGCAGCACGAGGAGCCAACTCAGGCAGAGTTGTCACCAGTGACCCCAAATGTGTATCAGCCAGCAGATATTCAGTCATCAGCTGAGCAGGTCTCACCGAACAGCACTGAGTCACATTCGTCTGCTTATGACGCAACTCCGGTCAGGGGATTCAGGTCACTGGCAGAGATCTATGAAGAGACTCAGATGGAAGAATTTGAACCCGAACATCTACTGCTAATCACAGATGAACCAGTAAGCTTCAGAGAAGCAGTGGGAAGGAAAGAATGGGAAGAGGCAATGCAAAGTGAAATTGAGTCAATTGAGAAGAACAAGACTTGGAGTCTTACAGAGTTACCTGCAGGACACAGACCAATTAGCTTAAAATGGGTCTTTAAACAAAAGAAAGATGCTGATGGGAAGGTAGTCAAGCACAAAGCTAGGCTAGTAGCTAGAGGATTTGTGCAGAAGAAAGGGGTTGATTATGAGGAAGTATTTGCTCCTGTTGCCAGAATTGAAACAGTGAGAATGTTGCTTGCCCTGTCAGCTCGAGAGGGGTGGTCAGTGCATCACCTTGATGTAAAAACTGCTTTCCTCAATGGTGAGTTAACTGAGGATGTTTATGTAACACAACTAGAGGGGTATGTTGCAGAAGGCAAAGAGCAGATGGTATACAAGCTTTCAAAAGCTTTATATGGTCTGAAGCAAGCACCAAGAGCATGGAACATCTGTCTTGACAAAACTCTGAAGAGCATCGGTTTTCAGAAGTGTCCTCAAGAGTAGGCAGTATACAGACGCAGCTCAGGTAACAATGTTGTCATTGTGGGAGTATATGTAGATGACCTGCTAGTCACAGGAACCAGTGAAGAGGAGATCCAGCAGTTCAAGAAGCAAATGGAGAAGGAGTTCGAAATGAGTGATCTCGGGGTCCTTTCTTACTACCTCGGGATCCAAGTGGAGCAGAACTGCAAGGGGATTGTACTGAAACAGGAGGGATATGCGAAGAAACTACTGCAGCAAGCAGGAATGTGGGAATGTAATCCCACAAAGTATCCCATGGAGCCAAAGCTCAAGCTGACAAAAGATGAGGAAGGAATTTCAGTGGATGTGACTGAGTATAGGAGCCTGATTGGAAGTCTCCGATACTTAACACATACAAGACCCGACATCAGTTTTGCTGTTGGTATGGTCAGTCGCTATATGGAATCACCGAAACAGTGTCATCTCCAAGCAGTGAAACACTTACTAAGGTATGTAAAAGGAACATTAAGCTTTGGTATTGCATATCGCAGAGGAGGAGAAGAAGAGATCCTTGGTTACAGTGATAGTGATCTCGGGGGTGATCTTGACGAAAGGAAGAGTACCACTGGGCTGGTATTCTATTTTGGAGGAGGCCCAGTGGCGTGGTGTTCTCAGAAGCAGAAGATGGTGGCGTTATCCTCCTGTGAATCGGAGTTCATGGCTGCAACTGCTGCCGCTTGCCAGGCTGTTTGGTTGAGAAGTCTCCTGAGCGAACTGACAGGTCAGAAACCAAAGAAGGTGATCTTAAGAGTGGATAACAAATCCGCAATAGCGCTCATGAAGAATCCTGTCTTCCATGGAAGGAGTAAACATATTGATACCCGTTTTCATTTTATTCGGGATTGCATTGAGCGAGATTTGGTCTCAGTTGAGTTTGTCAGCAGTGAGAGACAATGCGCAGACATTTTGACAAAAGCTTTACCAAGAGTAAAGTTTGCAGAGATGAGAGAGCTGCTGGGAGTTCAAGATTTCTCTGTTTAAGTCAGGATTAGGAGGGAGTATGTAGCAAATAATCCTGACTCGGTCAGTTTTGTATTCAGCTGAACCGGGTTTCAGTTAACGAGTCGTGTTGTCGTTTTTTCGTCAGTCAAGAAGTCCAGCGCAGAGTTCGCAGAGCCGGGCGAAGTGGCGTCCGACAAAATAGGATCGTAGCCAATTGTTTAGCGTTTTCAGTTGGGTCAGTTGTAAAAATGAGTTAGTCATTGTATTCACTTTGCATTCAGTGAAAGAGATACGAAAATTGCCCCAAGATTTTTGTGTTCCTCTCGGTTTTTATTCCCCCACCGAAATTACTGTTCTATCTCTGAAAATCCACATAATCTGCAGATTGCTTTTGTGCGTGTTGATTCCTGGGAGTAACCCAACAGGGTCGTACTCCTTCGGCCCGGCGAAGAGTTGCCTGGCGATCACATGCCGGAGCGTACGGATGCTCCAGAACCGGTACGGCACCGCATTGACGAGCGTGTTCGACACGTCCAGCGTTTGTAAGTTCCAGAGCTTCCTGACAGATTTTGGGAGGCGCTTCACGGTGGTGTGTGACAGCCCAAGGTACCGGAGGTGGATCGACCACCGATCTCCTCCGGCAGCGTGTGCGGTCTGCTGCACGCCCTTGAGGTCCATCACGCGGAGGAACCTCGAGTCGTGGACGGAGAAGTTGTGGACACGTCCATTGATGAGCCTCCGTGCCCTCTTCCAGAGCTTCTTCGCAGATGACTGCAAGGCATCGGCAGCTGGGCTCTTGTCGCCTTTGGCGGCATTCTCCGGGATGTCGCAGAGGAGGGAGTGGAGCTTAGGTGCCGAGAGCACGACGCTGAGGTAGGTGTCGTAGGTGTTGCGGAGAGCGAGGCGCGACGCCGCCACCGAGATGCTTGGCGGTGGTGCTGTGCACCGGAGGAAGTTGGTGTAACGCGCCTCCGCTGGATGAACTCGAGTGCGGCCGGTGGACGCCGACGGCGACGATGTTGCCACCGCGTCGTCTCGACCAGTGCACCAAGCACCGGAGATGAGCTCTGAGGTACTCCATGCCGCTTTCCTCCGCTCGTCGCCCGTTCTTGGGCTACAGAACCCTCGGCGACCCACACCGCACGAGCTTCGGCGTCGATGGCTGCCTCGGCGGTGAACCCGCGAAGTCGAGGAAGCACGGCTTGAGGTGCGGTGACAGGTCGTCTATGCACACCGTGAGGATCTTCTCGCCGACGTTGGCTTCTTAAACTGCGCGCGGCCGCTTCTTCTTCGCGGTGCGCGCCGTAGGAGCTATTGAAGGAACGCGTGAGGCTACGATAGCGAAAAATAAAAATTTCTACCGCGCACACCGTGACATCATGCTAAGGAGGGATCATAGATCGTTACCACTAGACGCGCAGCGCAATGAAGAAGAGTTGGAGAAGCCGATCCAACCACGCGGCCGAGGTAGTAGTGGAAGTAGCCGATCGTCCCAACAGATCGTCTCCTCTGCGATCAACCACACCACGAGCGGATCCAATCGTAGTTTGTTGATGCCGATCAACGCCGCAACGAGCAGCGCCTCCACCGGTATCCACACGTCCGGGGTGGAACGCCGATCGTGAGTGTACCAAAGACTCGCGAGCGGCTAGGGTTTGGCTCGGGAGGTGGCGGCTAGGGTTTTGCTCGTGAGGAATGTGAGCGTGTGTCCATCCTCAGCCCCCACCTCCATATATAGACCTCCTCACTTGGGCCTCGTGGACCGAGGCCCAATAGTGTGTCTATCCGGATCTCTATCCGAATTGAGCCCACATCCGAATCACATTCGAATTAGTGTTCCAACCCGTTAAGTGTGCGACCAGAGGGTTCACGTATACTTGGTCGTGACCGGAAACGCCTTTCCGGTTACCCTGTTAATAGCGGCCTCTAGCAAGACATATTAACCCCAAAGTATACGTAAAGATCATATCGGCTGAACTCGTAATGTTCTCATGTACGAATCCCTTTGCCTCACGATATAGATTAAGCTCAAGGCGAGACTGTGTCATCCTCTTAATAGCTCAATCACTCTCTCGATTCCGTGATGGATTATAAACTTGTGATTGACTCCTCAATCACATTGGCATGGCCATGCACTTTCATAATCCATTACATCGAGGGGCCCAGAGATATCTCTCCCATAAGGAGGGGCAAATTCTACCTTGATCATTCACATCCCACTACATGTTTCATAGCAAACCCGAAGACTACTTTTATGACTACCCGCCACGGAGTAGTGGTTAGTAGTCCCAAAATAGGCTACTACGCATGTTGGGAACCATGATGATCTCAAGTCTAAGGATTCTACATAAACACTACTTGAGACCAACTAATGACACATGGAATCTCTGCAGTGTCTCATGGCGGGTCTATCCAACATATGTTCACTAACACATGTCCATATTATTGATTTGGTATCACCATACCATGATCCATGAGACATGATTATCAATCAATACATATCTTGATCTTTGAATCATATTTGTTCCTCATATGATATATGATCGGGGATCATTTAGAAATAGCAACATTTAAGCATTAAGAGTCTCATGAATAAGTCACATACTCATTGATCAATAATGATAATGTCTATTTCAAGGAACAAAGTAATGCATCATAAACATAGTATGTGATATATTCAACATCTCCATGTTGCCTCTAGGGCATATCACCAACAGCTCCCACTTGCACTAGAGTCAACCTTGTAGGTATCTAATACCCATTGCCCTAGTGTGAGCCTCATGCTATGGTGGGAAGCGGCTTTGTCAACGGATCTGCAATGTTCAAATCTGTTTGTACTTTGCATATCTTCACATCGCCTCTCTCCACAATCTCGCGGATGAGATGAAATCGCCGTAGAATGTGCTTGGACTTAGTGCGATCTAGGCTCCTTGGCTTGCGCAATGGCCCCACTATTGTCACAATGAGGTCCATTGGGCTGGAGGCACTAGCCACCACACCAAGCTCGAAACAAATTTCTTGATCCAAACAGCCTCTTTAGCAGCTTCAAAAGCTGCTATGTACTCGGCTTCATTTGTAGAATTAGCAACCGTCTCCCGCTTGGAACTCTTCCACTCACCGCACCGCCATTCAGCAGAACACAAATCCAGATTGCGATCTAAAATCATCTTTGTCGGTTTGGAAGCTAGCATCGGTGTAACCATTTACAACGAGCTCTTCCTCACCCCATAGACGAGGAACACATCTTTAGTTCTTCTCAAGTACTTCAAGATGTTCTTTACGGCAATCCAGTGACTTTCACCGGATCCGATGGTATCTACTTGTAGCACTTAAAGCATACGAGACATCCGGACGTGTACAAAGCATGGCATACATAATGGATCCCATAGCGAAGCATATGGAATCGCATTCATTTTATCCCGCTCATCGGTGTACTAGGACACCGACTCTTGCTAAGATTTATACCATGTGACATAGGTAGGAAGCCTTTCTTGGAATCCCGCATGTTGAACCTTTTCAACACCTTGTCAATGTACGTATCTTGGCTTAATCCAATTAGCCTTCTTGATCTATCCTATAGATCTTGATGCCTGAGAATATATGCCGCCTCTCCTAAGTCTTTCATAGAGAAACTATTTTTCAATGAAGACTTAATGATTCGAGCATAGGAATGTCATTTCCGATCGGTAATATGTCATCCACATATAAGACCAGAACACGAGTGCGCTCCCACTAGCCTTTTGTAAACACAAGGCTCTTCTTCGTTCTTGATGAAACCAAACCCTTTGATTACTTCATCAAAACGAATGTTCCAACTCCGAGATGCTGCTTTAATCCATAAATGGATCTTTGCAGCTTGCATATCTTTCGGTGATTGCGGATCGACAAAACCCGTGGGCTGTGTCATGTACACATCCTCACTCAGATTTCCATTAAGGAAAGCTGTTTTGACATCGATTTGCCATATTTCATAGTCGAAATATGCAGCAATCGCTAGAATGATCCGAATAGACTTTAGCATTGCGACGGGCGAAAAGTTTCATCATAATCAACACCTTGAATTTGTTTGAAACCTTTGGCCACCAATCGCGCTTTATAGATGTGAACATTTCCATCTATGTCTATCTTTTCTTGAAAATCCATTTGCACTCAATGGTTTTAACACCATCGGAGGATCAACCAAGTTCCAAACTTGATTATCGTGCATGGATTCAATTTCAGATCTCATGGCTTCAAGCCATGTCTCGAAGTCCGGTCCCACCATCGCTTCTTCATAGGTCTTAGGCTCATCGTTGTCTAACAACAATATGTCCCGTTGTTGAGTAGTCAAGAACATGTACCTCTCGGTGCACGACGTGACCTCTCGACCTCGTGGTGCGGTGTGTCCACAACAAAGTTCTTCAACAGTTTGTTCATCCTGTTGTGGTTCTCAGAGAGCTGAAACATTTTCAGTGTTTCTCGAATTTCTTCAAGTTGCACCGTGCTCCCACTATCCCTTCTTGAGAGAAACTCTTTCTCTAAGAAGACACCATGCCGCGACAAACACTTTGCCTTCTCCTTGATTATAGAAGTAATATCCTTTTGTTTCCTTAGGATACCCGATAAAGAAGCATTTATCGATTTAGGACCGAGCTTATCAGATTGTAAACGTTTTACATAAGCCTCACATCCCCAAATCTTAAGAAAAGACAAGCTAGGGCGTTGTCCCGTCCACATCTCATATGGTGTCTTTTCTACTGATTTTGATGGAACCTGTTTAGTGTGAAAGCGGTGTTTCAAGAGCATACCCCAAAAAGACAATGGAAGATCACTTTGGCTCATCATGGAGCGCACCATATCTAATAAGGTGCGATTTCTCCGTTCAGATACCCCATTCCATTGAGGTGTTCCTGGCGGAGTCAATTGTGAAACAATTCCACAATCCTTCAAATGATTGCCAAACTCATGGCTCAAATACTCGCCTCCACGATCAGATCGTAGAAACTTGATTGTCTTGCCTAAATGATTTTGCACTTCATTTTGGAATTCTTTGAACTTTTCAAAGGATTCAGACTTATGCTTCATCGTAGATATACCCATATCTACTAAAGTCATCGATAAAAGTTATGAAGTACTGAAAACCCCTCGGCTATTGAGCTCATTGGTCCACATACATCGAATGTACGAGTGCCAATAAGTCACTTGCCCGCTCACCTTGACCGGTGAAAGGTGCCTTTGTCATCTTGCCAAGTAAACAAGATTCGCATGTCTCAAATGATTCAAAATCAAATGAGTGCAGAATACCATCTCTATGGAGCTTCTCCATGCGTTTCTCATTTATGTGACCTAAGCGATATGCCAAATAAACGTGGGATTTAAATCATTCGAACGTTGCCTCTTTGCATTAATGTTATAGACCGTGACTCTTCAAGAGTAAGAACATATAACCCATTCACCAATGGAGTATGACAATAGAACATATCTTTGAAATAAAGAGAACAACCATTGTTCACAGATCTAAAGTCATAACCTTCACTTTGCAAACATGAAGCGAAATAATGTTCTTGGAAAGAGATGGAACACAATAACAATTATTCAATTCCAAAACTAATCCTGAAGGTAAAGACAATGGCATGGTGCCAACAATGACCGCAGCAACTTTTGCTCCATTGCCAACGCGAAGATCCACTTCGCTCCTCCTCAAACTTATACTTCTTCTTAGCCCCTGCAACGATTTGCAAAGGTGAGCAACCGATCCGGTATCAAATACCCAAGAATCGGTGGATGAAGTAGCAAGATTGATCTCTATAACATTTATACCGGAGAGGAAGTCGTACTTCCCTTCTTCTTCTCAAGATCCTCCAAGTACTTTGGGCGCCTTTTCCAATGACCGATTGCTTACGATAGTAACAATCGCATTAGGAGCAGCGCCCTTCTTGACTTGCTTGGCCTTAAAACCGCTCGCGATCTCATCGGAGCTAACTTTCTTTGACCGCGCTTTCTTGACATTGGGCTTGCCCTTGCCTTTCTGCATCATCATCACATGATTGCTGCTTTTCTTAATGCTTTCCTCGGCAGCTTTTAGCATCCCATGCAACTCGCCAAGGTCTTATCCATGTTGTTCATGTGATAGTTCAATATGAATGGCTCAAAGCTCGGGGAGCGATCGAGAATCACATCGATAGCCAACTCTTGGCTAAGGGGAAAACCAAGTTTTTCCGGACTCTCAATGTAGCCAATCATCTTAATCACATGAGGGTGACGGATTCCTTCGCAGCTCGCACGCAAACAAGGACTTTGAAGTGTTGAACCTCTCACCCTTGCTTGGTTCTCAAACATACCACGCAACCCCACAATGATATTGTAGGCATCTGTGTTCTCATATTGCTTCAAGCTCGAGAGGACATTGTGGCAAGCATGAGACACTCACATCAAGGTAATCATTCGTTTGCTTCTCATAAGCTCTTCGTGCAGCCGCAGAGCATTATCGTGCAAGTCATCGGGATAATGAGACTCAAGGACATACTCCTTGCGCTCTTGCTTGAGAACAATTCTCAAGTTGCGATACCAATCCATAAAGTTCGTTCCATTGAGTTTTTCTTTCTCAAGAATAGATCGCAAATTAAAAGAACTGGATGCGGCATTAGTTGACATGATCTACAACAAAGAATTTGCAAAGTTTAGCACTATGTTTATGTTCATCTTTTATTAAACTATTTAACAAAAGACTCCCACTATGTGTTTTGCAACAAAACTCCTCTAAGTCACATAGTGGGTCAAGATCCTCATTTCACAAATTCCTAGTGAGCTTTGGCATCACGGCTAGAAAACTAGTGACATGGGTAAGCAACACCTTGCTAATCACATCTCTATGTGACTCTTGCTTGTTGGGTGACATCAATATGCCCCTGCCCCAACCTATGCCCCAAGGTCCAAAACTGTTTTGATAACCTTGTTAAGTAAACCAAATGCTTCCGCATGTAGATGTCCGACATCTACCTAAATAATGATGATAATCGACGGCACTCTACTTTGGTAGACCTACCATGCGGTGATCATTATCTTTTGATGCAACATATGGAAGGGCATGAACACCTAATTTTATGAGGATTCTATCCTACCAAAGCAACATATCACAAAAACATTGCATAAGAATAAGATAGATAATATCACGAGATAAACACATTTAAGCGTGAAGTAGTATGGCCCAAAAATGGTGATCTCCATCTCCATGTAGGTGTAGACGATCTCCATCCTCCACATCACTCCTTTAGGCCACCATGCTTGAAAGCTTGTAACCTCAAAACTAGGCTACTACCTATAATAGCTAGAAATTGAAGATTACAAAGATAGATTCAAGCATTAAGGTCACACGCAGTCGTTAAATACAATATAGACAGCTAACAATAGCTGAAATAATCATGACACGCAGGCCATGAACGAATGTTACATGCATCACATACATCTCATACATACCAATAAGATATAGGGCCATACCATTCACATCATTCTCTGCAAAAACAAGTTAGACGTAGAATCGTATTCTACCTAACGATGTGAACCCATGACGCTATACAAGGCGGTACGCACGGCGGTCCGCTGGCCGTCACGGGCGGGGTCGAGGGGGCGCCCCGGGTTTCGTGGCAGCGCCAACACCCTACGAAATTTACAGATCCAATCTATGAAATCGCAACGGAAAAACTATTCGGCACAACCACCTTATGCCGATCCGAGACATTCTCTAGGATGCTAGTTTTTCCACCGGCCGAGGCCATCGATCCGTAACCTACTAGTATTCGGCATAACCACCTTATGCCGATCCGAGACAATCTCTAGGGCACTAGTATTCCCACCGGCCCGAGGCTATCGATTCGTATCCTACTAGTATTCGACATAACCACCTTATGCCGATCCGAGACAATCTCTAGGGCACTAGTAGTGATACAATCTGTGCCTCATCCAACCCCTATTCACCGATTGATCTCATCAACCCGTGCTACCATCGATTCATCACATGAACCGACTGATCTAGACTGTAATAGATCCGATCTACTACAACCGCATATCATCATATGCACCGATCCGGATCGCAAACTAAGCAAGATGGCTCGATACCACCAAGGAACGCGCGAGGCTACGATAGCAGAAAATAAAAATTTCTACCGCGCACACCGGACATCATGCTAAGGAGGGATCATAGATCGTTACCACTAGACGCGCAGCGCAGCGGAAGAAGAGTTGGAGAAGCCGATCCAACCACGCGCGTCGAGGTAGTAGTGGAAGTAGCCGATCGTCCCGAACAGATCGTCTCCTCCACGCGATCAACCACACCACGAGCAGATCCAATCTGTAGTTTGTTGATGCCGATCAACGCCGCAACGAGCAGCGCCTCCACCGTATCCACACGCCCGGGCTGGAACGCCGATCGTGAGTGTACCAAAGACTCGCGAGCGGCTAGGGTTTGGCTCGGGAGGTGGCGGCTAGGGTTTTGCTCGTGAGGAACAAAAGCGTGTGTCCATCCTCAGCCCCACCTCCATATATAGACCTCCTCACTTGGGCCTCGTGGACCGAGGCCCAATAGTGTGTCTATCCGGATCTCTATCCGAATTGAGCCCACATCCGAATCACATTCGAATTAGTGTTCCAACCCGTTAAGTGTGCGACCACAGAGGTTCACGTATACTTGGTCGTGACCGGAAACGCCTTTCCGTTACCCTATTAATAGCGGCCTCTAGCAAGATATATTAACCCCAAAGTATACGTAAAGATCATATCGGCTGAACTGTAATGTTCTCATGTACGAATCCCTTTGCCTCACGATATAGATTAAGCTCAAGGCGAGACTGTGTCATCCTCTTAATAGCTCAATCACTCTCTCGATTCCGTGATGGATTATAAACTTGTGATTGACTCCTCAATCACATTGGCATGGCCATGCACTTTCATAATCCATTACATCGAGGCCCAGAGATATCTCTCCCATAAGGAGGGGCAAATTCTACCTTGATCATTCACATCCCACTACATGTTTCATAGCAAACCCGAAGACTACTTTTATGACTACCCGATTCACGGAGTAGTGGTTAGTAGTCCCAAAATAGGCTACTACGCATGTTGGGAACCATGATGATCTCAAGTCTAAGGATTCTACATAAACACTACTTGAGACCAACTAATGACACATGGAATCTCTGCAGTGTCTCATGGCGGGTCTATCCAACATATGTTCACTAACACATGTCCATATTATTGATTTGGTATCACCATACCATGATCCATGAGACATGATTATCAATCAATACATATGCTGATCTTTGAATCATATTTGTTCCTCATATGATATATGATCAGGGATCATTTAGAAATAGCAACATTTAAGCATTAAGAGTCTCATGAATAAGTCACATACTCATTGATCAATAATGATAATGTCTATTTCAAGGAACAAAGTAATGCATCATAAACATAGTATGTGATATATTCAACATCTCCATGTTGCCTCTAGGGCATATCACCAACAGCTATCGATGTCCCTGTCCGGCGATTCAACAGAAGAGGAAGCGAGGTTTTCAATCACGTCGTCCCACTCATCCTCTCTCTTGGACCTCAGGAGTCCGGCCAGCATGACCACGTTGAGTGGCAAGCTCAAGCCTTTGAGCAACTTCTCCTCCAGTTTCGTAAGCTTATCGTTGGTTGTTGTAGTCTGTTCTTTGTTGCTGCCATAGACTCTCTTGCAGAACAACTGCTTGGCCGGTGTGCTGTCCAGCTTCTCGAGATTCTTGATGTGAAGGCGGTAGCCATTGGTGCTTGCATCATGGATCTTGAGCTGAGTTGTGACGAGCACGCGGCTGCCTTTGCCGGCCGGCAGCGTGGCCAGGAAGAAGTTCCACTCCTCCCTGCTCCGCACGTCATCGAGCACGATCAGGTACTTCTTGTCCCCGAGTTCCGCCACGATCTCCTCCTTGATGTGCTCCTCCTCTATTCCGCCACTCCTGGCGACGGCGGCCGTGGTCTTGCCGGAGGCTTGCCGGATGATGTCGCGGAGGAGGTCGACAAACCGGAACTTGTGGGGCACGTGCACCCAGATGACGCAGTCGAACTTCTTCCGGATGCAGCTCCTCCGGTAGAAGAAGCTGGCCAGCGCCGTCTTGCCGATGCCGCTCTTGCCGGTGAGTGCGATGACGGTTTGCCGGGTCTCCTCCTCGTCAAGGAGCCAGGTTTTGATGTCTTCACGGTAGTGGTTGGGCCAAATGTCGTGCAGCTCTTCCTGTATTTCTCTCTCGCTCAGTGTTGACCTTCATGCATAACAAAGAGTAAGCCGTATCCATCAAGAGAAAACATTCTCATCTGAAAATCAGGGAAAGCCAGATTGCTGACGGTTTTTTCCGAAATTTTTCCGAGATTCACGGTTACTGGATTTTTCGGAGAGGTCCAAGATTTTTTTTCTCAACCAAGAATGTTTTCCCTAATACGGAGTTTTATTCACTCAGCCAAAAGCTTAAACTGCTAGAAAAAGATGGGCAACAATGCGATGTTAGATATTACTCCTGTTGCATGTGTTTAGATGGCACTGTGTTGATGTGCCCGGTGATTCTAGGAGGTTGTTGCTACAAATTGTGGGTGGAAGCATGAGCTAGTCGCATGTACGTAGGTGTACGCGGTGGTATGCATGCACCTATGTTAGTGGAGCACTTCCTGCGTGGCGTGAATTGTGGATCGAGCCAACGTACAAGTGTGAAGCTGGTGGGTGGGTTCCTGAATAATCGTTCAGTTGACGCCAGCATGCAGGAGAGGTGGAGTTTAGTAGTGGAATTACTCAAGTAGTTAGCAAATGCATTACTTGTAGTCTTGTATAAGTAGCTGCTCTTGCGGTCGAAATAAACGAGCCATTTGGAGAGTCCAGTTGCTTCCATGTGTGTATCTCACATTATTAAAAAATAGGCTACACTGAATGGCTACATCACAGACAGTTTACAGGAAACCGTCTGTGCTTAAACTATCACAGACGGTTAATACTAACAACTGTCTATGAAAATATCACAGACGGTTATTAACATGAACCGTTTATGATAATTGAGACGGTTAATAACCGTCTGTGGAAGTTGCGAACATCACAGACGGTTCGTATTAACAACCGTCTGTGAAAGTTACGAACATCACAGATGATTCGTATAAAAAACCATCTCTGATATTGCGGACATCATAGATGGTTCTTATAACAAACCGTTTGTGATATTGCGGACATCACAGACTGTTCGTATTAATAACTGTCTGTGATAATTCACAGACGGTTATTCATATAAACCGTCTGTGAATTATCACAGATAGTTATTAATACGAACAGTCTGTGATAGTGTCGTATCCTAAACGGTTTGTGGTTGAAACCGTCTAAGATAATCTGCGCTATTAAATAGCAGGCGTACGTGGTCTCGACACAGACCTGTCTTCATTGCGCTGCATCGGTGATGCGAGGTGGCCGGCTTTGGGGAGTTGGTGAAAACATATCGCTTGTAGATCTATATATGTCTTCTTGGTGATCAGATGTTAGTACTCAATTGCAATGGCCGAGGCTAACTTTGTTGAAATCACGTAGGTCGTTTAGCGCTAATGTTGCCCAGAGAGGGAGACATAAGAAATCTAGCGACACACTGCGACACAGGACGCGATTTTTTGAACCCGCTACTACGCAATAATTCTATATTACACTTCATTATAATGCCTCTAGAATTGATAATACCTGTGTACGTAATTCTATTTTTTCAGTGTCACCAGCAGCTACAGAGTAACGTATGTGGATTCTACGTTTGCCGCCATATGAAGGAAATCATGGACGCTAAGACGAACGATCCAGAGGTTTGTCAACCTTCCAATAATTATTATTTTTTGATTATATATATGTATATATATACACACACATGCTAATTAATGACTTAACATTACTCCTAGCGACAGTGTGTGGACTTCGACGAAAGTGCAATTGATATTGACAAACTCATTGAAATTCGAGGAAATCTCTCCCAATTCTTGCTAGCAGAGGTCATAAACAAGACTGGCGAGTTCTACCCTGGCAATGGTGATTAGATGTTGAAACATTGAATTCAGTTGTAGTCACTCAATTGCGCTTAATCAAATAATTCATTCAATTTAATTCATTTGTGAGATCTGTGTAACGATTGCCACGCTATATATGTGATATGCCTGTGTTGTTTCATTTATCTGTGAGATTTATGTAATGATTGTCATGTGCTATATATATGTGATCTTGCTTATTTTCATATGGCATGGCTAGCATATCCTGAGGCTAGCCGAAAAAGAGCAATCAACATCACTGTTGAAATAGCTATCACAGACGGTTCGGTATTCCGAACCGTCTGTGATATATATCACAGACGGTTAATAACAAAAACCGTCTGTGATATTGTATATCACAGAAGGCTAATACAAAAAATTGTCTGTGATAGTAGAATATTACAGATGGTTTTTCTGAAAAACCGTCTGTATTGTAAGTTATCACAGATGGTGTGAGTGTCGTTTGTGATAATAAACTATTATCACTGACACATAAATACAGACGGTTCAGAAACCGTCTGTGATGATAGTTTCGGACCGTCTATGATAACTCTATCTGTAATAGTGGTCTTTAAGGGGGTACTAGTTGAGAGTTAGTAGGGAAATTTCTATCGCCGAAATTTCATCTGTAATCGGCGGTTGGCGGCCTTATTGGCGGGGACTAGCCAAATTTTATATCAGTTAGAAAATTTTGGATTCATTAAAATTCATCTAAAAATTCAAAATAAATAAATAAATAAAATTTTCAAATTTTCAATTTTCAATGCAAAATTTTTGTTCGAAAAATTATGATATTTTGGGTAGCTGGCGATTACTGGCCATATCGTTGCCCTCAGATAAAATTTTTGGATTGATATATTTTTCCCCAAGAGTGTGTGAGAAGAGAGATCATAGGAGTTGAGAAATTCAACTCAACATGCGACTCATATGTATGTTACTATGTGTATGTACCAGTCAGTATATTGCTTCCTGTGAGGTTTGGAAGCACATGTGAGCTTCTCCAGCTGGTAGTCCTTCCGCTGTTTCTTGATCTCCTCAATGCGCTTGTTGATGTCCTCGATCTCGTCGAAGATGGCGTGGCGGGTGAACAGGCCGGTGGCGGAGTGGCGAAGCCACTGGAGGAAGGAGGGCAGGTCAAAGCAGCCATGGCAGTGGAGCTCGCCCTTGTGGAAGAACTCCTCGAGGAGGTCCTCCGCATCGTGAGCCAGCTCCCGGGTCTGCCGCACCCACACGTCGATGAGGTCGTTGGCTTCAACCGGGTGGCGACGCTTGCGTTCGGCGTCACGGAGGAAGGTACGCAGCCACTCCAGCTCGTGCCTGAGCTCCAGCACCTTCTTCCCCACCTCCGTTTGCAGCTTAAGCTCCTGCACCGCCATCTCCTCCAGCTTGTCCACCGCGAACTTCACCACGCCGTCTGCCATTGTTAATTGCTGATCTCTCGAACTCACCAAGCTATAGGCTACTACATATGCTAGCTGTCTACAATTGCTCAAGTCTAGCTAGCTTGTGGCCTCAGACGAAGCGTTGTTGCGCCTTATATAGAGGAGAGGGTGGCAGGGTGGACATGGTCGCAAACAGACCATGAGGAAAGGATATTATTGCATGCTGTTGGCATCTCCTTCTGTTGCTCGCAAGCAGCCCATGAGGAAAAGATATTATTGCATGCAACACGTTGGTATTTCCTTTTCTTTTTTGAAAAAAATGCACATACAATAGTGATATAAAACGTATGACAAGATATGAAAAATAATGAAGAAAAATCACAATCACGAGATAAAGATTTAACGTGAAAAACCTTTATGGAAAAAACCACGAATGTATAATCGGTGAAATCACTATATTGATGAGAAGTTACAGAATGTTCTTGACATATTATATGTGTAGATAATTTGCGCTGTGTGCGCTATCTATTATGATTCTTACAAGGAGCATAAATTGCCTTGAGAACAGGAGTCCCAGACAAGCAAGGAACATAGCCCTATCGGCAATGAAAACAGATACCTATTTGAAAATTGGAACAATAACCTATTTAGAGACGAGAACAACACCCCACTTGAAAATGAAATAGAGTCTTGGAAGATAACGGTGAAGAGTTATAGTCTGAAGCTCCTTGAGTAGTTATGTCTGACTCCAATCAGCACAAATACCTTCGGACACCATGATGTGCAAGTTGATGTAGAGTCCATCACGAACATAAAGATGGTCCTAATCATAACCGGCCAGTCATACTAGTCAGAATATATTGTAACATCCCATATTCAAAATTATGTGTTAATGCAAAATTTCAAGTTTATGTTCTAAAATTCAAAGAATTTTATTTTCCAACCTAGTAATCCTCTTGCCTTTCAAAGAAAAGTAAAGAAGTGCATAAATTGTTTTAAATAAATATTTTGCTTTAACCCAAGGGAGAATTCAAGGTCATCCTTCAAAATCAAAAATATCAAAATTTGCTTTTATCTTTCAAAAAGAAAAGGAAAAGGGAGAAAAAACAATACATAAAATCTTAGTCGTTCTTTTCCCTTGGCTCCTTCCTCCTCCTTCTCTCCGCAGCGCCTCCTTCTCCTTCTCCTGTCGCCGCCCGCTCATCGTCTTCCTCTTTCCCCTCTCACCCACCGCCACCGGCGACTTAAGATGACGGCAACCACCTCGTATTCAACGCCAGTGCCCTCGTCTTCAACACCGGCACCCACGCCTTCAGCTCCTGGCCATTGCAGACCTCGGGCCCATCTCCCCCACCCTCGCCTTCAGTGCCGCCGTGGTCCAGTTCCTGCCCGCACGTGGCTCGCCATCCATCGCTGCCCGACTGGAGAACAGCTCTGCCACACCGTCCTGTCTCATGTCACCTCCCGCACAACGCCCTGCTCGCGTTGACCCCGCCCCACTCGTGCGTCTCCTTGTCGTCTTCTTCCCTCGCTGCATCGTCGTGGTACCACTCTGCCACCCCACGTCCCCTCGCACTATTTTCCGCTCCACCCCCACCTAGTGACCGCCGGACCAAGTGTCGCTCGGCCGAGCCTTTACTTGCGCCTGACAAGCTTCGGCCGCAGCGCCCCTGGTTGTAGCCACTCTGGGCAGACGCCACTGCATGGCCAGCGCCATGCCGCCCGAGCCCCTTGGCGCCCGCCTATCTCTTCTCCCGAATGCCTATAAAAGGTGCCAAGCTGCCACATGCTCCCACCCCACTCGCTCACTCTCCCCCTTCCACCACCTTCTCTGCCGCAGGCAATCCGCCGGCAGTCTCCGCCGCCAACGCCACCCGGTGGGCTTTAGGACCCATTGGGCCTCTCCCCGAGCTCGCCGTTACTCTCTCTCTCCTTCCCCGCCTAATCGGATTTTTCTCTCCTACAGGTTGCCGACGAGCCCCCTTCTTCACCAACTCTGGCGCCGAACCTCCTCGGTGAACCACCGCACCCCGAGTCGATGGCTCGTGCTTGGAGCACCACCCGGACACCACGAAGACAACCCCTCCTCGTCGAGCTTCATCTCTGTCGGGACCCGGAGCAACAACTCCAGATCCCTCTGTGTTATTCGCACTATCCCAGGAAAAGCTAGTGCATACAGGATCACAACGATGAATATCTCACATTCAACCACAATTTATAATAGCAAAGGTTTAAGCCACATGGCTAAAGTTTACAATAATATCGTAAGACTGAAAAAACAGCGGAAACATAAGATAGATGCAGCCCATCCAGCCTTCCCACAAGGCGAATTGACTGTAAGACGCAGCCTAGTCGTAGTCCTCACCGCAATCGTCAAAAGCTATCTCTGAAAGAGTAAATTAGAGCAACATGAGTACAAATGTACTCCGCAAGTTACACCAGGAGATTATAACAGAGAGATGCATGCATAGGGTATATCCAAGGATGGCATTATGGTTGTCTTGCATGAAAGGCAATATTTGAAGTAAAATCATAAGTTTACAAAAGCTAAACTTTGGTATAGTATGTAAAAACAACATTTGACAAGATAATAACATTAGTGCGGCTCCAACCAACACTAATCTAAACTCGGGCATCCCACTCGGACCAGATTGCCAAAAGATAACCAGATTTTTCCATAAACCAGATTTTATTAAAAACCAAAGATCTAATCTGTGAAAAACCCTACTCAGCATGTCCATAACCGCGGACACGGCTATCCAGGATAGTTTTTACTCTGCAGAGGTGTACAACTTTACCCACAAAACATGTTCTCCTGTTGTGCCACACGATTACACACTGCCTAAGGTGTGCGGCCAAGAGTTCATGACAGAGCCTTTACAATGCTCAGCTGCTAACTAGATAACGCCACCACTAAGGTTTCACCACAACATGAGTCCACATGTTGGAGCCCCCTCTTGTGCCATACGAGACTTCCCATGACTTCCGCCACGCCCGCATTTAACCTTTAGTGATATCTAGCTAGAACCTTACAAATTAGTTGGCTAGGTCCGTCCCATACCGGACTTGTGGTTGCACGGTGTGACTTTGTAAAAGTAGCTCACAGACCGGTCCTTAACCTGACTTAGGCCCTACCTCGTACCCCTTGTGCCTGGCAATCGACGTCGAGTCAGCAAACTACGACGCATGCCAGCAAGCACCATCCATCTTACCAAGGCCTAAGTCTAAACCAGTTTTATATTTTATTTTGGAATAAAACCATCATCATTTCTGGCTCACCCAAGTCAGAAATCCAGATTTTAAGTCTATCATTTTATGTGAAAGAAATAACCCAACTAGAATAAATTTTAAGCGTGGCTAAGCATGTCTTTAAAATTCCTAGTTAGTGCTAGTGAACCAACTAGGTTTTACCTAAGGATGACAAGGTATTGTGGCATTCAACTTCAAATTTGTCTTTACAAGGGATTTTAGGCATATCTATAGTTGAAACAGAATTAAACTAGACTTTACAAAATTATGCATGCACAACAATTTAAATCAACATAAATAATTTTAAAATAATAGGTTTAACATGGTCAAAAGTGTAACTTGCCTTGTTGCTTGTCGGCGTACTTGTCGTCGCAGTCGCTCGCTTCGGAAACGTCAAAATCTACGCGTGAAAACCAAATGGAAATCAAATAAAATTCAAATAAAATCCAAAAATTACAAAGTAGATTAGAAATGGATAGTTCAGATTTTTAGAAAAATTTAGAAATTTGAATGGTTAAATTTGGACTTAAATTGAAGAAGTTATGGCCTTTGAAAGTTGTAAAAGGCGGGAAAAAGAAAAGACAGATTTTCTCAATTTATTTTTATACTGAAAATTATCATTTATGACATCAGAATTAATTAATTAAATAAATAAAAGAAAAAGGCGGGAAAAGATTTAAATGACCGGTGGGCCCGGTCTACCGTGGACCGGCCCTGCCTAAATGGCACACCGGCCGAACGGCTCCTCGTTGGCGCCACGTGGGCACACGTGGCCGCCACTTAGGCACACGTGGCCGCCACGTCACCAAGACATGGGCCAAGGCGGGCCGGACGGAGGAGTTCGAACCCGTCGCGCTCACCGGAGCGCGGGTGCTCGGCGGCGGCCGGCGGAGGAGGTAAAGGGGGCGGTGGCGGTTGGAGGGGTACCGGCGGTGAGTCTTGGGAGGCTGGAGGGAGGGGGCGGTGGAGGAGAGAAGGTGGCAACGGTGAAGTTCAGAAGTGGGCTTCGGCGGCGAGGGGGGGTACAAGAGAGGAGGGGAGGAGGGGCGGTGAGAGTGGAGGTGCAGGGAGAGGAGTTCCCGGGGGGGTTTATAGGGGAAGCCGGGGAGGGGAAGCGGCGGGGCGGCTTAATGGTGGAGCGGCACGGGGAGACCTAGTGTGGTGCATGGGGGAGGTGAACGGGCGGTGGCGGTTGGTTGGGAAGGCGCCCGAGGTGAGCAAGGGTGCGGCGAGTGGTTGGGCGATGACCAGCGCTCAACCGACCGTGGCGCTTCAGGAGACGAGGCAGGAGGTGCGCGGTGTCGGATGGCGGTCAGCTCGGGAGGGCGCCGAACGGTGGGTTGGCGCCAGGGAGAGGCGGCGGGGTGCGGTGTCGGGATGGGGAGGCCGAGGGGACGCTTCGAGTGCGGTGGGGGTGGTTGGTGGTTGCGGCAGGAGTGAATGCACCGGTTGGAGAGAGAGGAAGGAGGGAGGAAGGAGGAGGAGGAAGGTAGAAAATGAATATGACATGTGGGGTTGGGGCGTCGGTGAGAGGAATGAGGTGAAGGGGTATGAGCCGTTGGATGAGTGACAAGTAGCGGGGGAAGAAAATCAAACCGCCGGATTGATTGAAGGAGTAAGTGATTTCGGACGGTTGGGATTAAAACAAAAGGGAGAGAGGGATGCAATCCTAGGGCACCATGTTGCAGCCTAGGGTTAAAGAGGATTTGATATTTTCGGATGGGTTTTCAGAAAATACTAGAAACTTGATAATTGCTTATAAAATAGTAAATAGTGTTTAAAAATTCCAGAAAATTGATAGAAAATTCCTGGAACTAAATTAGACTTAGGAAAAATAGTTTTAATTCAATTTTGGCCTTTAAAATGTTTATAAAATATCTTTTGACTTTAGAAATTGATTTTTACTTCCAGAAAATTCTCAACAATTCTACAAAATTTAGGGAAGCTTTATAAAGTGAATTAAATTATTTTTGGCTTAAATAAATATTTAAAATTCACTTTATTGCTTTAGGATTTGAAATATCTCTAGAGAAATTCAAATAATTCCAGAAAATCAAATAAAAAGCGAATAAGAAATCAGGATCTTACAATCTCCTTCCTCGGTGAGCCGACACCGTTGCCCTCCTCGCCGTCAAGGTCTCCCTCACTAGTAGCCCTCTCGGCTCCATTCCGGTCATCGCTCGGGCCCCAAGTGAGCTTGTGACCTCCCGTAGAAGCTCTTGTGCCAAGCAATTGAACCCTGATGGCATGAGTCGCCGGATCCCAATCTCTCCTGTTTCGGCCGCCACCGTGCTCGCCGCCAGTCGCCATCAGGCCAAATTCGGCCGCACCACTCCTCACTGAGGTGCGCGCAGGGCCAGGGAGACCATTTTGGGTAAAGATGTACAGTCTTTCTAGAGTATAAACTATTTGGATAGCCGTGCCCACGGTCAAGGGCGGACATGGAAATCTTCCTCGAGTTAGTTCTATTTCAAAACTTTTGAGGGTAGGGAAGAAAACTGTCAGGCGGATGTAATCCTGACTTTGTAAATTTTCCTGAAGGGATGTAATCCAGTGTCGACAATAAGGTCGAAGTAACCTCATGATCAAAAGCTAGCATAGGTGGATGGAACCTACACTGCTTTAAATATTGCACAATTTTAAACACCTAAGCATATGTTTTTGTGAAATGCTAGGTCATAGGAAATTTTAGCTATAATTATTCCAAAGGTCGCTTTAAGCAAATAAAAGAACCTGAGCCATCCTTGTTTAACCTTGCATCAGTAATTACATGCATTCTGTGTGTTGGCTCGCAGAACACGTCGGAGTGTGCTCACCCTCGCTCTTAATCCCCATTCAAAGGCCATAAATCAAGGACACTATGTCTACTATGAGGACCTGGGCGATGAAGGCAATGAAGATGGTAAAGACTAGATTAGGCTTCGGTAGTCTTGCCCCTCGCCTCAGACCAGTTGACCAGGCTAGTTTGAGGGTGTATCTGCTATTAGTTAGGTCCCTGACTAATATCGGAGACACCTAAGTTGTCTCAGTCACTTGCCTATGGCGAGTTGTGCCTTACCACGTTTATGTACGTTTCCGCTTCTGCTCTTTATGTACTGTAATCATCTGGCCTGACGGCCCTGCTGTAAACTCAACCCGACACAGTCTATTTGAACTCTGGTAATGTAATGTATGGTATTGTCGTGTATGAAATGATGCAGCAATGTATCTGTGAGCACTATCTACTAATCCAGGGAATAGTGCAGTGAATTCACAGAGGGTTCGAAGTTAGTAAACTTGGGGTCCGACATATATCTCAGAGCAAAATTTGATCGGATTCTTTAAGTGGTCAGACTTGACCAGATTTGGATAACAAAATATATCAATCTTCACCTTTAGTGAATTCCTCTTGTAGTGAAAAAGAACCAAAGAACTTCTTGAATAGCTTGTAAAACACTTCTTGTGCGTCAAATGTCTGAAAGGACTAATGAGTAATACCGACCAAATCCGAGTAGAGCTCAAACTTAGCTGTAGGAACTAGCTTTGTCATTATATCAACTGAATTATCATGAGTACTGATTATGCAAACTTTAACATTACCTTGAGAAAGAACTCCTTGGATGAAGTGATATTTGATATCAATGTGCTTTGTTTTCTCTTGAAATATTTTGTATTTTGTAAGACAAATATCACTCATACTATCACAGTAGATATTGGTGCAAGATGTACTTCTATAAAGCTCAATGTACAAATCTCTTAGTCAAATAGCTTCTTTATAGGATTCTGAAATAGCCATGTACTTGGCTTCAGTGGTTGAAAGAGCAACAGTAGTTGATAGACAAGCTTTCTAGCTTACGGCATAGCCTTCAATAGTGAATATATAACCAGTAAGAGATATCCTCTTATCTAAATCTCCAGTAAAATCGAATCTACATATTTGCCCAGTCCAACACTTGTCTTTCCAAACTACAATAAGTATTAGAAGCGCCCCTCTAATATCTGAAGATCCACTAAACTGTTCTCCAGTGGTCTTTCCCTGGATTGACCATATACCTACTAACAACACTCAAAGAATGAGATAGTTCAAGGCGAGAGCAGACCATGGCGAACATAAAGTGATCTGGCTGCACTTGCATATGGAATACGGACTTGATGCTTAAAAGAGTTCGAAGTGTGCAGCTAATGGAGTGCAGGTCAATTTGGCCTTGTGCATGTTGAAATGATGAAACACTTTTTTAATATACCCTCCCTGACTTAGGTATAACTTTTCAAACCAACGATCTCTGATGATTTCCATACCAAGAATCTTCTTTGCTACATCAAGATCCTTTATCTCAAATTCATTACTTAATTATGTCTTTAACTTTGATATTTCAATCTTGTCTTTTATTGTGATCAGCATATCATCAACATATAGGAGCAAGTAGATAGCTAAACTGTAACATCCCAAATTTGGCTTTCTGGAAAAATTTAAATTCAAATTAATTATTTTAAAGTAATTGGATTTTACTTGGCTTTTATTTGATTTTCTATTTTTTCTGGAGTTTAAAACCTATTTTTAAAATTTAAAACGTATTTTAAAGTAGGCAAATTAAATACCAACAGTAGTTGGAAATAATTTTATTTAGTCCAAAATATCTCCAGAAGCTTCTGTGAATTTTTTTGGAATTTTTGGAGGTATTTTCATATTTTTCTGAGGCCTAAATAATTTCCTAGCCTTTTCTGAAAATTTAAATCAAATTCTAAAAATCAAATTTCCAAACCCTTCCCTCAGCCGACACGTGGACGGCCCAGGACCGCCCACGTCGCCCCTCGGCCCAATCCGGCCGTTCCTTCCCTTCCCCTCTGCCAAGCGGGCCCCAGCCAGCCCCGCCTTCCCCTCCTCCTCACCCGACGCGTGGACAGCCTGGATGAGCCGCGTCCCCACGCCTGGCCCATCTAACCGCCCCTTCCGCTTATCCACACCCGCCGCCCGATCTTCCTCCCCTGCCACGCGTCTCCATCCTAGCCGCCCGTGAACCGCTCTCTCCCTTCTCTCTCTCTCTGTGCTGCGGGCCCCGCTCGTCAGCCACTCGCGCCCTGCTCCCGCTGCCACCCGGCCCACTTTGTCAGTCCGCTGTCTTCATGAGCCACCTCTTTCCTTTTTCTTCCCCCTCTTTCCTTCTTTGCGCCGGCGACCGATTCCCCAGCAGATCCGGTCTTTCCCTCCCCTCTCCCTCCGGTTTTGGAAACCCCGAGCCCCGCCGAGAAACAAATCCTCTAACGCCGCGCCCTTTCCTTCTCTGCCCCCCCTCTTTCCTTTCTCCCCTCTCCCTTCCTTTTTCCGGCCGCCAGCACCGGTGAGCAATTGCCGCGCCGTGCCTCTCCCCCTCCGCCCTATAAATAGCCCATCAGCTCCGCCTCCCTCCGCACTGCCTCCCAGCGCCCTCCACCTCTCTCCCTAAGCCCCGAGCGCCGTCGCACCGAGAGCTCCCCGTGCGCACACGGTAAGAACTCCGGCGAGCAATCGCCGCCACCTCAGTCATCCCCGGAGCCCGCCGTCGCCACCCCGAGCTTCCTCACGTCCGAGCGATCCTCCCCCACACCTCGGCCACCCCTCCCCGTCGCCGGAGCACCGGCGCACCAAAGACGATCTTTGCGCGCTGCCGCCTTCCTCGCCGCCGCCACCTCCGCTCGTCCCGAGCCTCGCCGACCCTCCGTCACCCGCCTCCGCTCCAGGACCGCGTTTTGGACCTCACCCGAACCCCTCCGGCCTTCCCTCGCCGTCGGCAACCCCGCCTCCGGCCACCTCTGCCCGGCCCTCCAGCAGGTAACCCTCAAAGGGATTACCTACCCTTATTGGGTAGGCAAAGCCTCCCCGCCCTACTGGTTATCAGCGCGCTCTCTCCTCCCCCTCGGCTCCCTCGGCGCGCGTTCGAGCCCCCGGCTCCGCACGCTGAGGTTGAGCCTTTCTTTCATTTTTCCACGCTGACAAGTGGGTCCCACCCGTCAGCGGCCGCCGGTCTGTGCGGACCACTACCGTCTGGGCCCCACCCCTCTGCGCTGGCCACCCCTCTGCGCTGGTCACTGACATGTGGACCCGGAGTCCAGTGGGTCCCACATGTCAGAGACTGATCCCGTGGGCTCACTGACCAGTGGGTCCCACCTGTCATAATCTCAGAATAAAAAATAAAAGATTAAAATTTAATAATTCCAGTGGGCCCCACCTGTTAGAAATTTCATAAATTCTGGATTTATTCAAACTAAGAATTTCAAATGAGCATAACTTTCTCATTTTAACTCCAAATTCAGCCATTCAAATTTCTAAATTCGTCTAAAATCATAATCTATCCGCATATGGACTCTATTTGAATTTTTGAGTTTATTTGAATTTTTGTTTGTATTTATTTGCTTTGTTGCTCTGTCTTTTCGCGCGTAGAATCCAACGTTGTTGAAGACCTCTCCACTCCGCAGCAGGAAGAACTCGAGAGCATGCAAGAAGGCAAGTCTCCTTTGATCATCTTGAACCTATGATTTTAAAATATTTTAATTATTTTAAATTATATGCATTGCTATTTACATAAAATATTAGTTCAAATCTTAAGGCATTAGTTATATCCAACCTTGTTATGTCCTCAATTGAAATTGAATGCCATGTACCTATGTAACCCTAGAATTTCCTTTGTCTCAATAATGAGAGTATCATAATTATTTGTAAATATTAGAATGGTAGTATAATGCTTAGTCGTGCTATGTAATATCCTTGTAATCTTGAAAAGTGGGAAATTATGAATTGTTGTAATAACTTGTGTTTCTAAAGTCTAGTGGTGATTGGAGTTGCCACTAATCCTTTAAAATAAAATAAAATTTGGAAATTGGTTTAGATTAGGGTGGATGGTTGGTTTGGATTGGTGCAGGAACCACGAGATCTTGTAAAGTGTATGTTCCACCCTAGTCAATTAAGGACCGACGCTTGTGTTTGTCCAGACTGAGCACTACCGTACAACCCTAAGTCTATATGGGTATGACCTAGCTGACTAACTCATGATAGTCTAGTTTAGGTGCCACCAGTGGAAAGTGGGTGCCAGGGAGTTACTGGTTATTCACAGTGAGGGACAGGGATTTACTGTACTCATATGGCGCAAGAGGGGGCTTCGGATTGGGCAGATTTAACCCTTCTGCGGTGAAACCTCAGCGGGTGGTGTCTAGCTAGTCTAGAGTGAGGTAAAGGCTTTGTGATAATTTATCTGTGTCTCATGCCAAAGGAAGCGTGGTGACTGTTAAGATAATTTATCTCTTGGGGGTAAAGTTGTACAACCTCTGCAGAGTGTCAAACTATTCAAATAGCCGTGCCCACGGTCAAGGGCGGGCAAGGAATGCATTCACATGGTAGATTTTTGGTTTTGGTTTTAAAATCAAAATTTTTGTATTCCAAGAGTGGAGGGAACTCTCGGAAGGGTATCCTGGCAGTCGGAGCCAGAGAGGGTGGATGGAACCCGCAGTTTTAACTTGGTCAGATAGACTGGATTAACTAGTGTTGGTAGGTGGAACCTTCACTATTGAATTAAAGATAGTTCTGTTAAACATTTACTTTATTAAATTGATGCCTTCGAAAATAATTAGAAGTAATTGAATGAAAATGTTGCTTTGTGCAAAAGAACCATATAGCCTTCCTTTGTCAAGCCTTGCATCTATTGCATTTTTCCCAAGACTTGCGGAGTACTTTATGTACTCACATGCTACACTCAAACATAATAAGCAGAGGAATACGAAGCCCAAGAAGGAGACTACGACTACTTCGCTGGTGGCTTCGACGAAGGATTCCAGGAGTTCTAGGTCGCACTTCCCCAGTCAACTGCCTGTGGCATATTGATTGGGTCTACTTTGAATTTACCTTGCTTCCGCTGTATTCTGGTTGTGTGAGGTCTTGGAACCTCCAATGTAATAATGAGACCTGGTGGTCAGTACTCTTTATAATTGTAATAAATGCGTTGTTGGTCATAAATCATTTCTGTTTAACTGTGTGCACTAGCTTTGATCTGGGACTAGTGCAGTAATACATAGAGGGTCCGGGTTTGGAAATCCAGGGTCCCGACATAAACCATTAATGATCTTCAAATAAACACATATATCATAGTCGGGTCTCTTAAAGCCTTGAGAGATCACAAAGGAGTCAAGTTTCTTGTACTATTGTCTAGACGATTGCTTCAACCCATAAAGTGACTTCTTCAATTTGCATGCAAAATTCTCCTTTTTTGGAATAACAAAACCTTCCAGCAGCTCCATGTAAATGTCTTCTTCCAACTCACTATGTAAAAACATGGTCTTAACATCTATATAGTTACTTGAGCTCATAATCATAGATAGCTACAATACCGAGTAAGGTCCGAGTGGAACTATGCTTCACAATTAGGGAGAAAATATCTGTAAAGTCAATACCTGAAATTTGGATGTATCCTTTAGCAACGAGCCTTGTCTTGTGCTTGACCTAATCGGTCAGAGTTGTGCTTTTCTTCTTGTAAATCAACTTATAGCGTATGGATTTCTTTTCAATCAGTAGCTCGACCAACTCCCAAGTGGAATACTTCTAGAGTGATTCCATTTCTTCATACATGGTAGTTAACCACTTCTCTAACTCATTAGAGTAGATGGCCTCTAAATAAGTTGAAGGTTTAGTAGTACCTTCAATATCTTCTGCTATGTTTACAATAAGTCATAATGTTGGCTTCTTCAATTAACCTCTTCGGAAGCTGGATTTTCCTCCTTTTCCCGACTAGCTACAATGGATTGTTGATTCCGACCAGTTCTTATTGGAAGATTACTAGTTAGAGCTTGGACAGGGATATCCTGTTTATTCTTCTTGTCGACGTCTGGTGAGAATCCTAAATTAATAACATGCCCCACCTGCATGCTAGTATTCTGCTGCTTCTCAATGGGAGCATCACTAGTTGTAATCTTTTTTAACAGAGTAGATTCATTGAAAGTAATACTTATGCTCATGACTACCTTTTGAGTCTTAAGATTCCACAACTAATAGCCTTTAACTCCAGGCTTATAGTTGAGGAAATGCACTTAATGGCTCTTAGCTCAAATTTATCTTTATCAGTATGGGCATAAGTAGGACACCAAAAATTCTTATGCTTGAGTAGTCTACAGGAGAACTAGACCATAGATCGATTGGAGTTTTCTTATCGATGGCAGTATTTGATGATCGATTAATCAGATAACAAGCAGTGGAAGTGGTTTCAGCCCAAAAACTCTCTAATAGACCAGACATAGATAGCATGCAGTGCACCTTTTTATGATGGTTTTGTTCATAAGCTCAGCTACACCATTCTGCTGAGGTATGCTTGGCACTATATAATGTCTTACAATGCCTTTTAATTGACATAAGGCTTCAAATTTCCCGACAATAATTCCAGACCATTATTTATTTGGAGTTTCTTGATATTCTTTAAACACATTAGACTTGTGCTTGATAAGGTATGTCCAAACTCTTCGAGAGTAGTCATCGATGATGGTTAGCATATAATTGGTGCCTCCAAGAGATGGAGCACGGGACTCACCCAATAAATTTTGTAAAGCTAAAACTCACCTTCTTCTATTTACCAAAGACATAGTGCTCGCAAAACTTTAACATGTTGACGCCTTGATCATTGAGAAGACTACTTTTGCACAACTCTTTTAAGCCAACTTCACTTATATGTCTGAGACGCGTATGCCTTAGATTTGTCTGATCATCATTGAATAACCTGGTCAAGACAACAATAGCCTTCGAAACCAGGGTAGTGCCTCGAAGACAATAGAGGTTTGCTACCTTCATATCTCCTTTCATCACAGTAGGAAAGCCTTTGGAGATCTTAAAAACTCCACCTGCACCTAAAAACTCGTACGCTTTGGCATGAAGATTACTCAACGAGGTAAGGTTCCTTTTCAAATTTGGAATGTATTGGACCTACGATAGGATTCTAATGGTACCACCAAATATCTTGATCTGGACAGAACTGATGCCTGCAATCTTACACAAAGTATTATTTACCATTAACACTGATCCACTCAGAATAGCCTCATAAGGAATGAACCAGTCATGGTTTGAGCTCATGTGGAAAGTGCATGCTTAATCAAGAATCCATTCATCGCTGGTTTTGGAAACACCAGCAAAGTCAACAAGAATATGCCATTTGGAACCTTCTTTTATGACAATGGTGAGCATAGCTTCACCATCTTATTGATCTTTCTTGACATTATCATTCCTCTTCTCCTATTATGGAGTTTCTAACACTCGGAGATATTGTGTCCACCCTTCTTGTGGTAGTGGTATGACTTCTTGGTCTTCAACTTTGAATGACCTTGTATCTACTTGAGTTTTTGCCTTGGAATCACTAGTTGAAGACCCCTCAACTGGCCTACCCCAAATAGACAAACCTTCTGCATATGAACCTGAGGTCTCACTCAAAACCATACATTTAATCTTTTTTTGGCATACAAAGCTTCATAAACCTCCTTCATAGTAAGAGTATCTTGATTGTAGAGAATTATGTCTCTAAACATAGAGGACAAAACAGCAGCGAACATAGCATAATAAGATCCAAATCTTCATCATCGTATTTGACCTCCATGGCTTCAAGGTCGATGACCACATCTTGCACCGATTCGCCTTTGGCCAACTTGACTGAGAAAACCTTCTACTTCAGATGCATCTTGCTGGTCAAATCCTTAGTCATGCAGATCTGTTCCAACTTTAGCCATAATGTATTAGCGGTTGTACCCATCATAACTTCCTAGAGGATATTATTAGAAAGATGAAGATGAATTTGAGAGAGAGCGTTATGATCTCTTCTTTTTTTTCTCCTCAACAGACCATGCAATGGGCATCTTGTCGTTTCCCAATAACGTATCAGCCAAATCGAGCTATGACAGAACAACTCACATCATTACTTGCTAGAGAGAAAATGTTGTGTCGTGGTCCAGCAATGGAAAATCATACATCATTGACACCATGTCAAGTATGCCCTAGATTGATCAAACGAACAACCAAGCTCTGATACCACTTGTTATAAAATGCACGGCGAGATATGAAAAGCAATGAAGAATAATCACAAGACAAATATTTAATGTGAAAAATCATTGTGGGAAAAACCACGGATGTATAATGGGCGACATCACTATATAAAGGAGAAGATACAGAATGCTCTTGATGTATTACATGTGTAGATAACTTATGATGTATGTGCTATCTACATGGGGCTTACAGAGGGTATAAATAGCCTTGAAAACAAGAGTCCTAGATGAGCAAGGAACAGAGTCCTAGTCGATAATGGAAACAGATACCTACTTGAAAACTTGATAGTTACCTAATCGGAGATGGGAACAACACCTCGTTCGGAGACAAAATAGAGTCTGAGAAGATAATAGTGAAGAGTTGTAATCGGAAGCAACTTGAATAGCCACGTCTAACTCTAGTTGAAGAAAACACCTTTGGACACCACGATGGTGCAAGTCAGTGCAGGGTCCATCACGAACATGAAGATGATCCAATCATAATCTCCAACCAGTTTCACATTATTGACCAGTCATACTGGTTAGAATATATCTCGGACCTGACCAAATTTAGATCACAAAATACAACATCATGATTTTTTGATATGTCAGTGATATATCTATGAGGCTAAAGTTCAACTATATTACATTCAGTGTCATCTAATGGAATAAATTTTAGAAAACAACATATTTTCTTAACGGATTGTTCCTGAGGGTCAACATCAGCAACCTTTCTCCTGACAGGTATTCTTTTTCTTAATAGATGTTAGCCATCAAGAATTTGTCAATTCTTGGTAGTGTGGCACTTAACCTATAATATCGTAAAATTCAGGATGTTCAAAAAATGTGTAAAATTTAAAACTTTTTGCTTGTATTGTGTTGACATGTAGTTTTCCTGGATTTTAACTGAAGTTTCTCTAGAAGATCATTTCTAAACACTAACTTGGGAAAAGAATATACAACTAATGAAACCTGAAATTGAATTAAAATTTGAATATGAAAAGATGATCCAGAAAGTGGAGCAGGAAAATTCATAATAAAAACCATTGGTTGAAACTTCACTAATGTAACATCCCAAAAATGCAAATATAAGTTCATTGTACAGGAAATAAAAGTTGGAATATTTTTAGCATGTTTATAAAATTTTCCAAATTCAAATAATGCATTTTGAATAAAATAGTGACCTTCAAAGAATTTTCAAGGAAACTTTATAGCAGATAAAACCATAGAAATATTACACAAGAAAGTCTTGATAAATATTTTCATAATTTTTGGAGCTATTTTGCTATATCTAAAAATTCCTCAAAATAATTAGCTAAACCCACCCATTCTTTTTTCTGCCTCTTTTTCGCTTCACCTTCTCTCAAGGTGTATTCTTGTGAATGCGCTTTCTCTCTGAATCTTCTAATTTCTGTCACTGAGGTGTGAAACTAGACCCCACCCATCAGGACCCTTCTTCCACTTCTCACTGCGCCCTCGCGCCACCGTAGCCGCACCCGTGGCACCTTCTCCGCTCCTCCCTCTCACTCACTGCACACTGGGTCCCTAACCCTAGGCCGCAAGCCCTACTCACCACATCGCCACCTCCAGCTTGCCCAAGCTCATGCGTGCTGTTCGTTGCACATAGCTCCATCCCACTGTGCCATCTCGACCAGCTCGCCCATGTGTGATGTGGCCACCTCACCTAGTCCCATCATTGCGATGCTCGTGAATGCCATTTTGTCCCCTCTGCTTGTCCACGCAGGTGGAGCAAGCATATGCTCGTGTTTTCTTGCCGCTACCACATGAGACATTCACCCCTCTCCATGAATTATCTTCACTACTTACGCTCCTTTCTACACCATCCCCTCCTCAACTCTCCCATCGTTCAATTGCACACATTCTCTAAGCTCCTAGCTCTTTGAATCACCGAGAATGAGTGCATCATTCTCGACGCCGACTGACCTGCACGCGAATGCCATTGCCATTGGTGAGCTTCCTCGACCATGGCCTTCCCTCTCTAATGTTTTCTTTCACTTGAAATCACAGTCAGAGCCTCGAAGAGTTGAAACCAGGTTGTCTTCTCAAAGACTAGTGAGCCCACTCCCTTGCACCACCACAAACTCACTTTTTCGGTGAGTTCCTTTCCCCTATGACCGTGTCACAATGTGTCTTACACTTCCCTGAAGTCTCATACTCATTTAATTGCTGTGAAACATAGTGAAACGCAGATGCCGAGCTTCCTTCATTTTTTCGGCCTCAACCGCCACTTTCCACGATTCAAGCTTCTCCAGCGAGAGTTAGCTCAATTACTCATGCATGTACCATCCTTGTGTCTCCTTGAGGCTAACTCTAGCCCATATTGTAACTCTCCTTTGGTGAGGACTACCAGTGCCATGGACCTCCACCTAGCCGCCACTACTCACCACCGATGAGCCATCTCCAACCACCTCAACCTCACGCACTAGTTAATTTGTCCAATGGCCATAGCTTTCTAGGTTGTTGCTATGTCCAACCATGTCGCAGTCGTGGGAAACCTAGTTGTTACCGCCTCCAGTGACCATTGGTCCCTACGCTAGCCTCTATAGCTTCGTGATAGCACCCTAAGCCCAGTGCACTAAGCCTTAGCACAAGAGTGAGTCCCCTGAAGTGAAGCCTTCGCAACACCGAGTGCCACCGCAACTCCTCACCATCGCACCGCCACACTGGACCTCCTCGAGCACAGCTTCCACCTCCCATGGCTTTGTCTTAGTCCCCTCATTGCATTTTGCCCCTCCTCAGACCATGTCGTCGCCTCCCTCAACACTGAGAGCTCATTAGGTGGGTTAAATCATAGATAAAAACTGATCAAAAGTTAATTAAGTAATAAAAAAAGCTAGTGAGTCCATGACATGTGGGTCCCCTTAGTGTTTTTGTAATTAAAATGCGATTTAAAATATGTGAGATAGACATATAGGGCCTACATGTAATAAAAAGAAAATTCTGAAAATAGTTAAAATGGAAAAGCTGCTTTTAGTTCAGAGGAAGTCTGCTTTCTCAATAGGAAAGCATACTCTAGATGAAATACACCTTCAACGTCATTTTTTCTTTTTCAGCATTTTTAAAATCGAGCTAAATTCAAATTCATGTAACTTTTGCATATGAACTCTAAATTTAGTGATTTTTGTCCCTAAATTTTTCTAAAATTATGCTCTATCTAAGTATAGAAAATATTTGAATATAATCTCTATTTTAATTTATTTTGCTCTTATTTGTGCTTATTTGGTTTTACTGATTAGATACCGTTTCGTCGGAAAACTACGAGAACAATCCTGAGCAACTCTCTGAGCAAGGAAAGCACCCCCTTTGACCTTGTTGATCCTATTATTTCAATTATGGTATCTTGTTTGCAAAGAGTATTATGCATGTGTGTATGTTTTGGCTAAAATTGCTACATTTGTGGGTAACTGTAGTTAATTTCTATTGTATGCATTGATTCTCCTTGTGACATTGATATCCTTACTGTTGTAGCCATTAGAACAAGGTTTACACAATAACTAATGTCAACTTAGGTAAATTACATTTATGTATATTGTTTAGATGCTTGGCCATGCTCTAGTTTTCACTAAGTTTGGATATTCGGAAAGACTTTCGGATGGAATTGGGCTATTTGAAATGTTGGACTAGAGGGGTAACCTCTGTTAGTTTGGTATAAAAATAAAATAAAAAACTAGTTTTTGATGCAGGCGAGTTATAGTACAAACTGAAAAATGTGTGTGACCTCGCATGTGGATAGGGGGTCTATTAAGGACCGAACTCTGTTATCACACATCTAACTATATAACCACATGTGCTATTATAGGTTTTGGGTTTAACTAAATTATTTTGGACTAGCTTGCATTTTGATAGGCCATAGTAGTGAGGGCATTCCAGAAAGGTTTACTCGTAGGGACTCCCTTCACCAATATGTTGTGGTCATAGCTTGCAAATACAATGGTGGGTGCCTCACTTGGGGGATGAACATGCCTGAGTGAGGTTTTGTCATTCACAGGGTTGGTGTAAGGTTAGGTCTAGATGATGTAAAGGCTATATGATGATCACTTCGTCGCACACCTAAGGAAGCATGTTTTGGCTGATAGTATAATTGATTATCTCATGTGGGTAAGACAGTACAACCTTTCGAGTGTTTAAAACTATTTAAATAGCCATGCTCATGATCATCAACATGCTTGGTGCAGCTACACCGAGTCTAGATTTTATTTTTGACAAAACGATTTTGTTGGAAATGATGGGATGATATTTTTGACATATGTGCCATGTCTATGGATGAAATTTATACATTGATCGTAGCCGAGGAAGGCTGTGATTTATTCTTATTCAAAGTTATATACTTGTTATTTCCTTACACGGTAATCGTTCTTTAAATATTTTGTTGCAAATTACTACCTATTGATATTGCAAATGAAAACTTACTTTATGCTGAAAATAACTTGTAGCATAGAGCCTCATCCTTTGTTTAGCTTTGCATTTATATAATATGTTCTGATACAGCACAAATCTTGCTAAGTATACAATGTACTCAATCTTGCTTAAATTGTTGCTTAGAGAATGAAGCTTAAATTGTTGCTCAGAGAATGAAGGAGAAATGACCCCTAATGATGCTTACTTTATGTTTGGTACATGAAGGTACGACGATGGGTGATTTTTGGGCCTAATCCTTGTCAGTTGCCTATGAGGTATGGATGGCATACTGCTGGACATATTTTGGTTTATTTACCTTGTTTTCCGCTACACACTTTTGATACTTGTATTTATTTGGCCGGTCTGCCCTAATGTTGTAAACATGATAAGTATTGCTTATATATACAACCTTTTGTTGTAGGTTGAATGTATGCGATGTGTATGGATGTGATTTTAGTGTTGTGATTGTGTGTAATAGCCACTAATCATGAAACTAGTATGGTATGTACATGAGGATTACGGGTATATATTCAACGCCCAGGGTTCGACATAACCCTAGGTTTTAGGTCATAACGTTTTACAAAACCCCACTCTAACCAAATATGTTCTTTCCTCCCACCGACTTCATCGCCTCCAACAAATCTATGGTCACTGGATTCGCTGTAGAGCTGTCCTCTATCATTGATCCAATCCACCCAGTAACCACCATCTCGACACCTACAAAGTAGGGTGTGCTTTTACGAAACCTTAAGACTATAAAACCTTAGGTTAATAAAGACCAGCTAGCTAAGAAACCTAAGGTTTTACGTAACTATAACCATATGCATGGGTTTTTCTAAAATTTACTTTATCTAATAAAACACCATAAAAAATGAAGTAATATTTCGATACTATTTAGAGAACCATGCATTATAACATTCTTGATGGGGTTTGAAAAAACTAAAAACCTCAACCATAAATATGGGACACCATACCCATATATGGAAGTACTACTAATTGGTTCATAGTCTAATTGCTTCCAGCAATTCAAATGGTGATAGGTTTTGCAGTGGTAGTTGTTCCAAACAAAAGTTTTATCTTTTCATCTTCTCTCCATATTTGTGCTGCTATTAACACTACGGTTTGTTCATGTGGCCACACAATATCTAAAATCTTAAAAATCAGCATTTCAGTAGTTAGCGCAACATTGCATGAGATGATGAAATATCCCAATTTCTGGGAAGCCTAAATTTGAGAAGAATTAAAAATGTTTGCTTGCATCATCATTTATTTGATTTAGATTGAAGTTCCTTTGTAAAAATGATATATAAACATTAATTTTTGGAAAGAAAATATGCAATTGATAAAATTTGAATTTAATTAAAAAGTGAATTTGAAATAAATGATCCATAAAGTCACATAAGGGAAATTACAACAAAAACCATGTCAAAAACTCAAATGTAGATTCATAGAGCTCGAAATGAAATTTGAAAATTTTAAAGATTTTTTCAGAAAAAATCATCAAATCAAATAGTGCTTTTAAATAAAATAGTGAGTTTTTAGGAATTTTCAACAAAAATCTAAGATATATAAAAACCTAAAAAAAGTTACACAAGGTTCTAATTTATGTCAGGAGCTTCCCCAAATTCCTTTATAATTTTTTAGTCCATTTGCTAATTTTAGAAATTCAAGCTTAAAATCTACATATAAATCAAAAAAGAAAACCCATTTAATTAAATCTTTTCTCCCGGCTCCACCTGTCAGCCTCTCCTCTCATCTTCCCTCTCAATCACTACTGTCTGGCCCACTCATCACCCTCTCCTTTCTTCCTTGCCACCCTGCTCTGCCCAGTGCGCCTACCTGTACCACTATCGCACCTGTCGCCATCCGCCGCACCTCAGGTCACCACCATGTCCCAAGACCACTCCACCTCATGCCATTCGCCACCTTGAACCATGTGCCCTACCTTCTCCCTCCTCCTTGTGCCCCATTTCCTCTCCTCCGTTCCCGTGCCACGACTATCGCCAGGTCTAGACACTGCATGATCCACGCTGTCGTCCACCACGGGTCATCATGGCCTCTACCCCGTCCCGTCCTCTACCTCGTCCTATCTCATCTATGCTAGACACCGCATGCTACAGAGGCGAGCTGCCATGCCTGGAATCCTACCTCAACTCATGCCCACTCGTCACGAACCTTCTAGCGCGCTCGCCCCTGGGATGCTGCGCCGTCACTGCCAATGCCCACCAATGCCTATCCCTACCTCCTTGACCTCACCGTGTCATCATCACTTCTTTGCAGCCATCTACCATTCCTTGTCTTCTAGCTCATGGCAGCAATGGTGCCATAATCTGCGTGAAGACCATTGCTCACCTCCAGCCATCTCATACCTATTAAAGGCAGCCAAGCTGAGCGCAAGCATTCCACACCATCCCTTCCTCCTTCCTTCCAGTGCCTGAGCACCAATTTGGTCGTGAATGCCCTTTCTTCCCCAACTCTGGTCACACCTGAGCCAAAGCCAATCCAACAATAAGGTGAGCCAATCCTCGATTCAACGTGCCCCGAGCTTCTCCATGCTCCCCTAACTCCATTCCCCTCCTCAATTTTGGCTCCTCTTCATCGAAATGTCGCCGCCATCGAAGCTCCCCTCCACCGCTTTGGGCCACCACTGACAAGCTACCTTGGTAAGTTTCCGACCACGCCATCCCAAAAATGAAACCCCCTCAGTCCCTAGATGCTCATGCCCCTCCCAATGTTTCCCCCGCGCCACTTCTTCCCCCTCCTCGTTGTCCGCCATGGCCGTCGCCGCCATTGCTCCACCACCAGCCCTCACCGGCCATGCTAAGCCATGGCCAAGCCTCCCCAAAGCTTCCTCGTGCTCCCCTTTTGCTTCCCCGCACCTTCCTTCAGCACGCCTTATCGTCGTTTGCCATCTTTCTGCCCATCAACTTTTGCATATGAGCTACAAATTAACTGATTTTTTGTCTCTAAAATTTTCTAAAATCATGTTCTTTCATATTCTACAAAACTATTTGAATTCACTCTCTATTTGAATTTTTTATCTTTTATTTGCAATATTTGGTGTTTGACTATTAGATACCGATGTTTCAGAGAACTTTGCTAATGAACCTGTGTAAGACCAAGAGTTCAACAAGCAAGGCAAGCACCCCTTTTGATCATGTTGATGCCACATTTTAATGTTATTTATATCGTGTTTGAAACTATTTTGAATGCACGTTTTGGTAAAAATTGCTATATTGGTAAAGGTAGTAGTTATACCCATTTGTTACATCAATCTCGCCTTGACAAATTTGTTACCCTACTGTTGTCACCATAGAAATAATACCCATTAGTTATAAAATGTGGAACTTAGTAACTTAAAATATTGTAGTTCATGCTTAGCCATGCTCGTAACAGTACTAGATTGGAAATGGGTCACAATATTAAAAAAATGGGAGATACTGAAGAATGGGTATAAAAGAGTTTACCTCTGATATTTTGGTTAGCAAAGAAAATGGAAAACACACTTTAGACTTGGACGGGTGGTTGTGGAGATCGATGTAGTTCGTATGAGAATGAGGTTTGTAAATGTCTCGCCCGGGTCACTAATGATCGATTCATATTGTGCCATAGATTCAAGTACAATCGTACAACCATACGTGCCTTTTATGGGAAGGCTTTAGCACAATAAGTTACTAGGGCTAACAACTTCACCGCATGTGGTAGATTGTAGGTGAATTTTTGGGCTATACGAACATGGTGCAGACTCCATGTTTGGAGGGACCTTGCCCATAACATAAGGTACCCGACACACTGTATGAATCTTGGAATGCCGGAGGGCACTCCCCATCTTAAGAATGTATCATAGCACAGTGGTTGTTAGAACTGGTAATGTAAAAGCGTCATCATGAACTCTCCAAAACAGGTAACAATGGTATCATGCGACATGTATAATATGGTGGGATGTTTATTTCGTATGGTTAAAGTGTACAACATCTGCTGAGTGTAAATCTATTTGAATAGTTATGTCCCCGGTTATGGGCAAAGCTTGACGAAATTCCACAATAAGTAACTCTATGTTTGACAAAATGGTCATGGGAAGATATGGATGAGAATTCAAAGTTGGTTCGACAAGGATTGTGCTGCTATTTTGAGATCTAAGGCAGCATGCCTCTTGTTCTACATTATGCAATTTATGCTTACTGTTATTTATTTATCAAATTTAAATGCTCTTACAACTTTCTCTTGCAATCTATTATATGTTATTTCAATTGAAAGCACGTTTCACAAATTAAACTAGACTAGACAACTATCCTTAACGCTGCCTGTATATTATATATCTTTGCTTAAAAGTCTTACAGAGTACAATTTTCGTACTCAATCATTGTTTCTTGAACATATTCAGAGGATGCAGAAGAAGACACATCTTGCGGGAACTATTATGCAGCAGTTTTTGGAGACAAAGATGCCGATTTCTAGGTTTCTAGCAGAAGCATAGCATCCATTGATCACAACCACTGGTGGCAGTCTTGATTCCTTGGACGTTTGTTGCACCTTATTTACAGGGGTGGCAGCAGGTTGTGCAAAAAGGCTAGCTACGACGAGAGAGAATATTATTGCATGCAACAAATTGGTACAACTTTTTTACTGGCAAATCATACAATTAATTAATAGTGTTTATCATTTCATCTACTCAATGTTTTGAGCAAATTAAAATCACAAACCATTTTCTCTGGTAGACACAGTGCCCTAGCTAGTGACTAGTCCAATCCATGCACGCATGCATGCATGTATGCAGATGCAATTCCTTGTTGCAGGGAGGTTTGTAGCAAAAGCATGTTATCCAATTACACCTGTGGCTGCCGCATGCAAGAATTCCCGTAGTTCGCATCGGCCTTAAGGCACACAAAATGGGTCCCACCAACACCAATTATTCATTCTTTAATTCGGCTTAGGTCACCTCATGATTGTGAGTGAGCACATATCTTAATTCTATCTTGATGGTTCATGGTTCTATATTTTGTAGGGGTGCAAACGGATCGGATTCGGACGGATATTGCTTAAACCGTATCCTAACCCATATTTTTTTCTCGGATTCGAAATCGGATACGGTAAGACCGGATACGAATACGAATTCGGAATATTCGGAGTTTCGAATATGGTATCATCGGGTCGGATATATATCGGTTACGGATCGGAAACGGATAATATAAGCGGATATTAGTCCACGGCGCGTAGTGGTGCAGCACATACAGGTGGACTGAAACAGGTGCAAATCCAAATCTTCCCAAACACACAACGAACAAGGATACGCAGCAGTACTTTTACAAACTAAGTGAACTACCCCAGAGAGCGAAACTGAATGAACGTTAGTTGATTGCAGCTTCCCAAGTTCAGAGCCTACTTCCGGCTGCCCTACCAGTTCATTACATTCCACTAATAAATAAGGTAAACAACAAAACAAAGGGCAAGGGGGCAAAAAGACACATAAGAATACATCTGCCAAGGTGAGAATGTGAGATGATGCATCTAAATACTGCCTCCACCGACAGAACGGATGTAGTTCCACTATGATTTTTTTATGCCTGATGGCTCATATCAACTCTGCAGGAAACCATCTCGGCCCACTCCTTTTATTTCTGGCACAAACAAGTGAACAACCGAATAAGATGTGTATAAATGATGAAGCCAATGGTAAGGCATTGTAAGTAACAGAGGTTGCAGGTGGATGATCGTAGCAAGTAAAGTAACAGAGCAGAACCTGGTTAGCTACTCGGAATAGCTTAGGCTCCTATCAAGTTGCCACTCAGAAAGAAACCATATTTACAGAAACTCTTATATTGGTAAAGTTCAAGATTGGTTTATAAATTAAAAACTGAGCAAGGAAAATAACTGCTTTCTATATCCTATGTCCAGAAATAAAAACACACTAACAGTGATTTAGAAATGGAAGATGGAATAGACGAAACAGTGGAAGCATTGACATAGCATAGCAGGTAGAAATCATGGGAAGATTTCAGGATTTAATTATTGACACCAGAACTGAGACAAGGACACAAGTTCACCTCTCTCATGTTAAATAAATACATAATACATACTTCATGTTCATTATATAAAAGACTATGCAGTCTGCTCTCTGTTATAACTATTTTCAAACAAATGCAGAGAATCTATTGTGAGCTGGTTCTACCAAAGTCCAGAGAAAGAACAATTTCAAGTTACCTCTGACAGACAGACCATAACATGGAAATTTAATTAATTACACTATAAGATACTACTGCCAGCCTACCAGTGCTCAAAATGGAATGAAATATATTGCATGACACCAATGAGGCAATGATGCAGGCATAGCGTACACAGCATAAGGACACAAAATTGAGACAGTGAAGACTCAAGAGCACTACACTTGCCATCCATCTTCTTCACATCAACATCTTCTCCACGGATGATATGTTTCTCTCAATCTCTTCAGAGCAAAATGAGAACAACAAACCATTCTCAAGGAAATAGTAGTATAAAAAGCGAATACAGGAACAACAGGACAATCAACTGAAATAGGAGGCATGCACAAGCGAAGGCGCACCTCGGCGGCGAGGTACTCGAGGACGGCGGCGAGGTAGACGGGGGCGCTGGTGTCGATGCGGCCGACGGGGAACTGGAGGCCTTGACGGAGCGGGAGACCTTCCGTTCTTCGGCACACCGGATGGGGACTGGGGAGGATGGCTCTGGGGATCTCAGATCCGGATGGGGAGGATGGCTGGGGCATGGGGATCTAAGATCTGGATGGGGAGCAGCCGACTGAGCCGAGTAGGGGAGGCCGGGAGGATGGATTGGGATTGGGGATCGCCGGATCGGGTCGCCGACGAGACGAGAGCGTCGAGAGGTCAGAGGAGCAGGTGAGTGGAGGGCTGCGGGCCTGCGGCTGCCGCTGGAGCCTGGAGTCACCGAGCCAGGAGGTTTACTGGAGATGGAGACCGATCCGCCGTTGGATTTAGGGTTAGTGGGTTCCGGATATCCGACCGGATACTATCCGAATATCCGGATACCGAAGCAATTCGGTCGGATATTTGCCGTCCCGATTCCGAAACCGAATCCGACACATAATATCCGAATCCGGTATCCGATCCGACCGGATTTTCCATTTTCTTCCCGGTTTCGGTAAAAATCGGATTCGACACCGGATCGGTCGGGATTAACCCAACCCATTTGCACCCCTAATATTTTGTGGTGCACATTGTGAAAGTGGCCTGTGATTTGTACGTAAGGACCACTGCAGTGCAAAACATAGAGTTCTTATGCATGATGTGAGATAATGGAGGTTTCAATCTGCCTGCTCACTGTCGAATACAGGGAAGAAAGGGAACAACAAGTAGTAGTTGGCTCCATATGCATGTCACACACATGTTCATGCATGCTTGGATAGAGATCAAATAAATCAGCGATATTTGTTTGTCCTGGTTCGCAAGCATATATATAAAGAAGGATTAGTTTTTGAGCTAGCTGCTTCACGTCAACAAAGTGGGGGTGGGGGGTATATTCGGTGACAACACCTTCACGTGAACAAAGGTGTGGGGAGAGAGAGAGGGGGGGTGCAAATATTCGGTGACAGTAATGAGAATTGGTTCGGTCCATGTAGAGGTGTTGGAGGTGTTAACACCTCCACTGCATCTAGCCGTTAATTAACGAGGGGTATAACTGCACCTAGCACCACTCCTGCACACCACTCAGAGACACCGGAGGTGTTAAGATCATGAGAACCGTTAGATGAGCTATATTGAGCGGCTGAGAATAAATGAATGTACCGAACCAAAACTCGACAGTAATACGCACTAGGAGTGGTGTAGCTGAAGAATATTCGATGACAACAATACGCACTAGGAGTGATGTAGAGTTATGACGCTGAATGTATGAAGACAGCAGTTAGGTCTTTAACTCTTTGTAATCCGATGTTTTACGCATGCATCTCTAGCTCGTTGCAATATATGACCCCTTGAGATCGTCAGGAAGTTACAAAATATCATCGCAAAGGGAACAGACTTACAAATATCACCGAAAACATGAAATATTTTAGTATATGGCATCACCGTAATGTTTTCTGTCGTAAGGATCCCACTGCGAACAGGGGCGGACGCACAGTGGGACATGGGGGTACAGTTGTACCCCAAATTTTTTGCAAAAAATCAAATATATATAATATATATTTCATATATATAGAAAAAAGTTAGAAGTGCAAGTAATTTAACAAATTCAACCCACTAGCCAAAAGCCCAAAAGGCCCAATTGGTATTTTCTAACCTAACCCTAGCCTCCTGGCTCCTGCTGCTAGCTGCTTCTCACGCCGCCTCCTCTCCATGTCTCTTGCGCAAACTGCTGCCTGGCTGCTTGCCTGCTTGCCTGCTTCTCACGCCACCTCCTCTCCATCTCTCTTGCGCAAATGCGCATTCGCAGCCGCCACAGCCACACCCACGAGTCTCCACGGTTCATCCACCAGCGTCTGCGCGATGAGGCCGTGGCGCGCCGTGCGCGCGCCTGACAAGGCACACCTTGGACCTCCGTCCTCGGCTAGTCCACAGGCCCGACGGCGGCGCCCCTCCGCCCTCCTCGTCTCCGCGACCGTGACGGCTACGGCAGCGGCGCGCGCGGGCACCCACACCCAATGGCCGACACGGCGGCGACGGCGAAGAAGTCCCCACGGCCAGCGGCCCATGCGGCGGCGGCTTCTCCCTATTCCAGGCTTCAACGGCGGCGGCGCTCCGACGGCCATGCCGCCCCTGCACACAAGGTTGGTATTCTACAGAGTACATTCTACAATGTCAATTTATAGTTAATACTCTTGGACTCTCGAATTGAACAAATGTTCAATATTTTTAGGTTGTAGAGAATTGAAAGAAGAAGAAGAAGAAGAAATTTGTCGATTTGAAATCTATGTCACTACAACAAAACATCCATGGGAAGACGTCATATTTGTAGGTTAGAGACGTTCTGTTTCGTCTCCCACAGATAACTGAGGCGTTTTTATAAAGCGTCATAGAAACGTCTCTACATGAACTGTCTCAAAAATATAGAGACGCTCTCTAAGGCGTGCCTATATTATTTGAGACGTTCATTAGAGACATCTGCACTGTATCCCTATAAAGTTAGAGACGCTTTTATAAAAACGGCTGCACCACGTCTCAATTAATATAGGCACGTGTGTTGAGACGTTATGTGCCGTCTCAAGATGTCCTATGTAGTATGTATTTTTATTTTGATTGGTATATATTTTCTTCTATATACACAAATACATATCCGTATGAGAATATAGTATTCCATATATTTATTATATATACATGTATATATAATAATTTTATAAGCAACACCATAATATTGAGTACATATTTTATAAAATATAAGGAATAGGCGTAGCACAATGATATAATAATGTTATAAGAAAAGCAAACCAACTACAACCTGGAACCAAGCCACACCCCGGCAAACCATTGGCAATTGACAAATTCATCATCATTGCACCCTCCAAACCCCAAAGAAGTTTACATAAGAGGTTTACAAATAATTATAGCATCCATTTAAATCAACAGAGTTCACAACTAAATAAAAATCTAATATGCGATAAACACATGTCGGTAAAACATCCTCCAATTTGACACACATCTTTTTTAAACTGCTATAATAAATCATCGTGTCTATTTCTTCAATCGAAAAATTGTGCATCGTATTCCACTGCATTTCTTTTCATAGTCCTCCATATCCTACAAACATAGCAATATTAACAACAAAATATCAGATATGAGCAATCATGAAAAATATTACGATACAAGTTCGATTAATTAAACTAGAAGTGGCATACCTAGCGAGTAGAACGTTTAGGCTTTTTACCAAGCAATAGATATTATATGAGTAACAAGACACAAATATTTCTGGTAGGAAAATTATTCTTGTAGTTCAAAGAATTGATCTTACGTAGAACCGTGGCCAAGCAACAACACAACCAATTGCATCCTTTACTGCATGTATTTTTGAAATGGTCTAGGCACCTCTCATCACCAATATTTGTAACACCATGAATAGCCACCCCATAATATTCATCTCCAAGCATGTTTCCTCCAACCACATGTGTGCTATCTGAACTCACTAAATTTCCTTTGGCCACAACTTTACCTTTGTATATTGGATTCAATGAATTTTGGAATGGGTGTTCGAAATTGTAAAAATATTTTTTAGTACAAAACATAAAGATCTAGTAATAGTTATTTCATTTATCGGTTTGAATGTTACGTGTCGTGATTGCTTTCTAAAATGCTCAAGATGTTATGACATCACTTACACAACACAATAAATAAATAATGAATGAAAACATTAGCATGTACAACCTTTTCGCTAATTCAACATAAGAATCTTCATCGAGATGAGGTCAAAGATACTATAGTCTATTGGAGGTGCATTCATGCAGTTGATTTAAATGAAATAGACCGTAGACCATACCTCCAAATTTTCAAAGTTCCAGTTGAACTCCTATATCTTATCAATATTTTCCCACTACAGATGACAGGACCAGAGATAGAAAATCAATAAAAGTAAGACCAAATGCATAATACACAGCTGTATGCATATCAAAATGTGAATCATTGACAGACACAATACTAGATAAAAATAATAGTAGGGATGCGCACAAACCTTAGTCCCAACAGGAAAAGCTGACAACCAAAGATCCTCCTGAACAAAACAATACAGTGATACACCATTAGGCACAATGCACCAAAAGGCATACTCATGAACCGCATGCTTTTTAAGTGATACATCCAAGGGACTCAGTCAAACCACATGCTGTGTATGCACTATGCAGTCGACAATGTTACAATGCCACTGTATTACCAGGTGCATACTCAAGTTTGGCATGCATTTCTACTTCACAGCTCTTTATTGCATTTCTACAATTCTACTTCACTAGTTAAATCTCACCATAGTACCATACTATATCATATATGCTCTTTACTGCCGTAGGTTTCTGATTCTGATGTTGTTCATCTGCACATCCACATTTGATCTCTTGCAGATTGAATTAGTTACAATTTTGCTCCACGAGTATGAAAAATATTGGCATTGGCAGTCTTTGCTAGCTTTTCTGTTTACATATCTTTTCTTGCAGATTGAATTGGTTACAATTTTGCTAGGTCATTTCTCTTATAAAACATCAGCATATATTTATGTTTTCCTATGTACACTTGAGCATTACAACACAACAAAATCAACCAAGAAATTTTTCTCCATCATCGATTAAGCCGAGTGCAACGTTGTTCCCTCCTCTGAACCCCTAGTGAGTACATGAATGGCAGCATAGCTGCATAGGAGGGGTGAACATGCATATTGCAACAACAATAAGGAAATTGGACCAAAGAACCCAAGAAATCAAACAGAACAAATATTAGGACGAATATGTACTGGTAATTGTGAAGCAAAAACAAATCGAGCTCTACCAGTAGTGCTCAATCACTGATAGAACTTAGAAGACAGACACCACGACTCCTCAGCCGTCTGCGCTTGCCCACGCCGCCATTTGCCGGGCCAGCACAGAGGCACTGCTCCCCTTCTAGTTCAGATAAGGTGCTGAAATGAATATGCATGTTCAAAAGAATATGCATTGAGGATTATTTGATGCCAAGGATTCCAAAAAACAGACGGGCGAGAATGGATTCAAGATTTTAGGCGTGGATAAGAATAGGGAAAGAGACAAATTTTACATGACGACAGAGACAAATTAAGCAACTAGTAAATTCTAACTGGCTCTATATATCTAATACCTTTAACTGCCAAGTTACAACAGACTGAAAAATGCTGATACAAAAAAATGGCAAGCTTATGTTGCATTAGTCATCCATTTTGTATTGACATTAATGTAGGACAAAATTGTCTCATGCAACTGATTCTCCAAATAAGGCCAGTATTACTACGCAGTGAAATTAGATACTTTTAGAAGTAAGCTAGCTGAAAATCAAACCATCTACATAAGTAGTCTGTGGTTAAACGGATGCAAAAAAACATAGTTTAGCATAATCAATCCTACAGCAGAAATTGATTTAAAGTATGCTATCCTACAGCATAACTATGGAGAATCTACATATAACCTTGCAAAATTATCAAGTCCCATAGCCCTCACAAGTCACAAGATATGAAATATTGAGCACAAAAGAGAACACGTAATCACACTTCACCAAATGCCAGACGAAATCATATGAGAAAAAATCACAACAGCATGCCAATACAAAACATCAAAACTGCTCGACTTATACCCAAGAAATCAGCAGGAGCTGGCAATTAGCGCTAGGGCCTAATTAGCGCCACTATTGATTATTACTAATTTACTTGTAAGTGCCTCCCGATCTGAAGACGAGATCTCGATCTTACTTGTAAGTGCCGCCGCTTGCGCTCGGCGCTTCGATCTGAAGCCAAATCTCGATCGAACTCCGTGACGCGCGCAGCCTCCGCTCCGCTCGCTAGTTCGCTCGGCGCTCATCGCCAGCTGGTCGGCGGCGGCGGTCGCTCGCCATTCGCCGCTCGCCGCCACTCGCCGCTAGGGTTAGTCGGATGCTAGGGTAACTTCGATCTTTGGGGTGGGCTATGGCTCGTGGCGCGTCACCGTCGGGGTGTGGTCAGTCGGATACTCGGATGGATTGGACCTATTGGGCCATTAGCGTTATCCGGATAGTTACTGGATAATAATCCGGTAAGTATCCGAAAAAATATTCGGATAATTTCGTATCCGTCAGATATTATATTTTCTGAATCCGTATCCGACAAAAAATATCGAATCGTATCCGTATCCGATAAAAATTCGGATATCCAAGAATATGCTCCGAATTATATGTGGGGAGGGCTGAAAATCGATTTTTAGATATACATATTATGTGTATCAAAATTCTCTATCTTATATATATACTCCGTAGATTCTTAACTTCGTACCCCCATCTCAAAAATCCTGGGTCCGTCACTGACTGCGAATTAACAATCTGCCACGGGTGAAGAAGATGGAAGGGAAAAGATAAACCCTCAACCGAACCATTGTGCCAGTGGTGTAGAGTTATGACGCTGAATATATGAAGACAGCAGTTAGGCCTTTGTAATCCGATGTTTCACGCATGCATCTCTAGCTCGTTGCAATATATGTACCTTAATTTGAGATCGTCAGGAAGTTATAAAATATCATCGCAAAGGGAACAGACTTACAAATATCATCGAAAACATGAAAAAAAATCCAAAGTAAATGGCATTACCGTAATGTTTTCTATCGTAAGGATCCCACCGAGAATTAACAATCTGCCACGGGTGAAGAAGATGTGATGGAAAAAGATAAACCCTGAACCGAACCATTGTGCCTGTAAACTGTACAGGCCAGGCCGGCCCACTAGATGTGAGCTACCACTCAGGCCCTTTTTATTTTGGTCGCTCATTTGCGTGGTTAGGCGGGATCAGGTGGGAGCCTCGGGCTCGAGTAGAGCCCGCGCGTTACTCACGTTTCGGACTCCAGAACTGAGAATTCTATGTGTTTCAATTGTACTATTCCTTAAATGTATAAATAGTACTTACAAATATATTATTGTATACCAAAATAATATCATGTGGAAACGTAGATAATACCGTAATAACTTACTCATGGGCCGATTAGATCGAAATCAATAAAATGCAGCAGCAGAAACATCACACGGGTGGAACCCTCAGGACACGCCCATAGGCAACGAACTGAGGTTCGCGACCTAGTTCGTGGCCTCTTCATTTTCCACCTCTGTCGATCCCTTTAAAGCACCATAGGGCTTGATCTTCTTTTTCTTATTGACTGAGTAATGGTAATTGAGCAACAGTGAGTACAATGGTACTCAGCAAGCCACCACACAGAATGCAAATAATAATAGATGCAAGGCTGTCAAGTGAGGCTTGAGGTTCTTTTGGTTGCTACAAGCATTATTTGGAAAATACAATAAATAGAAAAAAAATCTCCTAAGACTTAGCAGTTTTAACTGAAACAAATTTTCTAAAGTTGACATGAGAATGCAATATTAATTATAGCCCAGGTTACATCCACCTTTTACAGTGCATGGTTACCTCCACCAAATACTAGTTTCTCCACTAGAGTATAGTTCCCTCCAGGAAAAATTAAAGTCAAAGTACTTCCCTCCAATAGGTTTTTATCCCACCCACAAAGATTTTTTGAAATAGAACTAATTCGAGAAAGTTCTCATGTCCGCCCTTGACCGTGGGCACAACTGTTCGAATAGTTTATACTCTGCAGAGACTATACACTTTACCCACAAGAGACAATCAACTCGATGGGCCCACGTGATTCCTTGATCATGTAGATCGAGAAATCATCACAATTCCTCATCCTATCCTCATCTCACCCACATGGGCTTATTCCTCACGTAGAAGGTCCAATAAGTTATGTGGGATTTTCCACCACAACGTCTAGCGCAACTGGACTCCACTCGCCACAACATCTAGCACAGCTGGCGAACCTCACCTTTACTTGATGTCCCGTTCAAGTCAGTTTTTTTATTCTGCCTGCACAATTACTCCTTTCTCCTTTTATGTGAGATGACTTCAAGGGTCTAGTAAATTATTTGGCCAAGCCTACAGTTTGCCAACTTGTGGTTGTACTATTTTATACGGAAGGGTCATCATAGGATTAAGTCCTTAATTTGTCTAGGCGGTGCATACCAAAAACTACATATTCTCGTGCTCCATCCGCACCAACCACTCTTACTATCCGCTCAGACAGGCATAGCAAGTTTTTAGGATTTTAAGAAGCATAAAATACATGGTTCCAAACTATCGCTATTTACATCCCGTGACTATTCCAAATCAAGATTTCATGTGTTAAGATTGATGAATAGGGCATGCTAGTGCCCTAAGACTTGATAAGACTAGTATGGTATTTAATATGACTTATAGCTAGTAAAGTTATCATTAACATCTACGATGATAAGGATCAGGTGATTCATGTGTCAAGGATGGCATACTAAAATTATTCCAAAATCAAGTGGTCATGTAGCTATCTTAAGTTTTGACATACATTTGCATAATAAATTAAGTATGCAATTTGATAATTTAAAGAAACATAATTTTGCATTAAATGTAGAATTAATATGATCAAAGTGATGACTTGCCTGGCTCAATTTATCGTGGCCTTAATTTTACTCAAAACCTTCTTAGTCAGTGGTCTTGAATACTTAGTCTTCGTCTTTTACCTGAATCTTGATCCTGCTCAAACTTGTCTTCTCTTCGTGGCTCAAGCGTCTAGTTACATGACAATCGACTGACCAACCAAATAACTCCAAAGAACCAATAAAGTCCAAGTAAATTCGATTGAGTTTATTTATAATTTTCTATGATTAAGGATATGAGAGAAGATTTGGTGAGTTGCGAGATAGGGATGGAGTCGACCGAATTCTGAGTGAGAGACAAGTGACAGAGTGGCTTCGCCTGGAAGGATAAAAGAAGGATTAAGGTTGAAGAAATACTCACGAGAATATTCCACTTTAGATTGGAGCATGGCTAGACATAGCCAATTGCAAGACACCAAGACTTGATTTTTAATTTAATAGCTCCTCTTATTAATTTATGTTTACTAAGGAAGTTCCATAGGTTAGGCAAGGTCTACGGACGGATGGGAGAGATTATTTGAAAAACCAAGGTATTAATAACTTGGGCATTTTTAGGATGCGGGTTTTGCAAATCATCTTAATTGATTGAATTGGCTTGATAATTCAAGATGCAACATTACCTGAGATTGCGATTGCCAGATAATTGCATCATTAATTCAAAGTCTTATGTAAGGTATAGGATTGGTTATTTAACCAATTATTAGGAGCAAAGTTGATTATTTTGATGATTGACAAATTTATTAGAAATGACCAATATTTGCGATTTATTGGAAGGTGAGTTATGACTTAACATGATCCTCTCGATAAAGTTACACTTTGCATTGTTAATGGGTATCAATCATTATTTGTGAATTTAAATCTAGAGAGGATGATTGTATGATTCCTAATTAGGCAAGATTGCATTGTTGGCAGGATTCCTTAACCAAGGATTTTGTTTGCACATGCAATGTTATTTTATGTATCTTTTGCAAGATGTGGGCTTAAGATAAACATTAGTGGCTTACAATTAATTCTGAGAACCATTTGATTAGTGATAGGATCCAAGATAAGGATTATAGATGCCCCAGAAGGTTTTAAATGATTATAAGGTGATCCTTGATTTAAATCTTGGCATTTTACAAGTAAATATTGGGGACTTTACCAACAATTATTTTAAGCACTAATAAAAGAGAGGTATCATGATTTTAGAGATGAGCAAATCATGATTAACACTTTGTTTGGCATGATTTTGTTACAATGATTAGATATAATTTGGCATTAATAGATTTAGATTTGTGGATAAAGATTAGGATAACTATCATTTGGGCTCCTTGAGATTTTGATAAGATTTTATGATAAACATATGGGTTCTAAAGCAACTGGGAGAGCATTAAAGATCATCTCGAGAAGCTTCAAATTTTATTTTATGGCAATAAGCAAAGTTAGATTTTTGTTTGTTAGGAAGTTACTCAAGATTAAATTATAGCATTTTTAATTGTCATAAATTTTCATTATAGTCAAGTTCTTATTCCTATTAGATCACATTCTGTTAGATTGCGCATTTGATTATTTTTGAAACATGAGATTCACATATTAGCTAGATACAAAAGATACTAGACATGTAATTTAGTCATGATTACAGTCTAGTTTTTTTAATTTGCCTAATCACTTAACTTAGTTTCACAACTTAGTCCTTTATTTTTATTTTCAATTACACTAATTTATTTGCCAAAATCTTTTATTTGCGAAGTGTGCATTACTAACTTCTTGCTTGAATTCTTGAATGTAGAAATCAAAATGGGGTCATGCAAAAAAAGAGGGTATTAGAGGCATACAAATATTTAGCTTGTCTTTTAACTAGTGGGGCCCACTAGTCATAAGAAGAGAGGGAGAGGAACAGGGGGTGCCATGTTGCCCAGAGGGGAAAACAGGGGAGGAGGGGTGCCCCGCCAAGGGAGGGGCGGCGCTGACGATAGCTAAAATGGGGAGCTACCAAGGTGGGAAGGCCACAGGAGGCAGCGACTCGGCGCGGGATAGAGCTAAGAGGAGCCTACTGTGGCGAGCTGTGGCCAGCATAGCGAAGCAATGGGGCGGCGCTGGTCGGGAAGGAGAGAGGGAGAAAGCAGGTGAGCACGAGCAACCGTGAACCATGGGGGACTCACCTGTGGTGACAGCTTGGCTAGGGAGAAGTCGAGGCGAGCCAGCGCCGGGCGTGGGCGGTGGCGCAGGGCGGTCGTCGTGGGGGAAGGTGCTCGGGCGGAGGGGGCTTCAAATAGCGGTTGGGGAAGCTCCACAGCAGCGTGGAGATGCTACTAGAGTGTCGAATCAGGAAGAGGGGAGCCGAATCAAAGATGGTGCTGGTGATGGTGGTCTTTGTGCGACGTTGATGAGGGACGATGCTTCGGCGTGTTGGGGCAATGGCAAGGCAATTAACTTGGAAAGGAGGTGGTGGACTCTCATGAATGCAAGATGACGTGATTGTTTGGTGGAGAGCTTCGGCAAAGCGGCTGGCTGGTGAGGAGGCGATCCTAGCCCCGGAAGTAAGATATGGAGGAAGGGGACAAGTACGCAAGGAGCTAGAGGCGAGCCAAGGCTGCTACTTATAGCGGGAGGGGAGTCACAGGTGTGCACTGTGGCCGAGCTACTGCTGGAGACCAAAGCACAGGGTGACGTGAGCATAAGGTGACCGATGTCGATGAGAACAGGGCGTGGGTGCCACACGGTGATCGCGAGGTGGGTGCACGGCCTGCCAGGGGGTGCAGCGCGTTGTGGGGCGTGATGTGGGTGTGCACGTGCAGAGCCTGGTCAGGCGCTGAAGCGAAGGTCGGGGTGTACACTTTCGCCCTAATGGTTTCAAGGGGGGAAGTCATCAGTGCAGGTGGGGAGTCGAGACGGGAAAGGACACTGTCGTGGCAGGTGCGAGAACCACCGCGGCATGGCATGTAGAGACGGATTACGGTAGCGCAGTGCAGGGAAGTTGATGTGGAGTTGGTCGGGTACCAGGGGAAGAACGGAGGGAGGAGGGAGAAGGAGAGAGGAAGAGGGAGTAAGGGCGGGGCCCTTGGCAGTGAAAGGAGAACAAGGGAAATGAGAAAGAGGATGCTAGCACAAAATTGGAGATTTGAATTTGACATCCAACTTTGGATTCAAATTTTAAATTTCCTGATTGGAACAAATATTTTTAACTTTAGACTTTGAATTTTTTTTTGTAAAATTAATGAGATGGGAATTTAATATTAACTAAGATTTCAATTTCTATAGTTGGTTTTCAAATTCCAAATTCCAGTTTTAATTTCAAATTTCGAACTTGCAAAGGAATTCAAAATTTTCCCGAATTGATTTTCACAGTCTCGGTTCTTGATTCAAGATTTTGATTTCATCATTTAGAGCAGCTCCAAAAGATGGGCTAAATTTGATCCCCCATAATCTCATTTTAGGGGACATGCTAAAAAGTTGGGGATCAATATAACTCCTTTGCTCCAACAGTTATCTCCAAAATTGGTCCCCTAAATATTTTAAATCTGCTACATGGGCTTATGGGCCATATTAGATATAAATCGGCATCACAAACAAACATGTCCAGACGTGATCACAAACATGTCCAGACTTGATCACGTCGCTACACATGCATGTCTACATACACGTGATCATACTGTCTACATGCATGCGTACATACGTCGCTACATAGGACCGTTCGGATGAATCAATCTTTCGTCGCTACACAGGACCGTTCGGATGAATCAATCTTTCCTTCGGAGTCCAAGCACCGTTCGGATGCCGTCTCGGTTACTGTTTCCGTTTTGTTGCCTGATTTCCTTCCGAGTCGTAATCTTTTGCTTTATCGTTGCGTACGACTCGGTTACAATTTGGCTCCGGTCGAGACTGATTTATATAGACTTGCATACCCTTGTGTAAAGGACATACCACTATGAATCAATCTATGCATATCCTTCTGTAATTAAAACAGTTTACAGTCGCACGCAACGGTAGCACATCGTGATGAGTGATGATGACTTCCTCATGGAACTTGCCATGGACTCCTCGTCATCAGATGATGACGATGATTTCATTCTTGCCGCAGCACATATAGTGCACAGTCATTCTCAATTGGTGCCACCACCAAAGCATCGCGGTTCTATCTCAGGGCATAAAGTAGTGCATCGAAATCGAGAAGCCGGACATTTGAGATTGTTCAATGATTATTTTGCCGATGATCCCATCTATGGCCCTAATTTCTTCAGGCGTAGGTTCGTATTTAGTTATTATTTTTGTTTTCAACTTTTTTGCAGATCGTAAATATGTATAGCTTATTCTTACCTTTTGCGTAGGTTTAGAATGAGAAGGTCACTGTTTTTACGCATAAAGAATGCTGTAGAAGCTCATGATGACTATTTTGTGCAGAAGAGAAATGCAGCTGGCATACTTGGGTTATCATGTCTGCAGAAGGTGACGGCAGCATTCCGTATGCTAGCTTATGGTGTCACAGCGGATGCTACGGATGACTATGTTCGAATTGGAGAAAGTACCACTATAGAGAGTTTGAAAAGATTTGTCAAGGCTGTTATTCAAGTTTTTGGACAGGAGTACTTGAGATCGCCTAATGAAAATGATACTATTCGGTTACTTGCCCTTGGGGAGCAAAGAGGTTTTCCCGGTATGCTAGGTTCTATAGATTGTATGCATTGGAAGTGGAAGAATTGTCCTATTGCATGGCAAGGTATGTATAGTGGTCATGTGCAAGAGCCTACAATAATTCTAGAAGCAGTTGCTTCCCAGGATCTCTGGATTTGGCATGCGTTCTTTGGTATGCCTGGGTCTCATAATGATATCAACGTTCTTGACGTTCTCCACTATTCTGGTGGGTGATGGTGAAGCTCCAAAAGTAAATTATACGATAAATGGTCATGAATATACGATGGGATATTACCTTGCAGATGGCATATATCCTTCTTGGGAAACATTTGTGAAGACCATACAGATGCCACAAGGTAATAAGAAAAAATACTTTGCAAAAGCACAAGAAGCGGTCAGAAAGGACGTGGAAAGAGCATTTGGAGTTTTACAAGCTCGTTTTGCGATTGTACGTGGCCCAGCTAGATTTTGGGATGAAGACACGCTCAATGATATCATGAATGCTTGTGTCATCATGCATAATATGATAGTAGAAGACGAGCGAGATGAACAAAATGATTTGAACTTTGATTGGACGGGTGAACCCGTCACAGTTTCACATGAGCATAGTGCTGATATTCATGAGTTTATTCAAGCCCACATGAAAATTAGAGACAAGGAAATCCACTCCCAGCTTCAACAAGACCTAGTGGAGCATCTGTGGCAGCGGCATGGAGACCAATATTAAGATTCAATAAACTACTTATCTGTGTTTTCAATTAATTTTCCTTTAGTTGTTTTACATAGTTCTGTAATTAAATTAAAACACTATTGTTCTGATCTGAAATAAAGACTATAACATAGTTCTGAAATTAAATTAAAACACTATTGTCCTGATCTGAAAACAAATTATAACATAGTTCTGAAATTTAACCCGACTTAGAGGAATGTCGAGCTACAATCTCATTCTGTAGGCTCTTGTAGAACTGTTGTTGTACTGTTGTTGTATGTCTGATAGGTCAGTAAAGTCCATGGTCATAATTCTTTCTTCTTCTATCATTCTTTTCAAACATATCTCATCACTCATAAGTTCTAACTTCTTTTTCTTATTTTCCACCTTCACCTGTTCTAGTTGAATCCTTTCCCTTTGTAAAGCATAAGCTTCTTTGAACCTGTCATCTTTCTTACGCTCTTTCTCCGCATCACTCACTTCTCTCTTTGCCCACAAATGATCTAATGCCTCCATGTAGCCATTCTTTCCTTGTCGCAGTGCTTCTTTCGCCCTCTTCCTACCCATTGGTCTGCTTTGTGTACCTTCACTCTCTGGAGTTGCATTTTCATTTATCTCGTCATTAGAAGAACAATCGGAGGGCTTGATTCAGAGGTGTCTTTTGTTTTTGTGAGCAGATTTCTTAGCAGCTTCTCACCAAAGATCTCTGCTTTTCATGCCACTTTGGTTGTGTCCTCAACGATACATAGCAATGCATTAATAGGAATGACTTCTTGTTGATATCTTCAGCTTCATACAATGCTTTTGCTTGCTCTAGCTGCACAAAAAAATAAACATTTGTTGGTTAGTTCATTTCCAAAGTTATACATATGAAGCAAGTAAAATATACAAGGAGGCAAAATAACCTTGTCTTCTATTGTCACCCTGCTCTGCCTTCTACTCTCAATTCGACTAATACATCCACAGAACTTGTTTACGCCATCTTGTATAGCTTTCCAACGATGAAAAAGAGAATTTTCAGAGCGATCTGATTGGAATTCCTTATTGGAATGAAAATACTCATGTATCCTCTTCCAATATGCTCCACGAGTTTGATTAGTGCCTTGGATAGGATCAATACTTGTATTCAACCATGCCGACAGCAATAGCTCATCTTCCGGCCTGCTGAAATTCTTTGTCCTTTTTTGATTTGGTCTCAAGGAGGGTGTATGATCCACATTCTGTGATGGTTGCTCCTCAACAGGGCCAAGCCCTTCCCAAGCAAATTCACTATTTCCATTTGATAACAGGTTTGTAAAATAGCCATCACCATCCATGGTTCAGTACTATTTGAAACAAAACAATCCAAGAACAAAAATTAAGAATTCAGGCAACTTGCTAACAAGATTATGTGTAATTTGGAGTGAAACAAGCAATGCGAGTTACCTGTTCCTGTAGTTGTGTAAAACCTGTCAGGTACTTGTGTAGAAGGTAGAAGTCTTTCAATCACTTTCCTCAATCTGGTTACATGGGCTGTCAAAAAAAAGAAGCCATATCAGCAACTTCAAAACAACACTAAGAAAAGTCTCGATAAACAATTGTAAGAGCCAAGAGACGCTACAACACTCCGTCCCTGATGACATCAACGCATTTTGTTTCACTATCCCTGTAATCATGTGGTTTTTGAGAAATGAAAAAAAACTGATTTAAGCATAGCAAGTGATCAGTCCACAACAGCAACATATGCAACAAATTTGATGTACAACGACATTATCGAGCAGGCACATTAGTATATCTGAATCTAAGATTAACACTCAACCACAGGAACAACGACAAAGACAATAGTACTGTATGAATGGTAAAATGCACATTACTATATCTGAATCTAAGACTAACACTCAAACTTTCAGGTCTACTAGTGAAAGAGGTACTGTATGAATGGTAAAATGCTAGTAAATCATGATCACAAAGCAACAAAGACAATAGTTTGTTTTTAGAGGAACAACAACAAAAGCTATGTGGCTCTGCAGACCAGACTTCGCCGTAGATGTTCATAAGTTAAAAAACTTTTTTTTAAGAAAAAGGTTTGGCCACTAAAGCATATGAATTACAATGTGTAATCACTTGATGTGGAGCCGAAGGTACTATCAATGCATATGCACAATGACCGTATGAAAATATTTTCCTAAGTTGGTAGACAAGAACCAGTTATCCAGATGATTCAGGGGTCACAGCTTAGTAGCTCAGAAACAATCAACCCACTCACCCAAGTGACTTGAAGAGCCAGCAAGTTGAAGAAACTAAACACTGGATGCTAAATTGCTAAGCAACACTTTGTTAAATCAACAGGAGGCATAGCAGATATTGCAAACAGCATCCTTAGCAAACAACTTTTGCTTGAAAGTTGAAACTATTCCATTATCCACCACAAAACAACCGTATAATGAAACTATTCCATTATCCACCACAAAACAACCATATAATCGAACAATATATCAAAGGCAAACTATACCAATTGAACATGTACACAAATAGCTCAGAATTACACAAAGCTCTTTTGGGATCACAAACATTATATCGGATTTCCCAACAAGTCAATACAGCATGACAAGCCATTTCACGACAAATGAAGTTGAACAACAATTATCAGAGAATGCCACATGATAATTAATTATGGTACAAGTTAGACATGCATCATCACCATCATACAGCCTGCCTCAAATCACAACAACCTCGCCCAATCCTCAAATCGAATCGCTTAAACAATCACCTGCGAACGAGGAGGCGGAGGTGAAGGCGAGCGACGCCGAGACCGCAGCCGAGAGCGAGGCGGGGGAGGCGGAGGACGTGGAGGAGGACGAGACGAAGGAGCTCCGGAGGAACGGGGCGCGAGGCGCCGTCGGGGCCTCCTTGCGAGGCGAGGCCGCCGTCGGCGGCGCCGTGGGGGTGGGGTCCGCGGAGGAGCTCGGTCGGCGCCGCCGGTCCCACCCAGGGGCGCCGGTGGGGAGCAGCGCGGCGGGAGGAAGCTGCCGACGCGTAGGTCTCACGCAACGCGACGCGAAGCAAAAAGTTGGGCGCGGAATCGCTACGCGCGCGCGGCAAGGAGTGATTGGGGACGCGAGGGTTGAGGCCAAATTTGGCTCCGGTGGGGTGAGATATTGGGGGTGTTAAAATTTTTAGTTGTGGTTTTGGGGATCTTTTGGAGAGGGTTTTTTTTCATTAATCACCAAAATTTGTTTTAAGGGATGTTTTAGCCCATCTCTTGGAGTTGCTCTTATATTATTTAGCAAAGAACCAAATGATAAGACTCGAAAAGATTTTAAAATCTTTGCAATTACATTACTTTCCATATTTTTGGATGTTACACCGCGCCAGTTCGGAACCCATGGTGCGCGCGCGTCCTCGCCGGCGGCCATGGCGTCGGGGGCGGAACTCGTCGGAGAGCGAGCGCCGGCGCTGCAACGCGCCATCGCCACCTCCCCGGAGCCTCACGTTCTCCCGCGCTTTCTCCAGGTGCGTCCTGAGCCGCTCGCGTGCCCCCCTGTGACCCTGTCGACTCTTTACCTTCCCGCCCGAGCTCTGCTCGCGAGGTGCTCGACGTAATGTCTACGTGAGATTCTCCAGGAGAAAATTTTAGGCTGCCGAGTTTTTTTTTTGTGGAAATCTTCTAGAATGGGCTACCTTTCCAACTGGCGATTTGTTCCCTTTTTTCCATAAGAATGCTCTCTCTCTCTCTCTCTCTGTGTGTGTGTGTGTGCGCTTCCTACTCAAATATTGCACTGATAGTCTACCTTGTAGATGACCGTCCTAGAAATGAGGTATAGTTGAACCGTCTTTGAACCGATGGTCTACTCAAATCTCTGTTGCCAAGGTGGAGCTATACAAGGTTTGGCAGTTGTGCAATCATATCGATATGTGCTTGGAGTTGTGCACACCATGGAGGGTCTGGATGTTCCTTAGTGGCGGAGGGCTTGGATCTTCCAAAATTTCCGTGGAACCAAAGTCCAGCGTCTGCAGATAGCAGAGCGTCTTGGTAGAATTTGGAAGCCTTTGTAAGCGGGTACCGTAGATGGATCAGCCACCGCCCACCTGATCTCCTTGGGAAAGGAACCGCCATGACGCCCCAGGCCTTTGAGATCGAGCACACACAGAAACTTGCATAGGTCGATTGGGAATTCTGCTTTGGCAAACTGCTTGGCTTGCTTCTTTGGCTACCCTTGCCTTGCCTTATTAGTGGGCAAGAAAATCCTTGCTACTCAAAAGCAAGGAAATCCTTGCTCACCTTGCCCAAAAGCAAGTCTAGGCAAAGAAATCAGATATTGGCAAGGTGGGCAAAGAAACCAAATATGTTCTAGAATGCATAGCCCATTTACTAATATAGCTAGCCTGTTGATTTTGTTGTTGGGCGGAACGCTTCACCTGTTGGTTCGGAAGCCATGACCGTCACCCGCGGCGGCGATGGCATTCGACGCGGTACCATCAGAGTTCAGAGAAGCGCCAACGCCAATTCTGCGATCTGCCTCCGGAGTCTCGAGCTGACGAGTTGTCTCCTTGCTCTGCTTCTCCATGTGCGCTCTCTGCTCTGCTCGCCTATCCCCTCTCCTCGCAAGGCCTGGCGCGCTGCGCGGTGCCGAGCTTGCTGCTCGCCAGGTGCTCGACGTAAAGTCCATGCGAGATTCTTAAGGGTGAATCTCTTTGTCTGCCCTTTTGTTTTTCTTCTTTTTCTCGAGTAGCATTGTCACGCATCGCTAATTTTGAGTCGAGCTCGTGTTTCAAGCGAACCAATAGGGACCTTGAGAGGGACAAGATCACATAACAACAACAACAACAACAACAAAAAAAATAATAATAATAATAATAATAATAATAATAATAATAATAATAATAATAATAATTCATTCATTATTTCCAGTTTGGGCAGGAGCTGAATCGGCTACGGAGAACACACCTCACACGAAACTGGGGGGACTCCGAAATTCGCTTCAACCCTCACGCTTGACATGTGATTCTAGTGTGGTGTCTGGCTGGCAAATATGCATTTGCTTTAGGACTATTGTTATCTAGCGTAAGCATTACTCTCTTCAGCCTAGTGATTTCTCATCAACAATGGCATGGGAAAGGGAAAAAAATCGGAGTTTCTCGAAATACATCCTCTAGGGTCCTCTTCGGTAACATAGGGTAAATACGGCCGCCTTTGCTCCCACTTATTTGTTCATGGGTGTTGAAAATATGCCCTAGAGCCAATCATAGAGATAATTATATTTCATCATGTTTATGATTTATTGAATAATATGTTATCTTTTTCTTGAATAATATCGTTAATATCTGTTATCAAGTATGCGACTTGATTGTGAAACTTTATATTTCTGCGATAATTATTTTTAAACGATCTCTAGTCGGAAACATACAATGATGCATATGAATAGACTAGCATATGTATTGGCTAATGACCATATTTTACGGGTCATAGATATAGAGATATCAAGCCAATAATATAGACACATGTTAGCGAATATGGGATTGGATCGATCCACCATGACACACTACGAGAATGTTACATTCTTACATGTCATCAGTTGGTCTCATTTACAATGTATATGCTATGTCATTAGACTTGAGTTCGTTGCACGTACTCAAGATGCATAATGGATGACTTAGGGGGTTGATAAACGACACTCTGTAACTGGATAGTTATAAAAGTAGCTTTCGGGTTTTGTCATGATACATGCATCGAAACATGGTCGATCAAGATTGGATTTGCCCCTCCATGCAACGGAAAAGATATCTCTAGGCCTCTCAAGTGATTGGATTTCAAAATACATGGGCATGCTACTTGTGGTTAAAGAGTTAACCGTAGTCTGGAAATTCAAGTCACGTGATCGAGAAAGAGTGGTCAAGCTAACCAACAAAGATGGCACGTACTCACCTTGATTTGTTTTTGTGCGGAGGTGGGTGAGGGAAGTAGGGGGATTTGATTTCGTGCGAAGGTGGGAGAGGTGAATAAGGGGATTTGATTTCGTGCAGAGGTAGGCGAGATGTGTGTGTGTGTGTGAGAGAGAGAGAGAGAGAGAGAGAGAGAGAGAGCGAGGAGGCGAGGCCCACAAGGTGGCGTTGATGCTTTTGTCACGAGGTAGAGGGAGGAAGAAAGTACCACTAATCAATTTCTTCTTTTAAGTAGTAGAAATAAAAGTCAACTGTAACATGAGAAACAAGATATATTGTATCATAAAAACTGTCTATAGAGATATGTAAAAAGAAAATCCATTATAGGAGCTATCGTTAGTGCCGTCTATAGATAACATAGAGAGTATTAGAGACAGCAGTTGTCTATACTATTGTACATGCTCTTAGCACCCCTTCTCTCTTCAAGATGGGATCCACAGCTAAATAAAATATAACATCTTTTTGTCCTTACCTCATTCTCTTTTCTTTCATCCATTTCACTTAGAGCCTGTTTACATTGTCTTTTGGTTTTGACTTATAAATAGTAATAGCTCACAAAGAGAGACACTCACGTGCGATTTTGACCGATATAAATGAATTCAATATAGTGTGTATTATAATTGACTAGTAGATTTTACCTTAAAAACATTCTATTTAAAAGTTAGATGTTATAGAAAAATTATTTATTATAGAAAATAACTTTTATAAGTTAATATGGACAGAACCTTTCCAGCGGGTCCGTATCTTTTCCCCTTGTCTAGCGCCATGTACCGATGTGTCGGGACCCCGGATTTCCAAACCCGGACCCTCTGTGTATTATAGCACTAGTCCCAGATCAAAGCTAGTGCACACAGTTAAACAGAAATGATCCATAACCAACCACGATTTATTACAATAATAAAGAGTACTGACCATCAGGTCTCATTATTACATTGGAGGTTCCAAGATCTCACTCAATCAAAATACAGCGAAAGCAAGGTAAATTCAATGGAGACCCATCAATATGCCACAGGCAGTTGACTGAGGAAGCGCGACCTAGAACTCCTGGAATCCTTCGTCAAAGCCACCGGCGAAGTAGTCGTAGTCACCTTCTTGAGCTTCGTATTCTTCTGAGATTTATTTTTGAGTGCAGCATGTGAGTACATAAAGTACTCCGCAAGTCTTGGAAAAATGCAATAGATGCAAGGCTTTAACAAAGGAAGGCTATATGGTTCTTTTGCACAAAGCAATGTTTTAATTTCAATTACTACTAATTATTTTCGAAGGCATCAATTTGACAAGGTAACTGTTTTAACAGAACTATCATTAATTCTATAGTGAAGGTTCCAACTACCAACACTAGTTTAATCAATTCTAACTGATCAAGTTAATTACTGCGGGTTGCAACCACCCTCTCTGGCTCCAATTGCTAGGATTCCCTTCCAAAAGTTCCCTTCACTCTCGGAATACCAAAAACTTTGATTTTAAAACCAAAACCAGAAATATACCATGTGAATGTATTCCTTGCCCGCCCTTGACCGTGGGCACGGCTATTCGAATAGTTTTACACTCTGCAGAGGTTGTATAACTTTACCCCCAAGAGATAAATTATCTTAACAGTCGCCACGCTTCCTTTGGCATGAGACACAGATAGTTTATCACAAAGCTTTTACATCACTCTAGTCTAGCTAGACACCACCCGCTGAGGTTTCACCACAGAAGGGTTAAATCTGCCCAATCCGAAGCCTTCTCTTGCGCCATATGAGTACAGTAAATCCCTGTCCCTCACTGTGAATAACCAGTAACTCCCTGGCACCCACTTACCACTGGTGGCACCTAAACTAGACTATCATGAGTTAATCAGTTAGGTCGTACCCATATAGACTTAGGGTTGTACGGTAGTGCTCAGTCTGGACAAACACAAGCGTCGATCCTTAGTTGACTAGGGTGGAACATACACTTACAAGATCTCGTGCTTGCCGCACCAACCCAAACCAACTATCCACCCTATTCTAAACCAACTTTCACGTTTTATTTTATTTTAAAAAAATAGTGGTAACTCCAATTATCACTAAATTTATAACCACAAAGGGATCATAACAAATCATAATTTCCCATTTTCAATATTTCAAAGGTATTAATTAGCATGACTAAGCATTATACTACCAATCTATTATTCACAACTGAATATAATAATCTCATTAAAGAGCCAAAGGAAATCCTAAGGAGACAAGGGTACATGACATTCAATTTCAACTGAGTGCATAACAAAGTTGGGGTAACTAATACCTTAGGATTTGAACTAACCTTTTTATGTAAATAGCAATGCACATAATTTAAAATAATTAAAACATTTCAAAATCATAGGTTCAAGATGATCAAAGGAGACTTGCCTTCTTGCACGCTCTCTGGGTCTTCCTGCTGCGGAGTAGAGAGATCTTCGTCGACGGAGGAATCTACGCGCGAAAAGACGAAGCAAATAAATACAAATAAAATCCAAAATTCAAATAGAGGCTATATTTGGATAGATTATGATTTTAGATGAATTTAGAGATTTGAATGGCTGAATTTAGAGTTAAAATGAGAAAGTTATGCTCATTTGAAAATCTCAGATTGAATAAATCCAGAAATTCCCAAATTTCTGACAGGTGGGGCCCACTGGAGAATTTTCATTTTAATATTTTACTTTTATTTATTTACTCGAGTCTATGACAGTGGGACCCATCGGCGGTGAGCCCATGTGCTCGCCCTCGACATGTGGGACCCTCCGGGCTCGGGCCCGATGTCGGTGGGGGCGCAGACGGGTGGGGCCCAGCGCGCGCGGCAGCAGCAGATGGCGCGTGGCGTGTGGGACCCAAATGTCGATCGAAAATTAAAAGAATGATTCAACCTCAGCGTGCGGATCCGGGGCTCGAACGCGCGCCAAGGGAACCGAGGGGGAAAGGGATGGCGCAGGTAACCAGTCGGGCGGGGAGGCTTTGCCTACCCATATAGGGTAGGTAATTCCTTTGAGGTACCTGCTGGGGGGCGGCAGCAGATGGCGGAGGCGGCAGTGCCGGCGGCGAGGAGTGGTGAAGGGGTTGGGTGAGGTCCAAAGCGGGTCTGGCGCGGAGTAGATGCCGCGGCGGGTCTGGGGTTCGGCGAGGCGGAGGCGGCGGCGACAAGGAGAAGCGGTGGCGCAGCACTGGTCCTCCAGTGCGACGGTGCTCCGGCGGCGGGGAGAGGCGGCTGAGGCGTCGGGGAGGTTCGCACGGGCGCGGTGGTGCTCGGAGTGGCGGCGGCGGGCTCTGGGGCGGTCCGAGGCGGCGAGGATTGCTCGCCGAAGTGCGGCGAAGCTCGGGGAGAGAGGAAGCACGACGGCGGGGCACTACGGTGCTCGGGAAGGGAGGTGGAGGGCGTCAGAGAGTTGGGCGGAGGGAGGCGGAGCCTAGGGGGGTATTTATAGGGGCAGACGGAGAGTAGGGGTGCGGCAATCGCTCGCCGGTGCTGGTGGCCGGAAAAAGGAAGGGAAAGGGGGGAAAAAGGAAATAGGGGCCGCTGAAGGAAGGAGAGGCGCGGGGATTTGGGGATTTGGTCGCGGCGGAGCTCGGGGATTCCAAAACCGGGGAGAGCCAGGGAAGGAAAGAAAGGATTCCACGAGGAATCGGTCGCCGGTGCAAGATAGGAAAGGGGAGGAGAGAAAGGAAGGCGGCGCTCCGCGGGGAAGACGATGGCTTGACAGGCGGGGCCCGGGTGGCAGCGGGAGCGGGGCGCGGGCGATTGACGAGCGGGGCCCATGGGTCAAAGAGGAGAGGAGCGGGGTGCGGACGGTGCGGATTGCAGCCACGTGGTCCGGAGGCGGATCGGGCGGCGGGTGAGGTTTAAGTGGGAGGGAACGGCCGGATGGACCGCGCGGGCGGCGTGGCATGCATCGAGCCGGCCAGGTGTCGGCCCGAGGGGAGAGGAAGGCGTGGCTGACGGGCCGGGCCTGCGAGGCAGCGAGGGAGAGGGGAGGTGCGGCCTGGATGGGCCAGGCGGCGACGTGGGCGGATCTGGGCCGTCTACGCGTCGGCCGGAGGGTGAGGAAGGGATTTTTAAATTTTAGAATTTGATTTTTATTTTCAGAAAAGGCTAGGAAATTATTTAGGCCTCAGAAAAATACGAAAATACCTCCAAAAATTCCAGAAAAATTCACAGAAACTTCTGGAGATATTTTGGACTTAATAAAATTATTTCCAACTACTTTTGGTAATTAATTTTTATACTTTAAAATACTTTTTAAATTAAAAAAAAGGTTTTCAATTCCAAAAAATCCAGAAAATCAGATAAAAGTTAAATAAAATCCAATTACTTTAAAATAGTTAATTTAAAATTAAATTTTTCTAGAAAGCCAAATTTGAGATGTTACACGATGCCTGCGTCTTTATTCCTAGCAGCGCTACGTGCAGTAGCTACCACCGGCTGCCACACGTGCCAAAAGCTTTCACCGCGTGAAAGAAAACGCCGTGGATGTCCTTATTGTGACACAGTTTTTGTTTTCATTTTTTGAAACTTTATATACGAAAAGAAAGGGAAAGTAATTTACGCAAAATTTTTTTTTTACATGTGTCGCTAGCCCCAGGTGGAAAATGAGGCATTCAGATCTATTGTTTTAAACTGTCATGTCATGTCACTCGGTGGTGTTTGCTTCAATGGTAACGTCGAAGGTAACAGGAATTGGATTGTAAAGGGATTTGGCGGGGGAATGGATCGTGGTTAGGGCTGTAAACGGGTTGAGATTGTATTTGGTAGAAACTTAAGCCGAAATTGAGTTTGAGTCTGAGTTTAGATCTGAACTTAAGCTTGACTCGATCTAAACTCGAGTAGGCTCAAACTCGATTTATTGAAGCTTGATAACAATTAAAATAATTTATTATATAATAATTTTCAACAATAAGAAAAGTTTGAGTTCGGATCGAGTAAACTCGATAACAGGTAAAATAATTCAAATATACACTAATTTTCAACAATAGAAAAAGCTCGAACTCGAGTTCAGCTCAGATAAACTCGGTAAAAGTTAATATGTATCACTATTTAAGTTCGAATCGAGACTCACGAACTATTCGAGCTCTGCTTGGTGAGACTCGCGTGCTAAGTTCAAGCTCAAGTAGCTCGAATCAAGACTAGAATAAGCTGAGCTTAAATAGCTCATGAGTCTCGAACTTTTTTTTTTACGGACAAATTTGTTTGGTTCCGCAGATACCCTTACTACGTTTGTTTGCAACAATGGTATTTGAATACTCCAACAAATAAGTGACTGATCAACATATGAGAACCGATCGCTCCATTGATGCACACAAACAAGTTTTGAACTAGAAATTATCAGATCAAATCGAAATCATTAAGTCAGATCAGAAGAGTACTCTTCTTTGGCCTAACACGGTATACATCGAAAACTTCGGATCAGTGTAACAAAAGAAGAAAACAGATCAGATCGAGAAGTCCCTTTTTCTTCCTTTTTGACAGGCAGATCAGATCGAGACTCTGCGTCAGGTGGGAAGCTACGACGAGTTCCCTTCATGGATGCTGCAGCTCGTCGCCGAGGACTTCTCCAAGAGGTGCGTCGGGGACCGCACGTGCAGCACCTGCGGCGGCGGCGGCGCCGCCTTGTGCCGGTCACTGCTGCGGGGATTACCACGAGGGCCACGACCCCGCCTCAATCGCCGGCGTGCGGAGGCGAGGAGGGATCACGCGTGGGAGGGGAGACGAGGCAAGGAGGGATCGCGCGTGGGAGGTGGGAGGCGGGGGGATCGCGTCGAGGCGGCGGCGATGGTAACGGGTCTCATACCCGTCGATATCGGCCGTAATGGGCTATGTATTGTGCCCGCATCTATTTATGGGGTATCCGATTACAGCCCACCCGAACCAAACACCACCAAACAGGCCCTTACACTGTAATCCGGTTACACCCAAAAACAGACCAACCAAACAGCTTTGGATTTATCTATGTGGTCACAAAATTGCCACTTTATCCTAGTTTAAAGTATTTTTTCCACATGAGATGCCACGTTTATCCTAGTTTAAAGTATTTTTTCCACATGGGATGTCAAGTCATATCCAAGTGTAACGTGGCACACATCGCAACACATCCATTCCTCAATTTCTTTTCCCAATAAGGATGGCCATGGTGTGATGAGAGGGTGTTTGTTCACACCCACCGATTTCTCCACACGGCGTGCATGCGATCCGTGGGGGCTTTGAGAATCGATTCTCTCCGATCGCGCGACGGCGATCGAGAGAGTGAATCGCGAATCTCACCGTTCGATCGGGAAAAGAGCGATCGGATCGGTTGTGCTACAAGAAGTTTCTGTAGCTACGATAAATTTCTTCGTAGCAAAAAGCGATCCGTCCGCTCTTTCTCGATCGGACGGCCGAGATTCGCGACCACTCTATCATCACGGCGATCGGAGAGAATCTCATTTCGGCTTTGGAACCTGCGCAAAAATCTTATGAAGCGTGTGTAACGAACATGCATGCATGTATCATGTATGTGTGTGTGGTGAGTGGGGTATTTATGCGTCCTCGTTTGTACTCTCTCTCAATGTTCCAAATTTTGAGCCATGCTGCCATCCTCATATGGTAGCCCCCCCACCCCCCAAATGGAAAGAATGGCAAGAAGTTGTCAAGTTATATTTCTCTCTTTTTCTTTCATGAGAGAGGGGGAGGGGAAAGTGCAATGTAGGACTTAGACATGGTGTATTGGTGTGGCATCCAACGTGGACTAAAATTTTCAAACATACAACAAAGTGACAATTTTTCAAGAATAGATGAGGTTGAGGCCATTTGCTTAAACCTAAGGTTATTGACACAGGTAGACAAAAGCTTAAACCTAAGGCTATTGACACAGGTGGACAAAAATATAGGGTTTTGCATAATTTATTCGAAATGGAATTGACAAATTTACATCCTAAAAATGACCAATTTTCAAGATAAGACCAGAGGAATTATTTAAAAAAAAAGGAGGAACTAGATCTCTCAAGAAAAAACAAGAGCGTTTGACTTCACCAGCTTAGGTTTTTGGTCACGGAGACCTAACCCTAGACCATACGAGTTAGGGGGCAATGGTGGTAGTGAGGGTGTTCCTAGCGCACTGTTGGATCGGTGATGTCAGGCGGTGGGTAGGGTTGGTACGTAGTTGGCAGCAAGGTCGAGAGACAAGTTAGGATTTAGGGCAGTGGGTACAGGGAGAGAAGGTTGTGTGTGATTAAGCTAGGAATACAAAAATTAGTTGAAGCTACTAACCAATATGTGGTATCTCTCTCCTATTTGGATGTCTAAAGCCACTACTCCCTCTGTTATATTTTTTACTTTCATAATATTATAATTTTATTAATATATCTTAATGTTAAGTTCAAAGCTATATTTCCAAGATCGTGAAAAATCAAACAAAAAAGAGCGGAGGGAACATATATATGCTCGCAGTGGAGCGCGCATAGGAGAATGCAGAAGCTTTCATGAGTTTAGAAATTAACAAACACACCAATTAAGCTAACACACATCCTCACTCTACTCATCTTCATATATAGATTATGTTGGAAGTCACTAGAAACTAGTTCGCTACTCTCTCACTTATGCTATGTGGACTCTCAGGAACAATGCAAAGCTATCAAAGGAAGCACACATACATAACAACTTCACTTTTAAGGGAAGTTCTCAAACAAGTAGTAGCTGGACACAAGGAACACTCAAGAGTATATTTTGGTGTCAACACACACGCCTTTTGTTGTCTAATCTCATTTTATTCATGCACCGAACTACTTGCCACTACCGACGCTCCGAAGGACCTGGGCACCTCGACTCCACTCGGTGCCGGCTAAAACGGACACTACATGCTCTGATCCAGTAAGACCATGCCATCCCATGTTTCTGGATCAAGGCTTGATTGACTCAAATAACAAATTCACGCAAGACCTAGTCGACGTGGATGAAACACGTCTCAACTAGCACTATGCAAACTTATCTAGACACAAGCAACAAGCTCATACAGACAACCACACCACATGCAGCAAGCCATGCGATCACCAAACTAATTAACATGCCTAAACACGTAATTAACTAGTCAAAATTATATCTAACAATCCCCCTTAATCTTGACACATTATCAAAGAAGAGTTGGTTCATCCTCACCGTGAGCTTTACCGAGAAGTGCTTTCTCTTTCTTTTCTTTCACAGGACATTCACAAGAATAATGTCCTTGGTTTTGTCCCTGCACCATCCCTCTCCACGGCTGTGTCCACAATCATGCCCTTGTCCTCATGATGAGTCAAATCCTCTTACCATGAGGACATGTTCCTCCATCCGACACATTTATCATGCGCCTTTAGGGAACCAATGACCTCCTCCAAAGTCATATTGTTGATGTCTCCAAATTGCTCGATCAGTAACACAATGTGGATGAACTTGTTAGACATAGCTCATAGCAGCCTCTCTTGACTACATACTTCTCTTCAATATTGTCTCCAAGTCCTCTGATATAACCAACAAGCAATGTGACCTTCGCTGTGAAATTGTCCACCAACTCCGCACCATCCATGCTAAGGTTTTCAAGTTCCTAGTGTGGCGTTTGGACCTTTGCCTCCTTGACGCACTCAGTGCCTATGTGCATGAAGCGCAGCTCCATCCACACTTCTAAGGCAGTGTCCTAATCTATAACTTACATCAGCGTCTCATTGCTAAGTGCCTAGGAAATGATTGCCAAGGCCATCTGATCTTCTTCTCATCAACAACAGCGAGCTTGCTCTTGGGATCAATCACATCCCATACACCTTGAGCTTGCATGAGGATCTTCAACTTCGTCTCCCATGTAGCGTAGTTCGCCTTGGACAGCACCGGATATTGGAGGGATGTCATGCCTTTTCTCATCATCAGCCTCGACGCCACCTTGTCACTGGTGTCGCGACTTGCAGTGGCACTGCTTGGTGAACCATTTTCATGCACCATCATCTTCAGCATCTGCTTACTCTGATACCAAATATTGGAAGTCACCAGAAACTAGTTCGCTACTCTCTCACTCACGTTATGTGGACTCTTAGGAACAACGTGAAGCTCTCAAAGGAAGCACACGTACACAACAGCTTCACTTTCAAGGGAAGTTTTCAAACAAGTAGTAGCTGAACTCAAGAAACACTCAAGAGTTTTTTTCGTGTCAACATACACACATTTTCTCGTCTCATCTCATTTTATTCATGTACTAAACTACTTGACACTACCGGCACTCCAAACGACCACTTGGTGCCAGCTAAAACGGACACTACACGTTCTAATCCTCGACCATGTTCCCGGATCAAGGCTTGGCTAACTCAAATAACAAACTCACACAAGATTTGGTCGATGCGGATGAAGCACGTCTCAACTAGCACCACGCACACGGCACACACAACAGGGTCATACACACGACCACACCATATGCAGCAAGCCATGTGATCACCGAACTAATTAACGTGCCTAAACACTTTACTAGTCAAGATTATATCTAACAGATTATTGCAATACACACAGCAATAATACCGTCCTCATATACACCGATTACCATACAAACTATCATACTTTCTATACATATTTTGCTTAGGTTGACCACAACTACTCAAAGCTAGCTACTAATGTCTCAAGCCTCGATCATAAGCCTGTCCAAGCATCAGACAAGCGAGTTGCGACGTACTCTTATTCAGCTCTTGCACAGCTGCATGCAATCCGGCAAATTAATTAATTAACTAGGCAGCCAGCCGCCTCCTGCTGGGCATCCTGCCGCACACCACGTCGGCCGGCTTCTCCCCCATCAAGAACCATACTCGGCGAGCAGGCTCAGCTTCGGCAGGGATGGCAGGACCTTCCGCAGCTTCGCGCACTGGAAGACGGACACGTGCTGCAGCTGCGGGAGCGCGCCGGCGTCGTCGTCTCCCGCCACGGTGCACTCCGTCAGCTCCGCCAGATCCACCAGCTGCAGCTTCCTGAGCTCCGGGAACCCGCCGGCGGGGACCACCATGTAGGCGTCGGCGTAGGAGCCCTCCCCGAGCACGAGCTCGGTGAGGTTTGGCAGCCTCGCGAGCACGTCGATGTGGCCTCGCCTGCATCCCGACTTGTAGAGCTCGAGCTTGGCCAGGTTCGGGAGCAAGTACTGGTGGCCCTGCAATGGCAGCTTCGTCTGCGCCACTTTGCCATGGAGCCTGAGGTACTGAAGCTGCCGCAGGCCAAGCATGGCGAGCAGGTCCTGCAGGGGGAGCTCAGCGTCAGGTGCCGCTTCCAGGTCCAGCGACCTCAGGCACTCCAGCCCGGCCAGCGCCGGCAGGAGCGCGTCGACGGCGGCGGCGGCTCTGGGTATGTTCCACGCCTTGAGCGACCGCAGGCTGGTCATCCTCTTGATAGCCGCGCCGTTCTGAGACCACCTACCCCACGGCACGCCGTGGAGCGTCTGCACATCGGTGAGGGGGTCGTACTCCTTCGGCCCGGCGACGAGCTGCTTGGCGATCACATGCCGGAGTGTACGGATGCTCCAAAACCGGTACGGCACCGCATTGACCAGCGTGTTCGACACGTCCAGCGTTTGTAAATTCCGGAGCTTCCTGACAGATTTGGGGAGGCGCTTCACGGTGGTGTGTGACAGCCCCAGGTACCGGAGGTGGATCAGCCACCCGATCTCCTCCGGCAGCGTGTGCCGGTGCTGCACACCCTTGAGGTCCATCACGCGGAGGAACCTCGAGCCGTGGACGGAGAAGGTGTGGACACGTCCATTGATGAGCCCCCGTGCCCTCTTCCAGAGCTTCTTCGCAGTTGACTGCAAGGCATCGGAAGCTGGGCTCTTGTCGTCTTTGGCGGCACTCTCTGGGATGTCGCAGAGGAGGGAGTGGAGCTTAGGTGCCGAGAGCACGACGCTGAGGTAGGTGTCGTAGGTGTTGCGGAGAGCGAGGCGGCGGACGCCGCCGTGGGAGATGCTGGAGGTGGTGCTGTGCACCTGGAGGAAGTTGGTGTAACGCGCCTCCGCCTGGACGAACTCGAGCACGGTCTGGTGGACGCTGACGGCGACGATGTTGCCAGCTGCGTCCGTCTCGACCAGGTGCACCAAGCACCGGGAGATGAGCTCCTTGAGGCACTCCATGCCGCTTTCCTCCGTTGTCTGCCCGTTCTTGGGCTGCAGGAACCCTTCGGCGACCCACAGCCGCACGAGCTTCCGGGCATCGATGGCTGCCTCGGCGGTGAACCCGGCGAAGTAGAGGAAGCACGGCTTGAGGTGCGTCGGCAGGTCGTCTATGCACACCGTGAGGATCTTCTCGGTCGACGTTGGCTTCTTAAACCGCGCCGCCGCTGGCTTCTTCTTCTGCGGCTGCGCCTCGCAGGGGCTACCGCTATCCCCGTCCGGCGATTCAACAGAAGAGGAAGCGAGGTTTTCAATCACGTCGTCCCACTCATCCTCTCTCTTGGACCTCAGGAGTCCGGCCAGCATGACCACGTTGAGTGGCAAGCTCAAGCCTTTGAGCAACTTCTCCTCCAGTTTGGTAAGCTTATCGTTGGTTGCTGTAGTATGTTCTTTGTTGCTGCCATAGACTCTCTTGCAGAACAACTGCTTGGCTGGTGTGCTGTCCAGCTTCTCGAGATTCTTGATGTGAACGCAGTGGACATTGGTGCTTGCTTCACGGATCTTGAGCTGAGTTGTGACGAGCACGCGGCTGCCTCTGCCGGCCGGAAGCGTGGCCAGGAAGAAGTTCCACTCCTCCCTGCTCCGCACGTCATCGAGCACGATCAGGTACTTCTTGTCCCCGAGTTCCGCCACGATCTCCTCCTTGATGTGCTCCTCCTCTATTCCGCCACTCCTGGCCACGGCGGCCGTGGTCTTGCCGGAGGCTTGCCAGATGATGTCGCGGAGGAGGTCGACAAACCGGAACTTGTGGGGCACGTGCACCCAGATGACGCAGTCGAACTTATTCCGGACGTAGCTCCTCCTGTAGAAGAAGCTGGCCAGCGCTGTCTTGCCGATGCCGCTCTTGCCGGTGAGTGCGATGACGGTTTGCCGGGTCTCCTTCTCGTCGAGGAGCCAGTTTGTGATGTCTTCGCGGTAGTGGTTGGGCCAAATGTCGTGCAGCTCTTCCTCTATGTCTCTCTCGCTCAGTGTAGACCTACATGCATAACAAAGAGTAAGCCGTATCCATCAAGAGAATCATCTATGCCGAGCAGGGAAAACATTCTCATCTGAAAATCAGCGAAGAAAGCCAGATTTCTGACGTTTTTTTCTGAAATTTTTTCGAGATTCACGGTTACTGGATTTTTCGGAGGGTCCAAGATTTTTTTCGCAACCAAGAATGTTTTCCCTAGTGCGGAGTTTTATTCACTTAGCCAAAAGCTTAAACCGCTAGAAAAAGATGGGCAACAATGCGATGTTAGATATTACTCATGTTGCATGTGTTTAGATGGCACTGTGTTGATATGCTTGATGATTCTAGGAGGTTGTTGCTATAAATCACTACTACAAAACAAGGTATACTGGACGCCTCATCACAGACGGTTCATGTGGTGGAGTCGTCTGTGCTTTAATTATTACTGACGGTTAATGACTAAAACTATCTCTGAAACTATCACAGATGGTTATGTTTAAAAGCCGTCTGTGATATACGTATTATCACAGATGATTTTTAATTAGAATCGTCTATGAAACTATCATAGATGGTTTTTATTTACAACCGTCTGTATTTTGTTTTTTGTCGTATGAACTACAAAAGTTACTGAGCAAAAGATAAATTTAAGGCAAATTTATTATAAAAGTCCTAAAAAAGAGATTCATAGATTTTAGTCTTCTGGATTTCATATGCTTCTTCTTCAACTTTTGGAGTTGGAGGATTAGCCACTGAGTTCTTGAATGCCGTGAAGATTGCCCTTTCCCTCTCCACTTACTCCTCTAACCTAGGAAAATCATTAGCGTGGCCCATAATCTCAAAGAGGATGCCATGATAATCTTAGAATCGGCTTCTTTTGCTTGATCAGCAATGTTATCTATGTGTCTCTCCACTACCCCAAGAGTTTCTTCCGCTTTGTGCACATTGCAAAGAAGAACGAGGCTGAGGGCGGTTTTCCTTTCCTGAGAGGCAATGAGACACCTTTGTCGACGGTGGATGATGAGGTCCAGCTGATGGATGGAAGCGAGTCAAGGAAGGAGAGCAGGGTGTGAGCAGAGGAGCTGCTCCAAACGTAAATTGTTGGTCGCTTGTGTAAGGTTGCGGCCGAACAACTCATGATGGATAGATAAGAGGAAAGAGATCAAAAGAATATTAGATGCCATTATTGAGAAATCTGGTGAAAAAGATGAAGGAGAGGATAGTTTAGAAGAGTTGGATTAGGGCATGCATATTTAAGCGTTATCACAGATGGTTTGTATTCCAAACCATCTCTGATATTAATATCATAGATGGTTTGCATAACAAACTGTCTGTAATATGTGACTTATCACAGACGGTTAGTATAATAAACCGTCTCTGATATGTCCATTATCATAGATAGTTCGTATAACAAACCGTCTCTGATAATGACATGTCACCGATCCGTAGCGTATCCTCCAGGATTTTGATTGCATCCGTCCATGCTCTCTACATCGAGTGGCAGGCACCGGTTCCTCCCACTGCTCGGCCCTTATTAATTACTCCCCCTCTACCTTTACATCGGTAGTCATGCGTGAATTCATCCACTAGCTTCCTGCATCCTCCCCTCGATGACACAGATCTATCACCGTGAGCTAGCTCCTCCGCCTCTTGTTGTGACACCACGGTGTACTACTGCTCCTAGCTAGTTCATCCACTCCTAGCTTGTTACTCGACGATGCCGACTACCGCCATGAGCTAGCGCCTCCGTTGTGACACCACGGTCAACTGCACAACACACTCTTATTGTAAGTGTCGTAAGAGTGTCTTGTGCAGTCTCACCGTCGTGCCACAAAGGTGGTGCTACCACCGCCTCTTCATTGCTGGTAATATCCGACCGCCATCCGATGCCCTCCCCTCTCTTCCTTGATGGCAGGCGTAAGGACATCTTGCGTTGCATCCAGCTTCTACTGTCTGCTAGGATATCTGCTTCTTATATATTTTGCCGTGTTAAAGAGTTGGGTTCATTATCTTGTTATGTTATAATGGAGGATTCTAATCTTAATGGAAATGAAATGTGATGTTGTGTTTGCTACTGTATTTGCTTGTTTTTAAAGGGCATAGGTAACATTATTTCTTGAGGCTAACCAAAAAATAGAAAAAAAAATTTAGGTATAGAATGAACTATCACAGACAGTTTGTGCTACAAACCGTCTCTAAAGGACTATCATAGACGGTTCTATATACCAACTGTCTGTGATACTCGTCAATCACTGACAGTTGGTAACTAGAACTGTCTATGATGTGTGAGTATCACAGACGGTTTTTGGTTCGAGCCGTCTGTAATAGTTTTCTTCATAGATGATTCTAGTTACAAACCGTCTGTATTGTCTTTATCACAGACGGCTCATAAACCATCTGTGACAACCTCTGATTATCACTGACACATAAATATAGGCAGTTCAGAAAACCGTCTGTGATGATAGCTTTGAACCGTCTGTGATAACCTTTTTGTAGTAGTGAATTGTCGGTGGAAGCATGAGCCCTTCGATAAAGTTTTGGGAGTGTCTATACAATATTTGACTATTTTTTAGGGCAACAACGTCTCAAAATCTAAATAATTTTGCCCTCCAAAATAGTTGAATATTCTATAGCACTTCTCTAAAGTTTTTGGATCGATATATTTTTCCCCAAGAGTGTGTGAGAAGAGAGATCATAGGAGTTGAGCAATTCAACTCTAACATGCGACTCATATGTATGTTACTATGTGTATGTACCAGTCAGTATATTGCTTCCTGTGAGGTTTGGAAGCACATGTGAGCTTCTCCAGCTGGTAGTCCTTCCGCTGTTTCTTGATCTCCTCCATGCGCTTGTTGATGTCCTCGATCTCGTCGAAGATGGCGTGGCGGGTGAACAGGCCGGTGGCGGAGTGGCGAAGCCACTGGAGGAAGGAGGGCAGGTCAAAGCAGCCGTGGCAGTGGAGCTCGCCCTTGTGGAAGAACTCCTCGAGGAGGTCCTCCGCGTCGTGAGCCAGCTCCCGGGTCTGCCGCACCCACACGTCGATGACGTCGTTGGCTTCGACCGGCTGGCGACGCTTGCGTTCGGCGTCACGGAGGAAGGTACGCAGCCACTCCAGCTCGTTCCTGAGCTCCATCACCTTCTTCCCCACCTCCGTCTGCAGCTTAAGCTCCTGCACCGCCATCTCCTCCAGCTTATCCACCGCGAACTTCACCACGCCGTCTGCCATTGTTAATTGCTGATCTCTCGAACTCACCAAGCTAGGCTACTACATATGCTAGCTGTCTACAATTGCTCAGGTCTAGCTAGCTTGTGGCCTCAGACGAACCGTTGTTGCGCCTTATATAGTGGAGAGGGTGGCAGGGTGGACATGGTCGCAAGCAGCCCATGAGGAAAGGATATTATGGCATGCAACACGTTGGCATCTCCTACTGTTGCTCGCAAGCAGCCCACGAGGAAAGGATATTATTTCATGCAACACGTTGGTATCTCCTTTTCGTTTTTGAAAAAAAAATGCACATACATTAGTGTTATAAAACACACGACAAGATATGAAAAATAATGAAGAAAAATCTCAATCACGAGACAAAGATTTAACGTGAAAAACCTTTATGGGAAAAACCACGAATGTATACTCGGTGAAATCACTATCTTGATGTATTATATGCATAGATAACTTGCGCTGTGTGCACTATCTATTATGATTCTTACAAGGAGCATAAATTGCCTTGAGAACAGGAGTCCCAGACAAGCAAGGAATAGAACACTATCGGCAATGAAAACAGATACTTATTTGAAAACTGGAACAATAACCTATTCAGAGACGAGAACAACACCCCGCTTGAAAATGAAATAGAGTCTCGAAAGATAATGGTAAATAGTTATAGTCTGAAGCTCCTTGAATAGCTATGTCTAACTCCAGTCATCACAAATACCTTTGGACACCACGATGTGCAAGTTGATGTAGAGTTCATCACGAACATGAAGATGGTCCTAATCATAACCGACCAGTTCACATTACCAACCAGTCATAACTTGATCAGATTCTTTAAGTGGTCAGACTCGACCAGATTTGGATAACAAAATATATCAATCTTCACCTTGAGTGAATTCCTCTTGTAGCGAAAAAGAACCAAAGAACTTCTTGAATAGCTTGTAAAACACTTCTTGTGCGTCAAATATCTGAAAGGACTAATGAGTAATACCGACCAAATATGAGTAGAGCTCAAACTTAGCTATAGGAACTAGCTTTGTCATTATATCAACTGAATTATCATGAGTACTGATCATGCAAACTTTAACATTACCTTGAGAAAGAACTTCTTGGATGAAGTGATATTTGATATCAATGTGCTTTGTTCTCTCATGAAATATTTTGTATTTTTTAAGACAAATATCACTCTTACTATCACAGTAGATATTGGTGCAAGATGTACTTCTATAAAGCTCAGTGTACAAATCTCTTAGTCAAAAAGCTTCTGTATGGGATTCTGAAATAGCCATGTACTTGGCTTCAGTGGTCGAAAGAGCAACAGTAGTTTATAGACAAGCTTTCTAGCTTACGGCATAGCCTTCAATAGTGAATATATAACCAGTAAGAGATATCCTCTTTTCTAAATCTCCAGTAAAATCATAATCTACATATCTGACCAGTCCAACACTGGTCTTTCCAAACTACAATAAGTATTAGAAGTGCCCCTCAAATATCTTAAAATCAACTGAACTATTCTCCAGTGGTCTTTCCCTGGATTGACTATATACCTACTAACAACACTCAAAGAATGAGATAGTTCGGGGCAAGAGCAGACCATGGCGAGCATAAAGTAATCTGATTGCACTTGCATATGGAACACTTGACATGTATTCAATTTCTTCAACTGTTTACGGACTTGATGCTGAAAAGAGTTCGAAGTGTACAACTAATGGAGTGCTGGTCAATTTGGCCTTGTGCATGTTGAAATGATGAAACACTTTTTTAATATACCCTCCCTAACTCAGGTATAACTTTTCAAACCAACGATCTCTAATGATTTCCATACCAAGAATCTTCTTTGCTACATCAAGATCCTTTATCTCAAATTCACTACTTAATTGTGCCATTAACTTTGATATTTCAATCTTGTCTTTTGCCGTGATCAGCACATCATCAACATATAGGAGCAAGTAGATAGCTAAACCATTAATGATCTTCAAATAAACACATATATCATAATCGGGTCTCTTAAAGACTTGAGATATCACAAAGGAGTCAAGTTTCTTGTACTATTGTCTGGATGATTGCTTCAACCCATAAAGTAACTTCTTCAATTTGCATGCAAAATTCTCCTCTTTTTTTGGAATAACAAAACCTTCCAGCAGCTCCATGTAAATGTCTTCTTCCAACTCACTATGTAAAAACATGGTCTTAACATCTAGTTACTTGAGCTCATAATCATGGATAGCTACAATACCGAGTAAGGTCCGAATAGAACTATGCTTCACAACTAGGAAGAAAACATCTGTAAAGTCAATACCTGAAATTTGGATGTATCCTTTAGCAACGAGCCTTGTCTTGTGCTTGACGTGATCGGTCAGAGTTGTGCTTTTCTTCTTCTTGTAAATCAACTTATAGCGTATGCATTTCTTTTCAATCAGGAGCTCGACCAACTCCCAAGTGGAATACTTCTCAAGGGATTCCATTTCTTCATACCTGGCAATTAACCACTTTTCTGACTCATTAGAGTAGATGGCCTCTAAATAAGTTGAAGGTTTAGTAGTACCTTCAATATCTTCTACTATGTTTAAACAATAAGCCATAATGTTGATCCTACTATTTCAATTATGGTATCTTTTTTGCAAAGAGTATTATGCATGCGTGTATGTTTTGGCTAAAATTGCTATATTTGTGGGTAACTGTAGTTAATTTCTATTGTATGCACTGGTCCTCCTTGTGACATTGATATCCTTACTGTTGTAGCCATTAGAACAAGGTTTACACAATAACTAATGTCAACTTAGGTAAATTACATTTATGTATATCGTCTAGATGCTTAGCCATGCTCTAGTTTTCACTAAGTTTGGATATTCGAAAATACTTTTGCATGGAATTGGGCTATTTGAAATGTTGGACTAGAGGGATAACCTTTGTTAGTTTGGTATAAAAATAAAATAAAAAAACAAGTTTTTGATGCAGGCGAGTTATAGTACAAACTGAAAAATGTGTGTGACCTTGCATGTGATTATGGGGTCTATTAAGGATCGAACTCTGTTGTCACACATCTATGTCTAATTATATAACCACATGTGCTATTATAGGTTTTGGCTTTAACTAACTAAGTTATCTTGGACTAGCCTTACATTTTGATAGGCCATAGTAGTGAGGGCATTCCAGACTCTTTTCACCAAAGTGTTGTGGTCAAAGCTTGCAAATACAATGGTGGGTGCCTCACTTGGGGGATGAACACACCTGTGTGAGGGTTTGTCATTCACTGGGTTGGTGTAAGGTTAGGTGTAGATGATGTAAAGGTTATATCACTGCTACAGACAGCCCTATCACAGACGGTTCGGAACCGTCATCACAGACGGTTCCTGAACCGTCAGTGTTTAGGTGTCAGTGATAGTTGGTGGTTATCACAGACGGTTCCCGAGCCGTCTGTGATAAAACATTACAGACGGTCTTGATTACTAACCGTCTGTGATAGGCGAGTATCACAGACGGTTTTTTATAAACAACCGTCGGTGATACTCGCTATCACAGACGGTTAGTAATCAAGACCGTCTGTGATATATACGAATATCACGACGGTTTGTATTACAAACCGTCGTGATATTTCGTATATCACGCACGGTCTTGATTACTAATCGTTGCGATAGCGAGTATCACCGACGTTGTTTATAAAACCGTCGTGATACTCGCCATCACGCACGATTAGTAATCAAGACCGTCAGTGATATACAATATCACGCACGGTTTGTATTACTAACCGTCTGTGATATTGTGTATATCACAGACGGTCAGTAGTAAAGCCGTCTGTGATAGCAGTCACACCACATACGGCACTCTTTGAAACTGTCTGTGATATGGTATCACAGACGGTTTTTAACAATGAACCGTCTGTGATACCAAGTGCATCATCCATTTTATATGCTGTTTCTTGGCTAGCCTCAGGATATGCTAGCCATGCCCTCTGAAAGCAAGCGATTACGATAAATGACAGATATAAGTTAATTGCAACTCATAGTAAATTACAACAAAATTCGATACACGATGAATGTAACAATATCACATATATAGAATGAAAATTGTTACACAAAATCGACAAATGTATTCAATTGAAGGAATTGTTTGATTTGTACAGCTTGAATCCAATGTTTCAACATCTAATTATCATCATCGCCGCGTGGAACTCTCCTCTTATTTATGACCTCGCTATCAAGAATTGGGAGATGATTGCACGAATATCGACGAGATTGTCAAGATCATATGCACTTCCGTCGAAGTTCACCTACCGCCGCTAGGAGCAATGTTAAGTCATTAATTAGCATGTGTGTATAATATAATCAGAAAATAATAATTATTGGAAGGACTCGACAAACCTCGGATCATTGATCTTAGTACCCATGATTTCCATCATATGGCGGCAAACGAGAATCCACATACGCTGCCCTCGTAGCTGCTGGTGGCATCGCAAAAATAGAATTACATACATCGGTATTGTCAATTCTAGAGGCATTATTACAAAGTATGATATAGGATTATTGTGTTGTAGCGGTACCGAAATCGCGTGTTGTGTCGTAGCGTGTCACTGGATTTGTCGTGTGTTCCTCCTTGGGCAACATATTCGGCAAACACCCTACGTGATTCAAAAAACTTAGCCTCGGCCGTGGCAAACAAAAGAAATATTACAATAGAGTTATGTATGGAGGAAATGAGTTTACCTGTTAAGTACTTCTTGCACACGACTGAAGTCGTGGTTGCTCCTAAGGAGGGAATCAAGGTATATTACCTTGCTCCACTTTGGTACAATCACAATCAAAATCCAGTGATTCCTAGTCATATGTGTCACCACAGTGATTAATCCTAAGTTCATGCTGCATGTAAAGTACAAATGAAACATATGTGTAGCAACTAGTGAAGCACTTACCCTTGGTTGAAGGGTACCATGACGTACTCCTTGTCGGTGTGAGCAATCAATCCCCTCGTTATGTAACCTTCCACGAAGGATGCATCTGCGTTGATAGATTGCTCGGAGACCAAGTGAGGGTCGAGGAAACCCACCGGTCGTCGCGATTTCCGGGCTTGTTGGATCATGTATCTATACATAAAGAAAGAGTAATGACATTTATTTGTATAACGTGAATGTAGAACTTCATTTTACAGTACACTTACAGTGTCCAACATCGTAGAAGTGAGGCGTCGAGTTCGTCGAGATTGAATAGTAAGAATAAATCTTCGAATGTCACGACGATGTAGCCCAAGTCATGGAGGAAATGCGTCTCGTTATATTTCACGCTGAATGCACTCTGCGGTTTGGCTTCATGTTGGACTTCTCCATGTACCGTGCATGCAATGTATTGCAAATCATACCAATTTGGCGTAATTGTGAATCGGGCACCAACGACACTCCTAGAATAAACTTCCATGGCACGGACCCGCTTAATTTTCTTCGCATGAGCCTTGGAGGCCTTGGAGCCTCGCTTATGATATGTTCTCGGTGGCGTCTCGGCGGAGCCGATGCAACAGACTTTATCGGATTTGGAGGTGGAGGTGGAGCCACCGGAGCCGATGTGCCAGTCGAGGCGACGTCCTCTTGGGCCACTGGATGTGAAGATTGTGGCACGGACATGTCGAGGACGATGTCCTCTTGGGCCACCGAATGAATGTGTGGACGGCATCCCTAATGTCTTAATCTCTTCGTTTGGGGGCTTCTCAAGAGGGACGGACTTAAAAATATCATTAATCATGTCCACTGACCTTTATGAAACCGGTGTCTACTTGTACACCGTGCACCGTGTCCCCGGCAGCAATGGATACACCATGCCGCGCCAGCGCCAACGGAATAGAGCCAACAAGCCCGACTCAGGGCTGCAAGGGATGGGCTCCTACATAACGATACAAGAGCTGAGTTAAGGCGCCCACGAGAGAGATCTATGTACCATTCTAAAGAGGTACATTACCCGAATGTCATCAATACGTAAGTGGTCATCGCTATGTTCAGAAATTGGTGTGGGCGCGCAGCCATCGCGACGTTGAGGGGGACCGGTACCGCAGATACTAGGAGTGGGTTGCGAATGGTTGCGCACTTGTCTTAGTTCTTCCCGCAACGAATCTATCTCTCCTCGGTGAGGCGATCGCTCTTGTAGTGAGGCGATAGTTGTTCCTCAAGTTGAGCACGAAGCTCTGCTTTATTTGTTCGCCGCAGACGCCTTGGATCTCTTCCTACTCCTATATGTCTCGAGTAACTGGAAATCCTTGCCTCCAAGGTACATAAACCCCATGCCTCGTGTGCGACTGGTGCTCCTTGTTTCCCAAGGCCTGTGATAGTAAATCTATCTCCTATATTCTTCAAAGGAGCCACGAGAAGATTCGGTAGTCAATGATTGCTGCAAGAGGCAATTAATCATGTTATTTTGAACCCATGAAGTTCAAGAGGTGTTAACAACTATGTTGTTTAACATATTTTACCATGCGTTGGGACACTTCCTCATCTCATGGGTTTTGAAAGAGACACCGAAGATGTGGTTGATGACCTCGCTCTTAACCAGCTTCGAGCGCTCGCTTGCGATCCCGCAAATGGCGGAGAGGCCTCCGATCGGATTGCGACCTCATCCTGCATCCTCCATTGCGGATTTTACCCGCGCACCAGCGCAAGCCGAGTCCGTGAGGGTGCGTGTTTTGTGATCGGAGATCCTTGTGCGCCGCACTTTGTTGTACAAATTCAGGCGCCGTCTTCATCTGCACAAAGGCCTCCCATGTTTCCGCGACACGAAAGGATACTTCGTGAAGGGCGTGACATCCTCGCCACGCATTCGTCACAAGAATGCTCTTAAAATTCTTCCATGCTTTTCCCATCGCGAGGAGCGCTGCCGCTGCACGCGCCCTCGTGCTTCGCTGGGAACTCAAGGAATTTGTAAGTTCCTCCCATAGCTGATTTTGTGATCCTTTGTCAAATCTTTCCAGCTTGCTATGGTGATGGGGACCCGTTGCCTTCCAATTATCCCGCAGTAGTCCGAAATGATGACGCCGCTTTTGACGGTTCCGAGGAGTCCCATTCGAGAGACCACCGTGATGGTCATTCGCCTCTCGCCATTTCGATACTCCTCGCCACGCTTTACTTTTCGCAATCTTGGGAGCGTGAGACCCGGATGACGACGATGAAGACCGTGTGGACGCCATCTCTCTTCTAAGAAAAACTAATCGCAGTGAGCTATGGACCCACTTGTCAAAGTTCTATGAATCAAGTGACACAAACCGCTGCATCAAGTTCATTGAACAAGATACACCGGAGTGTGTCACTTGCTTTATGCTCTTTGACAAAGTTCTAACGATTAACTAATTGCAGTGAGCTATGGGCCTTCTAAATAGACCTTGCAGCTAACAAGTGCAGCATATATTATTGTTACAAGGTTCTATGAAGTGCCTACAGTGAGCTAAACACCTGCAGCATATATTATATGCTACATAAAATACATGTGAAGCATATATCATAAAGCTAACATGTTGAGCATATAACATGTGAAGCATATAACATAAAATTCATATGAAGCATATAACATAAAATTCATGTGAAGCATATAACATGTGAAGCATATAACATAAAATTCATGTGAAGCATATAACATAAAATAAGCGGCGTCGGGAGGGACCGGCGTCGGGAGGGATCGGCGGCGTCGGGAGGGACCGGCGGCGTCGGGAGGGAGCGGCGTCGGGAGGGACCGGCGTCGGGAGGGAACGGCGGCGCTGGAGGAGCGGCGCGCCGGGAGGGACCGGCGCGCCGGGAGGAGCGGCGCCGGGAGGGACCGCGGCGCGGGAGGAGCGGCGGCGTCGGGAGGGACCGGCTGCGTCGGGAGGAGCAAAACCTAGCTAGCGGGGCGCCGCAGGTGGAGACAAGAGATCGCGCCAGAGCGGACTCGCGCACCTAGCTGCGGTATTTAAAGATGAGCTATCACAGACGGTTCTATCAATATAACCGCCTGTGATATGCACTTATCACAGACGGTTCTATATATATAACCGTCTGTGATATTTATATTATCACGCACGGTTATATCTATAGAACCGTCAGGATGTTTTATCACGCATTTCTTTTGATAAACCGCCTGTGATATTTCACTATAAATACCGGTAGCTAGCTAGGTTCCTATGTCATTTTACAATTACAATGGAACATAGATACATTTATGAAAAACGCAAGCATAACCATAGATATAACTATTTCTTAGTTCCTTAGTCATTTTACAATTACAATGGAACATACATACATTTATGAAAAACACAAGCATAACCAATATCATTTATTACACTTTGGCTATATCATTTTAAATAAAGCCCTTCACGATGATCGACACGCATATAGCTTGGTTCATCGCCTTGTTCTTCCTCGAGCCTGATGCCTTGTCCGAATGGAGGCAAATCATCAAATTGATTGTACTCTTCCTCATCCACAACATTCTCAACCCCGACAATCCTTCTTTTTCCCTGAAGAACTACATGGCGCTTCTTATTTGCCGGGTCGGTTACATAAAATACTTGAACAACTTGCCTCGCGAGTACGAATGGTTCATCTTTGTATCCTACACATTCGAGGTCCACGGTAGTGACGCCGTATTTGTCAACCTTTACACCCCGTGGAAGTTGGACCCAACGACACTGAAATAGAGGAATTTTGGAAATTACATAGTCAAGCTCCCAAATCTCCTCTACAAGCCCGTAGTACGAGCTTGGGCCAGCTGTACTGCCGTGCGCATCATAGGCATCTATGCGGACACCTGAGTTCTGCACTGTGCTCTTTCTATCTTGATCTGTTGTATAAAATGTGTAGCCATTAATGTCGTATGCTTGCCATGTCACAATTGTAAATTTTGGCCCTTTTGCCAACCATTGTAGTGTTTCACTTGACGACCTCCTAGTCAATTGCGCCTTGAACCATTCGTTGAACTGATGGTTGTGTTGTCTCGTGGTCCAAACTTCTGACTGGCCTGCATTCTCCTGACGTAGCATGTCCTTGTGCTCTTCAATATATGGGGTCACTTCAGTCATGTGTTGTAAAACCATGAAATGGGCTTGAGTATACGTATTTTGATCCGGAGTTATTGCTTTCCTCTCGATAGTCCCGATACCCTCTAGCCTCCCCTCGTGACGAGATAGAGGTACACCTATCGGCTCTACCTGAGCCATGTAGCCGATGCAGAATTCAATGACCTCTTCTGTTGTATAACCTTCGATGATGCTACCCTCCGGTCGAGATCGATTGCGTACATAGGACTTCAGAATTCCCATGTACCTCTCGAAAGGGTACATATGACGAGAAATACGGGGCCACATATTTTTATCTCTTTCACAAGGTGGACAATGAGATGGACCATGATATCAAAAATGATGGAGGGAAATACATCTCTAGATGACATAGAGTTGTCACCACCTCGGTTTGCAGAGCATCTAGTCCATCCGGATCAATGACCTTCTGAGCAATTGCGTTGAAGAAATAACATAGCCTTATGATTGTCACTCGAACCTTGTTCGGCAAAATACTTCTAATTGCAACAGGTAGCATTTGAGTCATTAGCACATGACAGTCGTGAGACTTCATGCCAATTAATTTCAAATGTTCCATGGAAACAAGTTTCTTCATGCTTGTCGAGTGACCGGATGGAACTTTCACACCATTTAAGGACTGGCACAATTCAGTTCTCTCGGACTTAGACAGAGTGTAACATGCTGGGGGAAGGTACGTCCGGCCTTTATCGGTCTCTATCGGTGCTAACTCGGTCCTGATGTTCATAGCGACCAAGTCACGCCTTGCGTTAACACCATCCTTTGTTTTGTCAGGAATGTTCAGTAAGAGACCAATCAAATTGTCACATACATTCTTCTCTACGTGCATGACATCGATGCAATTGCGAACTTCTAAGTGCTCCCAATAAGGCAAGTCCCAAAATATTGACCTCTTTTTCCACATGTTCTTCCTCAATTTACGCCCCTTTCCAAACACAACATTTATATCCTTGACCATATCATACACCTCTTTCCCGCTAAAAGGTCTTGGTACTGAGTCATCCTCTTTTTTCCACAAATTGTTTCTTCATCTTGCGGTATGGGTGATACTTTGGAAGGAACCAACGGTGACGCATGTACACGCTTTTTCGGGAGTTGTTCAACCACACACTCTCCGTATAATCTAAGCAAAGTGCGGACACGCTTTGGCTCCTTTATACTAAACCCCGACAGTTACCAAGGGCAGGAAAATCATTAATGGTGCAGAACAACATGGCCCGTAGAGTGAAGTTCTCTCGCTTGTCCGCATCCCATACATGTACCCTTCATTCCACAAGTGTTGCAAGATCTTCCACCAATGGGGCTAGGAACACATCAATATCGTTGCCGGTTGCTTCGCCCTTGGATAAGTAGTGACATCAAAATATATTTCCGCTTCATACACAGCCAAGGAGGAAGGTTGTACATGCACGAGTCACGGCCAGTGCTATGTCGATCGCTCATGTTACCAAAAGGATTCATTCCATCTCACTCAACCCAAACCTTATATTTCTGGTTCCACACCGAAATCTACAAACATCCTATCGATGTTCCTCCACCGGGCGAATCAGCAACATGTCTTACCATTCCGTCTTTCTTACGCCGCTCGCGGTGCCAACACATCAATCTTGCATCCTTGCGGTTTGCAAATAAACGCTTCAAACGGGGATTACAGAAGATACCACATCACCTTAGCAGAGGTCCTTGCTTCACCTCGATGCCCTTCCCATCATCGAGTCATTTTTACGCTTGTATCGGGATGCTTTGCACACCGGACAAACATGTAAGCTAGCATACTCTTTACTGTACAGATACAATCATTCCGACATGCATGTATTCTTTCTACTTCCATTCCTAATGGACAAAGAATCTTCTTGGCTTGGTAGGTGGTTCTCGCAACATATTTCCGTTGGAAGCATGTCCACTAGAGACCTAATAATGCCGTGAAACTCTTGTCGGACCAACCATTGCTTGCCTTCAATTTTAGCAGCTCTAGAACCGATGACAACCTCGTGTATTGCGGCTTGCAGCCCGGGAACAAAGGTTTCTCCGAGTCCTCCATCAAGCCCTCGAATTTACCAAACTCTCTCTCACTATAGTTCCTTCGCATCACGTAACATCCGATCCAGATTATCATCCCGCGACCTATCCTCATGATCCAGATTGTCATCCTGCGACCTATCCTCATGATCCGCATTGTCATCCCGCGACCTTTCCTCATGATCGAAAGAACAGTCCACAACCGCATATCGTTGCCTCCTCGACTATGTCATAACTACCTTCTTGTGTACTCTTCTCTTCACCGTGGATCGTCCAACATTTGTACCCTTTTCTGAAACCCCTTCGAATCAAGTGAGCTTCAATCTGCGCTGAGTTGCTAAACATCTTGAGATTATCACAATCAATACATGGGCAATACATATATTTCATCCCCTTCTTCAACATATCCAGCTCGCCGCCTTCTAAAGCGCACCCGCCAAGAATGTACTCTTCACTCACACGGTTCTCAATATACATCCACTTCGGTCCATCTACGCTACACAAGTGAAAAATGGGTGTCAAAAATGATTATTACCTCTACTACTAACCTCCGATCAGATCACTAAGAATGTTAAGTAATTGAATACTAATATCCGATCGATCACTAAGAATGTTAAGTAATTGAGTATGCTAACCTCTCGATCGATCAATAAGAAGACGGTGATATTTTTCACCCCAACTCCCTAAAGCCGCCGCCTTGCTCCACCGATGCAGCGCAATGAAGATAGATCGTGTCGACATCCTTCAAGCAAGTACACCAAGTAATTAATACTACGCAGAATATCACGAGCGGTTCCAACTACAAACGGTTCAGGATTTCGCCTATCATAGACGGTTCGCATCAATAACCGCTCGCGATAGTTCATTATCACGCACGGTTCGTAACACGAACCGCCTCGTGATGTATATATATCGCGCACGGTTATAAATATCAACCGCTCGCGATTTATGCGTATCGCGCACGGTTCGTGTATAGAACCGTCTCGTGATAGTCCTTCACGCATTTGTTTACATTACAAACCGTCTGTGATAGTTACACGGGGATGAACTGTTTCGTCAGGGCATAACGGTTGCCAGTAAAACCGTCTGTCATAACGCTTCGCGCGTGTTTCTATTGCCGGAACGCTTCGCGCGTGTTTCGATTGCTAGAATGCTTCGTGTTTCGATTGCCAGAACGCTTCGGGTTTCGATCGTCTAATTAACGTCTCTCGATCGTTATACGAAGCATCTATATCATTAATGTTTGGGTATACGAACCGCCTGCGTGCTAAAGGTTAAATATGCGCGCTAATCCAGTCTCTCTTCTACGCACGCATAATATGGCGCCTTCTACTATTCTTGTGATCATCTCCTTCCTCTCATCTGCTCATCACGAATTGTTCGCCGGAACCTTACAGCGCCAGCAATTTGCATCCGGAGCGCTTCTCCGCACCCGCCCGCTCTCCTTCCCGACTTTCTTGCATCCGCTCGGCTTGACTGATCCTCCGCCGCCGACGGAGGCGCTCTCGCCGCCGCCAAGAAAGGGAAACAACTCACCCCGGTTCTTCTCCACAATGTGCGCAATGCGGAAGAAGCTCTACTCGCATTGCATGCATCGATGGATAGCCTTGCCGCTCATGCGAAACGGCAGATTGTGAGGAATGTTTTAATGCTATCCTGCACGACATGATGGATGCTGCGATCATTTGCCCAGCTGCACGAGGAAGTGCAGAGGACAAGGGCAATCTTAACAGCGTTCGAGAATTCAGCGGTGATCCTCCAAGTTCCAAAGTCGAAGAAGAAGCGCACGAAGCCCAAAAGATTACAACTGGGAAACTCTTTACCTGTGCGACTTATGTAATGAATTTCCTCTAATTGAAATTAATAAATTTGCCTTTAATTTGTGACCTCTTGTCTCGTAGAGTTCTGTAGTTAAGTTATTAGAAGCAATGTGTACTTATATATTAACCTCGATCTAGAATATGACAGACAAAGGGACATCACAATGGTTCTTGTAAAACCGTCAGGAACATTCCTGCACGGTTCTTAACAACAACCGCTGTGATAGTCTACACAACACGACGGTTTGTAATAAAAACCGTCGTGATAATTTCAGATTATCACGAGCGGTTTTTATTTTAAACCGCCGGTGATACTAAAGTATCACAGACGGTTCATTGGTAAGGACCGTCTCAGGATACTCGACCACTAACACGCACGGTGTCCAAATTAAAACCGTTTGTGTTAGTGTCAATCACAGACGGTTTTGTCAAACCGTCTGTGATGTAGCCGTCTAGTATAGCCTCTTTTGTAGCAGTGTATGATAATCACTTCGTCGCATGCCTAGGAAGCATATCTTGGCTGATAGTATAATTGATTATCTCATGTGGGTAAGGCAGTACAACCTTTTAAGAGTGTAAAACTATTTAAATAGCCATACTCATGATCATCAGCATGCTTGGTGCAGCTACATCGAGTCTAGATTATATTTTTGGCAAAGCGGTTTTGTTGGAAATGATGGTATGGTATATTTTGACATATGTGCCATGTCTATGGATGAAATTTGTTCATTGACCATAGTTGAGGAGGGCTGTGATTTATTCTTATTCAAAGTTATATACTTGTTATTTCCTTACACAGTAATCATTCTTTAAATATTTTGTTGCAAATTACTACCTAGTGATATTGCAAATGAAAACTTACTTTATGCTGAAAATAATTTGTAGCATAGAGCCTCATCCTTTGTTTAGCTTTGCATTTATATAATATGTTGTGATACAGTACAAGTCTTGTTAAGTATACAATGTACTCAATCTTGTTTAAATTATTGCTTAGAGAATGAAGTTTAAATTGTTGCTCAGAGAATGAAGGAGAAATGACCCCTGATGATGCTTACTTTATGTCTGGTACAGGATGGTACGACGATGGGTCATTTTAGGTTCTAATCCTTGTCAGTTGCCTATGAGGTATGGATGGCATACCGCTGGATATATTTTGGTTTATTTACCTTGTTTTCTGCTGCACTCTTTTGATACTTGTATTTATTTGGCTGGTCTGCCCTAATGTTGTAAACATGATAAGTATTGCTTATGTATACGACCTTTTGTTGTAGGTTTAATATATGCGATGTATATGGATGTGATTTTAGTGTTGTGATTGTGTGTACTAGCCATTAATCATGGGACTAGTATGTTATATACATGAGGATTACCGGTATATATTGAACGCCCGGGGTTCAACATAACCCTAGGTTTTAGGTCATAAGGTTTTACAAAACCCCCACTCTAACCAAATATGTCCTTTCCTCCCACCGACTTCATCGCCTCCAACAAATCTATGGTCAGTGGATTCGCTGTAGAGCTCTCCTCTATCATTGATGCAATCCACCTAGTGACCACCATCCCGACACCAACAAGGTACTATTTGGTTAGGGTGTGCTTTTATGAAACCTTAAGACTATAAAACCTTAGGTTAATAAAGAGCAGCTAGCTAAGAAACCTGGGGTTTTATGTAACTATATACATACGCATGGGTTTTTTTTCCTGAAATTTACTTTATCTAATAAAACACCATAAAAAATGAAGTAATATTTTGATACTATTTAGAGAACCATGCATCATAACATTCTTGATGGGGTTTGAAAAAACTGAAAACCTCAATCATAAATATGGGACACCATACCCATATATAGAAGTACTACTAATTGGTTCATAGTCTAATTGCTTCCAGCGGAATTCAAATGGTGATAGGTTTTGCAGTGGAAGTGGTTCCAAACAAAAGTTTATCTTTTTATCTTCTCTCCATATTTTAGCTGCTATTAACATTACTGTTTGTTCATGTGGCCACACTATATCTGAAATCTTAAAAATCAACATTTCAGTAGTCAGCACAACATTGCATGAGACGATGTAATATCCCAATTCCTAGGAAGCCTAAATTTGAGAAGAATTAAAAATGTTTGCTTGCATCATCATTTATTTGATTTAGATTGAAGTTCCTTTGTAAAAATGATATATAAACATTAATTTTTGGAAAGAAAATATGCAATTGATAAAATTTGAATTTAATTAAAAAGTAAATTTGAAATAAATGATCCATAAAGTCACATAAAGGAAATTACAACAAAAACCATGTCAAAAACTCAAATGTAGATTCATAGAGCTCGAAATGAAATTTGAACATATTAAAGATTTTTTCAAAAAAAATCATCAAATAAAATAGTGCTTTTAAATAAAATAGTGAGTTTTTAGGAATTTTCAACAAAAATCTAAGATATATAAAAACCTAAAAATTTTACACAAGGTTCTAATTTTTGTCAGGAGCTTCCCCAAATTCCTTTATAATTTTTGAGTCCATTTGCTAAATTGAGAAATTCAAGCTTGAAATCTGCATATCAATCAAAAAATAAAACCCATTTAATTAATTCTTTTCTCCTGGCCCCACCTGTCAGCGTCTCCTCTCGTCTTCCCTCTCAATCACTGCTGTTTGGCCCACTCATCACCCTCCCCTTCCTTCCTTGCCACCCTGCTCCGCCTAGTGCGCCTACCCGTACCACTACCGCACTCGTCGCTGTCCGCCGCACCTCAAGCCACCACCATGTCCTGAGACCACTCCACCTCATGCCATTCACCACCTTGAGCCATGAGCCCTACCTTCTCCCTCCTCCCTGTGCCCCGTCCCTTCTCCTCTGCTCCCGCGCCACGACGACCGCTAGGTCTCGACACTGCACAATCCACACTGCTGTCCACCACGGGTCATCATGACCTCTACCCCGTCCCATCCTCTACCTCGTCCTATCTCATCCACGCTAGACACCGCATGCTACAGAGGCAAGCCCGATGCCTACCGCAATCCCACCGCAGCTCATGCCCACAAATTCGACTCGTGTACTCTGCACTAGTCCAGATCACGCTAGTGCACACAGCGTAAACAAAGATAAATATCATCCACATCACGATATTCTAAAGGAAATCCAAATTATATTAATAACCAACAGAGTACGACCTTATGGCCAAGCTTACAATTATTAGCCCAAGGGCTTTAAAGAAACTAGCAATGAAATCCAAAATTAAGCGTAGTAGCCACTCGACATGCCCACAGGCAATCGATCGGGAGCGAAGTCCTAATCCGTGAAGTCCTCGTAGTAGCCTCCTTCTAGCAACTCCTCGCCGATCTGGTCCCTCCTCCTCAACTGAGCAACATGGGCATAAAGCCGTGAGTACATTGGTACTCAAGAAGTCGCTTGTAACAAATGAATGCAATATAATATGCAAAGCTTAACAATGGATGGCTGAAAGGTTAGTTTTGCAGAAGCGACAATTTGAAGTAAATACAATATATAGATTGAAAAGCATATTTAACAACAGACACTAAGTAAATATATCAAAGGAATTGAATATAACCACAAGTGAACTAACCATTCACTTCCCATCTCAAACCAATCAAATTTTCATAAAGACTCTACCCTCGGTGAAATCACCGAGCATTGTCCATGACCGGGACACGGCTATTCGAATAGTTTTACACTCGCAGAGGTTGCACAACTGTACCCACACGATGTGATTAGCCTCAGCTTAAGGAAATCACAACAAGGCTTTTACAATGATCCATCTCCACCCGATCCCACTCGCTAAGGATTCGCCGTCGAGTAGGGTAACCCCAGTCGATAATTGCCCCTCTTGCGCCACACAACATCGTAGTAAAACCAAAGTAGAGACTTCTCAAATTATTATGCCAGTCTATCCCATACTAGACATGTGGTTTGCACGATTAAGCTCGATCAATGGCGCACAAAGTTAAGTCCTTAACAATTACCCAGCGAAGCATCCACATCCCAATGTGCATCCAAAGACCCCTTTATCGCACGATCATTCGCCCAAGTGAAAGCCAAGTTTGTATAACCAATGCCCATGACACTACCCATGTCATGACATACCAATTTTATAACGTGGCTAACCACCACGTTCAAGTAAATCATTAAGTCGATTAATTAACCACATGTGATGACAGATCCCAATAACTAATAGGAAGCGGGCTAAGCAATGAACGTAACCCCATGTGACAATTATTATTTTATCACTAAATAATTCCCAATCCTAAGGTGTCAATGGATTCATGGTAGTCAAATTATCATGGAGGGATTTAATCAATTAGGAGTATAACTACCAATACAAGGTTTTATTAATAAATAGCAATGCATGATAATTTGAAACAAAATAATACATAATAGATTGAAATCTGGGTTCAACATGATCAAAGAATACGACTTGCCTTGGCCTTGCTCAGATGAGGGCTCTTGGTCTTCAAATCCAACTTCCGCTCCCTCGAACACGCGATCTAACGAGAGAGAAAACGAGACGAAAAGAGAAAATAAATTCAAATAAAATTCAAATGAACTCCAAAAACTTTCAAACCTGAACCAAAAGGTAGAGCTCAATTTTAGATGAATTTAGAAAAAAGAACGGGATCAATCGGAGCTAGGATGAGGGAGAACGGGCTCTTGAAAAATTGGATTTTCTGAAAATCGGGAAAATTGGAAAAGTGCACTGTGCTGTGGACCGGGCGCACGGGAGGCTGAGTCTACGGTGAACCCGGCGCACGAAACAGTGCGGGCGGCGGGCGGCCGACGCGCGACTAGGGCCGAGGTGGCGGTGGTGTGGCGACACGCAAGCGTTAGGGTGGACGTGGCCCGGCTTGCGTGGCGCTTCGGAGCACGCGGCGGCGACGGACGGCGTGGTGCGGCGGCGCGGACGCATCCGGCCGCCGCCCAGATCGCTCACGGGTCTCACGGCTCGGCCGACGGGCGGGACCCACAAGGCGCGCACGGCTCACATGGACCGGCGCGCGGAAGGCGGCGGGCGCGGGCGCGGCGTCGCTTGACGCGGCGCGCGCACGGCGCGAGGCGGCGCGGCCGCGGCGCGCGCGCGCGCGTCACGGCGGCGCGGCGGCGGGTTCGCGGCGGCGGCCGGCCGGCGACGGTGACGGCGGCGACCGAGGTGGCGGGACGACGACGGCGGCGGGTTCACGGCGGTGGCGAACGCGAGATGGGCGGCGCGGCTCTCGGCGGCAACGGCCGCGCAAAGATGACGAGGGCGACAGCGCTGGCGGCGGCGCTCCGCGGCGGCGCGCGAGCGGCGCTCGGGATGCGGAAGCCGAGGCGGCGGCTTTATACACGGACCGAGGTGTCCGCGACGGGACGGCAGCGGCGGCGAGAGTCCGGCCGAGACGGAAGACGAGTCCGGCCGGGACGACCGACAGGGCCCCACCGCCGGTGGCGCGTGAGCAGCGGCCGGATGCGGGGCGCGGCGCTGGCGCAGCGGATGACGCCACGTGGCGATCATCGGGGAGGCCAAGGCGGAGCGCGCGGCGCGGATGCTCGACGCAGCACGCGCGCGCGCGCGCGCCGGGCACAGGCGGAGCCGAGGCGGGTTGGGCGGTTGGTGGGTTTCGCCCATCGCCGGTTGGGGATTTTGGTATTTTTCTTTTCATAAATTCATTTAAATCCTTTTGAGCTCTAGAAAATAGCAAATAAATCCGTAAAAATCCGAAAAAATCCAATAAATTCCTTGAGACACAAGGAACTCAAATAAAATAACTTTGGCAAATGTTCATGTTCAGATTATTCATATTAAATCCTTTTAATTCATAAAATTTCATTTAAGCTTTAATTAATTTCAGAAAAAAATTCAAATGGTGAATTTTATTTTAAAAGCTTCAAAATACTCAAAATCGGATGTTACAAACCTCCCCTTAAACGGAATCTCGACCCGAGATTCTGCTCTCTAAAGAATAGGTTTGGAAACTCCGCTTGAGATCCTCCTCGCTTTCCCAGTTGCTTCCTCCTCTGAATGATTGCTCCACCGAACTTTGCAAAACGAATCGACTCTTCTTCTAGTGACTCGCTCGACACTTCCAAGATTTTGATGGGATGCTCTTTATAGGATGATCCTCCTGAGATCCACACCTCAATTGGCACCGCTCTGCACTCGCAAGCACTTCTTCAATTGAGACACATGAAAACATCGTGTATCCCGCTCAAGTTCTCGTGTAGCTCCAATGATAGGCAACTTCTCCCTTGCGCTTCAAAATCTTGAATGGCCCCACATACCTTGGTGCTAGCTTTCCTTCATTTGAAAACGCTTAACACCTTTGAAAGGTGTGATCCCGAGATACACATAATCATTGGGCTCAAAGCTTAAATCTCTTCTGGCGAGTATCGGCATAACTCTTTGCTCGGCTTGAGTGCTTTCACCTTTCTTGAATCAAGCGCACCTTTCTTCTTGACTTCTTGCAAACACTCGCCCAAAAATTTGCCTTTCTCCTGTTTCTTTCCAATTGAGAGGGGTCCTACACTTCCGACCATACAAAGCCTCAAACGGTGACATCTCGCAAACCGGCACAGTAATCGTGTTGTAGGAAAATTCTGCAAAGGTAGGCAATTGTCCCACTTAGCTCCGTGATCCAAAACACATGCTCTCAAAGATATCCTCTAGGATTTGATTTACACGCTCTGTCGACCATCGGTCTGTGGGTGATAGGTCATGCTGAAATTCAGATGAGTACCCATCGCTCGTGGAAACTACTCCAAAATCGTGAAGTGAATCTGCGATCCACGATCCGACACAATCCTCTTAGGAACTCCATGGAGACTCACAATTCGGACATATACAATTCTCGCCAACTTATCTCCGAATATGTGGTTTTGATCGAAGGAAATGGGCTACCTTTGTCAATCGATCCACAATTACCCATATCGAGTCGTAACCTTCCTTGGTCTTGGGTAGACTCGTGATGAAATCCATGCCCACATCTTCCCACTTCCACTCGGAATTTTCAACGGTTGCAACAATCCTGCGGGTCTTTGATGCTCGCTTTCACTCGGCAAACATCACATAGTGCTACATACTCGCTATTTCTCGCTTCATACCGCCACCAAGATTTATCCTTGATGTCCCGATACATCTTGGTACCGCTGGATGAATTGAATATAATGACTCGTGTGCCTCTTTAAGCAACAATTGCTTTAACTCTTCCTTATTGGGTACGCACAATCGCTTCTTGTACCATATGATACCCCGATCATCCTCCACAAAACCTCGCCGCTTTTCCTTCCTTCAATCCAACCTTGATCCGCTGGATATTTTCATCCTCCGGTTGCGCTTGACGAATCGACTATCCAAGGTCGGCCGCAAGTCCAAAGCGCCAACATCCCTTCTTCAACCAACTCCAAACCGAGCTTTTGGAATTCCTCGTGCAATGCTGGTTGACTCTCCTGACCATAATTGTGTTGCAATATACCTTCCTGCTCAACGCATCTGCCACTACGTTGGCTTTTCCTGGGTGATAGTGGATTCCAATGTCATAGTCCTTTATCAACTCCAACCATCTTCTTTGTCTTAGGTTAAGGTCTGATTGGGTGAAGATATACTTCAAGCTCTTATGATCCGTGTAGATCTCACATCTGTTACCCATCAGGTAGTGTCGCCATATTTTCAGGGCATGCACAACCTGCTGCTAACTCAAATCGTGCCGTGGGGTAGTTCTCCTCATGTGGCCTCAATTGACGCGATGCATAAGCTACCACTCTTTGTCTTGCATCAATACGCACCCTAAACCTTTGCGGGAGGCGTCACAATAAATCTCAAAATCTTTCTTGATGTCAGGCAAAATTAAGACTGGTGCTGTTGTCAGACTTTCCTTTAACTTCCGAAAACTCTTCTCGCACTCTGGCGTCCATTCAAACTTCTTTTCCTTCTTTAGTAGCTGGGTAAGGGGTCGGGCTACACTGGAGAACCCTTCAATGAATCTCCGATAGTAACCTGCCATTCCTAGGAAGCTTCGGACCTGGGTCACTGACGTGGGTGCCTTCCAGGTGAGCACATCTTGTACTTTCCCTGAGTCAACGGACACTCCCTCTGCTGTCAACACATGACCCAAAAGGCAACTTCCTTCATCCAAAATTCACACTTGCTGAACTTAGCATACAACTTGTGCTCCCGCAATCTTTGCAATACCAATCTCAAATGCTCCTCATGCTCCTCCTCATTCTTGGAGTAGATCAGAATGTCATCAATGAACACAACGACAAACTTGTCCAAGTAGTCCATGAACACCTTGTTCATCGGTACATAAAGTAGGTCAGGCATTGGTTAGGCCAAAGGACATCACGGTGAACTCGTATAATCCATAACGAGTTGAGAAGGCTGTCTTGGGTATGTCCTCCGGTCGAATCCTCATTTGGTGATACCCGATCTCAAATCAATCTTGGAAAACACTCCGGCTCCTTTTAATTGATCGAACAGATCATCAATTCGGGCAACGGGTACTTGTTCTTGATGGTAACTTCATTGAGAGCTCGGTAATCCACACACATACGCTGGCTACCATCCTTCTTCTTGACGAACAATACGGTGCTCCCACGAGAGGTACTGGTCCGACATACCCTTTATCCAATAACTCTTGTATCGCTTCTTTAATTCTCGCTAACTCATTGGCGGGCATTCGTAAGGTCTCTTGAAATTGGTGAGGTGCCTGGTGCTAACTCAATTGCAAACTCTACTTCTCTTTTTGGTGGCATCCCGGGGAGATCATCGGGAAAAACATCGGGATATTCTCTGGCAACTGGTACTTCATTTAGGGCAATCCCTTTACTTTGGCACACCATCACTTTTTCTGGCTGCTTCATGTCGGCTTCAAATCTAACCTTGCTTCCATCGGGACCGTCCAAAGTGACTGCTCGGCTTCCACATTCCAATACTGCTTGATGCTTCTTGAGCCAATCCATACCCAAAATTACGTCCAAAGACTGGATATTCAGCACAACCAAATCTGCGGAGAACTCTACTCCTTGGATGGCTATCCTAACTTTGGGGCATCCTAGGTTTGTACTCATCTCAGAGCCTGGGGATTGAACCAATAAAATGGAACCAAGTGCAACGACTTCCAACTTATGCTTTAGAGCAAAACTCCGAGAAACAAACGAATGTGAAGCTCCAGAATCAAACAAAACGTGGCGGTACTCGAATTTATCGGGAACTTACCAATCACCACATCCGCGCCGCTTGAGCCTCCTCCATGGTGACGTGGTTCACCTGCCACGCATCACGGTCCGCGATCCTTTGTTGGGTTGATTTGATCCTTGAGGTGCTCCGCGTCCGATCCTGCCGCAGGCAGTACGGCCCGTGTGGCTCCCAAGCTGAAGCGAATCGGTGTCACTGCGGTATTTTGCGGGCATTTGTTGGCATAATGTCCGCCTCATTGCATTTGAAACAAGTGATCGCTGACATGGGCTTGGTAATCCTCTGCTGTTGGCTTCCCACCGGATTTGGTTTTGGCGCCAAGAAAACTGACGGGAGCCGTGCAGGAGTTTTGAATCCCGACTGCTGAGGAACTCGAGCTGGCTGAAAATTACCGAAGCGGGCTCTCTGAGCTTGGTGCATCTGTGATCCTTGCTGCATCATTCTTCTCTTGCGAGATTCTTCCAACTCGCGATGACTTTCCTCAATGAGCATTGCTTTGTCCACCATGTTTTGGAAACTGGCATAATCATGTCCCACTACCTGAACTTTCAATCCTGGGTTCAATCCTTTCTTGAACCTCTTCTGGCGAGCATCATCTGTGGCGACATCTTCTGGAGCATAACGGGCCAACTGAGTGAACTTGTTGAGATATTCACTCACGGACATGTTCTTCTGCTGCAACTCCCGAAATTCTTCCTTCTTCATTTCGATCACCCCATCCAGGATATGGGCATGACGAAAAGCTCCTGCGAACTCAGCCCAAGTGATGCTCTCTGGATCCTCGTGAGCGGCACAATAATTTTCCCACCACTCGGCTGCAGCACCCTCAAGCTGATGGGCTGCATACAACACCTTCTCGCGATCCGCATAATCGGGCAAGGTTAAGCTTCTTTTCCACTGAACGCATCCACCATCGGCTTCTAGTGGCTCGAAGACCGTGAATAGGTAGGAGGCCTTGTCCTCATAAATTCTGCAAACTTGACCGCCGCGAACCGGTGGAGGCATGGTCATGTCTTGATTCTGTCGATTCATCATGGCGTTCATGTTCTGCATCATGGTGTTCATCAACTGAGTCTGGGCTGCCATGAACTGACTCAAGGTTGGATCCAGTCCAGCTGGGTTTGCATGCTGCTCCGGAGTTGCCTGACTGCCCTCAGGATCCTGACTCATCTGACCACGTCCTGCGGAGCTCCGGGTATCAACCATCTGAAAAGAAAGATCACTTGCTTGAGGACTGGCTTCACAGGGCTTACCAGGTAAGAGGGAAAAGCAAAGATAAGTGGTAAGTTCGTCTAAGGGGGATATTCTAATGGTAAATCCTAAACTAAACAATCACTTAGCCGAAAAGCTAACAAAAGAACAAATAAATCACTTCAATAAAAGATTTGATATGACTGCAACATATTGCTTTTGAGGGCAAAACTGCAGCTCACATCACACTCAATGCAAACAAAAACCACTTCCTAACCGATGCTATCCTATGCTACGGTCTACTCTTCCGCTCCCACTCAGTCCGGCGAGTACGGTGTGCGATCTTCCTCTTCTTCCTCTGCATCGTCTGAGAACGCCCATCGGTTGCGGAACTGCATTGTAGGCGCCTTCTTTGGAATGACGAGTTGAAGGTACTCGCGATCATCGCCATGCGTTGCCTTTCCTCCGGCCGGGTGGCGAGGCGAAGGTGGAGGTGTTGGCGTCCGCGAGTGTACTCCTCGAGTTCATACTTTCTTGTATTCTGGATGAACTTGGTCATACCGATCTTGTACCGTCGATGAGTTGAGCAACGGCCTTGCGTGCAGCGCTTGCGATTTGAACCTTTGAAGCCGTGGTGTACGACGTGACCTCCAAGCTTGATAGTGAAGTACAACCGTGTGAAATGGTACCCTCTTACTTCATCATCCATGGAACTGTACATTGGTGTTCTTTGAAACCAAGACTTCTTAGCGATGCTCAAGCACTCTCCTCCATCCTCCCGACTGCTATAGTTGCTTTGCGACATCTACAAAGACGACACAAGATAAGAGTCGCTTTAAAAATTTTCATTTTCGCAGAAATTTTAAGGTGAGAGGCAAGAGTCCCTAAGAATAAGGTAAGAGAGTAAAGAATTTGCTAAATATCAGGTTTGGTTGTTTTGTCTTTAGAAAATAGGTTTTGAATTTTTGAGACAACGACTAACTTAGGTTTTAGTCCTACTGATCGATATGGCTCGATACCATCTCTGTCGAGACCGAATATACAAATTCGGACTCTCACTGTACTCTGCACTAGTCCAGATCACGCTAGTGCACACAGCGTAAACAAAGATAAATATCATCCACATCACGATATTCTAAAGGAAATCCAAATTATATTAATAACCAACAGAGTACGACCTTATGGCCAAGCTTACAATTATTAGCCCAAGGGCTTTAAAGAAACTAGCAATGAAATCCAAAATTAAGCGTAGTAGCCACTCGACATGCCCACAGCAATCGATGGGAGCGAAGTCCTAATCCGTGAAGTCCTCGTAGTAGCCTCCTTCTAGCAACTCCTGCTGATCTGGTCCCTCCTCCTCAATCGAGCAACATGGGCATAAAGCCGTGAGTACATTGGTACTCAAGAAGTCGTTTGTAACAAATGAATGCAATATAATATGCAAAGCTTAACAATGGATGGCTGAAAGGTTAGTTTTGCATGAAGCGACAATTTGAAGTAAATACAATATATAGATTGAAAAGCATATTTAACAACGGACACTAAGTAAATATATCAAAGGAATTGAATATAACCACAAGTGAACTAACCATTCACTTCCCATCTCAAACCAATCAAATTTTCATAAAGACTCTACCCCTCGTGTGAAATCACCGAGCATTGTCCATGACCGGGACACGGCTATTCGAATAGTTTTACACTCTGCAGAGGTTGCACAACTGTACCCACACGATGTGATTAGCCTCAGCTTAAGGAAATCACAACAAGGCTTTTACAATGATCCATCTCCACCCGATCCCACTCGCTAAGGATTCGCCGTCGAGTAGGGTAACCCCTAGTCGATAATTGCCCCTCTTGCGCCACACAACATCGTGAGTAAAACCAAAGTAGAGACTTCTCAAATTATTATGCCAGTCTATCCCATACTAGACATGTGGTTTGCACGATTAAGCTCGGATCAATGGCGCACAAAGTTAAGTCCTTAACAATTACCCAGTGAAGCATCCACATCCCAATGTGCATCCAAAGACCCCTTTATCGCACGATCATTCGCCCAAGTGAAAGCCAAGTTTGTATAACCAATGCCCATGACACTACCCATGTCATGACATACCAATTTTATAACTGTGGCTAACCACCACGTTCAAGTAAATCATTAAGTCGATTAATTAACCACATGTGATGACAGATCCCAATAACTAATAGGAAGCGAGCTAAGCGATCGAACGTAACCCCATGTGACAATTATTATTTTATCACTAAATAATTCCCAATCCTAAGGTGTCAATGGATTCATGGTAGTCAAATTATCATGGAGGATTTAATCAATTAGAGTATAACTACCAATACAAGGTTTTATTAATAAATACCAATGCATGATAATTTGAAACAAAATAATACATAATAGATTGAAATCTGGGTTCAACATGATCAAAGAATACGACTTGCCTTGGCCTTGCTCAGATGAGGGCTCTTGGTCTTCAAATCCAACTTCCGCTCCTCGAACACGCGATCTAACGAGAGAAAACGAGACGAAAAGAAAATAAATTCAAATAAAATTCAAATGAACTCCAAAAACTTTCAAACCTGAACCAAAAGGTAGAGCTCAATTTTAGATGAATTTAGAAAAAGAACGGATCAATCGGAGCTAGGATGAGGAGAACGGGCTCTTGGAAAATTGGATTTTCTGAAAATCGGAAAATTGGAAAAGTGCATCATCTTTGTGGACCGGGCGCACGGAGGCTGAGTCTCACGGTGAACCCGCGCACGAAACAGATGCGGCGGCGGCGCTGGCGACGCGGCGACTAGGGCCGAGGTGGCGGTGGTGTGGCGACACGCAGCGTTAGGGTGGCGTGGCCCGCTTGCGTGGCGGCTTCGGGAGCACAGCGGCGGGCGACGGACGGGCGTGGTGCGGCCGCGTGGGCGCATCCGGCCGTCGCCCAGATCGCTCACGGGTCTACGGCTCGGGCGACGGGCGGGACCCACAAGGCGCGGCACGGCTCACATGGACCGGCGCACGGAAGGCGAAGGGCGCGGCGCGGCGTCGTCTTGGCGACGCGGCGCGGCACGGCGCGAGGCGGCGCGCGCCGAGGCGGCGCGCGGCGCGGCGCGCCGGCGCGGCGCGGCGGCGGGTTCGCGGCGGCGGCCGGCGGCGGCGACGGTGACGGCGGCGACCGAGGTGGCGGGACGACGACGGCGGCGGGCTCACCGCGATGGCGAACAGCGACGGGCGGCGGCGAAGCTCTCGGCGACGACGGCGCGCAAAAGATGACGAGGCGACGGCGCTGGCGGCGAAACTCCGGGCGGCGGCGAGCGGCGGCTCGGGATGCGAAGCGAGGGGCGGCTTTATATACGGACCAGAGGTGTCCGCGACGAGACGGCAGCGGGCGGCGAGTCCGGCTTCGAGACGGGAAGACGAGTCCGGTCGGGACGACACGACAGGGGCCACACAGCCGGTGGCGCGAGTGAGCAGCGGCGGGATGCGGGGCGCGGCGCTGGCGCGCAGCGGATGACGCCATGTGGCGATCATCGGGAGGCCAAAGCGGGCGCGCGGCGCGGATGCTCGACGCAGGCACGCGCGCGCGCGCGCTGGCTGGCGAGCCGAGGCGGGTTGGGCGGTGGTGGGTTTCGCCCATCGGCGGTTGGGATTTTTGGTATTTTTCTTTTCATAAATTCATTTAAATCCTTTTGAGCTCTAGAAAATAGCAAATAAATCCAGAAAAATCAGAAAAAATCCAATAAATTCCTTGAGACACAAGGAACTCAAATAAAATAACTTTGGCAAATGTTCATGTTCAGATTATTCATATTAAATCCTTTTAATTCATAAAATTTCATTTAAGCTTTAATTAATTTCAGAAAAAAATTCAAATGGTGAATTTTATTTTAAAAGCTTCAAAAATACTCTGAAAATCAGGATGTTACATCGTGACCCTTCTAGCACACTCGCCCCAGGGATGTTGCGCCGTCATCGCCAATGCCCACCAATGCCTATCCCTGCCTCCTTGACCTCACCGTGTCATCATCACTCCTTTGCAAAGCCATCTACCGTTCCCTTGTCTTCTAGCTCATGGTAGCAATGGTGCCATAATCTACGTGAAGACCGTTGCTCACCTCCAGCCATCTCGCGCCTATTAAAGGCAGCCCAAGCCGAGCGCAAGCATTCAACACCATCCCTTCCTCCTTCCTTCCAGTGCCTAAACACCAATTTGGTCATGAATGCCCTTTCTTCCCCAACTCCGATCACACCTGAGCCAAAGCCAATCCAACGATAAGGTGAGGCAATCCTCGATTCAACACGCCCCGAGCTTCTCCATGCTCCCCTAACTCCATTCCCCTCCTCAATTTTAGCTCCTCCTCACCGAAACATCGCCGCGATGGAAGCTCCCCTCCGCCGCTTTGGGCCACCATTGACAAGTTACCTCGGTAAGTTTCTGACCATGCGATTCAAAAAATGAAACCCTCTCAGTCCCTAGATGCTCATACTGCTACAAAAGAGGCTATACTGGATGGCTATATCACAGACGGTTCATACGGAACTGTCTGTGATTAAACTGTCACAAACGGTTTATACTGGCAACCGTCTGTGATATTTTCACAGATAGTTATTAACACGAACTGTCTGTGATAATTGAGACATCACAGACGGTTCGTATTAAGAACCATCTGTGATATTTTCACAGACAGTTATTAACACGAACCGTCTGTGATAATTGAGACATCACAAACGGTTCGTATTAAGAACCATTTGTGAACTTTCACAGACGGTTCTTAATACAAACCATCTGTGATAATCTAGCCAACACAGATGGTTCGTGTTGATAACCATCTATGAACTTTCACAGACGGTTCTTAATACGAACCGTCTGTGGTAATCCTGACACACCTTTGTCGTATGAACTACAGAAGCTATACTGAGGCCAGAGTCAAATTCAAGGCAATTTTATTACAAAAGTCCAAAAAAAGAGATTCCCAGATTTTAATCTTTTGGGCTTCATATGCTTCTTCGTCGACTTCTTGAGTTGGAGGATCAGCCACTGTGTTTTCGAATGCCGTCAAGATTGTCCTTGCCCTCTCCACTTCCTCCTCAAGCTTGGGCAAATCATTAGCATGTTCCATAATCTCAAAGAGGATGCCATGATAAGCTTCCTCAGAATCGGCCGATTTTGCTTGATCGGCAAGGTTATCCATGTGTCTCTGCACTGCCGCAAGATTTTCCTCCGCTTTGTGCACATTGTAGAGAAGAACAAGGCTGAGGGCGGTTTCCCTTTCCTAAGCGGCAACGAGACACCTCTGTCGACGGCGGATGATGAGGTCCAGCCGACGGATGGAAGCGAGTCGAGGAAGGAGAGCAGGGGGTGAGCGGCGGAGCTGCTCCAGACGTAAATTGTTGGCTGCCTGTGTAAGGTTGCGTCCAAACAACTCATGATGGATAGATGAGAGGAAGGAGATCAAAAGAATTTTAGATGTCATTATTGAGTAATCTGGTGATAAAGAAGATGAGGGAGAGGACGTACAGTGTGTAGAAGAGCAGGATTAGGGCACGCATATTTAAGCATTAACACAGATGGTTCGTATTCCAAACTGTCTCTGATATTAATATCACAGACGGTTCGTATTTCAAACCGTCTCTGATATTAATATCACAGACGGTTCTTAGTACGAACCGTCTGTTATAAGTGATACATCACAGGCGGTTCGTATAACAAACTGTCTCTGATATTAATTATCACAGATGGTTTGTGTAACAAACCATCTGTGATAATCACACGTCACCGATCCATGGCGTATACCCAGGATTCGATCTCACTTGTCCATTCTCTCCACATCGAATAGCAGACACCAGTTCCGGAAGCTCGGCCCTTATTAATAACTCCCCATCTACCTTTCCACCGGTACTAGTCACGCGTGAGTTCATCCACTAGCTAGCTTCCTGCATGCATCTCCCCTCCGCTGTGAGCTAGCGCCTCTGTCATGGCATGGCGGGAGTCTGGACAACACACTCTTGCCGTAAGTGTCGTAAGTGTGTCTTGTTCAGACTCGCCGTCGTGCCATGAAGGGTTCGTTAGCTTGTTATCCTGTAATAGATCTGAATGTGTTGTTGTGCTTGCCTCTGTATTTGCTTGTTCCTCCACAACGCCGACTACTACCGTGAGCTAATGCCTCCGTTGTGGCACGGCGAGAGGCTAGACAACACACTTTTGCCGTAAGTGTCGTAAGAGTGTCTTGTTTAGCTTCAATGTCATGCCACGAAGGGTTCGTTAGTTGTAATAGATCTGAATGTGTTGTTGTACTTGCGTCTGTATTTGCTTGTTTTCAAAGGCCATGGTAACATTATTTAATTTCTTGAGGCTAGCCAAAAAGAGAAAAAATTTGAGGTATAGAGTGAATTATCACAGATGGTTTGTGATATAAACCGTCTGTGAAGGTCTATCACAGACGGTTCTATATACAAACCGTCTGTGATACGCACCAATCACAGACGGTTGGTATTACGAACCGTCTGTGATATTATGGACATCACAGACGGTTCGTGTTAATAACCATCTGTGATAATCACATGTCACCGATAATTGGCGTATACCCAGGATTTCGATCTCACCCGTCCATTCTCTCCACATCGAATGGCGTGCACCGCCCTCCCACCGCCGCCCTTATTAATAACTCCCCATCTACCTTTCCACCGGTGCTAGTCACGCGTGAGTTCATCCACTAGCTACTTCCTACATGCATCTCCCCTCCACTGTGAGCTAGCGCCTCCGTCGCGGCACAGCGGGAGGCTGGACAACACACTCTTGCCGTAAGTGTCGTAAGTGTGTCTTGTTCAGTCTCACCGTCGTGCCATGAAGGATTTGTTAGCTTGTTATCCTGTAATAGATCTAAATGTGTTGTTGTGCTTGCCTCTATATTTGCTTGTTCCTCCACAACACCAACTGCTGCCGTGAGCTAGCGCATCCGTTGTGGCACGACGGCATTCTGGGCAACACACTCTTGCTGTAAGTGTCGTAAGTGTGTGATTGTGTGTCTTGTTCAGTGTGACCGTCGTGCCACGAAGGGTAATCATAGCTGTAATAGATCTAAATTTGTTGTTGTGCTTGCGTTTGTGTTTGCTTGTTTTCAAAGGCCATTTATTTTCTTGAGGATAGACAAAAAACAGAAAAAAATTTATGTTATTGAGTGAACTATTACAGACGGTTTATGGTATAAACCGTCTGTGAAGGACTATCACAGACGGTTCTATATACGAACCGTCTGTGATACGCACCAATCACAGATGGTTGGTATGACAAACCATCTGTGATAGTATGGACATCACAGACGGTTCGTGTTAATAACCGTCTGTGATAATGTAGGACTATCACAGACGATCCTATATACGAACCATCTGTGATACGCACCAATCACAGACGGTTGGTATTACAAACCGTCTATGATATTGTGGACATCATAGACGGTTCGTATTAATAACCGTCTGTGATAATTCACAGACGGTTATTAACATGAACCGTCTGTGATATATTGGTTTCACATACCGTTTGTGGTTAAAACTGTCTGTGATATTCCGCACTATTAATTACTGGGCGTACTTGCTCGATGTCGACACAGATCTGTCTTCATTGCGCTACATCGGTGGAGCAAAGCGGCCGCTTTAGGGAGTTCGGGGTGAAAACATATCGCTGTTTTCTTAGTGATCAGATCAGAGGTTAGTACTCAATTACTTTTAATAACTTATATGCATGCATGTTTTTGTAATTGAAGGCCGGAGATGATAGCTAGGTTTTTGTTTAATTTAAATCTAGCTAGCTAGCTTGGTTTAGAAAGATAATGTAAGTTTGCTCAATTTCAGAATGGGTAAGTACTAGCTAACATTCTTGCTTAACATTATTATGTCATGAATACGTGGCTAGCTAGATATATACCTACGTAATATATATAGATGTATGTCATGTATGTGTAAGTATATATAGCTAGTCTGATTTGCTATGTAGTAGCGGTAATAATCATTTTTGACACCCATTTGTTACTTGTGTAGCCTAGATGGACTGAAACTAGATGTACATTGAGAACCGTGTGAGTGAAGAGTATATTAATGGCGTGTCTGCTTTTAGAAGAGCGGCTGAGCTGGATATGTTGAAGAAGGGATGAAATATATGTATTGTCTATGCATTGATTGTGATAATCTCAAGATGTTTAGCAACTCAGCGCAGATCGAAGCTCACTTGATTCGAAGGGGTTTCAGAAAAGGGTACAAATGTTGGACCAGTCACGGTGAAGAGAAGAGTACACAAGAAGGTACTTATGTGTCAGACCTGGATTTTCCAATCCAGAATCTCCTGTGAAACCACTGCACTATTCCCTGGATCAGTAGATAGTGCTCACAGGTACATTGCTGCATCATTTCATACATTGCATGAATCACATCAACACATAATAATATTACATGGTTGAGTTTGAATTATACCACGGTGGGCAATAGTTTTACATAAGGGCCGATCAGGCCAAATGTTCTCATTACAAAAGTGTAACAGCGGAAGCAAAAGCAAGGTAGACCTTAATCCACAGGCAGCGACTGGGGGTAAACGTGTGCCATATGATTATTACCTGAGTTAAGCAATAATTATAGGCACACTATCCCATAGTCTATCTACCTAGGACCTAAAGCACGCAAGAGGCGCCCTAGTTCTCGGCGTTGTTCCCTCCTTCGGCAGCGGGGGCATCTTCATATGCATAATGATCTTGGGCTCCTGAATCTGATTTTGGTAATGCAAGTGTGAGCACAAACCACCGTGCTCTGCGAACCAATACACAGCATGCAATTAGGTAGTATGCAGGGCTTAACAAGAGAAGGCTGGGGCTATTTTATTTGCCAGAAATTTGCTGTTTGAATTATCATATACTTAGAAAATTCCTATGACATAGCAGTTTGGACTGTAAAGTGTGTATCAAAATGCTTTATTACCAGTGATCTAGAGGCCATCCACCTTTACATGGTCTCTAGACAATATGCTATACCTTCAGCGTTATAGCCGCTTACATTACCACTGGGACGACGCCCAGGACAACACTAATCTGGGCTTCCCACTGCCCTCCATTTCCCGTTCCACCCACCAAGATTTTTGAAATAGAACTATATCTAGTTAAGTTCCCATGTCCGCCCTTAACCGTGGGCACGGCTATTCGAATAGTTTTGACTCTGCAGAGTTTGCACACTTTACCCACAAGAGATAGTTTACTCGTTGCTCCACACGATTCCTCAAGGGGTAGATGTGAAATTTAGACAACTGTAGAAATTTGTTTCACTCCATTTCGAGTTGGAATGAAGAAGTTATGGATTTTTGAAGTTTGAGTAGAATTCATTTTAGCAAATTTTTAATTACCATTAATTCAAATAAATTCCATTTTGCAGCATTTCAGTTCTAATGAGCAGATATTGATTTTAGATGAATTTAGAATTTTTTTCCATTTAATTTGATGCTAAAATGAATTAGTTATTAATGTTTGAAGTTCTCAGATTATTTAAATTCAACAGAAAAGAAAAAGGAAAATAAGAGTAGAGGCTGACAGGTGGGGCCCATATGGCAGTAAATCCCACATAGTGCGGCTCTGTCATGCGGGACCCCTCGGACGGGCCCTCATGTCAGTGGTCAGGCTATGATAGGTGGGACCCGACTGTCAGTGGGCTTCTCGGGATATCTGCCACTGACAGGTGGGACCCACCCGGGTTAGCAAAAAAATTAGCGAAAACTTGACCTCAGCGCTGCGGAGCCGAGGGCTCAAACGCGCGCCGAGGGAGTCGGGGGGGAAAGAGATAGCGCTGGTAACCATTCGGCCGCAAGGTGTTTCTTGACCTTAAAGGGCGCATAACCCTTTTGAACCCACGCCACTATACCTTGTAACAGAGGGGCTCGAGGCCGAGGGCGTGCGGTGAGTTCGCCGGCGCGAGGTGGGCGGAGGGGTGCGGGGGTTGGCCAAAATGCGTGTCCGAGTTGCGGGGAAGCTGACGGTGGGGTCAGCGGGGGCCAGGGAGTGCCGGAGAAGGGTCGGCGGCGTGCGGCGGGGGAGCGCTCGGGGGAGGATCGTCGCCGGCACCGGAGACTGGTCAGCGAGCTCGGTGGAGGGCGGGAACGTGCTCACGGCAAGCAAGTTAAGCACCCCCTTTGATCATGTTGATCCCATATTTTAATGTTATTCATATCGTGTTTGAAAACTATTATGCATGCACGTTTTGGTAAAAATTGCTATATTGGTATAGGTAGTAGTATACCCATTTGTTACATCAATCTCGCCTTGACAAATTTGTTACCCTACTATTGTCACCATAGAAATAATACCCATTGGTTATAAAATGTGGAACTTAGTAACTTAAAACGTTGTAGTTCATGCATAGCCATACTCATAGCAGTACTAGATTAGAAATGGGTCACAATATTAAAAAAATGGGAGATACTCAAGAATGGGTATAAAGGAGTTTACCTCTAATATTTTGGTTAGCAAAGAAAATGGAAAACATACTTTAGATTGGACGGGTGGTTGTGGAGATCGATGCAGTTCGTATGAGAATGAGGTTTGTAAATGTCTCACCCGGGTGACTAAGGATCGATTCATATTGTGCCATACATCTAAGTACAATCGTACAACCATACGTGCCTTTTATGGGAAGGCTTTAGCACAATAAGTTACTAGGGCTAACAACTTCACCGCATGTGATAGGTTGTAGGTGAGTTTTTGGGCTATACGGACATGGTGTAGACTCCATGTTTGGAGGGAATTTGCCCATAACATAAGGTACTCGGCACACTGTATGAATCTTGGAATACCGGAGGGCACTCCCCATCTTAAGAATGTATCATAGTACGGTAGTTGTTAGCACTGGTAATGTAAAATCTTCATCATGAACTCTCCAAAATGGGTACCAATGTTATTATGTGACATGTATAATATGGTGGGATGTTTATGTCGTTTGGTTAGAGTGTACAACATCTGCTGAGTGTAAATCTATTTGAATAGTTATGTCTCCAGTTATGGGCAAAGCTTGATGACATCCCACAATAAGTAACTTTATGTTTGACAAAATGGTCATGGGAAGATATGGGTGGGAATGCGAAGTTGGTTTGACAAGGATTATGCCGCTGTTTTGAGATCTAAGGCAGCATGCCTCTTGTTCTACATTATGCAATTTATGCTTACTGTTATTTACTTATCAAATTTAAATGCTCTTACAACTTCCGCTTGCAATATATTATATGTTATTTCAATTGAAAGCACGTTTCGCAAATTAAACTAGACTAGACAACTATCCTTGACACTGCCTGTATATTATATATCTTTGCTTAAAAGTCTTACAGAGTAAAATTTTCTTACCCAATCATTGTTTCTTGAACATATTCAGAGGATGCAGAAGAAGACACATCTTGCGGGAACTATTATGCAGCAGTGTTTGGAGACGAAGATGCCGATTTCTAGGTTTCTAGCAGAAGCATAGCATCCATTGATCACAACCACTGGTGGCAGTCTTGATTCCTTGGACGTTTGTTGCACCTTATTTAGAGGGGTGGCAGCAGGCTGTGCAAAAAGGCTAGCTACGACGAGAGAGAATATTATTGCATGCAACAAATTGTACAACTTTTTGCTGGCAAATCATACAATTAATTAATAGTGTTTATCATTTCATCTACTCAATGTTTTGAGGAAATTAAAATCATAAACCATTTTCTCTGGTCGACACAGTGCCCTAGCTAGTGACTAGTCCAATCCATGGATGCATGCAGATGCTATTCCTTGTTGCAGGGAGGTTTGTAGCAGAAGCATGGCATCCAATTACACCTGTGGCTGCCATATAGGCATGCAAGAATTCCCGTAGCTCGCATCGACTTTAAGGCACACAAAATGGGTCCCGCCAACACCAATTATTCATTCTTTAATTCGGCTTAGGTCACCTCATGATTGTGAGTGAGCACATATCTTAATTCTATCTTGATGGTTCATGGTTCTATATTTTGTGGTGCACATTGTGAAAGTGGCCTGTGATTTGTACGTAAGGACCACTGCAGTGCAAAACATAGAGTTCTTATGCATGATGTGAGATAATGGAGTTTTAATCTGCCTGCTCACTGTCGAATACAGGGAAGAAAGGGAACAACAAGTAGTACGTAGTTGGCTCCATATGCATGTCACACACATGTTCATGCATGCATGCTTGGATAGAGATCAAATAAATCAGCGATATTTGTTTGTCCTGGGTCGCAAGCATATATATAAAGAAGGATTAGTTTTTGAGCTAGCTGCTTCACGTCAACAAAAGGGGGAGATATACTCGGTGACAACACCTTCACGTGAACAAAGGTGTGGGGAGGGGGGGGGGGGGGCAAATATTCGGTGACAGTAAAACGCACTAGGAGTGGTGTAGAGTTATGACGCTGAATATATGAAGACAGCAGTTAGGTCTTTGTAATCCGATGTTTCACGCATGCATCTCTAGCTCGTTGCAATATATGTACCTTTGAGATCGTCAGGAAGTTATAAAATACCATCGCAAAGGGAACAGACTTACAAATATCATCGAAAACATGAAAAATTCCAAAGTAAATGGCATTACCGTAATGTTTTCTATCGTAAGGATCCCACCGAGAATTAACAATCTGCCACGGGTGAAGAAGATGTGATGGAAAAAATAAACCCTGAACCGAACCATTGTGCCTGTAAACTGTACAGGCCAGGCCGGGCCACTAGATGTGAGCTACCACTCAGGTCCTTTTTATTTTGGTCGCTCATTTGCGTGGTTAGGCGGGATCAGGTGGGGCCCTCGGGCTCGAGTAGAGCCCGCGCACTACCCACGTTTTAGACCTCGGATTTAGTAATTCGGAATCCTTTATGATTCCATCGTACTATTTCTTAAATCAATAGATAGTACTCACGAGGATGCTATGTAAGAAATGGAGGAAGGGGACAAAGGTGCAGGGAGCTAGAGGCGAGCCAAGGCTGCTACTTATAGCGAGAGGGGAGTCACGAGGATGCACTGTGACCGAGCTGCTGCCAGAGACCGAAGCATAGGGCGACGTGAGCATGAGGTGACTGATGTTGATGGGAACAGGGCGTGGGTGCCACATGGCGAGGCGAGGTGGGCACACGACCTGCCAGGGGTGCAGCGCGTGACGTGGCGTGACATGGGCGTGCGAGCGCACGGAGCCTGGTCGGGCGTTGAAGTGGAGGTTGGGCGCATGCTTCGGCTCGGTGTCAAGGGGGAAGTTAGCAGTGCAGGTGGGGCCGAGACGGGGAAGGACACTGTCGTGGTAGGTGCGGGGAGCGGCATGGCGTGGCAGAGGCGGACTACGGTGGCACAGCGCAGGGAAGTTGATGTGGAGTTGGTCGGGTACCAGGGGAAGAACGGAGGGAGGAGAGAGAAGGAGAGAGGAAGAGGGAGTAAGGGTAGGGCCCTTGGCAGTGAAAGGAGAACAAGGGAAATGAGAAAGAGGATGCTAGCACAAAATTAGATATTTGAATTTGACTTCCAACTTTGGATTCAAATTTTAAATTTCCAGATTGGAACAAATATTTTTAACTTTAGATTTTGAATTTTTTTTGTAAAATTAAAGAGATGGGAATTTAATATTAACTAAGAGTTCAATTTCTACTGTTGGTTTTCAAAATCCAAATTCCAGTTTTAATTTCGAATTTTGAACTTGCAAAGGAATTCAATTTTTCCCCGAATTGATTTTCACAGTTTCGGTTCTTAATTCAAGATTTTGATTTCATCATTTATATTATATAGCAAACAACCAAATGAAGAGACTCGAAAAGATTTTAAAATCTTTGCAATTACATTACTTTTTATATTTTTGGATGTTACATCGCGCCAGTTCGGAACCCGCCCGAGCTCTGCTCGCGAGGTGTTCGACGTAATGTCTACGTGAGATTCTCCAGGAGAAAATTTTAGGCTGCCGAGGTTTTTTTGTGGAAATCTTCTAGAATGGGCGCCCTTTCCAACTGGCGATTTGTTCCCTTTTTTCCATAAGAATGCCCTCTCTCTCTCTCTCTCTCTCTCTCTCTCTCTCTCTCTCTTCCTACTCAAATATTGCACTGATAGTCTTCCTTGTAGATGACCGTCCTAGAAATGACAGATTTAGCCGAGGCATAGTTGAACCGTCTTTGAACCGATGGTCTACTCAAATCTCTCTGTTGCCAAGGTGGAGCTATACAGGGTTTGGCAGTTGTGCAATCATATCGATATGTGCTTGGAGACGTCCTGCCTTGGAAAGCTCGAGCTTGCTGATATTGGGAAGAAGATTGCTGCAACTCTGCACTGGTGGTGTCTCCTTCATCATGCCATTTAACCTAAGATTTTGAAGGTGGCTTAGGACCATGACGGCGAGCAGTTTATCTAATGGATAAATGGAAGGTGAACTCCTCCCTCTGCTTCCAAATCCAACGATGTGAGTGATTTCATGCTGGAAAGAACAGCAAAAGCACTTCACAATCTGCACAGTTCATATCTTCCACGCTTGCAAGGACCGCAGGTTGGTCAGCCTCCTGACTGCAGAACGACTTTAAACCCACTGCCCCCAAGGCACACCATGGAGGGTCTGGATGTTCCTTAGTGGCGGAGGGCTTGGATCTTCCAAAATTTACGTGGAGCCGCATCTTTGTTGGTGTCTGCAAAGTCCAGCGTCTGCAGATAGCAGAGCTTCTTGGTAGAATTTGGAAGCCTTTGTAAGCGGGCACCGTAGATGGATCAGCCACCTGATCTCCTTGGGAAAGGAACCGCCATGACGCCCCAGGCCTTTGAGATCGAGCACACACAGAAACTTGCATAGGTCGTTTGGGAAATCTGCCATAGGATGGACCTTGTTGTGCCCTGACATCTTCTCACGGAAGAACCCGATCAAACTGCTTGGCTTGCTTCTTTGGCTAGCCTTGCCTTGCCTTATTAGTGGGCAAGAAAATCCTTGCTACTCAAAAGTAAGGAAATCCTTGCTCACCTTGCCCAAAAGCAAGTCTAGGCAAAGAAATCAGATATTGGCGAAGAAACCAAACATGTTCTAGAATGTATAGCCCATTTACTAATTTAGTTAGCCTGTTGTTTTTGTTGTTGGGTGGAACGCTTCACCTGTTGGTTCGGAAGCCATGACCGTCGCCTGCGGCGGTGATGGCGTTCGACACGGTACCATCAATGTTCAGAGAAGCGCCAACGCCAATGGTGCAATCTGCCTCCGGAGTCTCGAGCTGACGAGTTGTCTCCTTGCTCTGCTTCTCCAGGTGTGCTCTCTGCTCTGCTCGCCTACCCCTCTCCTCGCAAGGCCTGCGCAGCGCCGAGCTCACTGCTCGCTAGGTGCTCGACGTATTGTCCATGCGAGATTCCTAAGGGTGAATCTCTTTGTGTGCCCTTTTGTTTTTCTTCTTTTTCTCGAGTAGCATTGTCACGCATTGCTGATTTTGAGTAGCGAACCAATAGGGACCTTGAGAGGGACAAGATCACATAACAGCAGCAGCAACAACAACTAATAATAATAATAATAATAATAATAATAATAATAATAATAATTCATTATTTCCGGATTGGGCAGGAGCTGAATCAGCTACGGAGAACAGACCTCACATGAAACTGGGGGACTCGAAATTCATTCCAAGCGTATGGAGCACCTCCCTCACACTTGACATGGGCGCAGTGGTACACATATGATTCTGGTGTGGTGTCTGGCTGGCACATATGTTATTGAGTTTCATGCACCAGTCAGTTCACCCAAAAGCTTAAGAGGAAAGATGGGCAATTCACTTATACTTCAACACTCCTCCTCACGTGGGGGCTCCCTTAGACCTAATACGTGGAATATAAGTGGACTTTAATTAATTTTTTTAATTGCGTCAGCCAGGTCTTGAACTCGAGACCTCTTGGCTCTAATACCATATTGAGTTTCATGCTCCAGCCAATTCACCCAAAAACTTAAGCTGATGAGGAAAGATGGGCAATTCACTTATACTTCAACATATGCATTTGCTTTAGAACTATTGTTATCTAGCATAAGCATTACTCTCTTCAGCCTAGTGATTTCTCATCAACAATGGCATGGGAAAGAAAAAAAATGGAGTTTCTCGAAAGACAGCCCTAGGGTCCTCTCCGGTAACATAGGGTAAATATTGTCGCGTTTGCTCCCACTTATTTGTTCCTGGGCTCACCTTGGTCCAGCTATTTCCAAATCATCCACATTGGTCCTCTTGCTTAGAAATTTGGTTCCCACTTAGTGCCGATATAAAAAAATGGCAGGACTATTGTTGAGTTAATATAACCGTCAGTTACTAATTTAATTTCCAGGAAGACATTTTGTTTTCATTGCTTATTTGGGTTTTGTATGTTTTGCACAAACACGAATAGATGTTTTCACTTATTAATAAATGCAGAAATAAGAGAGGAGGATACAAAATATCTATTAAATACAATTACCATCCACCAAAGCAACTACTTGCTCTGTAACTCAGTTTCCCATCCATTCTATTGATCAACGTGAACCAAAGAAGAGGGGCCAATCTTATCCATTTGAAGTAAGAAGGAACCAAATTAAGGTGATGTAATGTGGGGGATTCCATACGAAAGGCAAAAGAATAGGAAGGGGACTCACCTGGAGGCTGGAGCAGTCCGCATGAAGATCCAGCCGGCGACGCATCCGAGTCGGCAAGAGTCCGAGTCCGTCTTGTAATTTCTGATGCGTCCATCCATAAGTATTAGCTTCAATAGAAGATAGATTACGGTATTTACATTGCATCTATATGTAGGGAAGCTTGGCTATTGTATCGTCAAGCAATGAAATAAGAAATCTTCTTTCTGTACCCTATTCTTCCTGTTTCTTATTCCCGGTTGCTAGCAGCAACCACACCACGGCTCCTGGGCGTGGAACCACTTGCCCAAGGCTTCCAACGACACACTGCTATCCATTGAGGTCCTTGGTTCATACCAATTTGGTATCAGAGTCGGCTGCCATAGATATCATGTCGTCAACAGAAGAAACAGAGGAGGTGACAATGGTGCAACTCCTCAAATCTCTCCAGATGTTGACTGAGAGACCATGTGAAGGGCACTCCATGGTTGTGATGAGTAATTGACTCTTGTTCTAGGAAGATTGAGTTTAGTTTTTGAGGTTTGTGCTAGTTCTGCATTGTCGTAGCCCTGGCGAAGTGTTCTGCAGCTAACACGACCACGCTGGTCGTGGTCGGCGAGTTACGACCACGTTTGGCCGTGGTCGAAGGCCAGTACGACCACGTTGGTCGTGGGCGAAGGAGGTTACGACCACGTTTGGCCGTAATCGTAGGTCACCAGGGAAGTTTACGACTGGTTTTGCCATAGTCGTACCTTGGTCATGGTCGAAATGACACGTACGACTTTGTTGCCGCCGTTGGAACCCAGCCGGATGTCACGACCACGTTATGCAAGATAGGAGCCAGCCAAGTCGTTTTCGACCACGTTTGAGCATGGTCGAAAGCCATGCGTAGTGTTACGACTACATTCAGGGCGATTATGACCACCTTGACCATGGTCGAAGCCTGGTACGACCTCGTTGGCCGAAGTCTGAAGTCGTAAGTCGAATTTACGATTGCTGTGGTCGGAAGTCGGCACTCGGGCGTACGACCACGTTGAGTAGTCGGCACTCTACGACTACGTTGTTGAGAGTCGCCGTCGAAGTCGAAGCTTCGATCGTTGCGGTCGATAGTCGGCAGTCATCGACTACGATCACGTGGGAAGTCGATGGACTTCGACCACGTTGTAAGGCAATCGCACGTGGATGGAAGTAGTCGTTTGCGGTCGTTTTGCTTGAACGAGGTCGGTGGCACCTAGACTCAGTCGGTTTTGGTCGGAACGGCTTGTAAGCGGTCGGACGTGCTTGGAGCGCGGTCAGACTTGGTCGTTTGTGGTCAGTCGGGCTCGGCGCGGTCGGAAGCCCTCAGACGTGGTCGGTAGCACTCTTATGCGGTCGAAAGGAGTGTCGACCACGTTGAAACTCGGTCAGATGTTCTCGTAAGCGGTCGCAAGCACGCGGAAGACTTGAACGTAGTCGTAGACTCGTTGTATCTGGTCGTATGACCTGGGATCTGGTCGTATGGCTTGGTTTTGTGGTCGTATGTCGTGTGCATTCGCTATTCTCTATCTTCGACTTGGCGTAGGTGGTATACGACTTTGTGGAACATGGTTTGAGTTCTGTTTTGCTTATGAAAATGGTTATACACAATGTGTTGTGCGGTGCTATGAATGTGTGCTTGTGCGTGATGGTTTGCGTGGACTTTGAGACTAGTCGTGGTGAGGCATGGATGGTCGAGACTAGGCACGGGGGTGCTGAGGTCGTGAGCGGCCGGGAGATGCCAAAGACGACAAGGTCTGTGAGGTGGTTGCAAGCGTGATCGGCAAGGCAGGAGGAAGCTTCCTGGAAGGCAACGGAGTGGCATTTTGGAGAAATGCGAAAGCTGCAAAGGGAAGTCGTGTCTGCAATGCACAGGAGTTGTTGGCACTAACGGCAAAGCGAAGGAGCCGTTGGGTTTAACGGTAAAGCACCGAAGCCTGTTCTCGCCAGTGGGTAAAGTGAGTGGTAAAACCCGGTGTTAGGTGGGGGTTAACGGGTTCTTCCCCCGGTAGCAGAAGACTATAAATAGAGAGGGTAGAGCTCGAATGCTCGTTGAGGTGGTTCCGGAGTCATTCTGAGTATTTCGTTTCTATTTGTGTGATTTGTCTCTGGGTAGAGCACGGTTGCTCTTGTACCTCCGATGGAGTGGCTGTAGAAACCTCCATGATCAATCATTCATCTCTCTTCGTCTATGTTAAGTTTCTGTTCTGTGAGGTGTTTGATTGTTTTGTTTGTGCTTTTTCTGCGTTATCCTTTTTTCTTGTATGCATGAGAAGCTGATTCTTAGTTGTGCTCTGGCCGTCTTGATTTGAGAAGAGTTCTAGCTGCCTTGTTTCCTCTTGCTCTGAACTGGAAATCGTACTCAAGACCATTTGGTCAAGTTATTTCCGAGAGCAACGAGTGGTCAGAGGAATCCTTGCTCGATCGTGCAATATTTTCTGTTCTCCATTCTTGTCGGACTCTCTTGCTGCTGGATCTCGATTCCTCTGGAACTGGGTTTGATCATTCCGACCACAGCAGAGAATCGACCGATCACAGTAAGATATCGACAGCAGAGAACTAGCTTCTTCATAGCTCTCTAGCTATCGGAGAAGAAGATTTGGTGGAAGTACTCGGGGAAGTTTGAAGGCACCATTCACCCCCCTCTGTTGCCATTTCGGTCCTACAATTGGTATCAGAGCCGGTTAGCTCTTTTCAATAGATCTTAACCGGTCTCAAGAGCCATGGCGACGGACAAGTACTCGACCAAGCCTCCCGTCTTTGATGGCCTGGATTACCCCTTCTGGAAGAGCCGAATGGAAACATACATCCAGGCTCAGGGGTATGCCATCTGGCGAAAGGTAAAGGTCAGGTTTGTTGTTCCTGCCGATGAGAACATCAACGTGGCAAACATGCCCGATGTTGAGGCAAATGCGAAGGCAAGGAACATCATTATCCAGGGCTTAAGCAGAAGCGAATTCGATCGCATCTCTCACCTGTCGTCCGCCTACGATATCTGGGTGACCCTCGACGCATACCATGAGGGCACCACCCAGATTAAGACGGTTCGACAGGACCAGTTCAAGCGCGAATACAACAAATTCGAGATGCTTGCTGGTGAGTCCCTGGACGAGTGCTTTTCGCGATTTCACAAAATCTTGAGCAACCTCCGAGCGGTCGGTCTCACATACCCCGACTCGGACAACGCTCGCCAGATGCTCGCGGCACTCGATTTGCGTGTCTGGGAGATGAAAGTGACCACCATCAAAGACACGACAGACCTCTCGACCTTGACTCTTGACGCGCTGTACTCACGCCTCAAGACTCACGAGATTGACGTTGTCTCTCGTAGGTCGAAGTCACAGTCGATGGCTTTGGTCACCGATCCCAATTCAGCTTCTGGTCTCTCTTCTGAGTCTTCTTGCGGTTTCTCCCTTGCTGCTCTCTGTGACATAACCGATGATCGCTAGAGCGACTGCGGATGATCACCGGCCCTCCTAGCCGAAGGTTTTCCCATGCCTATAAGGGTAGGAGAGACAGAAAGAGAGGAGGACCAGTCATCTGCTTCGAGTGTGGTGGCCCCAACCACATCCGAGCAAACTGCCCCAAGCTTGGGAAGGGTAAAGGTGACTACGGCGGTTCGGGCAAGAATGACTACACCGACAAGAACCGCAACACGAAGCCTTCAAAGACTGCTCGGGAAAGAAGAAGTTCCGCAACCGGAAGGCCAAGAAGCTCTTCCACCGCGTCCTCACCGCCTTCGACGACCTCGACCTCAGCGAGGTGGAGGGATGGAGCGACGATGACGGGACGGGTGACCAAGAGCCCAAGGATGGCGGCAACGACTCCTCCGGCATGTGCTTCATGGCCCTCGAGGGCGAACTCAGCGACAGCGAGCTGTACTCCGACTCGGACGAGGTATGTCCCACCTACGACCAGCTCAATCATGCTTTTCTTAAGCTAGGAGGTTTTCATGCTAGAGCTAAGGCTAGGTGTGCTGAGTTAGAGAAGGAAATAGATAGACTGTCACTAGAGATTATTGCTCTTACATCTGCTCCCTCTAGTGATGATTGTGATACTTGCTCTGCTTTGCTGGTTGATATGGAGAAATTAAGGACCTCGCATGATAGTTTGTCCTATGATCTTGATATTGTTAAGGTCGAGAATGTTAGTTTGCTTGCTGAGTTAGAGTTGAGTAGGATGGCGGTTACCCTACTTACTACTGATGAGACTACTTCTCCCACCTCATGTGAGGATAAGGACATTGCTGCTAGAGGACCTTATGCCATGCTCCTTGATCTGCCCGAATCTTGTGTAAATTGCAATAACTTGAAGATGAACTTAAAACGGGCAGATCATAAAATTGCTGAACTACAAGCTTCTTTACTTGAGCCGATTGATTCATGCTTGAACTGTCCTAAATTAACTGCTGAACTTGAAGCTGTCTCCAAACAGTTTCAAGAAATGATTGATCATGATAGGAAGTTGGCTCAGTATGCTTCTAAGGACCCTGTTAGCTCACCATGCATTAATTGTAACAAACTAAAATCTGACTTGGTTGCATTGGATAAGAAATGTGTGAAGCTAACTAAGGACCTACTAGAGAAGACACCATCTGCTTGTATTGTCTGTGCTGAGAAGGGGGAGAAGCCCCAGAGTAAGGTTGAGACGCTTAGCGACGTGAACCAACCTGTTAGCAATAGGACTGTCCATTCTGAGTCGGCTGTGCGTGCACAAGCCAATTGTCCCTCTGCTGTTGGTTTTTCATCTGCTCCCTTACCTCCTACTGTTTCCTCTTCCCCCTGCTCTTCTTGCACCTCTCTCTTTCGGGAGTGTCAGTACCTTATGAACACTCTCGAGAGATTTGTAGGTGGCAAGAAGAAGCTTAATCTTATTCTGGACCAATCCAAGATTTGCAAGTTCAATCAAGGTCTAGGATATGATTTTTATGAGGATATGAGGAAGCATCCACCTGCTATTCTCCGTCCTATAGTAGGAGGTGTGATCGAGGTCGAGCCCAGATCTGATGAGGTTAAATTCAAATCAGCGGGCTTTGTCCAAGGAAATCTGACAGTAAGGTGAGTCCACCTGCAGCTTCGGCCTCTCAGAAGGCGAAGCCATCTCATGCTACTTCTGCCTCCCAGAAGGCGAAGTATCATTGCACCTTCTGTCAGAAGGATGGACATACGATCGATCGTTGCTTCAGGCATGCCAGGATCGCGCGTAGAGACCGTGTTGAGTCTCTTAGGCGTATTCAGGGTCAGCCCCAGACTTTGAGTGCACCTAAGGCCAGCACGAGGTCTAGACTTGTGTCTTCTGATGGGTTTGGGCAGCATCGAGGACTTGGTTTTTTTGAGTTTTCTGGTTTTTGTCCTCGATATGCTCCTAGTCGTGACTTCCGTCGTCCTGAGGGTACATCTCATTTCCCCCGTCGAGACAGCTACCCGCGGCGTGATCAGCGTGTTGCCAGTGTTCTGACTCGCTCTCCCATAGCAGTCGGACCCTGCAACAGCTTCAGGTCTACTCACAGACCTTCTGCTTCTTTGAGTCACAGGGAGCGTAGGGTAGATAGAGGTCAGTCGTGCTTGACTACTTCATCTACTCGACGTGTTGTTCAGTATTGGGTGCCAAAATCACTTTTGATTTACCCCAGTACTGAGACTTTACTCTCCTGTTGACTCAGGTTCGCCGGGTAGGGAAGGAGAAGGTTTGGCTTGTAGACTCCGGTTGTTCTCGTCATATGACCGGAGACTCCTGTTGGTTCTCCTCCCTAGCCCGCGCCCCAGGTGATGAGACGATCACCTTCGGAGACGCTTCGTCTGGGCGCGTCATCGCCAAAGGTACTGTGCGTATTAATGCCTCTTTTATTCTTAAGGATGTTGCATTGGTTAGTAAGCTGCAGTACAATTTGCTTTCTGTTTCTCAGCTTACCGATGACGGTTTCGAGGTGAGCTTCAAGAAAAACAATTGCAAAATTCTTGATTCTTCTGTAGTCCGTTTATGGATTTCTCGCTTTGGGAGGATCTTTCGTGCTGATTTTTCTGAGTCTTCCGTGATCCTCTCAGGTGTTTAGTTGCTTCTGAGTCCCGCGACCTCTCTTTCTGGCATAGGAGACTTGGTCATATCGGATTTGACCATTTGACCCGAGTTAGCGGCCATGACCTCATTCGTGGTCTGCCGAAGCTCAAAATGGTCAAAGACCATGTTTGTGCTCCATGCCGGCACGGCAAGATGGTTGCCGCTTCTCATCCTCCGATCACAGTGACCATGATCGATGCAGACCGACAGCTGCTCCACATGGACACGCTTGGACCACTTCGAGTGCGATCAGCAGGAGGGAAGTGGTATGTTCTTGTCGTGGTCGATGACTTCTCGAGGTATTCTTGGGTGTTTTTCTTAGCCTCGAAGGATGAGATATTTTCACTTTTCCGAGGTCTTTTCAGTAGGCTTTCTGCTGAGCTCCCGGGTGCCTTACGTGCGATCCGCAGTGACAATGGCACGGAGTTCAAGAATTCCTACTTTGAGAGTTTCTGTGGTGAGACAGGTGTAGAGCACCAGTTCTCCTCTCCGCACGTCCCACAACAAAATGGCGTTGTGGAAAGAAAGAACCGTACCTTGGTCGAGATGGCCAGGACGATGCTTGATGAGTACTCTACACCGCGGAAGTTTTGGGCTGAGGCTATAGCCACCGCGTGCCATGTCTCAAATCGAGTCTTTCTTCGGGCACACTTGCACCGTACTTCTTATGAGTGAGATACGCGCGAAAGCCCAGCGCTCTCATTTTCGTGTGTTTGGTTGCAAGTGCTTTATTCTCAAGTCCGGAACCTAGACAAGTTCGAGTCACGTTCTTGTGATGGTATCTTTCTAGGTTACTCGCTTTCTTCGCGGGCTTATAGAGTCTGGAACTGCGAGTCTAGCAAAATGGTAGAGACCTGTGAGGTGACTTTTGACGAGGCCACCCGGGACTAGGCCGATATCTCGTGTTCTTTAGAGCAGTCCGAGACCATCTTTGTGGATGATGAGGACGATGGAGACAATGGTTGTTTACCTGATCCAGCTCCTCATCCTCCCCTTAAGATGCCTTCTTCCACGGTACCTCAAGGTGATCAGCCCTTGCCTATTGCTTCCTCCGGAGCTAGTGGCTCTGTTCCTACCTCGTCTGCACACGAGGTAGAGGCCACTTCTTCATCTCATCCAGGACCTCCTCGACATATCCAGAAAAGACATCCTTCTGAGCAGATGATTGGAGACCTGTTCGAGTGTGTTACCCGCTCAAAATCTGGCTTATCTCAATTCTGTCTCCATTCTGCTTTCATTGCTTCCTTTGAGCCCAAAGATGTTTCTTATGCTCTTTCCGACGAGTCTTGGGTAAATGCCATGCATGAGGAGCTAGAAAATTTCGAGAGAAACAAGGTCTGGTCGCTTGTCGAGCCCCCACGAGGTCACAATATTATTGGGACTAAGTGGGTGTTCAAGAACAAGCAGAGCGAGGATGGAGTGGTTATTCGAAACAAGGCTAGACTGGTAGCTCAGGGGTTTTCCCAGGTTGAGGGTCTAGACTTCGAGGAGACCTTTGCCCCTGTAGCTCGACTTGAGGCCATTAGAATCCTGCTTGCCTTTGCAGCTTCTAAGGGTTTCAAGCTCTACCAGATGGACGTCAAGAGTGCCTTCCTTAATGGAGTCATTGAGGAAGAAGTTTACGTCAGACAGCCTCCAGGTTTCGAGAACCCCAAATACCCACACCATGTCTTCAAGCTTTCCAAAGCGTTGTATGGACTTAAGCAGGCCCCCAGAGCTTGGTATGAGAGGCTTAAGTCCTACTTGTTGAGTCATGGGTTTGAAATGGGTAAAATAGACAAGACCTTGTTCATCCGCCGTCATGGCATTGACCTTCTCCTCGTCCAGATCTATGTCGATGACATCATCTTTGGCGGCTCTTCCCATACTCTGGTTTCACAGTTCTCGGATGTCATGAGCACCGAGTTTGAGATGAGTATGATGGGCGAGTTGACCTTCTTCCTTGGCTTCCAAATCAAGCAGACTCGGGAGGGTACATTTCTTCATCAGGGAAAGTACACTCGTGACCTCCTGAGACGCCGACATGAGTGATGGTAAGCGGTGTCGACTCGATGGCCTCTACACCTATCTTGACCTGATGAGGATGGCGAGCCGCTTGATCGAAAGAATACGTAAGTATGATCAGCTCCCTTCTTTACCTCATCGCCGAGACCGACATACACTTCTCCGTGTGTGCAGGTGCTCGGTTTCGAGCTTCTCTCGCGTATCTCACCGCCAAAGCGTGAAGCGCATCTTCGGTACCTTCGAGCTACCATTGACTATGGTATCGGTACTCTTCCTCATCCTGTCTTTCCTTGAGAGCCTTCTGGATGCGGACTTTGCCGGTGTGGAGGATAGATAGGAAGAGCACTCGCACTGCCAATTCATCGGCACTTCTCTCGCCTCTTGGTCTTCGAGGAAGCAATCGGTGTTGCACACCCACCGCAGAGGCCGAGTACGTGGCTACACCCACCGCTGCGATCGGTACTTTGGATGGTTTCGACCTGCGGGACTTTGGGTTAGCTATCGGCGTTGTTCCACTCTTTTGTGATAACACTTCGCGATTAACATTGCTAAGAACCCAGCAGCACTCCGGACCAAGCACATTGATATCCGTTATCACTTCCTTAGAGACCATGTAGAGAAGGGCGATATAGTGCTCGGCCAGTGAGAGTAACCACCGCTGGTTGATATCTTCACCAAGCCATTGGATAGTTCAAGGTTTTCGCTCATGGGAGAGCTTGGGGTGGTTTGTCCTTATGGACTGTAGTGAGGGGGAGCTTTGGGCGTTACTGCTTTATTATTTTGATTATGCTTCTGTCTCATTTCTGTCTCTTTGCATTTGGGTGCTTTGGGTTTAATCCTTCTAGGTTAGAGTGCTTCTCTTGCCTAGTTGCTTAGACTTCCTACTCTTATCTTGTGCTTCCAGGCTGCTTCTTATCTCACTAGATTGAGCTCACTCACTTCTTGTAGGTTCTAGCGAGGGTTGGGCCACCCTCGGGTAGACAGGGTACGTGTTTGCTCTTTAGTGTGTGTTTTACGGTCAAGCTAATAGTCATGGAGTCACATGGGGTAGATAAGAGTCAGTCTGAGCCATAGTTACTTCTATATCTTTTCTATGCTTTAAGGACTGCCTGTTTGGTTTTCTTTGCCAGCTTCTCGATTTTATTGTTTTGGTTCAGGGGGAGTTCATTTGGGAGCTTTTGAAGCTTAATTTTGACATAACTCAACTTGAACTCAAAGTTGCATCTAATGTTGAGAGGGAGCTGGATTTTCTTGCATTTTCAGCATTCTAACTCAATCTGCATTGAGCCTTGATTATTATCCTGTTATGACATGCTTCAATGCTTTACACATTGCCATGACTTGTGCTTAGATTGCTAGATTTATCATGACTTCATATGTGTAGACTAGCTTTCTGCCATGATAAGCTAATTAAAATTGCTCAACTTAAATTAAAAACTTGTCATGTTAGCACTCGAGATTAGTCTTGCTTGAGCTATCCCTTTATGATTCATGCCATGTCAAATAAGCTGAGTTGAGTCTTGAATCTAGGTTGAATCTTAGATTGAGCTATTTTAGCATCTTGATATATCATGAGTTAGCACAATCTGTTAAAAAAACAAAAAAACAAAAGGATCTCTTTTTATGTGCGAAAAAACTGATTTCACCAATTCTTTCTCATGAGACGGCTTGCCATTGCACTAGGCATGAACTCAGGGGGAGTTTTGGATGACCTGGACTATCTTCTTAAGCTTCTCGCTTGGAGTAGTCGCATAAGGCTTGAGATCTAGCACATGATAAAATTTTTGGTTGGAAACAACTATAAGCTTTAAAAGAAAATATGTCAATTGTGCAAGATTTGCTTAATCACCTAAAGATGAAAAGTGCTTAAACAAATGATAAACTCTTGAGCTTGTAGCACTCTAATTGACGCATCACTAGCTTCTTGTTTCCGCTTAGCTTATTGACATGGCCTGCATCATCCTTGGATATCTCTAGTTAGACTTTGCTCATTGATGACTTGACTTGCTCACTAAATGCATTACATTTCAGATTGTCATCTATGTGCTCTAAGCTGGTTTATATATATGTTGTCATGATCTAGATAGCGTTTTATTGAGTTATGGCTTGGTGTATTACATTATGGTCATTATGGATAATTCTCATGGCTCTAAATGCTTAAATAAACAAACTTCAGCCATATTCATCCTTTGTCTTGTCATATTCTCTCTCTTGCATCTTGATGTGTTTATTGCCAAAAGGGGGAGAATAGAGAAGAAAAAGTCTGTTGGGATCTTTTAGAGCTTTGGAGATCATTTTGCTCTTTCAGGTGTTGCTCTAGTGTTCCTTCTGTCGACATGGTCATTTGTTTCATTCTCTTCTTTGGACCATGTTGGACTTTTCAAAACAAACTCAACTTCTTGCTTTTTCTGGGTTTGTCAATATACTCATCAAGGGGGAGATTGAGAGACCATGTGAAGGGCACTCCATGGTTGTGATGAGTAATTGACTCTTGTTCTAGGAAGATTGAGTTTAGTTTTTGAGGTTTGTGCTAGTTCTGCATTGTCGTAGCCCTGGCGAAGTGTTCTGCAGCTAACACGACCACGCTGGTCGCGGTCGGCGGTTACGACCACGCTTGGCGTGGTCGAAGGCGCACGACCACGCTGGTCGTGGGCGAAGGAGGTTACGACCACGTTTGGCCGTAATCGTAGGTCACCAGGGAAGTTTACGACTGGTTTTGCCATAGTCGTACCTTGGTCATGGTCGAAATGACACGTACGACTTTGTTGCCAGCGGTTGGAACCCAGCCGGGATGTCTACGACCACGTTATGCAGTATAGGGAGCCAGCCAAGTCGTTTTCGACCACGTTTGAGCATGGTCGAAAGCCATGCGCAGTGTTACGACTACATTCAGGGCGATTATGACCACCTTGACCATGGTCGAAGCCTGGTACGACCTCGTTGGTCGAAGTCTGAAGTCGTAAGTCGAATTTACGATTGCTGTGGTCGGAAGTCGGCACTCGGGCGTACGACCACGTTGAGTAGTCGGCACTCTACGACTACGTTGTTGAGAGCTGCCGTCGGAAGTCGAAGCTTCGACTGTTGCGGTCGATAGTCGGCAGTCATCGACTACGATCACGTGGGAAGTCGATGGACTTCGACCACGTTGTAAGGCGATCGCACGTGGATGGAAGTAGTCGTTTGCGGTCGTTTTGCTTGAACGAGGTCGGTGGCACCTAGACTCAGTCGGTTTTGGTCGGAACGGCTTGTAAGCGGTCGGACGTGCTTGGAGCGCGGTCAGACTCGGTCGTTTGTGGTCTGTCGGGCTCGTGCGCGGTCGGAAGCCCTCAGACGTGGTCGGTAGCACTCTTATGCGGTCGAAAGGAGTGTCGACCACGTTGAAACTCGGTCAGATGTTCTCGTAAGCGGTCGCAAGCACGCGGAAGACTTGAACGTAGTCGTAGACTCGTTGTATCTGGTCGTATGACCTGGGATCTGGTCGTATGGCTTGGTTTTGTGGTCGTATGTCGTGTGCATTCGCTATTCTCTATCTTCGACTTGGCGTAGGTGGTATACGACTTTGTGGAACATGGTTTGAGTTCTGTTTTGCTTATGAAAATGGTTATACACAATGTGTTGTGCGGTGCTATGAATGTGTGCTTGTCTGTGATGGTTTGCAGGACTTTGAGACTAGTCGTGGTGAGGCATGATGGTTGAGACTAGGCACGGGGGTGCTGAGGTCGTGAGCGGCCGGGAGATGCCAAAGACGACGAGGTCTATGAGGTGGTTGCAAGCGTGATCGGCAAGGCAGGAGGAAGCTTCCGGGAAGGCAACGGAGTGGCATTTTGGAGAAATGCGGAAAGCTGCAAAGGGAAGCTATGTCTCTGCCAATGCACAGGAGTTGTTGGCACTAACGGGCAAAGCAGTGGAGCCGTTGGGTTTAACGGGTAAAGCACTGGAAGCCTGTTCTCGCCAGTGGGTAAAGTGAGTGGTAAAACCCGGTGTTAGGTGGGGGTTAACGGGTTCTTCCCCCGGTAGCAGAAGACTATAAATAGAGAGGGTAGAGCTCGGATGCTCGTTGAGGTGGTTCCGGAGTCATTCTGAGTATTTCGTTTCTATTTGTGTGAGTTGTCTCTGGGTAGAGCACGGTTGCTCTTGTACCTCCGATGGAGTGGCTGTAGAAACCTCCATGATCAATCATTCATCTCTCTTCGTCTATGTTAAGTTTCTGTTCTGTGAGGTGTTTGATTGTTTTGTTTGTGCTTTTTCTGCGTTATCCTTTTTTCTTGTATGCATGAGAAGCTGATTCTTAGTTGTGCTCTGGCCGTCTTGATTTGAGAAGAGTTCTAGCTGCCTTGTTTCCTCTTGCTCTGAACTGGAAATCGTACTCAAGACCATTTGGTCAAGTTATTTCCGAGAGCAACGAGTGGTCAGAGGAATCCTTGCTCGATCGTGCAATATTTTCTGTTCTCCATTCTTGTCGGACTCTCTTGCTGCTGGATCTCGATTCCTCTGGAACTGGGTTTGATCATTCCGACCACAGCAGAGAATCGACCGATCACAGTAAGATATCGACAGCAGAGAACTAGCTTCTTCATAGCTCTCTAGCTATCGGAGAAGAAGATCTGGTGGAAGTACTCGGGGAAGTTTGAAGGCACCATTCACCCCCCTCTGTTGCCATTTCGGTCCTACAATTGGTATCAGAGCCGGTTAGCTCTTTTCAATAGATCTTAACCGGTCTCAAGAGCCATGGCGACGGACAAGTACTCGACCAAGCCTCCCGTCTTTGATGGCCTGGATTACCCCTTCGGAAGAGCCGAATGGAAACATACATCCGTGCTCGGGGTATGCCATCCGCGAAAGGTAAAGGTCGTTTGTTGTTCCCGCCGATGAGAACATCAACGTGGCAAACATGCCCGATGTTGAGGCAAATGCGAAGGCAAGGAACATCATTATCCAGGGCTTAAGCGGCGAATTCGATCGCATCTCTCACCTGTCGTCCGCCTACGATATCTGGGTGACCCTCGACGCATACCATGAGGGCACCACCCGATTAAGACGGTTCGACAGACCAGTTCAAGCGAATACAACAAATTCGAGATGCTTGCTGGTGAGTCCCTGGACGAGTGCTTTTCGCGATTTCACAAAATCTTGAGCAACCTCCGAGCGGTCGGTCTCACATACCCCGACTCGGAGAACGCTCGCCAGATGCTCGTGGCACTCGATTTGCGTGTCTGGGAGATGAAAGTGACCACCATCAAAGACACGACAGACCTCTCGACCTTGACTCTTGACGTGCTGTACTCACGCCTCAAGACTCACGAGATTGGCGTTGTCTCTCTTTATGCGGCATGATTTGACTTGACATGGTCTCTAAAATTGAACTTCAATCATTAATACTTTGCAATATATTACTAATAACTACAAAATCACAACAATATGAAAGTATATTCATATAAAAATTGTTAGACCATGTGGCTAGGTCTATAATTTTTATGATGATGAATAATTGACAACATTGCTTAATATTGTTATTCGAGGCGTGTGCGTGTGTGCGTGGACTAATATCGGTCAAGTTGGTGAGAACTTGTGCCGGAAAAATATTCTTTGGTTTTTGCATGTGCAGGTTGGGCGTGGAGACGGTCATGGTCGGTGACGAGGAAGACCAGGACTAGGAGGGAGAAATCTGAGGTCCAGGCGGTCGAGGATGTCACGATGCTGTCGGGCTCACGCTGGAGCACATGGAGATCAAAGGTGCATGGTGCGTGAAGAAGCTACGGGAGGTGCGGTCCTGGAGGCTTCGACACGTGATGAGTAGAAAAGTCGGAGGTGTAAAACCCGTGTTAGGAATGGTTTCGGGTCCCTTAAAAAGTAGTGGGCTAAAAGTCTGATTGAGTTAAAAAGGCCCAGGCCCAAATTGGATGGATGGTATTAGGGTTTTTAGTAGATTAAAAAGAGGAAATGAGTTCGTATTAGAGGTAGCGACGGCATGTAATAGGATTAGGAATCGGATGTGGCGTCTGTATAAAAAGCCTGTCCAGCCATGGGGCTTGACACGGTTTTAGGGACCGAACGCCTTTTGGTTTTGCAGAAAAAAATAGATGGCGGCGGTGCTTTTTCATCAGATCGATTGACGGCGTCTCGGTTCTAATTTCGACGTTCACGCAGAGAAAAGTGACAGCGACGTCTTGGCTTTCTGGTTTTCTCGTGCGCGTTGGCCGTGAGCGAGACAGATTGTAATCGGTTGCATGCATGGCAGTGGCTGCATTGAGTAAAGTAAGAGCAAGTTTAATAGTACAGATAGCTGCTACCTCCAATACATTTCCATGTCATCAAAAGATAATGATGCAGTCAACTCATACAATAAGCTGGCTATAAGTTGTCTCCACAAGAGCTCTCAATCATTTAATACATACATGGGTATTGATAATTTAATACATGCATGGGTATAGCAATTAGTTCTATAAGTACATGCATGGATAATGCCTCTTTTCCTGTGCTATAGCCTGACTCTTGCATGGGAGTCGGCTTGGCTCTCTCTCTCCTTTTCTCTCCCCTCCACATAGGACTATGCTGACATGGATTCCCTTGTAGCTAGCACAGTCAGCCTTATTAAACTTGCTCTAAGAGCAAGTACAATAGTATAGCCAACTAGTGGCTATAACACTTGTCCATTTCATCTATAGCCTTCAAAAAAATAGTTCATACAATAAGGTAGCTATTACAATAACTTTTTGGCCCACGTGTAAGAGAGTGAAATGCATATTTTTATGTGCTATAGCTAGCTGTAATTTAATAGCCAGCTTCCTTCTCTCTCTTCCTTTCTCTCTCTGCCACATAAGATTTGGTTGATATCATATTTGCTATAGCCTGCTGACTAACCCTTATTGTACCTGCTCTAAGGTGATCATTGCGGCTGCTCTATACTGGTATTGATTGGTGAGTTTTTTTAGTATTCTTGTTTGTACTTGGCAGCCGATCGGATGAAGTGATTAATTAATAGATCAAGTCATTAGCCATTGGCGACGTACGCATCTGCGTGTGGACTGCATGCTTTGCATGGCATAAATTGTTTTGGATGCACTGTACGAGCAGTAGGTTGGCCATGTGATCTTTTTGTTTATCTCTTGCATGCATGCAACATTTTATTCCTTTTCTTTGCTATACGTTGCGGTGAATCCAGGAGGCTTTGATCTACTCCATCACGTGTGAAGACAGTAAGACACATAGATGGTTTTGATTAGATGATTGGCATACATACATGCATACGTGGCCGTGACTTTTTGTTGCACTGAGAAGAGTAAGGATGATTAGGTGAGAAAAGGTGGTTACGTAAAGCTAATTAGATTTTGCTTTTATTTTTAGTTTTTTTTAAACGTTAAGCTTCTAACCTTTTGATTCATGCATGCATCAAATATATATACATATATAGATTGTTTTGCATACATTGTGGTTGGATATTTTTGTGTGTGCTTCTGTGATTTGCAGGTTTAAAAATAATAATAATTTTTGAAAAGCTTCCACTAGACGCTGCAATCATTCACCCCCCTCTGATTGCCATCGACGATCTTTTATATTGTTGATCTAATTGTTGATCAATTTTATTTCATTGGGTATCATGCATGATCAAGTTCAAAACCACTGGTACTATATTTTGGTGGCAAATTATGTAGTTTCATGTGTTTTCTGCTTGTATCCAATCATATGAATTTCATCTAATAATAGTACAACTATGTAATATTATAATTGGACACATCTATGTAAGTAATAAGTTGCTTTCAGACTTATCAGAGATAAATGTGCAGTCTTGGGGTCGACGTACCAGCTGATGTAGTGCTTCACCAGTGAACACAGTCGGTGGTGGGGAGGCTCTGCAGCTTAACGTTGAGCCCAACGTTGTTGTCGTCCGACAGGTTGGATGTCAAATTTTGTTGCATAAACATCTCCAATGGGCTTTTTTGATACGTTTCTATGTGTTCAGTCTTCTACGGCAACAAGTTTATTGTAACCACAAGGCAAAGTTGTTTTGTGTGCTAGCATTATAAGAATTCAGGCATATTCATTTGTGATATACTATACGTCTATACGAACTATATATTTTGCTTTCAGATATACTATACGAAACTGTATACTGCTTGTATATATGATTTTTAATGTTGTCTATAATATCCAGGTTTTCTGTTTCTTGAAAGGAATCAGTTCTCTATAATCAGTTTTACAATGGAAGTTTTGTTAGTACCACCAATCCTGAAGGTTTTGTCATATTAAAATTATGGTTTTGTAAGGTCTGCTGACACCTAACTTGTTGTTTTGTTAGTATCACTAATACGGTTTTTTCAGCTTACAATTATAGTTTTACTTGACTCACTAACCATATTTTTCTAAGTATGACTAATTCTGAAGGTTTTGCCAGCTAGCTTGAAATTATTTTTTAATCATGTTTATTTGTTAATTAAGGGGGCAGCATTTATTAACACTGGTAGCAATTAGTCATTTGAACCCACTGCCTACAGGTAGCAATATTTGTTAGAGTGATCTCAACCATTTGGCCCAACGGCCAAATGGGCCCCTTGTACGCGCCCTGATCGGGGGCGCCCAGCCCTAATGGCTGGTGGGCCCCTGTCGCCAGTGCCACAATAAATAGAGGTGGGGGCCGGGGCGGCACGTACACCGAAGTTCACCGTGCCGCCACAATCCCCACCGACAAACCCTAGACCCGATCTGAAACGGGCGCTCCAGCGACGGGAAGACCACCGCCACCTCCATCTCCCTACAGATCGCTGCCACCAGGGAGACCCCGCTCCTTCTCCACCGACCGTCGCTGCCTAGTGCAGACCACCCCAACAAAAGGAGCGGGATGGCCGGGACATCGACTCCGCCGACCGGCTCCAATGGTAACGAACAATCACCCTCTCTCATTCCTCGGCCCTCGGATCTAGACTCCTAGGCGGCAAAGATCTACAACAATGGTATCAGAGCGGGCAAAGAGAAAAAGGGGGATTGGGTCTCACGAGTGCGGTCGCCGCCGTGCGCCACGTAGGACGGCCGCCGCCGCGCGCGGGCGCCGTCGTGTCGCGCGCGGTAGCGCGCCGCCGCTCCTCGGGGTTGCCTCTCCGTGCGCCGCGCCTCCCATGGCGCTGTCGCGCTCGCGTCGGGGCCGCCGCTGCCGGCCCGTCGATGGCGCCGCAGCCCCGCGAGAGCCCGCCGCCGTCGCCGCCGCCGCCGCGCGCGCGCTCATTGCCGCGCGCGCCGCGCCGCCGCCACCGCTCCGTTACGGGACGCGGGCCGCCGCGCGCCGCGCTCCGCTCGTGGCCGCCGCGCGCTGGGCCGCCACCGCCCGAGTGGCGCGTTCCCCTCGCGCGCGCGCGCGACGCTTGCGCCGCGCGCGCTTGGGCCGAGCCAGCCGCCGCCGCTGCTCCGTTTTTTCCGGGTGGAGCAAGGGGCAAATGCCCTAGGGTTAGGGTTTGCCCCATTTTATTTTGACTGCCGCGCGTGCAGGGCCGTCAGATGGGATCCGACGGCCGGTGTGAATCTGGGCAGCGCGCACATGTTTTTTTGGGCCCCGAGAGTTTTATGGGCTGCGGGCTGAAAGTCTTCCGCGCGGGCCGTTTTGGGCCGAGCCGGAGAAAGAAAAAGAAAAGAGATTTTGGTAATTTGGGCTGATGCACTTTAATTGATATTTTGGCTAATTTTTTGCTTAATTAAAACTGTCAAAAATTGAACCAACGGGATATTTTTGATAGAACAGAAAATATAGAAGATGCTTCTGGAAAATAGAGTTTTTCCTTTTCCGCTGCGTACTTAAAGATATAATTTTTCATTATTAAATTCGAACCAACGGGAGAATTTAATTTTGGAAAAATAGATATAATTTCCAGATGATTATGATATTGTTATTTTCTGACCAACGTTGATAATAACAGTATATTAATTTTTTAATTGATGATTTTATGCATTATTTCTATTTCTGCCCAACGGTGATGTAGATTTAATGTATAGATAAAATTGTATGTCGTATTTTTGACCAACGTTGGAAATAAGGCATATAATTTTTGCTATTAAGTTCTCACTTTATTTGAATTATTTTTCAGGCGGATACAACTTGATGAGTTGTATCAAAGAGATCCCTACTCTCAAAGGAGATAACTATGGAGAGTGGAAGAAAAGATAGACTTAGCGTTTATCTTGGCTGAGGTGGATTGGGTTCTTACCACAGCACGTCCCACTGAGCCTGAGGCGCCGGTGAGAAAAGAAAATGAGGACGACACTACTTGGCAGAAAAGACTGAGGGACCATGCTCCCTTACAGATGTCTTATGACCTTGAGCATAAGAAATGGACCACAGCCAACAAGAAATGTATGGCTGTGATAAAGAACACGATTGAGCCTGCAATTGTGGGCTCAATCGCAGAGTGTGACACTGTCACAGAGTACCTTGAGAAAATAAAGAGTTAGTTTACTGGCTCTTCAAAGACTTATGCTACACAACTGATTAAGCAGCTTGTGACAGAAAGGTACTCTGGTGGTGGCAGTGGCATAAGAGAGCACATACTAAGGATGAGCAACTTGGCATCCAAGCTTAAACCAATGGATTTGGCTCTCAAGGATGAGTTCCTTATTCATTTGATTTTTGCTTCCTTGCCGAAAGAGTTTGACACCTTTGTTGTCAATTACAACATGCAGCCCGAAAAATGGGACTTAGAAAAGTGCATAGCTATGTGTGTGCAAGAGGAGGAAAGAATTAAATCCTCACATGGTGGTTCTATCAACTATGTGAAGGACAACAAGAAAAAGAACTTCAACAGTAACTCCTTCTCAAAGAACAAGGGAAAAGCCTCTGTCCATCAGCCTCAACAGAATAAGTTTGCAGTAGACAAAGATCAGTGTCTTCACTGCAAGAAGACGGGACACTACAAGAAGAACTGTCCCGATTACTTAAAGATGATAATGGCAAAGAAATGTGAGAACATTATTACCTTTATAAATGAATCCCTGTATGTGCAATATTCGAAATCTACTTGGTGGATTGACTCAGGAGCAACTGTTCATGTTGCTAATTCTTTACAGGGATTCCGTTCGACGAGGACTACGCAAAGAAAAGAAAGATGCGTTAAAGTCGCAAATGGAGTCCAAGCTGAAGTTGAAGCCGTTGGCAATCTTTCATTAGAGCTAGCTGATGGCTTCACTCTTTTACTTAGAGATGTTCTTTATGTTCCCTCTTTAGAGAGGAATTTGATTAGTGTTTCATGTTTGGACAATGATGGTTATGATTGCCATTTTGAAAATGGCAAGTGTGAAATAATGTTTAATAAAGAATGTGTTGGTCTTGCCATCTTACAAAATGAGCTTTATTTGTTATCATTATGTGATGATGTGAATGTCGTATGCGATAATGGGAACGTCGCGTGCGAGAAAGTGAATGGATCCTCGTCTACGAATGTAAACAGGAAACGAAAAAGAACTTTAGATGCGTCGTCGAAATTATGGCACTATCGTTTAGGCCATATTTCGAGGGGGAGAATAGAAAGATTAGTTAAGAATGATATTCTTCCTCCATTAGAGTTCTCAGACTTAGAACAATGCAGAGAATGCATTAAAGGAAAATTTGTAAAGAAAATTAAGAAAGACGCCAAAAGAAGCACATGAGTTCTACAAATTATTCACACAGACATTTGTGGTCCTTTTCTTGTGAAAAGTGTGGATGGTTATGACTCGTTCATAACATTCACGGATGATTACTCCCGTTATGGATATATTTATCCAATCAAAGAAAGAAATGAAGCCTTGGATAAATTCAATATATTTAAGGCTGAAGTTGAAAACCAACACGATTTAAAGATTAAGATAGTCCGATCTGACTGTGGGGGGAGTACTACGGTCGACATACCCCATATGGACAAGTTCCTGGACCTTTTGCAAGGTTTTTACAGGAAAATGACATAGTGGCCCAGTATTCTACACCGAGGGAACCTCAGCAAAATGGAGTAGCTGAAAGACGCAACCGTACCCTTATGGATATGGTGCGAAGCATGATGAGCTATTTCACACTGCCATTGAGTTTATGGATGGAGGCATTAAAAACCGCCATTCATATTCTCAACAGAGTGCCTAGTAAGTCGGTGCCCAAAACACTGCATGCGAGTTGTGGACAGAAGAGTTCCTCACTAAACCACTTACATGTGTGGGGAGTCTCACTGAGGCTAAAGTATTTAACCCAAACCTTGGGAAGCTTGATCCCAAAACAGTAAGTTGCCATTTCATTGGCTACCCTGAAAAGTCAAAAGGTTTTCGTTTCTACTGTCCAGACAGATATACAAAGTTTGTAGAAACGAGACACGCTGTCTTCTTAGAGGATTAAATGATGAGGGGAAGCATGGTAGCTCGAGAGATTGACCTTGAAGAGAAGCGGGTGTATGTGCCCACTCCGATGATTCAAGAGCCATTCTTCACACTACCTGCTGTCGCTGCACCAACGGTGCAAGACACTGTGGTGCCAGTATCTGTTATTGTTCCTCCTGTGGCAACAATGAATGAGAATGAGGAACCTGTTCTTCAGGATCCTATAGAACCCATTGCCACAGATGAGGGGGAGTAACAACAGCCTCAAACAGAAGATGTACCAAATGAGGAGGCCCCGAGGAGGTCTCAAAGAGTAAGAAGATCAGCTATTTTTGATGATTATCAGATTTATCATACAGAGGAATTTCAAATGGAGGATGATCCCACCTCATTTGAAGAAGCCATGAGAAGCGAAAATTCCTCAAAATGGCTTGAGGCCATGGAAGAGGAAATGAGGTCCATGAAGGCTAATAAAGTCTGGGACTTGGAAATTATTCCTAAAGGAGCCAAAGCAAGAGGGTCAGTAAATGGGTCTACAAGACAAAGCTTGACTCCCAAGGGAATGTAGAAAGATACAAAGCGCGACTTGTGGCAAAAGGCTTTACGCAAAGAAAAGGATTGATTACAATGAGACCTTTTCTCCAGTCTCATGTAAAGATTCTTTCAGAATCATAATGGCATTAGTAGCACATTATGATTTAGAGTTACATCAGATGGATGTAAAGACGGCATTTCTTAATGGGAATTTTGAGGAAAATGTTTACATGGCACAACCGAAAGGTTTTGTCGTGGAAGGAAATGAAAGAATGAGATGCCGCCTAAAGAAATCGATTTATGGGTTAAAGCAAGCTTCAAGACAGTGGTACTTGAAGTTTGACAGTACAATAAGAAAATTTGGGTTTAAAGAGAATGTAGAGGACAACTGTGTTTATGCAAAGTTTAAAGATGGAAAGTTTATCTTCCTAATCCTGTATGTGGATGATATCCTACTAGCTAGTAGTGATGTCAGTCTACTACTGGAGACAAAGAAGTTTTTTGTCCTCAAACTTTGATATGAAAGATCTTGGTGAAGCTTCGTTCGTTCTAGGGATCGAAATTCACCGGGATAGAAACAAAGGGATATTGGGACTATCACAAAAGGCGTACATAGAGAAAGTCTTAAAGAAATTTGGTATGCATAAATGTAGTCCTTCACCTGCACCTATAGTCAAGGGCGACAGATATGGGGATTTTCAATGCCCCAAGAACCAGTACGAGCTCGATCAAATGAAATCGGTTCCATATGCTTCAGCTGTCGGAAGCTTGCAGTATGCTCAAGTGTGTACGCGCCCTGACTTAGCGTTTGTTACCGGGTTACTTGGCAGATTCCAGAGCAATCCTGGAATAGAACATTGGAAATTGGTAAAGAAAGTCTTGCGTTATTTGCAAGGAACAAAAGGCCTCATGATGACATACGAAGATCGATTCACTCCATATAGTGGGGTATCTGATTCGATTATGCGGAGATGATAGAAAGTCGACATCCGGATATGTGTTCACTCTCGCTGAAGGAGCTATATCGTGGAAAAGCTCAAAGCAAACCGTCACTACATCGTCCACAATGTATGTCGAGTTTGTAGCATGTTATGAGGCTACGGGGTAGGTGAACTGGCTAAAGAAGTTCATACCCGGTTTAAAAGTGGTTGACGACATCAATAGACCACTTAAGTTGTACTGCGATAATGAACCCGCGGTAATATATGCCCACAACAATAAGTCAAGTGGTGCTGCCAAACACATTGACATAAAGTACTATGTTGTGAAAGATAAAGTTCGGGATCAAATTATAAGTCTTGAGCATATAAGTACCGCAAAGATGTTAGCGGATCCGCTTACTAAAGGCTTACCACCCAACGTGTTCAGAGAACATGTAGCCGGCATGGGTTTAAGGGAAAACCTATGATTCCTGGACTAAAAGATGGCCCAAAAGATTAAAGTAACTATTTGAGCAGAGAGGTGTATTGTAGTCATGAATCTATCGGCGATTGACCGTGACGATGAGACATGTTCTATGCACTAATCTGTGATGGAATGAGTAAAGTCAAAAGTAATTAAAGATAAAGCATAGATTGAGATCAAGGGGGAGAATGTTAGAGTGATCTCAACCATTTGGCCCAACGGCCAAATGGGCCCCTTGTACTGCATACGATCGGGGCGCCACTTAATGGTGGTGGGACCTGTCGCCGCCACAATAAATAGAGGTGGGGCCGGGGCGGCACGTACACCGAAGTTCGCCGTGCCGCCACAATCCCCACCGACAAACCCTAGACCCGATCTGAGAGGGGGCGCTCCAGCGACGGGAAGACCACCGCCACCTCCATCTCCCTACAGATCGCCGCCACCAGGGAGACCCCGCTCCTTCTCCACCGACCGTCGCTGCCTAGCGCAGACCACCCCAACAAAAGGAGCGGGATGGCCGGGACCTCGACTCCGCCGACCGGCTCCGATGGTAACGAACAATCACCCTCTCTCATTCCTCGGCCCTCGGATCTAGACTCCTAGGTGGCAAAGATCTACAACAATATTTAGGTTGACCAGTTTTAGGTATCCAAACTTGCAATAAATGTTCTGTTATCTTAGAGGAAAATAAGGTAAAACTTGAAACTATAGGAGTTTTAGTATTTTTTTCTAAATATGCAAATTCTGAAACTTATCATGGTCTATGCACTTCTGTAGATCTGTTTGGTTTCAGAATTTGTAAAAGTTATCAGCAAGGAAGTCTCACCTTCTGACCTTCATGCTTAGAACAATATATAGTTCTTTTCTGATTATAATTTTGAAACTTATTAGTTGGAAAGTCTCACTTTCATGCTTAGAATAAAAGGTTTTTTTTACAACTCACTAATCATAATAAGTAAAGTCTTTTGTTTCATTTGGTTGTTGTCACGCCTGGATCTCAGATTGTAGCTATGCGCTGCAGGCGGCCGTGAACTGGATGAAGACGAAGGCGCCGTGCTGGAGATTTGGGAAACCTAGGGTTTCCACAGGCAGGTTCGAAGGAGGCCGACCGCCGTAGAGAACGGAGGCGGGGTTTGAGAAAGAAGAGATTGAAGATTGAGGTAAAACTTCTCTGTCCCTTTATTATAATGACTCGTCCTCTTTATATAATAGAGGAGAGGTCCGTCTAATCCGGATGACTTCCAAATACCCTTTGAAACCGAATATAACTCTATTGATTAACTTAAACCGAGTCCTATACGACTCGCCTAACAACATTAGCTATGGAAACCAAACCCTAACTCTTTGGAAATCGCGATGAGTTGCCGCCTCCTCTGCAGCATCAGGTTGCCTTATTCTCACATAAACCCTTCCGAATCTGCCAGCCCTGACATTACTCCCCTCCTCGACAAAGAGCTCGTCCTCGAGCTTAAAGAATGGATAACGTTGGCGAAACTGTTCCAATGGCTCCCAGGTGGCCTCAGCCGCTGACAACCCCTCCCAATGCACTAACAGTTCCCGTGCTCCCTTGTTGCACCGAACTCGGACAACCTGATGAGGAACTGGAGCAACGCGACCATGGACCATCTGCAGTAATGCTGGCGGTTCAGTTGGAGGAGTGCCATAGTATGGTTTAAGCAAATTGACATGGAAAACGTCATGGATACGAGCCCGGGCCGGCAATTGTAGGCGATAGGCGACCTCTCCAATGCGTTCCAAGATCTGGTAGGGGCCATAATAGCGAGGGGCCAATTTTCGATTTACATTGGTAGCTAGAGATAGAGCTTGGCGCTGATGAAGTTGAAGCCAGACCCATTGCCCAATCTCAAAGGACAAGTCTCGATGCTTGGCGTCATAGGCTTGCTTGTGATGTTGCTGAGCCAAAAGGAGATGGTCCTTGATATCCGCAAGCAATTGGTCTCTCTCCAAAAGCAGTTGATCAACGGCTTGTAAGCAAGTTGTCATGGATGAATGTGGTCGAAGTGTCGGAGGGTCCCGACCATAAACCACCTTGAAGGGTGTCTCCCGCAAAGATGTTTGGAAAGATGTGTTATAACAGTATTCTGCCCATTGTAACCAACGGACCCACTGCCTTGGGCGATCTCCGGTAAGACAGCGAAGATACATCGCAATGATTTTGTTGGTCACTTCTGTCTGGCCATCGGACTGCGGATGGAAAGCTGAGCTCAATTGGAGTTTGGTACCCGTCAACCGGAAGAGCTCGGACCAAAAATTACTCGTGAACACAGGGTAGCGATCACTCACAATGGAGCAGGGAATCCCATGTAATCGGACAATCTCGTCGAAGAACACCCTGGCCACCGAGCTTGCAGTATATGGATGAGCCAACGGAAGGAAGTGTGCATATTTGGAGAACCGATCAATCACAGTCAGTATAACTGATTTGCCATTAACTCGGGGAAGGCCCTCCACAAAATCCATAGCGATGTCATCCCAGATGCACGAAGGAACTGGTAATGGCTGCAACAGACCGGCTGGATGGAGCTGCACCGGCTTGTTGCGTTGGCAGATTTGGCAAGAACGGACAAAGTCTTCCACTAGTTGCCAGTCTTTTGGAACATGGAAATCACTGCGAAGGCGGTGTAGTGTTTTCTGGAGTCCCTCATGGCCTGCTGCGTGAGCCATGTGCAGAATAGATGGCAATAGTGGCGATGATGGAGGCACATGGATGCGGTCGTTGTATAAGAGCAAGCCGTCGGAAATCTGCCATGGCGTCCCGAGAGATCCCTCCAGTACCTTCGTGTGCAGCGCCACCAAGTCTGGGTCAGTTGTATTCTCCTGGCGCAATTCATGAAAGAGAGCAAAATCGGGTCCTGAGATGGCCGTTAGTGCCCCGGTTCCTTCAGCACAGCGAGACAATGCGTCGGCCACGATGTTGAGTCGTCCAGGCTTGAACTCCACATGGAAATCATAACCAAATAATTTGCTGACCCATTTGTGTTGAGGAATAGTGGATAGCCGTTGATCTAGTAAGAACTTGAGGCTATAATGATCTGTTCGGACGGCAAAGTGACGCCCCCATAAGTAAGGTCGCCAATGCCGGACTGCCATTACGAGCCCCATCAATTCTCGTTCATATGCCGCCAAGTGCGCGTGTCGGGCAGCCAACACCCGACTATAGAATGCGATGGGACCGTGCCCTTGGTGTAACAAGGCCCCAACGCCAGATCCCGACGCATCGCACTTCACTATGAACTCAAGCTCGAAGTTGGGAAGTTGTAGTACAGGCGCCGTGGTAAGGGCATCTTTGAGGGCTTGAAATGCCTTTGTCGCTTCTGGTGTCCAAGAGAAGGCCTCCTTCTTGAGCAGCCATGTGAGTGGTTCCGTAATCTCTCCAAATCCCTGAATGAACTTGCGGTAATAACCAGCCAAGTCGAGAAATCCACGAAGAGCTCGAACGGAGTGTGGTTCCGGCCAATCCCGAACGGCTTGCACCTTGGTGGTGTCCATGGCGACTCCTTCTGTGGAAATAACATGTCCCAAATACGCTACGGTAGGCTCGCCGAAGAAACACTTGGAGCGTTTGAGAAAGAGCTGATGGTGGTGCAGGAGTCGAAGTACTGCCCGCACATGGCGCAAATGCTCCACCCATGACGGGCTGTAAATCAGGATGTCATCAAAGAAGACCAAAACAAAACGGCGTAAATAGGGCCGAAGGATACTGTTCATGAGTGCCTGGAAAGTGGCGGGTGCATTGGTGAGGCCGAATGGCATGACCAAAAACTCAAAGAGGCCTTCATGGGTGCGGAAGGCTGTCTTCTCAATATCTGGGGGGTACATGCGTACTTGATGATATCCTGATCGAAGGTCCAATTTAGTGAAGAATTTGGCACCCTGTAATTCATCCAGAAGTTCATCGACTACCGGTATCAGGAACTTGTCTTTAATCGTCTTGCTGTTGAGGGTCCGATAGTCGACGCAAAATCGCCAGGTGCCATCCTGCTTCTTCACAAGTAGAACCGGCGAGGAATATGCCGATGTACTTGGTCGAATAATCCCTTGCTTCAACATCTCCCCACATTGCCGCTCGAGCTCATCTTTTAGGAGCTGTGGATAACGATAAGGACGGACTGAAATCGGAGCTATTCCTGGCATGAGGTGTATGTGATGATCTTGTGTTCGCTCTGGAGGTAGCCCCTGTGGAGATGCAAATAGGCTGTCGAAGTCGTGCAGCATTGTGTCCATCAAGGCCGGCCCCGTGGTAGAGCAGACCCGCGGCAATCCCTGCACCGTGTGAATTCCCCGCCATGTGACTTTGTGATCTCCTCTCCAAAATGTCATGCTCAGGGTATCAAAGTTCCACAGGATGGGCCCTAAAGTGCGGAGCCACTGTACCCCGAGCACCACATCAAATCCGTCCAAAGGAAGAGAATAGCAGTTTATTGCGAAGTCCTCGTGATCGATCCGTATCCCCACTGCTGGGCAGAATCCCGAGCTTTGTACCTTGTCACCGTTGGCCACCATCACTCGCAACCCGCGGCGCGGCTGAACCTTGAGGTGGGCGCGCTGGGCTGCATCCTCCGTGATGAAGTTATGCGTGGAGCCGGAGTCCAACAGTGCTAACAAAGTAACTCCGCTCACCGCTATTTGTAACTGCATAGTTTGTGCCGTGTGTGGGGAAATTCCAGTTGCCGCATACAGGGAGATGCGTGGTTCTTCCTCCGGAGAAACTTCCCAATCAGTGTCGTCATCTGAGCCTCCGCTGGGAGCAAATAAGAGGAACAGTCGCTTGCAACGGTGGCCAGGTGAGAACTTCTCGTCACAATTGAAACAAAGGCCTGCTGTCCTGCGCTGCTCCATTTCCTCTGGCGTGAGGAACTTGCGCTGCATCGCCCGGCGGGGCTTGGTTGCTCCCTGGTTGGGCGTGGTGATCGGACCAGACGATGGGGCGGGAAGAGCTGCTAGGGCAGGTCGGCTTGGAATGAGTTGAGGTCGCGCCAAAGCCGTCTGCGTTGATGCGGCTGCTAGAATTGGTGTTGACCGTTTGAGTAGCAGGTTTGTATCCTGTCCGTAAAACTGCGCTCTCCGCTCATAGGTCCGTGCTAACGCCATCGCCATCTGCAGGTTTGCTGGGTTTTGAAGTTCCACATCCGTGCAGATCGGTTCTCCCAATCCCGGAGTGAACAACTGGATCTGCTGCCGTGGCTGAAGATGCTCGGCCCGGCAAAGAATCGCCAGGAATTTCTGTTGATATTCTTCTACTGTGCCGGTTTGAGATAACTCTTTAAGTTCGCCTAGCGGATTGTGGCGAATTGACAGGCCAAACCACAGATTTATATACTCCTTGAAACGCTGCCAATTGGGCTCCCCTTCATCCCTCTCCAGCTGGAAATACCATTGTTGTGCCACGCCAATCAGATGATAAGATGCGAGCCATACCTTCTCGTTCTCCAGAGTTTTCTGTCCCCGAAAGAATTGTTCGCATCTTTGCAGCCATGACAACGGATCTCCTTGTCCGTCGTAAGAGGGAAACTCCAGTCTGTGGAAGTGAGGAGGCTTCTCAGTTGCCGGTCCCCCATTTCCGAAGTGATTTGCTGCCGGCATATTCCCGACGGGAAACGGCAGTAGCCCATCTCCTACGGGTCGCTTCTCCAATTCCGCCAGCCGATTGCCGTGCTCCTCCCCTTTGTCCTGTTGTTTATTCACGATTTCCAGTAGTGCATCCACCTTCTTGGATAGAATATCCAAGTTTGCCGCCGTGGTAGCTACCTGCTCGTAAAGTGCTTCAGTTCTGTCGTCAGCCATGTGCTTTGATACCAAGTTGTCACGCCTAGATCTCAGATTGTAGCTATGCGCTGCAGGCGGCCGTGAACTGGATGAAGATGAAGGTGCCGTGCTGGAGATTTGGGAAACCTAGGGTTTCCCTGGGCAGGTCTGGAAGGAGGCCGGCCGACCAGAAGAACGGGAGGCGGGGTTTGAGAAAGAAGAGATTGAAGATTGAGGTAAAACTTCTCTGTCCCTTTATTATAATGACTCGTCCTCTTTATATAACAGAGGAGAGGTCCGGCTAATCTGGATGACTTCCAAATACCCTTTGAAACCGAATACAACTCTATTGATTAACTTAAACCGAGTCTTATACGACTCGCCTAACAACATTAGCTATGGAAACCAAACCCTAACCTGCTGGAACTGCTGCAGTAGTTGCCGCCTCCTCTGCAGCACCAGGTTGCCTTCTTCTCACATAAACCCTTCCGAATCTGCCAGCCCTGACAGTTGTATACTTTTATGGTTAAAAGTTTTCTATAAACCTATAATATCATTAAACCTGCATGTTTTGTTTGCTCTTAAAATATTAAGGTAAAGCCTCAAACTATAGGAGTTTTGCAAATTCTGAAATTTACATAGTTCTGTGTACATTTAGTTTTAGCTGATAGGAGTTGTTCATTAGTTGGTTAGCTTGTTTTGTTCAGTAGCAAGGCACTATCTTTTTTTTGCCCCTTCGTGAATTAAGGGCAATCATAAGCACAAGCAATTTACAATGGACCAACTCCTTGTATGTAATTATGGCTGATTGTTTTTGTGACCCCTCTGCTAACTGAAACTAGTTTATCACAGCATTTTAGAATATTTCTAAAAGGGCAACTTTCAACCCTCTTGAGTTTCACTATGAGTATCCAACTCTTTCACAGACAAAAGTGCAAGTAATACATTTTCTGGTTATTACTGTGAGCATGAAACTCTGCATAGTACTCTGGAAAATGAAATTGGTTTTGCATATAACTGAAATCCTGCACACTTTCTGCACATTTGCTGAAACTAAACCTTTGTAAAATTGTCATAGAGGTGGGCCTTGGGCCTAGTCGGTGAATTATTAGGAACTAGAGATTGGTTTCTATTTGAATTAGACATTAGATTCCTTTTATTAGAGATATAATTAGAGATATGATATGAGTTTTCTATAATTGTTAGAGATATAATTGAGGTTAGATTCGATTTGTTAGGGGGAGCCTATCTATATAAGAGGGCTACCGCATGTATTGGAATCAATCAGACAAATAACAAAGTCTTCCTCGTCTATAGTCCCTCTCTCTCTCTCTCTACGCCGATGCCATCCGGCCATCTTTTTGGTGGTGTTTACCCTCTATGAACTAAGGTTCATGACAACTTGGTATCAGAGCAGTCGATCTCTTCCCACGACTTCTGTTACCATGGTTCCTGCGACTCGTCCTGCTGCCGAGTCATTGGCTATAATAAAAGCTAATGCTAATAAGATGGCCAGCTTCAGCAAAGGGATTGCGGACACTTTCCTCCATATGCATGACTTCTTGGAGAAGATCTTGAAGAATCGAGAGAAGGCGCAACAAGAGGCTGATCGTAGAGCAGAGGAGACGGTAGACATCGACTTGTCGGCTGCTAACGACGAGGAGGATGAGGCTGACCTCGCCCCCCTCGCCGAGATTGCCAGCCACGGCGACGATGCGTCCAACCTCGCCTCCCCCGACGGCTGGTTCCTCGCCTCTGCCTCCTCCGGCAAACTTCCTCCAACGCGCCGTCCCAAGCCTGGTTTCCTACCGCCGCACTCTTCCCGACCCGGGCCGCTCCACCCGCCGCAAGACCGTGCTGGGATCCTCCTCGTCCCCCCTAGCCAAGATCCCCCTGCGCCCAAAGCTGTTCTCGGTGCCACCGCCCGGATCCGTTCTCGGTGCCGCCACCCGAAGTCGCTCTCGGCCGTCGGCGTGCCAGATGCCGCCGCCACCACGGCCATCTCCGTGCTCGGTCACTGGCGTACCCGAAGCCGCCGCAGCCCGGTCGCTTCCATGCACGGCCACTGACGTGCTCGAAGCTGTCGTAGCCTAGTAACCTTCGCGCACGGACGATGGCACGCCCGAAGCTACTGTGCCCATGCCCGAATCTGCCCTCCGTTGCTCGGCCTTCTAGCCTCGCCGCTTTCTCTGCGCCGCTGCCGCCGCTGAAGTTGCCGGCAGCCGCTCGGCTTCCCCGTCGCCCGCCTTCGGCTCGAAACCGCCAACGTCCGTGGCCCTCGACGGCCACCGCTCCAGATCCGCTTGCGCCCGGGCCACCTCCGCCACATCGCCGTCGCTCCACAGGTCGTCGCTCCACAGGTCGCCGCTCCTCCGGCCGCTGGTTCCTGGAACCGCCGCCGCTCCTTTAGTCGCCGCTCTCGACCGCAGTCACCGGCCGACTGAAGCTTTTGTGGGGTCGGTCGGCTTTTAAAACCGATCGATTAGTTAAGGGAAAAAAATAAAAAAATTCAAAAAAATTCAAAAAATTTTTTGCAAGCATTGTTTAGCCTTGTTCCACTTGGATCTGGCCGGCCGTCTCCATCCGCTGCAGGACCCCGCCACCGTTTGTCTTCTACATCGGCGTCAGAGGTCTTCCATTGGCGCCATGACCGCCGCCTAGCAGCTCGAGGATGAGCTGTATGTCCGGGAGGGGTGTAATGTCATAGGGGTGGGCCTTGGGCCTAGTCAGTGAATTATTAGAAAATAGAGATTGGTTTCTATTTGAGTTAGAGATTAGATTCCTTTTGTTAGAGATATAATTAGATATATGATATGAGTTTCTATAGTTGTTAGAGACATAATTGAGGTTAGATTTGATCTGTTAGGGGGAGTCCATCTATATAAGAAGGCTACCGTATGCTATTGGAATCAATCAGAGAAATAACAAAGTCTTTCTCGTCTATAGTCCCTCTCTCTCTACGCCGACACCATTCGGCCATCTTCTTGGTGGTGTTTACCCTCTATGAACTAAGGTTCATGACAAATGTCATAGGGGGTAAACACCACCAAGAGGATGGCCAGATGGCGTTGGCGTAGAAGGAGAGAGAGACTATAGATGAGGAAGGCTTTGTTATTTCTCTGATTCATTCCAATAGCATGCGGTAGGCCTTTTATATAGATGGCTCCCCCTAACAGATAGAATCTAACCTCAATTATATCTCTAACAACTATAGAAACTCATATCATATCTCTAATTATATCTCTAACAAAAGGAATCTAATCTCTAACTCAAATAGAAACCAATCTCTATTTCCTAATAATTCACCGACTAGGCCCAAGGCCCACCCCTATGACATTAATGTCATAGGGGGTAAACACCACCAAGAGGATGGCCGGATGGGCGTCGGCGTAAAAGGAGAGAGAGACTATAGATGAGAAAGACTTTGTTATTTCTCTGATTCATTTCACTAGCATGCGGTTGCCCTCTTATATAGATGGCTCCTCCTAACAGATATAATCTAATCTCAATTATATCTCTAACAAATATAGAAACTAATATCATATCTCTAATTATATCTCTAACAAAAGGAAACTAATATCTAACTCAAATAGAAACTAATATCTACTTTCTAATAATGAACCGGCTGGGCCCAAGGCCCACGCCTATCACAGCATTTTAGAATATTTCTAAAAGGGCAACGTTCAACCCTCTTGAGTTTCACTATGAGTATCCAACTCTTTCACAGACAGAAGTGCAAGTAATACATTTTCTGGTTATTATGTGAGCACGAAACTCTGCATAGTACTCTGGAAAGGAAATTGGTTTTGTGTATAACTGAAATCCTGCACACTTTCTACACATTTTCTGAAACTAAACCTTTGTAAAATACTGCTCCTGCACATCGCTGAAAACTGAAACCTTTGCATATTTCTTTATTTTTGTGAACCTGGTAACTCTGCATAGAAATCGAAAACCTTAAATTCAGCATATTACCTGAGAGGAAGGCTTCTTTTTGCATGCATATGTACTATCAACCTGCAACTAGGACATTTTGGGATACTATTGTGTTTATTTCAAATGGCCATCCACGAAGGCTTGATTTGGTTCATAATTATTATTAGTATACAAAAGAATATTGATTTGTCTCCTCTGATCAGCAGTGTTTGAAATCGCATTACCATTTTTACTCTGAAACACTAGGGGGATAAATTCTACATGCTAATCTGAAAATGAAATATGTACAGTTTTTTTTGTATATTATGCATATTAACGCGAGACCCTAACCTTTTATCTCGTTACTATGAAATCATGCAGGGGATATAAACCCTGAATATTGATCTGAAACTGAAACTAGCACAGTAGTTTTTTTGTGTACCTTTTGTTTTGGATGCAAAGAATTGATAGGTTGCAATTTGCATGCATATTACTATGAGCCTGAAACTAAGTTTTGTGTACACCTTTTTTTGCTTGAAATGATATCCCCTGAAATATCTTTTTTTGGTTCATAATTATTGTTAGTACAAAAGAACCGAACTTGTCTTCTCATTAACATTTTTTGGAACTTGTTTTTGCAAACGATTTGTTCTGCCACAGTGCAGATTTTGGAATGGCAGGGAGCTCCTAATAGGTTTTGATATTACCTTTTTACCTACTCTCTTCTTTTTCTTCTCCTGCTCCCGCCCTGTTCATCGTGAGTTTTTTTTTCGCCTTTCCCCATTTGGCCGTTTCGCTGTGGATTGATCGTTACGCATATATGTGTTACATGCCCATCTATATTTCTTCTTGACCTCGAGCTATATTTTCCCTGGGGGCTTATGTCAGGGTGAGGTCAAAGTTGTTTAATTTTGTGTGCTAGCACCATAAGAATTTAGGCATATTTATTTGTGATATTCTACACAAACTATATATTTTGCTTAATTTTATATATACTATACGAAACTATATACTTCTTGTATATATGGTTTTTAATGTTATCTATAATATCTAGGGTTTTTGTTTTTTGAAAGGAATCAGTTGTACATTAATTCATTTATTTTTCTACATTATCACTCATATATGATCACTTGCATGTAATTAAAACATCAAAATTACTCTTAAGAAAAGCACATTTTACAATTGTCCTTTTTAAAATGACCTTCCAATGGTAGCCTTCTATAACATACTACTATTATGTTTACAACTGGACTTTTTTTTTCTTTTGCCATCATATTTTTTGACATTTCAGTCGAATATATTTTAATGTTCTCCTGGCCGCATTGTAGTCTTTTTTGCACTTCAATATTCTCTATGTTTTCTTGAGTGTTGAATGTTCTCCAGCCTTCTTTTTTTATTGTCCTCCTAAACGAACTTTAAAATACCAACATTAGTTTTGAACTTTGCATATGTTCTGATTTTTTTTTTGTAAATCATCATTTTACAAATTTACCTTGTTTGCTTGCTTTATTTATCTTTTGCCTCTTCTTCTTGAGTGGTTCAATTTCAACGTGCTTTAATTTGCATATTGCAAAGTTGTGATCAGTTGCCCCACAGTGATTATAGTGATATATTTTTTCTCCTTAATCTTGCCAATTATACTTTTTAATCTTGTTGACAGTCTTCCTTTTGTTTGAGCAACATCTAGATCCACAAGATCGATCTGTCCAACTGCCAAACTTTTATCTCCTGTAACATCATTTGCATTCTTGTCATTGTTGCTTTGTCCTTGCGATTGTTCATGCACCTCTTTGTCGCTTCAACTATGCTTAGATGGGTTTCAATCTTTGATATTTCTTCCATCAAGTAATCATATGATGCACTTGACTTTGAGCTCTTTGATGCAAATTAAGAAAACCTTCTAGATAGTACATTAAACCTCAAAGTTGAATTTTTTGCGTCTGTATTCATTGCATTAATTTTGATAACTTGACTTTCTTACTCCACTTATCAATAATGTATCTATCTGGGGATTTTGTGATGTCCATGTAAAGAATTACTCTCAGTATATGTGAGCACAATATGTCATCCTTCCGAAATTTGGCACATATGCAGCTAAGATCCTAACTAGGTAAGTCTACTAATACAATGTATTTCCTATGTCTCCATTCTTTTTTCCTATAATTTAATGCTTGGAAAACCTCTTAAACCTTAAATGGTTCTAGCTCTACCAACCGAAGTCCTGTTGTATCTTTGAGTTGCTTTTAGAACTTTTTGAATATGTTCCTGTTATATAGCTGCATAGCTTTCTCCTCAATATAGTATTCAAACCATAGTTGTTTTGGTTCTCTAGGTTTGCATTCATGGCTGTCTTTTTCCTTAGTGTTGAAAATTGTATCTATCAATCTATCGTACTCCTTGAGGAAGCTTTTAATATTGTACTGTGGACCAACACTCCATTTGAATTTTGTGTTTGTGCCTTCGCTTAGTGCGGTGCTTTGTATGAATGGACAGGAGTTTTGTTTGAAATATACTAGAACGAACCTTTCTCCAGTTAGCTACGTCTGTTGGAAATACTTGTTGTTTTGAATATGATATTTTCAATCATTTCTTGCTAAAGTTCTTCAAATTCCTCAACTGTAAGAGAGTTGTTGATAATGTCTTGAAAATCCTCAAACAAATCATGATTCCTAGCAAAGCTTTTTCCTCCTTTTAAGAGGATGCAGAAGAAGACACGTCTTACGGGTATTACTATGCCGCATGCTTTGGAGACGATGATGTTGATTTCTAGAGTTCTGTCCTAGTCAGTTGCATGTGGTTTGGGATAAGACATACTTATTGGTTTCTAGTATCTCATTTATTATTTGCTTCCTCTATGATATGATATGCTTTATTTGGCCAATCGGCCCCAATATTGTAAACTCTGCCGTTTAAGCATATTCACTACTTAATGCACTACTGTAATCTAAATTTATTGTGTATAGATATGATATACATATTGTTGAATATGTCTGCTAGTCACTCATCATGGTACTAGCACGGTAAATAAATAGGGTTCAGAATGCAAGTCTGGGTCCCGACATCTTGCATACCATTTGTAGTCTCCAGCACTGTGAATCACAGAATCAGTCATCATTGTTCGCAGTCTTGTTCTTGATTGAGTTGGCTGCCTTTTTCTTTGCCTGGCATTTTCTCCATACTATTAGCAACTCTTGTTTTAACTGAAAATCGCTTTTCGCGGGGAGCTCACCAATTTTCGGAGAGTTGTGGACAAGCCAGCAGCACCAGATGATTCAGTGTTTTCAGGTGCCGGCGCCTGGAGGATCTCTGTTAGTTGAGTGCAGTTGAGAATAAATGTTCGCTGAAGCTGCTTGAGTGCGGACCCAACACCTTCAGCTACTCTCCATTGCTGCGGGTTCGGCAATGTGTTGAACTGGAGCCTTTTTAGCTCAGGGAACCCAGCAGCTGGAATAACCATCTTTTCCCAAATGTATGAACCTTCCCCGAGGATGAGATCAGCAAGGTTCAGCACCTTTAGCAATTAGGTCGATATGTGCTTGGTCCAATCCTGAGTAGTAGAGCTCGAGCTTGGTGAGGTTATGAAGTAAATAGCTGTGACCTCGTCCGTCAATCTGTTCCTAAAAGCAGCCAATTCACTTGATGCTTCAATACTTCCCCTCATGTGTAGGCTTTCTTAGATTTAAGACATAGAATAGAAGTAGATTGTAATTTTTTTTAATTGCGTCAACCGGGTCTTGAACTAAAGACCTCTTAGCTCAGATACTATATTGAGTTTCATACACTAACCAATTCATCCAAAAGCTTAGACTAATGAGGAAAGAATAGTAATTCAATTATACTTCAACACTGTTTTCTAAGTTGAGTGTAGCACCCTTAAAAAAACAAAACAAAACAAAAGCTAACCGAATTCTCTCCCCTATCTCTAATGCATGCAATTCCCTCTCTCTCCCGGGTATCTCTCCACGCCATAACTTATTTTCTCTTTCCATCTATTCTTCGTCTCTTCCAGCCAACTCCTCTCTCTCTCTCTCTCTCTATCTATCCCGGGTGGCTCTCTCTCTCCGTTATAATCTCACGTCTCTCTCTCTCGCATGGATTTGCATGGGGGTTGCATGGGCGCCGGTGGAGGCGGCGGCCTGCCGGCCGGCAGGCGGCGGCAACACGCCCGGCACGGCCTCGTGCATGCACTGCCGACTGTGTGCAAGGTTCCGCCATGGCGGCTGCGGCGGCAGCGCGGGGTAGCGGTGACGTCTGGCGGCCGGTCCAGCGGCGGCGACAACCCGGCCAGCAGGCGGCTGTAGCGGCAGCCACGGCTCGTGCAGTGCACATGCACGCCAAGCGCGCACGCACACATCTAGACGCAGCGGCGGCGACGTCGGGCGCGGAGCCAGTGGCCGGATCTATGGGCGGCGGCACGAAGCGACCGGCGGCGCACGCGGCACCGTCCACACACTCGTTCCCATGCGCAAGCATGCGGTTGCATGGCGCGGCGGACGTGGCGCGACGGAGGTGTCATCGGCAGCGGCGGTGGCGTCCAGCGGTAGCGGCAGCTGCGGGGCCTGCTCGCGCTCGCATGCATGCATGGTCGCATGGCGCGGCGGCTTTGGCACGGCAGAGGCAGCGGTGGCTGTGCGCAAGCGGCTGGGCAGCCGCCGGCTGCGGCAGCCAGGGCAGCGGCGCAGCCATTCGTGCGGCCGAACGCGTGTTCGCACAGTCAAACTGCCGTTCGCTCGGCCGAACTGCTGTTTTCCTTTCAGTTGATTATTCCTTGTCGTTCCTTTATCAATTTATAATATTTGATCGGCGGTTGTCTCCAATCACTCTATAGGTTCTCACGCAGCTATTGAGAGAGCAGCTGGGCAGTTGCGTTTTCCGGATCCATCGTGCAGCATGTCCGTCGAGCGTGATCAAGGCAAGTACCTCACGGTTGTAACCTTTCCGTTTCATATATCACCTGTCCTGGATTGGCTATTGTCGTTGTCCTAGACCATAATTATTACATTGCGATGATTGCCTGGTCGCATGTTATTAGATATTTTCATATTGCAATGCTTGATGTTAATTAATGCCTTAGGCTCTTAGATGTATTAGAATGCTATGGTTAATATCTAAGTTACAAGCTCTAATTAGTAATTATAATTGATGTTAAATTGTAGTTGGGGTAGTGTAGGAGTGACTTTAACATAAGGTTAACCACTAGTAATCTTTAGCTTCGGAATGATATATATATTTAATTACCGGTTCCCTGATTCATTACTTGTATGTTATTGCTTGATTGGTTCCGAGGGAATTATGTATGATATTGTGAACCTAACTAATAACAACTCATCACGTAATAAAATCTAGTTGTTGACAACCCCTTGGTGTGAGTTAAGTTGTAATGCTGGGTGAGAATCATTCATGGATCCGTACCACCGTCGTATTATCCTTCTTCATCTCCCATCTGATTTTATCTCCTATCCTCAACCTCAGCAATCCTATTCACTCCTTGTAATCATGCATGAACTTATCTCCAATTATTTAATTCCACATTTCACATCTTTCATGATTACTCGTTAACATTATCATTGAGTACAATTATCATATCAATGAATTACCTGGTTATGATCATATCACTGAAATTACCTGGCTAATATCCTGTCACCAAAGTTACCCGGTTATTATCATCTCTCTAATACTTGCCTAGTTGTTATAATAGTATTCATGCTTGCCTAGTTATTATTATGTTTGCCTAGTTATGATCATATTGTTAATGCTTGTCTAGTTCTTATCATATTGTTAATGCTTGCCTGGTTATTGTTAATGCTTGCTGGTTATGTACCCTTAATATTGTATTCCTGCCATGATGTTCTAGATTAACTTATTTCACATGCCTTTATGTTTATTATAATACTCTATTAATAATGTTATAAGATTCATGCTTTTAAGTAATGTTTAGAGTTCATGCTTAAACCATTAATGGGGGTAGCGGGTGATCATGTTGTAGACTTAGGTTAAAATCACTAGCAGTCCTTTAAGTATCACGCTTCTGTGTTTAATCCTCTCGATATCATGATGTATTGCCGGTACAGCTCCTTATGTGAGTCATGATCGTTATGCCTTAATAAATGTTAATTTGACTAATAATCACTTTATCACATAATAAAACTAGATTGGTTGATAAACTTATGTGAGATATATTATAATACCTCTTTAGGTTGATTACTATAACACTATCATTTTATCATTATTCCACATTGCCCTCTTATCAGAAACTGTGTCTTCCATTTTCAACCCTAGCACATCATTTCACTTCTCATAGCTTTATTATAGCCTTATCCTCGTCATCTCTTAGTTACCATAATTTTGTTCTATATAATCTGTCCATAATATATCGGTTACTTTATCACCTAGTTTCACCAATCCTACCTCTGGCCACATCGTATCAAACTTTTACTCTCATAACTTTACCTTAACTCAATTACAACTCTCTAATTATATCATGGATAATTCACTAAATAACAAACCAAGGGTTATCACACCGGGACTACCCACATATAGGGGTCATTTTCACCCAACCTGGTAACGTACGGGGAGGCCATATATTCTCGTTACACAGGATATTACACCCCGTCTGACGGTTATACAGTCGAGGACAAGGTTGTGCCTGGCTATTCTCGTATAACCGGGTATGTGGGAGGAGGTCGCCGGCACCCTTGCTATAACTTACTATAACTTGTCACATAACAAATATCTTTAATACACAGTTCTCATAATATCCGTCTTCCATTCATGACAGTATTTCCGATATCAGTTGTTCATTGTTTGCCTTATGTCCATTGCTTACTTGTCATGCTTGCCCTTTATTTCATGTGGTTGCATTGCTTGTCTTTACTCTTCTGTTGCGACCGTTGTTGGGCACTTGTTGAGATTTCTAAATTTCACGCTTGCTTTTTTCAGTCCCAGGTAAAAGGCCAGTGGAGCGATAGCATCATGCATGGGTGGGAGCACTCAAGTTTTCAGCACCGTGGTTTTCCACTGTTTTGTTGTTTTATTCGTTCTTTATTTGGTTAGAAGTGGACCGGTCCCATGTTTTAAACATTTATTCCAGTTTCCGTTGGTTCTCTATTAAAGTGTTAATAAAGTTTTAAACTCCTGGTAATTTCTTTTGTTGTTCTTATTTATTCTTCACTTTGGCGATGATGTTCCATAGTAGTATCTCATATAGTTACGTGGGGTGCTACATTGAGACCTTGAAGGTTGCGCAGGGCAAGCATGGTAAGCAATTTGTACAATGGGAAGTCAAATCCATCCTTTTCTTCCAAATCCAAGAACATGAGGCACTCCATGCTACTGAGACAATCCTCAAGGTCATCACAGTTGCGAATTCTCTGGAGTCCTATGGACCGGAGGTTGATCAACTTCTTCAATGCAGAGCCCTAGTGCGCACCATGGAGGGTCGGAGGTTGTTTAAAGCATTGTCTTGGCTTGGACCATTCTTGATGTGCCGTGCCAGCACATGCCGGAGTGCTTTAATCTTCCAAAAACCCTGGAGATGTACGGAGCGCAATGAGAGGAGCCGCCATCGGCATCAGGGCCTTCTGGACATTATCACAGCAAGGATCGGAGCTTCGGGGTTGCAGGGGTCAGGCTTGTGCATGGATCAAATGCATCCCGGATGGCGAGCCGGCGTATGGCCGTGCTGGGGAGGTCGGTGGTGCTGAGATGGACCTGGAGGAAATTGATGTCATGTGCCTCTGACCTTGATGCTGATGCTGATGATGTTGTTGCTGTACTCCATTTTCACCAGATTGATCAAGCATCTGGAGATTAGCTTCTTCCGGTAGTCCTGGCCATTCTTCTCCATCGCCCTTCGACCAATTGGTTGCACGAGCCCCTCAGCCACCCATAGACGGATAAGCTTGTCGGCGTTGGTATGGTCCTCGGCCTTGAGTGCAGAAAAATAGAGGAAGCATTCCTTCAGGTGAGGAGGGAGGTCGTCGAAGCTCAACATGAGTATTTGGTCAAGTAGTGATATCTGCCGGTACGCAGCCTGTTCCTGCTGTTGCTCTTATTCTTTTTTTTTCTTCCGACTGTTTGTCTTCTTGTATTTCTCCTTGTTGCTCTTGCTTCATCTCCATTTCTCCTTGTTGCCCTGCCATCTTCTACATTTCTCCTTGTTGCTCTTGTTTCATCTTCATTTCTCCTTGTAGCTCTTGTTTCAGCTTCATTTCTTCTTGCTGCCCTGCCGGCTGCTGATTAGCTTCTTGACCTTCTGATTGCTGTTGGTTTTTCTGCATTTTTTTCTTGTTGGGCTAATCTGCGCTTACCTTGTGTGAGTTAATTAATTACGTCAACCCACTCTTCTTCCTTGGTCCTTAGGATCCCAGCTAACAGAGTGCCAGCCAATGGCAAGCTCTTGTTGAGCAGGTCTTCAATCGCCATGGAATGTGTAGCCTTGTTGGATTTTTTTTAGGAAATCTTGGTTTCCCAAATACCCTTCTGCAGAACATCTCTCCAGCATTGTTCTTCTCCAGCTTCTGTAGCTCCACATGAATGTAACTGTCGGAGATATGATGATCAGCGACGATTTGCCTGCTCCCCTGCCTTCCCTTGTTTGTTTAATCATCAACACCATAATAATGTAGCTGATGGGATTTATTCATCATATACCCTCTTCATAGATGGAAATTCAGGATTTACCCTCCTGGCCCACGTGTCAGTGACTTATGATGACCCCACATGTCATTGAGGTGGGAGGGTAAATCCTGAAATCCCCAATTCAAGGGAGGGTATATGAAGCAAATCCTCCGGTGATGGCTATTTCTAGCATCCCTCCTTACGCAGCTTCTTGCGTAGTCTCTACGGACAGCGCTAACTGTTATGACATGCTAAAACAGTGGGTATTAGTGAGGGAAAAAATAAGTGTTCATCCCCTTTCCCTCTTGGGGTTCTTTATATACATTCATGGGGAATACCGAATATTCATCCTACCCTTCAATAGTTATAATAGATGAGGGTATACAGATAAATTCTCTTATGCGTACAATAGTGTCTCTATGAGCTTACTCTATGGCCCACAAAACAATCCTAATGGTCAAGGGGTTCGGCGCCCCCACATCAATTGCAAGGGTTTGGGCTTTCCTCACATCAATTGCCAGCTTGTTTCGTAGTTGGAATGCACTTTTAGGAGGGAGGCCGCCAATTTTTGGACAGTAGTGGACGGCCAGAAGCACTAGATGCTGCAGTGTTTTCAGGTGCTCCAGGATCGTTGTCAGTTTAGTGCAGTTAGTTTTCAGGTGCTCCAGGATCATTGTCAGTTCAGTGCAGTTAAAGATGGATATTTTCTGAAGCTTCCCGAGTGCAGACCCACAATCTTTATGTACACTCCATGTCTTCAGGGGCAATTTCTCGAGCTGGAGAATTCTTAGTTCACGGAATCCATTTTTTGGAATAACCATATTTTTCTCGATGTAGGAACCTTCCCCGAGCATGAGCAAAGCAAGGTTGGGCAACTCGGCAATCACGTCGATACGTGTGATGTTTGACTTGTCAAGCTCGAGCTTGGTGAGGTTAGGGAGCAGGTACCTATGACATTGTTCTGCCATTGATGCACCAGGTTGTTCTGCCATTGGAGCATCAGGTTGCTCTGGCATTGCTGCATCAGGTTGTTCTGCCATTGGTGCATCAGGTTGTTCTGCCATTGATGCATCAGGTTGTTCTGCCAGTGGTGCATCAGGTTGTTCTGCCATTGGTGCATCAGGTTGTTCTGCCATTGGTGCATCAGGTTGTTCTTCCATTGGTGCATCAGGTTGTTCTGCCATTGGTGCATCAGGTTGTTGCATTGGTGCATCAGGTGTCGCTTCAATTATTGTCCCATGTAACTTGAGGCACTGAAGGCGGCGTAGCGCTAGGACATTGAGCAGGTCATCTAGTGGGAGATGGGCTCCTTCCAACTCCAAGGATGTGAGGTTCTCCAGGCTGTTAAGAGCAGACAAAAAATCCTTCCTATCTTCATCCTTACTATCTTTTTTACATGATAGATTCTGCACCTCAAGAGACCGAAGGTTGGTCAGCCTCTTTAAGAGCAACTCCAAGAGAAGAGCTAAATCATTTTCTAAAGGTAAATTTGGCTATTATTGGAGAAAAAACGTCTCCAATAGACTCTGTAAATGACTCTCTAAATTTAGTAGCTCTCTATCCATCCTCCTTCGCTCTCTATTTTTGGATAGCCTACCTCGCTCACCATCCAGCCTCTTGGCGCGGTCGGTGTTTCCTTCCCGCACGCTGCGCCCCATCCCGCGCGTACGCGACCCACCGTGCGCCCTCTAGTTTAGATAGCCTGTTGGAGTAGTCTTGTTTTTTGGGTGAGATTCATTTTAGAGAATAGCTAAATCACTAAATTTAGATACTTGTTTTGGCTAATCTCTTGGAGTTGCTCTAATGTACCATTTTTAGCCCACTGACCCCAGGATACACCTAGGAGTGTCTGGAGGTTGCGCAACACTGAGACTTCCTTTGGTCCATTCTTCAGGTTTTTTGTGAGTACGTGGCGGAGCGCTTGGATTTTCCAAAACTCATATGGAACTGCATCTATTTCAGTGTCTGTATATCCAGTGTTTGCAGGTTGCAAAGATTCTTCACAGAATCAGGAAGGCTCACCAGTCTGCATCGTGCCAGCCCTAAGTACCGTAGATGGATCAGACACCCGATATCTTTTGGCAAATTGGAGAAATGAGCCACACCTTTGATATCAATAACACGTAGAAACTTGCATTGGTAGATGGTGAAGTTGTCCACATGGCCAGTGATGATTTCAGTTGCTTTCTTCCAGAGGTTTCTAGTGTTGGATAAGCAAATGGGCGGGCCATCAGTGGTGGCTTGTTCAAAATCACATAGCAAGGACCGAAGTTTAGGGGCAGCAAGGTTCAGGCTTGTGTGTGGATCAAATGTGCTCTGAAGGGAGAGTCGCCGGATGGATGTCCGGGTGAGGTTGGTGCTACTGCTGCGGACTTGGAGAAAGTTGGTGTCGCGTGCCTCCTGCCGTGCAAAGGTAAGGACACGTTCGTGGATGCTGATTGTGACAATGTTGTAGTTGTAGTCCCTCTCGACCAAATTGATTAGACACCGAGATATTAGTGTCTTTATGTACTCCTGACCGCACTCCTCCATTGTTGATCCGTCGGTAGGTTGCACAAACCCCTCAGCTATCCAAAGTTTTATGAGCTTACTGCAGTGGATGCAAATTTCAGCCCTGAATGCAGCAAAGTAGAGGAAGCACTGCTTAAGATAAGGAGGCAAATTGTCGAAGTTGAGTGAGAGGATTTTGTCCGTCAATGACAGCTGTTTGTACTGGATGCTTGCACGATGCGGCTTCTCCTCCTTTGCTTGTTGGCCTTCTTGTTGCTGCTTCTTTAGAGGCTGCACTTGCTGCTTTTTCTTTTCTTCTTGCTGGGCTTGTTGTAGTTGCTCTTGCCTCCGTTGCTGCTTCTGCCCTTGTTGCTTCTCAACATTTTTGGGTGTGACTGATTTTTCATTGGAGAAACATTGGAGTTGATTGATAACATTAGCCCACTCATCCTCTGTTTTCGATCTCAGCAACCCAGCTAATAATGTGATCCTCAGCGGCGAGCCATCCATCAAGTTCTCAATATTCTTGGAATGATAATCTGCATTCCAAAAATCTACAGGGAAAACATTTTCTCCAAAGACCCTTCTACAGAACAGTTCTTTGCCTTCACCCACAGCTAGCTTCTTTATCTCCAAATGTTGATGGCACAGGCTTGGCTTGATTTGTGTGATTATCACCACTTTATTCCCTGTTGTGCCATTGTCTGGTAGCATTGCCAACAAGAACCTCCATTCTTCCAAGTTACGCACATCATCCAGAACAATCAGGTACTTCTTCATGCTGAGTGTTTCGGTGAGCTTTTTCATAATCTTGTTTTCATCCTTCAGTTTATTCTTTGATGCTGGCACACCAGTGGCTTGCTCAAGTACGTCGTCTAGGAGATCCACAAGCTTAGCTTTTTGGGGTACATTTACCCAGATGGCACAATCAAACAATTCCTTGACAATGTAATTCTTGTAGAACCAACTGGCAATAGTGGTCTTGCCGATCCCGTTTGTCCCTGTGATTGCAAGAATGGTTCTCCCCTTCGCAGGATCAGAGAGAAATCTCCAGACTGACTTGTAGTGCGATTTGATTCCAACTATATTTTTGGAGTCATCTGTGATCCAGTCGTTGAACGAGTCATCTGTGATCCAGTCGTTGAATGTGCTCCTGCAAAACAGTTTGAACATATGGTCAGTCGAATAGATAGCAGAATTATTCATCATTGGTAATACATATACCAATGATTGCAGATAAACTATAATACCATATTTTAGTACCTGCAATATCACTAATTTACTATACATTCTACTATGCTACAGAAAAATGATAGTAAACACTGTCAATGTAAAATGTCAGTATGGATTTGTTATTTCTTAGATTGGTATAGCTAATCTTGACATAGATGTAGTAACATTATGATTGTAATAGTTCAATGTTATTACTAGGGAACTTCCCTATTGTGTTCATTCAAAAATAATAATAGAAATGTAATACAACCTAATACATATTTTCTATTGTGATAATATAATTGAAAGTTAACAAAATCACATTACCACAAATCATTGAAACTAGCGCTGCAAACACATGGTATTGCTAATAAACTTTGATTTTATACTTGCAATTAGTATGTGATGGTGTATACAGGATGTACTGATGTAGATCATATCAATTATGCTGACGCTTAAATTAGAATAGTAGGAATTCATTTGTATAATTGATGATGGAACATTTGGCTGCATATGCTTGCCAAGTTCCAAACCACTAATACTCAACTAATACAAAGATTACAGCAACAGTAAATTTTACAAAACTACAGGTAAGTTGTCAACTTGTCATAACTATCAAGAAACAACATTTTTAAGGACGTGTCGCTAAGCTACATGTTTAAACAAGCCCGTCACATGCAACTGCTTCTGACAGCCTCAGCCCACCTGCCAGCCTCTCGTAACCGATTCCACCATTCCGACTGGCTCACATTACATAACACTTGGACATGGTGATTGGCTACCTCCTCTGTTTATGCATACTTACTACCATCAGAATGCTTTGTCTTTTCTTTTAGGACATGTCTTTCATGTTCGGAGTTTTCAATTCTGATTTGACATAGTAGAAATTATGTTGAATATACATGTACTCTCCAGTTTGGTTCATCTTTGTAACTTTACCACGATTTGAAATAGATGCTATTTGAGAACACATGTACCCAACCTTTTTGTTATACATAAAAGTCATGATGGCCGACGGTGGCAGGCTATGATGGTGACGCAGGGAGTGGATCAGAAGGGGATTGAGGCGGCCGGATCCGGTGGAGGTGACGTCCACGGTTGCCGGATCCGAAAGTAAATTGTTTCAATATTTCGGTACACCAAAATAGTTACTATGGGTGAGCAGTGGCCAGGTCGAGTCTGGTGTCTTCTCCAAATTTTAGCTTGCGTCCACTGAGCTAATGCCCTAAGCCTTAAGGCATTGTTCTAAATAGCTTCTGACTTTTGGTTTTTAGAAATCGGTTTTTGAATAGAGTGGCCTTTCAAGATGGTTTCTAGTCTTGTGTCTTCTCCAAGTTTTAACTTGCATCTAGTGATAGCTAATGCCCTAAGTCTTAAAGCCTTGTTCTAAACAGCTTATAACTTTTGGTTTTTAGAAGCCGGTTTTTGAATAGAGTGGTTTTTTAAGATGTTTTTATAAATCGTTTGCAGGTGTCACTACAGAAACCGTTTTGAACAAAGTGGTTTCTAAACAAGAGTGTCCTTTGTTTTCTCAATCTCTCTCGCAATCAAGTAAAAGTTAAAAGTCACAACACTTTTGAATAAATTCTAAGTCTGGTTGTAGATAGTTTATAGATGAACTTAGGACCATTTGGCCTATATAGGTCTATTGTAGATAAACACTCCAATTGTTTCCACATACTTTCATAAGCTTCTCGTAAATGAAATTTTCCAATTATAGGTTACTTCATTTACCAATTAACCAAATTATTCAAAAGCCATCAGCTTTTTGTTTCTTGAAAAAAAAGGAAATATATAAAATAGGTCCAATGCAAAGTTGTTAAGGGGTGTCGCGTGGTTGTATTTCTAGTATACATAAACAGGAATGCTCATGTCTTTCTATTCAAACATATACGAAGCAGTGCGGACATATATACGTTACCATTCGGCGTAGTGCCTTTGCGGGGGATCCCAGGTGGTTGGGAGGTTCTGCAAATTGTAGTCGTCCCTCTTGTCCTTGATGTCTGCAAGCCTCTTCTTCATTTCTTCGATGTGGGCGCAGATGGAGTGGCGGACAAACAACCCGGAGGCCGATCTCCGGAGCCACCGGAGGAAGGATGGCAGGTCGAGGACGCTGTGGCAGTGCAGCCGGCCCTTCACGAAGTACTCCTCGAGGAGGTCCTCAGCGTCATACGCGACATCCCGTGTCTGGCGCACCCACACCTCCATGTACTCGTTCACCTCCTGCCGGCGGCGCTGGTCGGCATGCCCCAGGAAGGCGCGCAGCCAGTCCAGCTCGTCCTTCAGCTCCCGCACTTTCTTGCCGACTTGAGACTGCAGCTTCAGCTCCTGGAGCGCCAGCTCCTCCAGCTTGTCCACCGCCGCCTTCACGACGCCGTCCGCCATAGCTTCGGCTGAGTAACTAGTGTTCGTTGTTTGCTTCGGTATTGGTGTGCCTTAATAGGGAGCCAGTGCACTCCTTATATAGAGCATGCTGCATACATTAGGACCGACTGGTTCCCATATTTTAATTTCCTAGTTCCAATTGCATCCTCTATGACGCAATTGATGACATGACAACACAAGTGCATGACGTGGCATGCCAGTATTTTTCCAAACCGTCTATTTGGTGGTGCCATGTGGTCATGCCATGTTAAAGATGTGGGCAAAATTTTAATTCTAAGTTTTATTAGGAGACAAAAATAATAAACTAATGATGCAATACTCACAACTAACAGCAAGCTACTCATCATACTTTAGAACAAACACAAGAAAATAATATAATAACAAAGTCGAACGTGCGCACGAACGACTTACTTGTTAGCCTGATGAAGAACAGAAAGCCGCGCAGGCTTGACGCAGTGCAGAACGTAGATGTCGCAGTGCAGTGAGCGGTCGCGCAGATACGCCCAGAAACCTTATTGCCGCCCCGTGCAGGTATTCTCTGCGGCAACAGTTCGGAGATAGCCGCTCTCCCTCCTTCCAAGTGCACGCCCGGAATAAAGGTCGACGAGGTTCAGACAGCACAGTACTTGAGCACAAAATCACAGGGAAGATGAAAATGGAGGCAGTGAGATTCTCTCTTTTTTACACTCTGGACGTCTCCAGGCATATATAGACAGACTGATAACTGACATGATTAAAACAACCATTTACGCACTGGTAACTAACACATTCAACCAGCCATTTATCCACTAGTAACTGTGTATCATCAAAACCCCAGTAAAGCCTCTAATTCAAACGCTTGAATCTCATTCAAACACAAAGAGAGAGAGAGGTGCAGAGTTTAGAAAAAATAAAGATGGACTTGGTCTGCCACGCAGCGCGCCACGTCACGACACACAAGTCACGCGATTTTCACGCGAAAATACGCGAGTATGCGCGCGCACATGCGTGCGCGCGTGTGTGACTAGACAGAGCCATCCTCATACCATCTCTTTCCATATTCAAGGAGTGGGGAGGACTCCACCTTATAAATCGGTCTTCCTCACCATGCCTTAGCAATATGGTACTAACCATGCATGCTTTGGGATTCGCGAAATGGGCCTTACTCATTGGGCCAATTTCTAACAATCCCCACCAATTCCAAAGCAAAAAGTAACAAGATGTCAAAGATATTGTGCTGAAGTACTGTTAATATACCAGTCTTTTAGTGTAAGTCCCGTACGGGTTGAACTTGCACCTAGAATGACAAGATTCACCTTCTCACAGCTGATGAATGGACTATACCTTGAATTCACAGCGTTTTGTGATCAGATTTCACTTGAAATCTCAACTAGTACTAGGCTGCCAATGAACCACGCCTAAACGGAGCATTATATAGTCATGCTCATGAGCTTTCTAGAGAATTCCCCGTTCTCGTGAACTGCGACCACACAGTTAAGCTCAAGTAGGTGTATTCTTTCTAGGTATCCTGTAGGCTAATACCTTTTGTTTATTTGGACAACAGAATACATTAAGGTTTTATGCCAACTTTCCATACAGTCGAAAGTACATTGTTTATTAGGACATGGGTACAATAAATATGTACTCTCTTGTTATAACATCAATTTGTTTTTTCCATTGCCCAAGTCACGGGATCTCCGATTAAGACGGAATGGGTTACCATTGTGATGTAACTTAAATGGGCCCCATTCCCATGTCCATAGATGCAACGGAAATCGGTTTCCGTGCTAACCCCTTTGTAAAAGGGTCTACCAGATTTTTCTCAGTGTGAATATAGTTCACAGCAATCACTCCGGAGTTTCTCAGTTTTCTGATAGATTTAAGCCTACGCTTCACATGTCTAGAGGACTTCATATTATCCTTTGTACTTGTGACTTTGGCCAACACTGTTTGATTATCACAGTACATCAGGATTGCAGGTATTGGTTTCTCAACCAATGGCAAGTCCAATAGAAGCTCTCTCACCATTCACCTCAATCGTGGCTGTGTCAAGTGCTACAAGTTTTGCTTCCATGGTTGACCTCGTCAATATGGTCTGTTTGCAAGACCTCCATGAAACTGCAGCACCAGCTAAAGTGAATACATAACCACTTGTAGCTTTGATGTCATCCGCATCAGAGATCCAATTAGAGTCACTGTATCCTTCTAATACAGAAGGGTGTCTAGTATAATGTATTCCAAAAGATGTTGTGACTCTCAAGTAGCGCAACACTCTTTCAAGTCCCTCCCAGTGATCATCTCCTGGGTTAGAAGTAAACCGACTTAATTTGCTTACAGCAAATGAAATGTCAGGTCTTGTGGCACCAGCTAAATACATTAGTGACCCAATAATTTATGAATATCTTAATTGATCTTTTCCTAACCCCTGGTTCTTTCGAAGCTTAACGCTCGAATCATAGGGTGTTGGTGAAACTTTACAGTTTTCAAAACTAAATCGGCTTAAAATTTTCTCAGCATAATGGGATTGATTCAAAGTAATCCCATCCTTGCTTTTGATCAATTTAATATTCAGAATAACATCTGCCTCTCCCAAGTCTTTCATATCAAAACACCGAGATAAGAAAGATTTGACCTCATCAATTACGGCAGTGTTTGTTCCAAATATAAGTATGTCATCTACATACAGACATAAGATCACTCCTTGACCCCCACCATAACGATAATACACACATTTATCAGCTTCATTCACAACAAAACCAGCAGATGTTAAAGTTTTATCAAATTTCTCGTGCCATTGTTTTGGTGCTTGTTTTAGGCCATACAAAGATTTCAATAATCTGCATACTTTATTTTCCTGTCCAGAAATCACAAAACCATCCGGTTGATCCATATAGATTTCTTCCTCCAACTCTCCATTAAGGAAAGCTGTCTTCACGTCCATTTGATGAACATGTAGACCATAGGAAGATGCTAACGCAAGGAGCACTCTGATGGTAGTTAGTCTGGCTACAGGAGAATATGTATCAAAGAAATATTCTCCCTCTCTCTAGGTGTAACCCTTGGCCACAAGTCTTGCCTTGTACTTCTCAATAGTTCCATCAGGCCTTAGTTTGTTTTTAAAGATCCACTTACATCCTATAGGTTTACACCCGATAGGACGATCTGTGATCTCCCAAGTCCCATTAGCCATGATAGAGTCCATCTCACTATGGACTGCCTCTTTCCAATACTCAGCATCAGGAGATGCATAAGTCTCCGAAAGAGTCTTTGGCACATCATCCACGAGGTATACAATAAAGTCGTCACCAAAGGTTTTCTCAACCCTTTGTCTCTTGCTCCTGCGAGGAGCTTCTGCGACTAAATTGTTATCCTCCTCAGGGATATCACATATTGGTTCAGAAATGGTGGGAAGTTCAGAAGTTTGATTATTCTCACTTTCAAAATTATCAGTTTGAACATTCTCTGTTCGTGAAGTACTTTCTTTGTTCTCATAGGAAAGATATTCTCAAAGAATGAAGCATCTCTAGACTCCATTATTGTATTAGCAATAATCTCAGGAGTTTCTGATTTAACTACTAAAAATCTATAGGCCGTTCTATTTTGCGCATATCCTAGAAAAATACAATCGACTGTTTTTGGTCCAAGTTTTCTCTTTTTCTGCAATGGTATATTGACTTTTGCCAAACACCCCCAAGTTCGCAGAAAATTAACATTAGATTTTCTCCCCTTCCATCCCTCATACGGAGTAATCTCACTCTTTTTAGTGATTACTCTGTTTAGGACGAAAGTTGCTGTTAGAATAGCTTCCCCCATCATGCCTTAGGCATACCGGCACTCTCTAACATGGCATTAACCAAATCTGTCAGTGTCCGGTTTTTTCTCTCAACTACCCCATTTGACTGAGGTGAATATGGTGGTGTAAATTCATGGACTATTCCATGCTCAAAACAGAATTGGGAGAATTCATGAGAGACATACTCTCCTCCACAATCAGACCTTAATCTTTTTATTTTATTTTCTAGTTGGTTCTCAACCTCGGCCTTATAAGTTTTAAAGTAGCTTAAAGCTTCATCTTTAGTTTTCAGCAAATACACATATCAATAGCGTGTTGCATCATCAATAAAAGTTAGAAAATATCTTTTGCCTCCTTTTGTCAATAATCCATTCATTTCACACAAATCCGAATGAATAAGATCTAAAGGTGCCAAGTCCTTTTCATCCTCTAATCCCTTAAAGGGTTTTCGAGGTTGCTTTGCTTGCACACATAACTATCACTTTGATCCTTTGACAATTTCACATTTTGGAATTAAATCTAATCTGGACATTCTAGCAATACTATCAAAATCAATATGACAGAAACGAGAATGCCAAATATTTGCCTCACATTTATTTGAACCAGTTGCAACATTCAAATTATAACAAAACTCTAAGATACTTAGGCGGAACAAGCCTCCGCTCTCATAGCCTTTACCAACAAATTTTCCGAACTTAGACATTACAATTTTATTTGACTCAAAAACTAGCTTATAACCATCCATGCATAGGAGAGAACCACTAGTGAGGTTCTTCTTTATTGTAGGCGCATGCTGCATGTTCTTCAAGTGGATAATCTTCCCTGAAGTAAGCTTCAGATCCATCGTGCCAACACCAAGAACAGAAGCATGCGACCCGTTTCCCATTAGGACGGAGGAAGCCCCTGCTGCCTGATAAGAAGAAAACAAGAAAATATCAGAACATACGTGAACATTAGCTCCAGTATCAACCCACCAATCAGTGGATTGACAAGCTGAAAAGACAACAGGTGAATTACCATACCCTCCTGAAGTCGAGGCCTCGCCTATGGTCACGTTAACAGCCTTCTGCTTAGGCTGTTCACCATCTCTGATCTTGCGGAAACGACAATCTTTCGCCATATGACCGTCTTTTCCACACACAACGAAGGTGATGTCCTTCAAATCCATTTTCTCGGTTTTCTTCTTAAAGCTAGTTGTCTTGTTCGGTTTGTTGGATTTATATTTCTTAGCAACAGTCTTTCTCTGTATGACATTTGCATTGTTCTGGCCAGATGTGCTAGGTGCATCTTTTGCTCTTGCTTTTTCTTCCACATCGAGGGCTGCAATGAGATCCTCAACAGAAATCTCTTTCCTCTTATGTTTCAAGCAAGTAGCAAAATCCCGCTAAAAGGTAGGGAGTTTAGCAACAATGCCCGCAGCCACAAACTTTGGAGGCAGCACACAGCCCAAGTGCGCAATCTCACCGACTAGTAGTTGGAGGTCATGAGCTTGTCCCACTATGGACTTAGCCTCATCCATGCTAAAGTTAAAAAATTGCTCACAAATATAGAGCCAGCGACCTACCTCTGCCTCTGCATATTTGTGCTCTAGTGCATCCCACAACTCTGTGGCAGACTTATAGTTCATATACACATCACATAGCTGATTTGCCAGAACAGTCAGAATGCAGCCAAAGACAGTATTGTTTGCAGTCTCAAACTGCATATACTGCTCAATCGTAAATGGATACTGTGGGTGGATAACCCACCACAGCCCCAAAGACATGAGCCAAAACGTGACTCTAGTCTGCCATCTATGAAAATTCTGACCAGAAAACCTCTCAGGTTTCATCGCATCAGAAGCACTAGCCATTGCTGTATTGCAACAAAATTCGCAATAAGGTTTCTGGAATGTTAAAGATGTGGGCAAAATTTTATTCCAAGTTTTATTAGGAGACAAAAATAATAAACTAATGATGCAATACTCACAACTAACAGCAAGCTACTCATCATACTTTAGAACAAACACAAGAAAACAATGTAATAACAAAGTCGAACGTGCGCACGAACGACTTACTTGTTAGCCTGATGAAGAACAGGAAGCCGCGCAGGCTTGACGCAGTGCAGAACGGAGATGTCGCAGTGCAGTGAGCGGTCGCGCAGATGCGCTGCCCAGAAACCTTATTGCCGCCCGTGTAGGTGCTCTCTGCGGCAACGGTTCGGAGATAGCCGCTCTCCCTTCTTCCAGGTGCACGCTGGGAAAAAAGGTCGACAAGGTTCAAACAGCACGGTACTTGAGCACAAAATCACAGGGAAGATGAAAATGGAGGTAGTGAGATTCTCTCTTTTTTACACTCTGGACGTCTCCAGGCATATATAGACAGACTGATAACTGGCATGATTAAAACAGCTATTTACGCACTGGTAACTAACACATTTAACCAACCATTTATCCACTAGTAACTGTGTATCATCAAAACCCCAGTAAAGCCTCTAATTCAAACGTTTGAATCTCATTCAAACACACACAGAGAGAGAGAGAGAGAGTGGTGCAGAGTTTAGAAAAAATAAAGATGGACTTGGTCTGCCACGCGGCGCGCCACGTCACGACACGGTCGCGCGTCGCAAGTCACAAGTCACGCGATTTTCACGCGAAAATACGCGAGTACGCGCGCGCGTGCGTGCACGCATGTGTGACTAGACAGAGCCATCCTCATACCATCTCTTTCCATATTCAAGGAGTGGGGAGGACTCCACCTTATAAATCGGTCTTCCTTACCCTGCCTTAGCAATATGGTACTAACCATGCATGCTTTGGGATTCGTGAAATGGGCCTTGCTCATTGGGCCAATTTCTAACATGCCATACATAGGACCGGTATGACGATAAAAGGAGTGAATATTGCCTTTCAGGGAAAGATGGACTAAGGGCTATGCAGAAGCACAGGCCCCACGCTAATTTGAATTTTTCTTACTGTGTCGTTGTGTGTAGAGTACTCAGTGTATTCAAGTGTGTTTTAGTCATGTGTCGAGTACTCCATGTGTTTGAGTACTGTGTAGTCGGTGTGTTCGAGTACTATAGCAATTGGTGAGTCTGAGTACTATAGCAATCAGTGTGTTTGAGTGCTACAGTAGTCGTAGCTATCGTGGTCAAACCTACATAGTGGTCGATGGTCAGTGCTTGTAAGCTATAGTATCCCGGTCAGTGCTCGAAGGCGGGTAGTACTGTCTGTGTGAGCGGTACTAACGGAGATGCCATCGACAAGCCGTGATCGGTGAATCAGTCGAGGAAGCCATGGTCAAAGATATGGTCGAAGCACCATGGTCGACAACCTGTGGTTCGCGAAGCGATCAAAGTATCATGGTCGACAACCTGTGGTTGGTGAAGCGATCAAAGTACCGTGGTCAAGTAGGCATGGTCGAGCAGCCATGGTCAGTGTTGTGGTCGAACAACTGTGGTTGAAGGACTCGAAGATGGCTAGGTCTGTGTGTGATTGTAGACCTAGTCAGGTAGCAGTATGTTTGCACATACTGGTTGTGTCCACTAACTGTGTGAGTTGGTTAGTGGAACGAGTCATTCATGTAGTGCGTAGAGTGGGAGTTGTGCAGATTGTGGCCGGAAGACTTGGGTGTTTTTGATAATCTATTTTGTGTGTAAACTGAGACTATAAATACAACAAAAAAATAGACAAGCTGTATGACATTATGCGGTGACAAAACCCTTGTGTATCTTGAGTTGATTGAAAAGTGTTCGTGTGTATTATGACCACCGAGTGTGTGCGTGTTGATCCATGGTCTAGGCCAATAATTGGTATCAGAGCCATGGTAATTCCTGTGAGTTGGAGAAGATGCCGAGAGAAGGAAGGAGTGTGTCTCCATCCATACTTAGAGGCTTGCTACGAGGTGATTCGTCCTTCTCTAGCTCACAGGTGGCCAGGAAGAGGGAGAGCGCGGTGACGTTGACATACTAGCAACTCACCCGCATAAACTACATGATTTGGGCGATGAAGATATAAGTCGCTCTTTAGGCTCAGAATGTGTAGAAAGTAGTGGAGCCTGGTGCCATGGAGTACCAGAAGGATCGGATGGTGTTGTACGCCATCTACCAATTCGTGCCGGAGGACGTCATGTCTTCCCTTACTGGGAAAGACACGGCAAAGTCGGCATGGGAGGCAATCAAGATGGCACACATGGGGCACGAGCGCGTGCGCGAAGCCAAGCTCCAGACCCTCAAGAGACTTTGAGGGGTTGAAGATGGAAGAAAGGGAGACCATTGAAGACTTTGCCGGTTGGCTAATGTTGGTCATCACCGGCATCCAGGCGTTGGGCGACACCACGGTAGATGAAATTGCCATTGTTCATAGGTTTCTTCAGGCTGCCCCAGCATGCTACATGTAGCTCGTCACCTCGATTAAGCAATGTGTGGACTTGAAGAGACACAGTCGAAGACCTCGTCAAGCAGTATAAAGCCTACGACGAGCATGTTCGAACCTATTTCAGTGACACGAAATAGAGTGAGCATCTAATAGCTCATGTGCACGCAGTGGGAGACCCTTAACAAGAAGAAGAATGGTGAAGGGTCATGCAGCAGAACGAGGGAGAACCGTGGCTGTGTCAAAGATGGTGGTGGTCGTAGAGACGACCATGATGATGATGACAAGGAGGAGGATGACAACAACTCAAAGACCAGTGAGCGAAGGTCCAACAAGAAGAAGGTGAAGTGCTACAATGTGGCATACATGGGCACTTTGCCAGCGAGTGCCGCGAGCCGAAGAAGGAGGAGGGGCATCCCATTACGGCTGATACCAATGACCATCTATCACTGCTCTGAAGTTTGGCGAGGAGGTACTCAAGAATAAGACAACAAGATTAGGGGGTTGATTGTTAGAACTAATCTTGTTGTGTTGTTGGTAGTAGTCGGTGTCGAGTACTCAGTGAGTTCGAGTACTGTGTAGTCGGTGTCGAGTACTCATTGTGTTCGAGTACTGTGTCATTGTGTGTAGAGTACTCAATGTGTTTGAGTGCATCATAGTCATGTGTCGAATACTTTGTGTGTGTTCGAGTATTGTTTAGTCGATGTCTCTGAGTACTGTAGTAGTCGGTGAGTCTGAGTACTGTAGCAGTTGGTGTCTTCAAAGTGCTACAGTAGTCATAGATACAGTGGTCATAGCTGCATACTGGTCGATGTCAGTGCTTGTAAGCTACAGTATCCCGGTCGGTGCTCGAAGACCGATAGTACCGTCTGTGTGAGCTGTACTACCAGAGATGCGGTCGATAAGCCATGGTTGGTGAACCAATCGATAAAGCCATGGTCGAAGATGCGGTCGAAGCACCGTGGTCGACAAGCCATGGTCAGTGAAGCGGTCAAAGTACCGTGGTCAAGTAGGCGTGGTCGAGCAACCATGCTCTATGGCATGGTCGAGCAACTGTGGTCGAACAACCATGGTCAAAGGACTCAAAGATGGTCAGGTCTATGTGTAGTCGTAGACCTGGTCAGGTAATATTATGTCTGCATGTACCGATCGTGTCCACTAAACTACATGAGTTGGTTAGTGGAACAAGTCATTCGAGTAGTGCGTAGAGTGGGAGTCGTGCAGGTCATGGCCGAAAGACTTGGGCATTTTTGATAGTCTATTTTGTGTGTAAACTGATGCTATATATACAACGGAAAAAATAAAAAAGCTATACGGTATTACATAGCGACAAAACTCTTGTGCGTCTTGAGTTGATTGAAAAGTGTTCATGTATGTTATGACCACTGAGTGTGTGCATTTTGATCTGTGGTCTGGGCCAACAGCAAGATCAAACTAACCAAATATAAGAGTAAATCGACCAAAACAAGAGGGATCCATAAGAGATGAACAAAGTTGATATATTACCACTTGACGATGCCACTCCACCTAGAGGATATGAGAGCACACCATAATACTCACACAGCTCAAAACCCTAACCCTAGCACACTTGGCTTTAATAAGTAAAGCTAGAATTGTTAGATGGTTAACTAGTAAGTCTCCATCACAATCCATTAAATAGATAGGCAACCAGCACCTATCTAACTTTAATGGATATTACCCATTTAGCACATAAGGGGTTAACCTGTTAACCCCACACAACACATATTTTACTCACACACTACAATTATGCATGATTTCAAACCATATAAGACCGAGTTTGCTAAGTCCTCAGCCTTTGATCCAACTTGATCTTCTCGGCTTCTCCTTGACCTAAACTGCTTTTTCAAGCTCTATGATTTTCATCTAAGATAGTTTTCAATATTTTAGTCAACTTACCAAAATACCCATTCTTAACCCAGCCTTCACCTTCCATTGCAAGCAATCACCATGCTTGCAATGTATAGATGCACCATTGGTTTGCCATGTATCGTCAAGTCTCTCTTGTTTTGGTTCCACTAGACCTTGCCTCACTTGGGCCAACCAAGCCACATGGTGCAACCTATCGTCCGATCTTCCCTTCAATATTTATTCTCTTCCTTGTGCCATGCTTGAGCTCAACCATCTCATTCCGTATTCTTGATTATTTTGGGCCTTGGCTCCTCCATGAGCATTGCCCCAATTCTCACTATTGACCATGGTGACTCCAAATGACCATACAAAACTAAAGACCAAGAAATCATTTTTGGGAATGAGTTTTTCACAACTTGACCCCCATTAGCTCTAACATGCATTATGCAACACATATGCACTAACCTAGGTCAAACCAAATCATTCCAAAAACTGCAATTTAGTTGAAATGAGAATGCTTCTATCGGTCAAACCGCCAGGGCGGCAGCAAAACTGATTTTTTTTTGCAAAATTCAAATCACAAAACATCCAATATGACAATGTTTCATCACAAACTTGTCATATGGTCCTTCAGTCTCTCTCTTGATGTACCCATTGGAAATTTCTCAAAAATGCAAGTAGGAGAGATGGTTTTAGAATTAAAGAGAGAATTTTGCAAATAAAGGCTCAAAATGGTCATACAAGTATTGTAAAGACTGAAAATGACCATATCAACCAAAAAATAGAGTGAAGCTACTAAAAATGGTTTGTTTTCCACAAAAAGCTTCAAATCCACCAAATGAATTGGGAAATCTCACTCTAGGTCCATATAAAAACAACTATTCTACTTGACCTTGGTCACGGTAAGAAGAGATTAAAAGATTAAGAGAATCATAGCATATATTAAAGCTCCAACTCAGTAAGATTTTACAAACAAACTCTAAATCATGCTCTAGATATATACATATATATTAAAGCTCCAACTCAGTAAGATTTTACAAACAAACTCTAAATCATGCTCTAGATATATACATATACCAATCTTTCTTCTCCTTTGGCAATGGAGTCATCAAGATACATGAAAGGGATAAAGCATAAATGAAATGAAGTGGTTGTATTTTATTCTTGATGAACCCTCAGCTTTGGATAAGTTGGCTTGCTTACTTTTTCTTGGCTTGGTTCTTCATGGTCACCCCTTGGATTTATATACTCCCCATATGTGGGGACCCCGCACGTTAAATACCTGAAATCACCATATGTGTTCTGTACTAATCCCATGATTAGTGAGTAGTACACATATTCACAACACTGAGATCACATCCATACACATCGCATGCAATTAATTTACAACACCTGGGCATTATATAAGCAATGCATAATTAAAGTTTGCAACATCGGGCCGACCGGCCAAATAAATTTAAGTATCAAGAGTAAAGCACAGTGGAAGATAAGTAAATAAGCAAAAGTGTTTAGTGGTATGCCACCATAGCCCATAGGTAACTGACTAGAGCTAGGCTCTAGAAAGACCCATCGTCAAATTCCTCGGTGCCGGAGGCAAAGTATGCATCGTTTGGCATGATATCTTCATCATTCTCTGAACAATAATTATTTAAGCAAGATTGAGTATATTATGTACTCAGCAAGACTTGTAGTGTATCGCAACATATAAACAAATGCAAGGCTAACAATAAATAAGGCTCTATACTAAATTTATTTTTAGCATGAAATAAGTTTCATTTGCAATATCGATAACTAGTAATTTGCAATAGAATTGTAAAGAGCATTTGGCATATAATGAAATATCATTAATATAATATTAATAATAGTAAATCACATCCATTCTTAGCCCTCCTCGGTAGTGAACATCGAACAAATTCCAACCATGGGCATGGCACATGCGACATGTACATGCCATCCTAAATTTTTTTCATCGAAACAATTTTGTAAAAACAAAGCTATACCCATTGTGGCTGCATCTAAGCACACTCATGACTACGAGCATGGCTATTCAAATAGTTTTTACCACCCTTGAAAGATTGTATAACTTTACCCATATAAGATAATCAAATACACTGTTGGCAACTTCACAGTTCCTTTAGTGTGTGACAAAATTGATTCTAGCCTTTACATTACCTAGACCTAATCTTGCAACAACCTGATGAATGTTAAACCTCTCTTAGGTCCATCCCCCAAGTGAGCATTTGAATCCTCCCTTAGGTCCATCCCTAAGTAAGGACCCTCACTTAGGTCCATCGTGTAAGTGGGCATTCACCATTGTATTAGCAAGCATTATTCCCAACACCTTGGTGAAGAGAGCCCCTACGAGCATCCTACCTAGTATGCCCTTACTACTTTGGCCTACTAAAATGCAAGGTTTGTCTTAGATAACTTAGTCACTAAAGCCCGAGGTTCCTCCTCTAGTCCAACATTTCTAAATCACCTATGTCCATACATAAATTTTTCTAAAGATCAAACTTAGTACAAACTAGTGTGTGACTAATCATCTAGACCATTTACTCAAGGTAATATACCTGATTTTTGACATTAGCTACTGCCTAAACTATCTGCTAAAGGTTATAATAGTAAGGATATCAAATTTGCAAAGAGGTTCAATACATACAAGCATATTTAACAACCATTTTCCACAATATAGCAATTTTTAAGGGAATATACATGCATGCATAATAGATTTTATAAATAGTATACAATAATTAAAATAGGGATTAACATGGTTAAAGGGGATACTTACCTTACTCTTGTTGCTAAGAGATGGTTTGGACGCGTTCTCGAAATTGTTTGGCGCAACAACGTCTATTCGATAAAATCCAAATATACACAAATAAGAACCAATTGAATTTACATAGAGTTAAAACTTAAATATTTTTTCATATTTGGATAGAGCATGATTTTAGAAAAATTTAGAGACAAAAATCACTAAATTGGAGTTCATACGCAAAGTTGTAGCCATTTGAATTTTATTTAGTTTAGAAATACTAAGAAAATGAGAAATGGCACTATGCACAAATTTTGGTTTTTAAATTATATCTTTCTCTATAAAAGGAAATTTTAAATTTATGGCGTCATTAGACTGATATGTGGGCATGCATGTTAGAGTTTTATTAATTTCTGAATTAACTGACATGTGGGCCATACATGTTAGCCTCATGGGTTCAAATCATGTTTTAATTATTTATTTACCGTGTGGGTCCAATATGTTAGTTACTCATAGTTTTGTTTTCAGTTCAAATAAAAATTCCTTAATTAATTATGACCAGGCCCACTTGTCATAGACTCATTAGGTTCAAATATGTTATTAGAGTTAATTAACGTTCTGACAGGTGGGTCATACATGTCATACTCACATATTTTAAAACATTATCTACATGTAAGTCCTACATGTCATTCTCATAGTTTTTAAACATGGTTTTAAATATAATTCTAGTTAATTAATTAGCTCGAGTCCACATGTCATATAGACATTGGATTTAAACATGTCATTAGTGCTAAGCTAATCGCCTGACAAGTCGGGCCCATAGTTAACGGGAGGAAGATAGAGCCAAGTAGAGTGATGCTCCAGCAAGCTCGCTAGTGACGAGGGGAGCTGTGGTTCAGTGTTAACATGGTAAAAATAAGATGGCTATGTCTTTGCGCACCTCTAAGCAGTGACGATGACCAAAATGGTGGTCGGCGGTGGCCTGCGACGATGGTTCACTGGTGAACTATGGCAGGACTAGGAAAGATGCATTTATGCTAACACTAGTCCACACAGCTTAGGGTGATGTTTCAAAGCATCCGGGGCTTGGCTCAGGGCCTAAAGGTCACTTGAGCTTCACTGGCGCCATGCTTAACGGCGACGACATGAACAACTATGGTGCACTCCATGCTATGGTTGTGCAACTTCAAATTAAACTAGCGCATGAGCATTTAGGGACTGCTAGGAATCTACTAAGGGGCTTAACGACGTGAGAGAGGCGTTAGAGTGACCAGTCGATGGTGAGTATTAGCAGCGCAGATGATGTCCACGGTGCGAGGGCTCCTCGGCAAGGGATAGCTGCAATAAATGGTCACATGAGTTCAGGGAAGAGTCGAGAATTCTTTGGGAGAAAGGAATTAGGCTAGGTCTCACCAGAGAAGAAGAACAACTAATGGTGGTGGTTTTCGCCAAAGACAAAGGCGACGGCTCGATTCCGGTAGGCATCTACATGATTCAAAAAATGGAATGAGGGAAATCCCTAGGGGATAGGGAACATAATATGATGTAGTTAGACAAGCTAGGGGTCCACTGGATAGCTTGTGCCACGACAAAGCTGAAAGCATCTAGGCCCCTAAAAATATTGGTTTTGGTAATTAATGACATTATGTGAATATGGGACTAATTTGTGTGTTAAGTGTTTAAAAGGATTAGTCCCAACGGCAAAGAAAGAGGCACATAAAATGTTTTCACGAAGATTCAAAGATCTCAAGGGCGACAAGGTAAATAGTTTAGGGCTATTTTATTTTTACCGGTCTTGGAGATAGGTTGGAAGACCGGATTATAGGATAGACGCCGTACTATTAAGAGGGATCATGGTGATTTGCTTGATCATATACTATGTGCCCTATGGATCAATTTAGGATCATGCATGCGCTTAGAAATTAAAATTAAAACAAAATTGTGCATTGTCAGAAATTTCGGTAGTACCGGCGTTAAATGGGTGGAACTACCGCTGACCGGAAGTACCGGGCGCCCGGGCAGAACGTTTTTTCCAGAGAGCGCCCGAAGTTTCACTTAGTCTCTCAGAAATCGGAAGTACCACGGGTTGAACTGCGGAACTACCGGACGGCCGGAAGTTTCGGACACCCGAGCGGAACTTTATTTCCAGAGAGCGCCGGGATTCAAACTTAGTCTCTCGGAAATTGAAAGTACCGCGGATTGAACTGCGGAACTACCGCATGGGCGGAAGTTCCGGCATCCCGAGCGGAACTTTTTTCCAGAGAGCAACCTCGTCAAGACTTGAACTCGCTGAGATCGGAAGTATCGGGGCAAGGAGCGGAACTTCCGGGATTCTGGAAGTACCGCGATTTCAACGGCGGTAGTACCGCACTCATTGACCAACGGTCACTTTTGACTCACTGACATAGCCGTTCTGACCGGACAGTGGAAATCCGGAAGTACCGCCCATATAACGGCGGTAGTTCCGTTTTCCCTGATTTTTCAGGATTGTTTAAGCAACGGCTATTTGAAGTTGGTGGGAGTATAAATACATCCCCACCAGAACTTGTACTTGTTGTTGACTTCCTATTGAACATCTTTGAGCTTAGAGCAACCCCTCACACCTCATTTTCACTCTTGTGCATTCAATTGAGGTAGTTGAGCCAAAATTCAAGTGCATTGCATTCTAGATTGATCCATTAGGCACTTGAGTGTGATCTAGCTGCTGTGGTTCATTCTCTTGGTGCTTGCCAGCACCTAGACGGCTTGGCGGAGGTTCCGGTGATCTTCTCAAGAAGATTGTGAGAAGGCCCGGAAGATTGTGAAGGCTTGGAGCTCGCCTACCCGGAGAGGGAAAGGGCTACCGCTAGTGATCGAGGTGATTAGGCTCAATTCGTGGAGCCGGTCCGATTTGTTCGGGCTTACCTCAACGTGGATTAGGGGAGACCGGCAAGTCTCCGATCACCACGGTAAAAAGTGATTGTGTCAATTGTGGTTTGCCCTCTTGTACTCATTTACATTCAAGCAAGTTACTTTATTTGAATAATTTGATTGCTTGCATAGATAGAGTAGCAAACCTTGTTCTAAGCCAATTGATATTGCTCTTAGTCATTCACTTGTTCTAGTAATCTCTTGAGCCTTTTCTAAGTTGTTAGTAGATTCATTGTCTAATTGCTTAGGAAGTAATTAAGTTTCAAGTTGCTAATTGAAATTAGACTAAAATTTTTAAAACAGCCTATTCACCCCCCTCTAGTCGGCCTCGTCGATCTTACAAGTGGTATCAGAGCTTGGTCTCTCATTTTTAGACTTAACCGTCTAGAGAGAAAAGGATGGCTAGTGAGGGTATAGCAATAGGAAAGGCACCTTTCTTTGACGGCTCAAACTATGCTTATTGGAAAATTAGGATGTCTATTTATTTGAAGGCCATGAGTCCTCATATTTGGAAAGTCGTAAATGAGGGTTATGTTATGGCTCTTGATCCGAATCACCCAACGGAACAAGACGGGCGTAACGCTCATTTAGACGCCCAAGCTATGAATGCTCTATTTGGAGCCTTGAACGCGGATGAGTTCAATAGAGTGAGCAATCTTGAGACGGCTCACGCTATTTGGACTACCCTCCCGGAAATACACGAAGGGACGTCCACGGTCAAGGAGGCCAAATTGCATCGGCTTAGGATCAAATATGAGACATTCACAATGTTGCCTCATGAAGACATCAATGAGATGTACTCAAGACTCAACAACATTGTGAATGAGCTCAAGGGTCTTGGAACTAACCTTTTCGATCTTGATATTGTTCGAAAGATGCTTAGGGCCTTGCCGGAGAAATATAAAGTGTTGGTGACACTCTTCCTCAACTCGCTGGAGTTGGCAAGAATGACACCAACTCAATTGTTGGGCAACCTCATCACCAACAAGCTTTACAAGAAGGACAAGGAAGAGCTCTTGGAGCAATCCTCTTCCAAGAGCAAGAAGATCACCACCTTCAAAGCTAAAGCGGTGATAAGTGAAGAATCCGAAGATGATGATGAGGAGGATTCCGAAGAAGAATTGGCGCTTCTAGTGAGAAGAATGAAGAAGTTCATGAGAAGGCGCTCAAACTGAAACACAAGCTATGAGAAGACCAAGAAGGGACATTCCTCCTCCAACAAGAAGTATAGTAACATTCGTTGCTATGAGTGTGATGAAAAGGGGCACATTGCCTCTCAATGCCCTACAAAGAAAGATGACAAGGAGAAGTCATCAAAGAAGAAGAACTACAACGGCAAGAAGAAGCTCTTCAAGAAGCTTCACAAGGATGGCAAGAACGAAGCCTATATTGGTGAGTGGGACTCCGAGGAGGAGTATTCCGACTCCGACTCAAGCGAGGACGAATCTCCCAAGAAGAAGGGGCTTGTGGGCATCGCCATCAAGGAGGCTCCATCACTATTCTCCATTCCTACATGCCTTATGGCTAAAGGAGAAAAGGTAAAATTGCTTGATGATGATGAGCCTTCATATGATGACTTGATGGATATGTTAGTTGAATTGAATGAGTTTCTTGGAAAAGAAAAATCAAAGTTTATGGTCTTGAAGAGAGAACACGTTTCTCTCAAAGACTCTTATGAGGAGCTAAAGGAAGCTCCTGATTTGCTTCTCTAAGAAAATCATAAATCTAGTACTAGCATTGGAGTTACTTGTGATGGATAGAAATTTCAAAATCTAGCATATCTACATGTTGTGATGATCTACTTGCCATGCCTTGTTCATCTAGTGTTGATTCTAGAAATGCTTTAAATCTTGTTAATGATGATGTACTTACTAATGAAAACAAGAATTTAAAGGAACAAGTGTTAAAATTGAATAAAATCTTAGAAAGAGCTTACAAGGGAAAGGAGACCCTTGATAAGTTGCTAAGCGGTCAAAGGTGCTCGTTTAACAAGGAGGGACTTGGATATGTCCCCAAAAAGGGTAAGAAGCCGGTATACAAGCCTCCAAGGTTTGTAAAGGAGAATGGTAAGTTTTACACAAAATGTCGGTGTGTTGGACATGCTCAAAATGTTTGCTCTAAGAATAACATGCATTCCATTGGTTTATATGATTCTTGCTATATGCTTAAAAAGTTTAAAAATGGAAATGTGATCGCTCATTTTATTGGCACCTCGATTTTGGGTGCTAAAAAGAAATCCATTTGGGTGCCCAAAACCTTGGTTACTAACCTCCAAGGACCCAAACAAATTTGGGTACCTAAAATAGCTTGATTTTCTTTTGTAGGTGAACTACAAAACCGGTGGAAGGCATTGGGTGTTGGATAGCAGTTGCACTCAACACATGACTGGAGACCGAAAAATGTTTACCACCTTTGAGAGTGGAAGCAATGACAAGATCACATTTGGAGATAATAGCAAAGGAAAGGTATTAGGATTCGGTAAAATTGCTATCTCAAACGACCTTTCAATTTCCAATGTGTCTCTAGTTGAAACATTAAATTTCAATTTGCTATCCGTTGCTCAAATATGTGATCTAGGCTTAACTTGCTCATTCTCAAAAGAAAAAGTTGTAATCTCAAAAGAGAATAATAATGAACTTGTCTTTAAAGGGTTTAGATTTGGAAATCTCTATTTGGTAGATTTTTCTTCAAATGAGTCTTGTTTAAAAACTTGTTTAATTGCAAAAACTTCTTTGGGTTGGTTGTGGCATAGAAGGCTAGGTCATGTGGGAATGGTTCAACTTAAAAAGCTTTTTAAGCATGACTTAGTGGTTGGCTTGAAGGATGTGAAGTTTGAGAAAAATCGACTTTGTAGTGCTTGTCAAGCCGGAAAACAAGTCGCTAATTCTCACCCTTCCAAAAGTATCATGTCAACTTCTAGCCATTAGAGTTCTTACATATGGATTTGTTCGGGCCAACAACCTATAAGAGCATTGGAGGTAATAGCTATTATTTAGTCATTGTGGATGATTACTCTAGATATACATGGGTTTTCTTCCTAAATGACAAAAGTGAAACCTCCGGGATTTTCAAAAGTTTTTCAAAAAGGGCCAAAAATGAATTTGATTTTAAAATAAAGAAAATTAGAAGTGACAATGGTTCCGAGTTCAAAAATACAAAAGTTGAAGATTTTTGTAATGAACTTGGAATAAAGCACGAGCTTTCCACAACCTACACTCCGGAGCAAAATGGAGTTGTAGAAAGGAAAAATCGCACATTAATAGAAATGGCTAGGACAATGCTTGATGAATATAATACTTCCGATAAATTTTGGGCGGAAGCTATTAGCACCGCATGTCATGCCATAAACGCCTCTATTTACATCGACTTTTGAAAAAGACTTCCTATGAGCTTCTTGTTGGAAGAAAACCGAACATCTCTTACTTTAGAGTATTTGGTTGCAAATGCTATATTCTAAGAAAAGGTGTTCGGCTCTCAAAATTTCAAAGTCGGTGTGATGAAGGCTTTCTTTTAGGTTATTCTTCAAATAGTAAAGCTTATAGAGTGTTTAATAAAAATTCGGGGTTAGTAGAAGAATCATGTGATGTCCAATTCGATGAAACTAATGGCTCTCAAGAAGAGCATGAGAATTTGGATGATGTAGGAGATGAAGGTCTTCGCAAGGCAATGGAGAACATGCAAATCGGAGACATCAAGCCAAAAGAGGATCCAACGTCACCAAGCTCATCAAGACAAGTGGAACCACCCTCCTCTTCCACAACAAACGACGTACAAGTTGTAGAAGATGAAGAAAAGGATCAATCGCAAAATTCCTTCAAAATTCACAATGCAATAGCCAAGGATCATCCAATTGATCAAATACTGGGTGGCGTGAGTAAGGGTGTTCAAACTCGCTCTAAAGTAGCTTCTTTTTGTGAACATTATTCTTTTGTATCTTCACTTGAACCTAAGCGTGTAGAAGAAGCATTAGATGACCCGGATTGGATAAATGCTATGCATGAAGAGTTGAATAACTTTGCTCAAAATGATGTTTGGACTTTGGTGGAGAGACCCAAGGAGCACAATGTCATTGGCACAAAATGGGTCTTTCGGAACAAAAAAGATGAGAACGGAATTGTGGTAAGAAATAAAGCAAGGTTAGTAGCTCAAGGTTATACTCAAGTCGAGGGGTTAGATTATGATGAAACATTTACACTCGTTGCTAGACTTGAATCAATTAGAATCTTGCTTGCTTTTGCATCATGCTTTGATATTAAATTATTTCAAATGGATGTCAAAAGTGCATTTCTTAATGGAACAATTTCCGAATTAGTATATGTAGAACAACCCCCGGGAATTGAAGATGATAAATATCCTAATCATGTTTATAAACTTTCAAAGGCGCTTTATGGTTTAAAACAAGCTCCTACAGCTTGGTATGAATGCCTTCGTAACTTTCTTGTGTCAAAAGGCTTTAAAATTGGTAAAGTAGATACAACTCTATTCACAAAAATTATTGGAGATGATTTCTTTGTATGTCAAATCTATGTTGATGATATAATATTTGGTTCTACTAATCAAGATTTTTGCAAAGAATTTGGTGAGATAATGTTTAGGGAATTCGAGATGTCGATGATTGGTGAGCTAAGCTACTCCCTTGGACTTCAAATCAAACAACTTAAAGATGGGACGGTTATAAGCCAAATGAAGTACGTCAAGGATTTACTTAAGAAATTCGGAATGGAAGAAGCCAAACCCATCAAGACACCCATGGCAACAAACGGGCATCTAGACCTCAACGAAGGAGGTAAGTCGGTAGATCTAAAAACTTTATAGATCCATTATTGGTAGTCTACTTTATCTTACCGCATCTAGGCCCGACATTATGTTTAGTGTTTGCATGTGTGCACGATTTCAAGCTTCTCCAAAAGAGTACCATTTAGTGGCCGTAAAGAGGATTCTAAGATATTTAAAACATTCCTCAAGCATAGGGCTTTGGTATCCCAAAGGTGCAAAATTGAATTAATTGGATATTCGGATTCCGATTATGCGGGTTGCAAAGTGGATAGAAAAAGCACCTCGGGTAGTTGCCAATTGCTAGGAAGGTCTCTAGTATGTTGGTCATCCAAGAAACAAAATTCCATAGCCCTTTCAACCGCCGAAGCCGAATATATTTCCTCAGGTAGTTGTTGTGCTCAATTGCTTTGGATGAGGCAAACATTGTTGGATTATGGGATTAAATTTCATAAAATGCCTCTTTTGTGTGATAATGATAGTGCCATCAAAATATCCAACAATCCCATTCAACACTCAAGAACCAAGCATATAGATATACGCCACCATTTCTTGAGAGATCATGTGAGCAAGGGAGATATTGAAATTAGCCACATCCGAACCGAAGATCAACTAGCGGACATTTTCACCAAACCATTAGATGAAAGACACTTTTGCAAATTGAGGAATGAATTAAATGTCATAGATTACTCAAATGTAGCTTGAAATCAAATTTCATTCTTTTCTGCTCATTGGATGCACTCGTGTGGAATTTCAATGAATTTTCCCCTATTTTGGTCAAAAATTTGATTATTTTCATAAAAACTAGTTTTAAAGTATAGCAATAGCTCAATTATTGCACAATGATCCTGAATGACTTTAATTGAGTGCAAAACTAGGGATCATTTGCATATTCTCAAGTTTTAAAGTTCAATTCTTGAGAAGTTCTAGAAAATTCGGAACTACCGCAGTTCATTGTGCGGTACTTCCGCTCCTGTCAGAAAAATCGGAACTACCGCAGTTGTTTTCGCGGTACTTCCAGAATTTCTATGAAAACGGAACTACCGGCGTGTTAAGCGCGGAACTTCCGTTTTCTGCGGGATTTAATGCGTCCTAACCGCCATCTCCCTGCCGTTACTCCCCTCATTTAACTTTTCTCTCTCTCTCTCTCCTCATCTCAACTCCTCCAAACCGCAGCCGCCTCTCTCCTTCCTCTTCTCCACCCTCTCTCTCCCAAGAACCTCCCTCCTCTCCCGATCTTCGAATCCGAGGAGAGTTCTTCATTTTTGGGTGATTCCTTGCACTTCCAGGGTTCTCCTCCCTCGATTTCTCAAGGTAAATGCAATCAATCATCCTTTTATCTTGCTCAAGGAACCCTAGGGTTGAAATTAGGTCAAATTTGAAATGTAGCGATTTTTGCTGAAGTTTCTTTGGGCAAAGTAGTGTATTTGGGGTATTATGATGTTTTTACATGCATGCATTGGATTCAATCCAAGAAATACCCCAAAAGATTCAAGTTTTAACAAGCCCTAGAAAATTCCTCAGAAAAATCGGAACTACCGGTCGAGCGGCCAGAGGGGTTCCGAAGTTCCGCTTGCTTAATGCCGGAACTACCGGATTTCCCGGAAGTACCGCAGTTTTGCCGCCGGAACTTCCGATTTTCTTGGAACAGCAGAAATTCTATTGCATTTCAAATCTAACCTACTTCGTTTGTATCCTATCTCATTCCTTATTATCGTATTCTTTATTTGAAGATGCCGAGGATGAAGAACGTTTCCCACAAGACTTATGGAGGAACTTCAGGACAATCCTCCTCGACACCCGCCCTTCCTTAGCTGGAGCATGAGGATCGGGGCAAGGGTCCCGCCTCCGACTCCGAGAGTGAGTCAGAGGGCTCCCATGAGAGCGGATCCGAGGCCTCGCATGAGAGCGAGGGGTATGAGGCTTCGGATGAGGAGATGCCTGCGGCAGCTGCTGATGAAGAAGTGGACCTTTCCAAGATCACTAGCGATGACTATGCTATCTTGCGACACCGCAGTCAGTATATTCGCCCTCGCAACTCTTAGAACCCGAAGTTCCATACCAAGTTTCAGGAGCAAGTGTATAGAGAGATGTATGGACCTTCTTTCAAGTTTGCTGCTCACAAATTTGTGGACTGGGATCACTTGTCACAGATTGACAAGTTTGATGGTGCATATCGGCTTTTTCAGCAAGCCGGGATCCATCACCTTGTTGCTTTCCAGTGCAGCTACATGGAGGAGATGATACGGCAGTTCTATGCCACCTTGTATATCTCTCCCAATTATGAGCATCTATGTTGGATGACTGGACAGTAGGTCATTGAGTGCACCAAGCACGAGTTTGAGTTGGCACTTGGTACCGAATCCAGTGCCTATGAGAAGGTGTTCAGTAAGCTGGCACTTCCCATTGCCGCTTATACTGATTATTATGACCGGACAGCTGAACGAGTGCCAGGAACGACAATTGGACTGCTTCCCATTCCTAGTCTTGTCAACAGGATCATCAACCACACCATTTTTCCAAAGAGTGGGAATTATGACGCTATTCGCGGCCATGCTTGGAATGTGATTGATTACATTATGCGCGGCCAGAAGTTTGATGTGGTGGATCTCATCATTAGGAAGATAGATGCTAATAAGAATGACAGAAACAGGAGAATCAACTTTGCACCATTCATTATGGCCCTGATCATTCGCAAGACCGGGTACAGAGGAGCACTTTGCACCGTGCACAAGCCTTACAAGTCTCGTGCAAAGCCTCCTTTTCCTGCTCCTGCTCGTCCTCGTGGCCAGCCCCAGCCTCAGCCTCAGGCAGCCGCTGATCCTCCTCCCCAGGGCGAGGGCGATATCACTTTGTCCCAGATCTACTCCGCCATTCTCAGACTTGAGGAGCGCCAGATTGAGACTTCAGGACAGGTTGCCACCTTGATCACTTCTGTCTCCTCTCTCGGCGATCGTGTCTCATCCCTTGAGAGCGTTGTGGCTCCAGCTCACTATACTCGTCGCCGCAGCTCTCCTTCTTCTCGTGCAGCTCAGGACTAATTCTCCTTTTTGGTACTTTGATGCCAAAGGGGGAGAAATTGAAGCAAGGAGAAGTCTGAAGAAATAAACTTTTATCTATCTATTTGGCTATGTAATAAAATATGGTGTAATGAACCATGTGATGCTTATGTGATGTTTAAACTCTATGGATGTTTAGTCTTTTAATTTCCTATGCATTGTAATGAATTATGTTTGGATCTTGTGCCCTAAATGCAATGCTATTTACTTGTCTATGTATATCTTGAATATTGTGCTTTAATATTATGTGATGATCATGCTTGCCAAAATTTGAATTGATCAAGAAGAGACCATGCAAACATTTTATATAAACATGTGAGTGCATGTCTTTTAATTTCCTATGCATTGTAATGAATTATGTTTGGATCTTGTGCCCTAAATGCAATGCTATTTACTTATCTATGTATATCTTGAATATTGTGCTTTAATATTATGTGATGATCATGCTTGCCAAAATTTGAATTGATCAAGAAGAGACCATGCAAACATTTTATATAAACATGTGAGTGCATAGATTTAGGGGGAGCTCTTATCTTGTTTTTATTCCAATTAAACTCCCCATGCTTTACATCGCCAAATCTCCATTCCTCTCAATATTGCTTATGTTGTCATCAATTACCAAAAAGGGGGAGATTGAAAGCATCTAGGCCCCTAAAAATATTGGTTTTGGTAATTAATGACATTATGTGAATATGGGACTAATTTGTGTGTTAAGTGTTTAAAAGGATTAGTCTCAACGGCAAAGAAAGAGGCACACAAAATGTTTTCACGAATATTCAAATATCTCAAGGGCGACAAGGTAAATAGTTTAGGGCTATTTTATTTTTACCGGTCTTGGAGATAGGTTGGAAGACCGGATTATAGGATAGACGCCGTACTATTAAGAGGGATCATGGTGATTTGCTTGATCATATACTAATGTGCCCTATGGATCAATTTAGGATCATGCATGCGCTTAGAAAATAAAATTAAAACAAAACTGTGCATTGTCAGAAATTTCGGTAGTACCGGCGTTAAATGGGCGGAACTACCGCTGACCGGAAGTACCGGGCGCCCGGGCGGAACGTTTTTTTCCAGAGAGCGCCCGAAGTTTCACTTAGTCTCTCAAAAATCGGAAGTACCACGGGTTGAACTGCGGAACTACCGGACGGCCGGAACTTTATTTCCAGAGAGCGCCGGGATTCAAACTTAGTCTCTCGGAAATTGAAAGTACCGCGGATTGTTTAAGCAACGGCTATTTGAAGTTGGTGGGAGTATAAATACATCCCCACCAGAACTTGTACTTGTTGTTGACTTCCTATTGAACATCTTTGAGCTTAGAGCAACCCCTCACACCTCATTTTCACTCTTGTGCATTCAATTGAGGTAGTTGAGCCAAAATTCAAGTGCATTGCATTCTAGATTGATCCATTAGGCACTTGAGTGTGATCTAGCCGCTGTGGTTCATTCTCTTGGTGCTTGCTGGCACCTAGACGGCTTGGCGGAGGTTCCGGTGATCTTCTCAAGAAGATTGTGAGAAGGCCCGGAAGATTGTGAAGGCTTGGAGCTCGCCTACCTGGAGAGGGAAAGGGCTACCGCTAGTGATCGAGGTGATTAGGCTCAATTCGTGGAGCCGGTCCGATTTGTTCGGGCTTACCTCAACTAGGACTGTTCGTTCAGTTTTTCGGTTTATACGGTTCGGTAAATACGGTTTGATCGGTAAATACGGTTTTAGTATTTCGGGAAATACGGTATTTTTCAGAATACGGTGTGGTATCGGTAAATACCATTTTATTTCGGTACGGTATCGGTTAATACCAATTTTACCAAACTTTGCGCGAATTGCTATACGTTAATTCTCCATTCTAATTTAATTTCTACAATCAAAAATCCAAAATAGGCTAATAGTAATAGCAGTGGGCAACTGGGCGGCACTTGGGCAGACCGCAGAGGCGCAGACCGCAGGGGCAAAGGGCGCACTAGCGCAGACGTGCACAGCTCACAGGTCACAGCCGAGAGCCGACAGGCAGTAATCGTCAATCAGCCAATGAGCCAATCACAGATTCACATCACAGCAGCCATCAGTGCATGTGCATCACTTCACTAAGTTCACTTCACACTTCATAGGATTCACAAATCACAATTGTTCAGTACTGGACAGAGGAAGTTACTTCGCAAGATCCAGTTGACTCCGTAGAAAGCTAGAGGGAGAGCTCCACGCAGGGGCTTGGTGCCGCCGCGCCGGCGTCTTGGGAGAGAGAGGCGGAGGCGCGGAGCACCGGAGCACTGAAGGAGGCGGAGGCGCGGACGCGGAGCACCGGAGGGCAAAGGAGGCGGAGGCGCGGACGCGGAGCACCGGAGGGCGAAGGAGGCGGAGGCGCAAACGCGGAGCACCGGAGCCCGAAGGAGGCGGAGGTGCGGAGCACTGGGGAGGGCCGGGGCGGAGCACCGCCAGCGGATCTGGCGCGGCAGCGAGCCGACCGACGAGGCGACGAGGAGCTCAGTTCTGGGATCTGGATCTGGCGAGGGGCTACTCGCGCGTCGGTCACTTGGTCTGGCTCTGGCGGCCGCGCAGGCGCAGCGCTAGGGTTAGGCGCCGCCGCGCGCGTCGGCCGGCCGCCGCCGTCGGTCTTTGGTGCGTGGAGCTGGACTGCTGGTGGGCCACCGAGACCGCCAGACTGGAGAGTTGCTGGCTTGCTGCTGGGCTTTTTGGTTTTTTCGGTTTTTTGGGTTTTTCCTCAGTTTTTACCGAAAAAACCGAATCACACAAATACCCCTTTTCTAGCTACCGAACCGAATACCGAAAACCGGTCAAACCGAGTTGACCGGTTCGGTTCGGTTTTTTCGGTACGATTTTTTCGGTTCGGTTTTTTTTTGCACAGCCCTAACCTCAACGTGGACTAAGGGAGACCGGCAAGTCTCCGATCACCACGGTAAAAAGTGATTGTGTCAATTGTGGTTTGCCCTCTTGTACTCATTTGCATTCAAGCAAGTTACTTTATTTGAATAATTTGATTGCTTGCGTAGATAGAGTAGCAAACCTTGTTCTAAGCCAATTGATATTGCTCTTAGTCATTCACTTGTTCTAGTAATCTCTTGAGCCTTTTCTAAGTTGTTAGTAGATTCATTGTCTAATTGCTTAGGAAGTAATTAAGTTTAAAATTGCTAATTGAAATTAGACTAAAAATTTTAAAACCGCCTATTCACCCCCCTCTAGTCGGCCTCCTCGATCTCACAAAAGCTTAGCGAAGCACACTCATCAACACAGTGGAAGATGATGCGTTCCAAGCATGGTGAGGAAGGAAAAGCTTGAGTTTTCATGGGAATTAAGCAAGGGCAAAATGAGGAAGAGGATGGCACAGCTGGATTGGCTTTGTAGGCATGGATTGATGAGAGGGACATGCAAGTTCTCATGAGCGCGGTGGCGAGATGGACTCTCAGTGCTTCTTGGTGATGTACAACACATAGAATGGACAAGAAAGAGGGGAACTCAGTGTGGCGATATGACCAGTAGGTGAGGCTGGGTAGTTGAGCTAGAAACCGTGGGCTCAGTTGTCAAAGAGTAAGCACGACGCGAGTGCGCGTGAGGTGGAAGATAACTCCTAACGCACAGGCCTAGTGCATTAGCGAGTGAAGACTAGGCAGCCTAATGGGTGGGGTTTGGTCCACTCATCAGCGTTGGGACTCATGTGATAGAAGTGGTTGCCTGACGGGTGGCATTGAGAGAAAGAGAGAGTTAAGATGAGATGAGTGTTTGGTAAATTTTCTGATGCATTAGATAAGCTCTAAAAATTATGAGATAGTGCAGGTCATTGTATAAATTTTTCAAAATTTTATTTGCTATGGATGTTTCTCAAACAATCTTGGAAGGTCTCTATTCATTGTAATAAGCATCATTTTGATTTGAACAAGTTCAAAAATGTTCAAATCTTTGTTTCCAATGCCATGAATCTATTTATGAGTTTTTGAGATGATTTCTACTGTGAATTCTCCTAGGTCATTTTAGAATCACCTTTTCAAATTTGATTTTGAATTCAAATTGAATTCTTTTCAATGTACATTTCTTTTAAAACATTGTGTTTGCAAGTTACTTTTCCAAGGAAACTCAAATAAAAACCAACAAAAATAATAGGCATGTAAAATGTTTTAAAATTTTCTCAATTTTGTATTCCCTATAATCTAGGATGTTACACCCTAGTCCTCCTTCAAAGAGAAGTAAAGTAGAAATCCTACTCTAAAAGGATGTAGGAACCTTAATCTTATTAGGATTCATCTAGGAATTCATGTATCACACCTCTCCATGTCCTAAGAGTCACCATATTTCAACAATCTCCCCCATAACTCTTATCTGTTGAAGTTACAGTGCTCCTACAAGAACTAGCCCAAAATCGGCTCCACTTTCTTTGTTTTTCATATTTTTTTGTTTTTTCTTCCACCTTTGGGAGCAGCCCCACCACAGGAGCTCATGCATATCACTGCAATGTATGTGCCAATGTTTGGGCTTGACCACCCAAACCCTCCACCTAAGAGCTCTTTCCTTGTATATTTTGGTTAACCACACCTCCTGTTGCTACAGCCCTCCATGCCATAGGTTTTATCACCTTCAAGCTCTACCTGCTCGCTAGTACCATGTGGTTGGTCCCGTAACATCTTCCTTCTTTCAATAGCTTGTACATTTGCCTTTGCGTTTGCTAGAATTTGCAACCATCTTTGTAGTTCTGCACATAACTGTAGATGCAATCTGAGTACCTACTACCGATGACACAATTTTTTCCCTTGATCAGGATTTTTATCAGAACTCCCATTGGTTGCCCTTTAGGTTTACTCATCAATCGGAATAGATAGCATACACATGTACCTTTCTTCTTCCTATGACTTTTGCTTTTACCTACAACACCTACTTCACTCAATGCTTGATCACCTGAGAATGAAGATTCTAATAGTTTCTTCAAGGATTCCGCTTTCAATAGATATGCAATTGTCTCATTGAAGTTGAGATTACTTTTTTCGGTGATAATATTCATCATCAATTGCTCATATGATGGTCGTAAAGATAATGCCAGTATAACAACTTTGTCGCTCTTCTCAATTTTCTCATCCACACTAATCAGCTATGTGACAAGCTTGTTGAAGATATTGAGATGATCAATAAACCATGTGCCTTCAATCGCGTGCAACCTGCATAGTCAACATCTGAGCACCCACCAGTTTGTCAGCGAATTCACCATATACAATTCTTCTAAGTTACTCCATAATTTCTTCGGCAAATTTTGCTTAATGACTGAGTACTTTATCTCATTGAAGAGACATAGACTGGTTGTATTGACATTCTTTTGTTCCATCACCTTTCAGTCTTTTGCTTAATGACTAAGTTACTCCGTAATTCCATCCCCTGGTGTACAAGGACATCCTTTATAATACATTGTCACAAGCTAAAATTTTCTCCATCGTCAAATTTCTCTATTTAATTCCATATCATGAACATCGATCTGATTTTTGTGCTTTTCTAATGCTTTACCAACTTTCTCAAAAATCAAATTAATCCAACATTGGCTCTGATATCACTTACTATACTATGATTATCCTTCTTATGCACTGTAGCCCCCAGATCGGATCGGAGTTTGGTGAGATACAACACGCGCGTGCACAGTCTCAAGAATGAAGTAGATGAATATCTTAGAGAGAACTAGAATAATAGAAATAGAGCAACCACAAGGAGAGAGAAAAGATTCACTGAAGCTGTCTGCAAATTCCTTAAGCACACCTTAAGAGAATACAAGATATTGTAGCTCTCTCACAACCCTCTCGAACTTTTTAGGACCCATAAATCCTTGCCCTATGCAAATATCTAGTGCTAAATAATATCCTAGTCTATAATCCTCTTGTGCGCCCTTAGCTTTGGATTAGTTGGCTTGCTTGCTTCTTGGCTTAGGTTCTCCTTGGCCATCTCTTGGATTTATATAGTCCTCCTAGTTCTCATCTAAAGAGAAGTATGAATCCTATTTTAAAAAGTAGGAATCCTAATTCTTTTAGAATTCATCTAGGAATTCTTGTAGCACATTTCTCTAAGTCCTAAAGGGGTAGGATATTAGTCACTGTATTGCAATGTGTATAACTACATCTAATTAGTAGATAATATAACATGTAAGCACCTACAAAAGACATGCTTGCATAGGAGAAAATGACTTTTATATAGATGCTTGATGATGTGGTTGTATTCTCTCTTTAAGCACTTATGTACATGCACTTTGCATTGTACGTGCCCTAAAGTGGCAAATCTTCAAACCATCTCTGAAGAGTTGCAAATCATCTACTTTTCTTTTTTTATCAGGATGTAAATTTAGTTGGGCAAATTGACAGAGTAGGACTCTATTGACCAAGCCATAATCGATCGAGCACAATTCAATCTAGCCTATATACCTAGTGACACTTCAAATAATTTTTAGCCACAATCACCAATTAATTTTAAAAAATTTAAGCCACAATCACCAATTAAGTATCGCTACGAATGACATAACGAATCGAACAACTTGCATGGTTGTTCATTTGTTTGTGTCAAGGATGTACTCCAAGCATTGGTGGTTGTTGCCTTGTGGCATGGGAGAAAGTCCAGCGGCCTCTCGAGCTAGGTGGTCTTGGAATTCCTAACCTGCAAATTATGAGCTGGGCTCTTCAGATCAGATGGTTGTGGTTTGAGAAAACTGATCCTAACCGACCTTGGAATGGCCTCGTTATTCCTATGCATCCTAATGCGGTGGCGCTGTTCAAGATTGCTTTGGAATCTCGGGTCGGTAATGGAAGCAACACTCTCTTTAGGAAAGATAAATGGTTCCTGGGTTGCTCCTTATTGGAGTTGGCTCCCACGTTGGTCTCGGCGGTGCCATTGAGGGTTCAACAAACCCGAACGGTGGAGGAAGCTTTACAAAATCAGAGCTGGACAGATGATGTGCAGAGAGGGCTGTCGATGATTGGTCTGTTCGAATATTTTCGGCTATGGGATGCTATGCAGGGATTCATGCTCTCGGAGGAGGATGATCTCCACATATGGCGGTTTGAGAGCTCCGGTCAGTTCACTACTAAATCTGCTTACCGGGCTTTTTTCACTGGTTCGATTTCCTTTGAGCCATGGCGTCGGTTATGGAAGACTTGGGCTCCCGCTAAATGCAAGATCTTTCTTTGGCTTGCGATCAGAAATAAATGTTGGACTGCGGACCGTCTTGCTAAGAGGGGCTTGCCTCATCCAAGCCAATGCCCTCTATGCGATCAAGAAGATGAGACAATTCAGCATTTGCTCACCACTTGCATGTTCGCTCGCCAATTTTGGTTTCAAATTCTCAATCCTTTGGGTCTTCACGATTGTGTGCCCCGCCGCAACATGCCGTCCTTTACAGAATGGTGGCGAAAAACGATCAAGAGGACTCAGAAGGAGAAACGGAAGGGGCTGAATTCTCTCATCATCCTTGCAGCTTGGGTGCTATGGAAGCACAGAAATTCTTGTGTCTTTGAGGGTCAAAATCCAGACATCACCTCCCTCCACCGAGCATTCAAAGAAGAGCATCATTTGTGGTGTCTAGCAGGTGCTAAGGGCCTGCGTGCCCTTGGCCTTGGTCACGATGACGAGCTTGGTTAGTTCAGCCGAGTTCGTCCTTTTTTGGTTTCTTTCTCACCCCTCACGGCTCGACCCGGAGTGAGGTGGTGATCTTTGTATGGGGTTGGTTTCTCTCTCTTAATATAAAGATACGCAGTTCTCCTGCGTATTCTAGAAAAAAAAAGGATGTACTCCAAATCTACATAGGCAAATGATAGAGTAGTACTTGACCAACCCAGAGTCAGTTTCAAATGTGTTTATAATCTATCCTGTCCTATCCTACGCACTGCACCAACTGGCATTTCAAATGTGTTTTTAATCACAATCACTGACTGATTAAACAAACGACACAAGTTGTCAGTTTCTTCCCCTTCAGAAGAATATTAAAATGCCGTGGCCTTTTCACTGCACATGTTTATTTGCAAAGTTTGCTTAAATAAGCACTGTGATCCATGAAATGTGAACAGATTGGCAGGTGAAATAGGACGTACGGTGTGCTGTTCATTTCATTTTCTTTTGTAATCACTAGGGGAGGTTCATTGCCAGTGCAGCTCGAACATCTGGTCCTGTTACTCCTATACAGTTGTAGCTACCAGATGTTCCGAAGTCTTCTGATCTATTGTGTCTCCTTGTGAGTTGCGACTAGCCAACTAGCCAGCGACGAGCTGGTTAGGGTAAGCACTTGATCATTTGTTCTGCACTTTTCCTTCGTATATATAATATACTACTCCTTACTACTAAATTTGTTTTGTCATTTTCCTGCGTACAGATGAATGAAAGGAGAAGACCCGGAGAGCGTTTGGTCCAGAAAAATATATGTGTGTGTAGCTCAAGTTGATAGGGTAGGAGTCACCCGGTCTTTAAACCATCCCTTCTGTTTACAATTAATAATCAAAGGTTGCATTTGTAAGAAGTGAGAAGCCCTTCTCCACTACATGCACCTCCAAGTGGATAATGTAGGGGAAAATATGCCTAAATTGACAAATGTAAGGAGACCTGTTTGTAAGCAGTCTAGGAGCCTCCGCATTCTACATGGGAATTGAAATGTTTTGTGAAATTTATGTTATTTTTCAAGCAAATTGCAGTTTGCACTACTTAATTACACTACGGTTGCGCAAAACACAAGAGTTATGCCCCATTACATATGAGGTGGCTGTTATGTGCAAAGAAAGCCTAACCCTGGTGTTTTGCACAACTGGAGTCATTCAAAGTAGTGATTCTATGCTTTCCTCTCTAATAAGAGTAGCATTAATCTTAAAACAAATAAAAAGATAAGTAACATATATCCATCATTCATCATATTTAAAAATTATATATATCAGTATTAAGAAAAGCATAGAAGCACCTCCCACTACTACAGAAAACCGTATTACAGACGGTTCAGAAACATCATCATAGACGGTTTCTGAACCATCTGAATTTATGGGTTAGTGATAATCGAAGGTTATCACAGACAGTTCACTTGAACCGTCCGTGATATTCTTTTCTACCCCCTAAATCTATTTCTGTTTATTGGCTAGCCTCAGGAAATGCTAGCCATGCCCTCTGAAACAAGCAGATCAACATGTACATGTATACATACAATTCACATCTCAATTCATTTCACAAACATAAAACATCTAATTCACATCTCAATTCATTTCACAAACATAAAACATCCAATTCACATCGCACTTCATTTCACAAACATAAAACATCCATTTCGCAAATCAATTAATTGAACTGAAATAAAATATCCATTAACAAATACACAATTACAAAAGATCTACATTGCATTTACACTTAGATGGTAACATTGCATTTTTTATTGTTCTATCACTCCGGAATCAAGGTCTCGTGAAAGGAACAGATCCATAATCAATGAACTTGTCTGAGTGAACAAGTTATACTTGGATGGTGCATTATTGCCATCCAAGTATTGTTTGTGCAGCCTGACAAGTTCGTTGATTATGGATCTGTTCCTTTCATGAGACCTCGATTCCGAAATGATAAGAGCAATAAAAAATCATTCTACATTGTGGAACTCTCCATCTGAGTTAATGATTTGAGCCACCAAAAAGTACACACACTCTCCTCGAATTTTTGAAAGGTCGGGCTATTTCAATGCAGTTGACGGGATGGATGCATCCTATCGATAGGAATAACAATGTGTGTATATATATAACCTAATAAGTATGAAGTAATTATAAGAAGATTGACAAATCTTATAAGAATTAGTAATCCTCAAGGAATCGAGGAGTAGGTTCATATGGTAGCACACGTAGAATCCACACATGTTGCCCGGCAGCTGCTGGTGGCACTGCAAAAAATGGAATGTGTTAATTTAAGAGGCATTACTACCAACTGTTGCATAGGATTAATTAATGTGTAATAGAGAATACCTTAAATTTTCGAACATGTGTCAGGCCTTTGTCCCCTTGCGTGGAGATACCTGCCTTTGCAACGTACATCGCGAACACCCTACGTGATTCGAAAAAGTTGACCTTAGTCATTCGGAAGGAAAGAAAGAGTGTGAATAGCTCGACCGGTAAGACGAATATAAACAAATTGACATGACATACGGTATATATGTCAATTTTTCAGCAGCGCTAATAAGAAAATATAACTTGTCTGACTGCAAGTCTTTTGTAAATAAATTTGTTATAATTTTTTTTGAAGGAAAGACTCTTGCAGAACTTATTTCTTATAATTTCTTGCAGAACTTTATTCCTTGATGTTCCTTTGAACCTTGCTGTATGTGCTTCCTTGTCCGATTGGTTATCTCTGCGTGTTGGCATTATTTGGTTTGTTGAGACTGCTGTTTGTTTCTTCGCTGTTTTTATCGATCGATCGAGTGGTTATTTACTCGACTTTACCGTATCTTTGATTTTTGATCGAATTGAATTTTCGAGCTCACTTGTTTTAGTAGAATTGGAATTATACAATCAAGAGTTGTTCAAAATCATCCGTTATGTTATGCCACGTTGGAGTTATACGATTAAAATGGTAGAGATTAATTCTTGGTTTTAGTGAGGCGGGCGTATAGATATTTTAGATCCATTTGAGGGATATGAATTTCTGGAGGACTTGGATAAAAGTCTCATCCTACATACTGATCGATAACTTGTTTGTAATTTGAATGCATCCATTAGTTGGTCTGTCACCCTAATTACATCATCACTGCAAATTTAATAAATACTGCCTCTGTTGCACTATATTTATTCACACATCCCATCGTATATACAGACCACAGAAGCATTAAATCTGAAAAAATAATAATAAATGATCATACATACTTAAATTAGATGATATAACAGAACTACTTAACGTTTTCTAAAACATTTAGTAGGGATAGAGTCAAAACATTACAATAATTACACTCCTGATTCTCTCAATGAACAAATATTTTGAAACGGATACTACCGAGGCCGTAGAAATATAGTGAAACGGAGGGAGTACATCAATCAATGATGACCAATGCTCTGCATTTAGTAAGTTGTGATTAAAAACTTACATATGGTTAAAACGTACTCCAGTTGTTTAGAAATATATGATGTCTTAGAAAACGTCTTGCCAAACTTTCTTAACTTTGACTACTAATATATAAAAGAACTATTTAGATTGATCATGTAAAAATGGTATCACCAGATTAGTCATGAAAACATTTTCATAATATAATAATATTATATTTTTATGAATATATTTATAAAAAATTAGTGATCAAAGTAACATGTTGAAGTCCATGTTAATATCTAAAACATCAAATATATTCTTGAATGGAGAGAGTAACGAATAACCTACATGCTTGTTCTCAAGCAAAGACCAGATGTGTATCACTGCATAACATAACATGCAAAACAAATTACGTGCGTCACCGCCTATGCCACGCGCATGTGCTCACACCAGCGCCCACGCCGACCTAGCCTCACGCTCGTCCTCACCTTGCGCCATGCTCACTACATCACGTTGCACCAGGCATGCCAGCCGTGCGTTCCCACGCCTGTGTCACCTCGCCCTCGCTGAGCCATCCTCGACAATGCCCATGTGCGCTCGCACCTGCTCTCGTCTCTTTGCTATCACCTCACCACACTTATCCTGACCCACCTCATCGCTCGTGCCCGCGATTGAGTCCTCTTCAACGCCATGCCAACACCCATGCCTTGTGGTGCCCATGTCGTGCACTAGTGCTTGGTCACTGGCCATAGTGAACACTACTGCTGTCTTGGCTATTTAAGCTCCCCGGCCTCCCTTGCTTGCACCTCGCCCTCACCTTAGTCCCTCTACACCTAGCCGCTGCCTGAGCCGAGCTTAGGAGCTCGTCGCTGCGCGTCAGCCAAACTTTGTCACATCCACCTCGTTGTATTGGCCACTCCGACGAACCTCTCCTAAAATCACTCATGTCACATCTCATTCCACCCCACCAATTTTCCCTCGCTCAATCTTGACTATTCTTCACCGGAGCTTGCCACGTCAACTATCCCCTAAGTCCGTCCAAAAGTGCCATCTCTGTCACTATTCTCACTCTGGCGGAGCTCAGGTCAATTCCTCCCAGTTAGAGCCTTGTGCCTCCCTCATCCTTTCCCAATCCCTAATTGGAGCCCCTTTGCCCCAGGTCACCACTACCACAAGCCTCGGCTCCTCCTCGCCCTCTTCGACCACTCCAATGAGTTTACCTCAGCTCCCTCATGCTTATGTTCCCCTCATTCTCTCCCCTCTTCACTCCGGTCGTCGTTGCCCCTCTTCCTTCCTATGCCCGGCCACCAAGCTTCACCGCTGGCTTGCCTTGGTGCCACCTCCCTTGGCTCCTTTGCTCCCCTTGGGTTCCATTTTTGTAGTTGTGGCCACCCCATTGAGGTTGCCTCGCCATCGGTAAGCTTGCCCTTGCTCTGCTCTACCACCTCCCTTGTTCTGCTTGACTTTCTCCTCTATTTCTCTCCTGTAGCCATACTACTCTATCTCTCTCTCTTGTATGACATGTGGACCTGAGCACTGTCCATGGCCCCACATGTCATTCTCTATTTCCATTTTTTTAGTTAGAAAATAATTATGAAAAATCAAAATCCAAATAAAAAATATAATGAAAAATAATTTAGTTGTAAATAATAATAAGATTAAATAATAAGAACAAGGATACAATTAAATTATGTAATTTAATTATAAATAATAATAAGATTAAATAATAATAAGGATAAGGATAAATTTAAATTCATGTAAATTTAAAGTAATTAAATTTGGTTAGGTGTTGATTGAAATAATTAGAGTGCCATTAATATTTATTTCAAAATTCAAATACTAATTAAGTCATTATTAAAATATAACTTTGTATAAGTGTCTAAATGTCATGAAGGCTCTTTTTAAAAGGACAAATATCATGAGGGATCTTTTTAAAAGGACAATTAAGTCAAAAATTAAGGTAATTATTTTGAATTATATGTCACTAATATTTAACTGGAAATACAAGGATTTAATTAAAGACTACGTTTAAATATAATTAGAGGTCCTCCAAAGACAATTAATATTTAAATCAGAGTATCCACTTTAATTAAGTATTTTTCCTGGTGAATAGTTAGAAATGAAGGTCAATTAGGACACCAACAATATTTAGTTTAGAAACTCATATGTCAACTTTGTTGATCCTTCCTTGATATCCTTCTCGGTACGTTTCCTCCTTGCCATTTCCTGTTCGCTCAAGCTTTTTTTGACCCCATCTACATCCCACACTCACTGAACATTGTCTCATGCCACAAACTTAGTCATAATAAAGTTTAATTGAGTTCATTCAGATTTATTAGGATTTTTGAGTTATTTGGATTCGGTTGTTTATCATGTAACTGGAATTTGGAGTCTCGGGGGAGCAACAAATCAAGTGAGATCAAGATCAAGATAAATACTAAGAGTTTCAAGACCATTGACTAAGAAAGCTTTGAGCAGGATCAAGGCCAAAGTAAATTATGCAAAACAAGTCATCACTTTGATCATATTTCACTTACCTTTTCAATACAAATTATTTTCATTTGAAATTATTGAATTACATGCCTTACTTTGATTGAAGCTATATTGTCACTAGATTGTAGTTGATGCCTTAATGCTACTCGTATTATTAGTTTCCATCCCTTGACTTTGAACATAATCTCTTGTCACCCTAGAACTAATGGTATACACACTAGATGATAAGTTTGTATCGAAGTGCCATGGTTAGCCTTGCTTAGATACATGTGGGTATTAGTTTGTCTAGACATCATTTCAAAAATATGAAAACTTAGATTTGGGTAGCCATTGGATTGAAATGGCTAGTATTTAAACTGAAAGTATATTTTGGAACCGAAAACTCTAAACTTGCTTAAATATCTTGGCAGATGATAAGAGGGCTAGTGCCGTGGGAAACTTTATGGACCGAATAGTGTGATGGCCTCCCAATGTAAAACAATGCAACAACAAGCTATAATTGTTGTTGCTTAGCTAATTAATATGTATCGACCTAGTGCGAGTTGCGCCATCAGGATGAACATGAATCGTGTTGCTGGTTGTAAACCATCATGCGGTGCAAGAGGGGGCCTCTGGAAAAGGTGGATATAACCCTATAGTGGTGGAAACCTTAGCGGGTGTAGCCTCGTTGGGAAGATACATTGTAAAGGCCTTGTAAAGGTCTTCTTAATATGCATGTCCAACAAAATATGTGGAATATAACAAATCGAACACCTCTTGCGGGTAAAGTGTGCGATCACTGTTGAGTAAAAACTATTTGAACAATCGTACCCACGGTCATGGGCAAGTATGGGAACTTACTTGAGTTAGTGTCTATTTTGCAAAATAAGCTTTGAGGTTGGGATGAAAAACAGGAAGGGTGGTTGGAACTCTGGATTTGATTTCCTCTAGGTAGTTAGAACCTAGTGAATATAAAAGGTGGATGGAATCCCAGAAATAAAAATAGCATATTGTGGATGGAACCATGCTCTATAATTAGTGGATAGAACATACACTACTATTATTATTGTATACTCTTACACTTTTTAAGACATGGTTTAATTAAAATGATAGGTCTCAGGTTTTCTACTTAATGTAATTCAACTATGGCAATTTGTAAACAAAAGAACCTCAAGCCCCCTTTTTGCCAGCCTTACATCTATTATAATTGCATTCTGCATGGTCACTTGTTGAGTACCTTCATACTCACTATTGCCCAATTACTATTATTCAGTAAGGAGAAAGAAAAGATCTGCGGTCATCTAAGGGCGTTGATATGACTAGAAGATGATGAGGCTAAGAACTAGATCACAAGTCTCAATTGATTGCCTATGGGCGTATCCTGATGGTCCCACCTGTGTGAAGTTTTCATTTTCGTTGCTACACTTAAAGGTTGTAGCCTGATCGGACCATGTGTAAGTCTATTATTGTATTAGTTTTACTTTTGCGAGATATGTATCGATATTTAGCAATGTATATATGTGCATTATCTACTGATCCAAAGAATAGTGCGATAGAATTACAGAAAATTCTGGATCAATAAATCCGAGTCCAATGGGGGTGATATCAGAGCATATCGACTATAGGTCATGACCTTAGTTAGTATGACCATTAGTTTCATGACTAGAGTTGTTTATCAAAAACTATTTTCACCTATAATGGCTTTAACAAAAATATAAGCATTCGTGCTCATTCTCATCTCTCTTACCTGTGTCTTTCTTTGGCAATTTTAATTCTATATCTACCTTACCTCAATTCAAAATTTTATATTTCCAAAATGCTCCTTAACAACCATCTTTGAAGGCAACTTCCAAATCTATTTTGGACTAAAATCACAAAGCACAACCTTGAAACTTATTTTCAAAAATTATTTTATCCTTGGAAATTTGATTATCAAATTGTTTACAAAAATTCATTTCCAAACTCATTTCTCTCGCTGAACATATGTGAAAGTAACAATCTGAATCTAATATCCATCTATGAGAAATACCTGATTGATTGAGACAAGCTCATCCAATCATCCGTAGCTCCTGCTATTAGGTATGCACCCTTCATTTTGTTCAACCTTAGACAATCTTTTTATCTTGTGACTTTTCTTGTCACATAGATAGCATTCTTTCTCTTTAACCACTTATGTACAAGCATTTTGTATTGTACATGTTCGAAAAGTGGCAAATCTTCAAACCATCTCTTCAGAGTTGCAAATCATCGATTTCCTTTTTTATCAGGATGTAAATTTACTTGGGCAAATTGATAGAATAGGACTCTATTGACCAAGCCATAATTGCTCGAGGACAATTCAATATACACTTTAAATAATTTTCAGCAACAATCACCAAATAATTTTTAAAAATTTAAGCCACAATCACCGATTAAGTACTGCTACGAATGACCAATCGAATCAAATTAACAACTTGCATGGTTGTTCATTTGTTTGTACCAAGGATGTATCCAAATTTATATAGGCAAATGATACAATAAGACTTGACCAACCCACAGTCAGTTTCAAATGTGTTTTTCATCTATCCTATCCTATCCTATGCACGTCAAATGTGTTTTTAATCACAATCACTGACAGATTAAACAAACGAGGCAAGTTGTCAGTTTCTTCCCATGCAGAAGAATATAAAAATGCCGTGGCCTTTTCACTGCAGATGTTTATTTGCAAAGTTTGGTGCTCATTTAGGTTTTTTTAAGTGGCTTATGGCTAAAAAGCACTGTAACTGACTGAAAAAACACTGTAGCTGACAGAGACTTATTTAGCATAATTAAATTTAAAAAATTTAAAAATATGTTAGCCCATTACGTATAATACAAACAAATATGGGAAAAAAGAACCAGAAAAAAGCTCAACAAAAAACTAAAAGTTCAGAAAAAGACGAAATTTATAAATAGTAAAAAATAAATCGGAAGCTAGAAGCTCAAATCGAAACTAGCACTGCGTCAGTGTCAACTGATTGGCAAGTGAAGTAGGACGTACGGTGTGCTGTTCATTTCATTTTGTTTTGTAATCACTTGGGGAAGTGCATTGCCTGTGCAGCTGTAACCTCTGGTCCTATACGGTTGTAGCTACCATATGGTCCAAGTCTTCTTATATCTTGTGTCTCCTTGTGAGTTGTGACTAGCCTACTAGCCAATGACGAGCTGGTTAGGGTAAGCACTCGATCATTTGTTCTGCACTTCTCCTTCGTATATATGATATACTACTCCTTACCACTAAATTTGTTTTGTCATTTTCCTGCTTACAGATGAATGAAAGGAGAAGACCCGGAGAGCGTTCGGTCCAGAAAATCTGTAGCTCAAGGTGATAGGGTAGAGGTCACCCGGTCTTTAAACCTTCCCTTCTGTTTACAATTAAACATCAAAGGTTGCATTTGTAAGAAATGAGAAGGCCTTCCCAACTATACGCACCTCCAAGTGGAAAATATAGGGGAAAATATGCCTAAATTGAAAAACGTAAGGAGATCTGTTTGCACGAGAATCCCAGGTAATTGCACTTCGGTTGTCATGCTCTCTTTGCACATATCATCAAGTAATTTAACACCCCATTACAAAGAAAGCCTAACCCTAGTGTTTTGCACAACCGGAGTCCAATATACGTGCATTTCACACTAGCACTCCACATACAGGGCCCACCTGCAGCGGATGAGGCGGATCACCCAGTGCGGTGAAGTGGTGGGGTAAGGACGAACAGTGTGTAGGTAGGCACCCTATGCTATCCATGAACGTGCAGCTCTGTGGAAGTGCTTCCATTCTTCCCAGCGAGCCACTGCCGCCATTTCTGCCCTCGGTAACTTCGGAAAGGCCATGCGTGGCGTTGTCTCAGACTACGAGTACCACGACGGAGATAACAGTAAACATCTTTGGCACAAGCACGGCAGACGGTGTACAACACCTGGTTATTAGGGATTCCATTGGGCAATGTGGATTGGAAAGTCTTAACTGTCCATACAACACGAATTTATCAATTTACTAGCGAAATGTCTATGCGTTGCTACAGATTTAAAAACTTTTAAAACATATTTGTATGCATGTTCTAAAAATTTATACCACCAGTGAGCTTTAGAACTTGTAGTATGATAAATTTTAAAATCCGTAGCAATATATAGGCATTCAGCTAGTGTACTGAAAATTATGTCTGGCTCAGTCTGGGTGTCCTTACACTCTGTGCAGCGTGCGCATAATTGAACTGTGCAAGGTATACCACGGCAAACAGGCTAGAAAAGACTGCAGACCGAGGTCTCAAACGTTAATGTCCTCTTGCACCGCGATGAGCAGTGAGTTTTTGACCTTGAGTGAAACGTTGCAGCCTTCAATGCAGAGCTTTGCGCCGGTGACCATCCAGTACCCCAGTGAGTCGTCGGGGCCCCTCATCACCTTGCTGGTGTCCACGTACCTCGCCATCTTCTGCACGGGTAGCGACAGCGGCGACCCCTTGGGTAGCGGAATTCACCTCCATCTTCCCCTTCGGCAGCTGCATCTGCGCAGCGACGCTAGTGGACAGCTGCGCACTGAGCAGCGCCGACAGTGAGCCCGACTTCCGGGACACGAAGAAAGGCCCGTCCCACACCAATCGCTGTATATTGGGCCTGTTCGGCTGGCCTCCAGCCGGCCGGCTTTTCGCAGCCGCTACAGTACCTAACTTTTAAACGGAGTATTTTCTCAAGACGGGGTCTACAAGTTAAACGTAGTACACGTTAAAAGCCCAACATCTGTACCAACCAAAATTGCAAGTGAGTATCGATCTCTCCGTAATCTGTACCGTAAACAGCAAAAATTCAAAAATTTCAGCCAAAAGCCATAAGCCGCAGCCAAAAAGAACAGGCCCATTGGTGGACGCGATGCTAGAGAAGCTGAGCCACAGGAAGATCACCTTCTTGAAGGCATGTCTCCTGTACATCCAGCCAGGCTCGGGTCACGATGGTCGTGCAATCGCCGTTGTACTACACCAGCAGCGTGCAGATGTGTGAGAGTAGCGGCGACTTGACAGGCTTGAAGTAGTCGTGCTCATTCATGGTGACGTCCTCGATGGAAATCGTCTTGCCGATGATAGTGATCATGCTCGACGTCGTTATGCTTGCCTTCTAGGAACAGCCGAATGCCAGTTATCGGACGGTTTCCATAATCAATCTAAAAGTGGAATTGGAGAGGAGTGGCAGTTAGATCGCAAGAGAGGGAGAGGAGGGGCGGTTAAGATTTTATTGTTTAGATCGGACAATTGAGAAGAGATAGGGTAGAATGCACCGATGACCACCAACTCATATTTTTAAGGAGTAGAGATATGAAAGACAAGAGGTAATGAGCACAAATTAAATGGGTCAGCAAGTAATGGTATCATGTGCTAAATTACTTCATCTAAAACTAAGATACGCAGAAATTTGGGACGTAAGAACATCATACATCAAACTTTAACATGAGGGTTAAGTTTTATATTATTTGCATAATCCTTGCTTGAACATAAATCAAGCAACCATACCAAATATAAATAGCAAGATGCAACCATCATACATCAGTGTCTTACATAACTTAGCGCATCAAAATACCCAATCCTCGTGTGTGTACCATACTAAAGCATCTTACAAAATACCCAAAAGTAGCCCACATCCACTTCCTATAGTGAGCTCTAGCCCGAAAGTCTATCTAAGCGTTGTCATTTCACTCGGTGGTGTTAGGCGCATTGAGGGCAGCAAGTGATGTAGGCTCCATCTCCTCATTGTGGTGAAGATGGTGTCACTATACAACTTGTGGCGACTCATTAGCAGCTGCACAGATGGCCATCACACGATGACGGTCCCCCACAACCAACATGCGGGGACGTTGGGAAGTCAGCCGTATGACGTAGGTGGGCTTAGGCAACTCCTCAGCAGGTGCAAGTACGGTATACTCCCCATACAATAGCTCCTGTGTGAAGAAGCCTTAGCCAACCAATGGGGCGATGTTTCCCTCAAGCGTCCCTATCCTCCGACGTGCCTCCAAAAGGTCGTAGGACAAATGATAGAGATATCCGTTAAGTAACCTTAAATTTTTCCAAGATATTTTGCTAGTTCCTAAGGTTCTATCTCAATCACTAACATGTTGTCAAAACTCTTATTTTCAGCAAGTACACCTTCTTTTAAAATACGGGATATTTTGAGATGAGATAAGAAGGAAACCAAAAAATAATTTAGATAAGATGACTGAGCTAAGAGGGGTAAGATTAGCAAGGATCACTATATCTTTTCACTACTATTTTTAGAATTTAAAATAAGTTATATTTGAAAAATTAATCCTTAATCTAAAGGTCAATCTATCTAGGGCTTAACTACAGCCAGTATGGCTCTGATGCCAACGCTGTGAGAACCCCGAGTGTTGAATACCCGTAATCCTCGTGTGTGTACCATACTAGTCTCATGATCAGTGGCTAGTACACATACTCACAACATTGAAATCACATCCATACACATCATATACATTTAATTTACAACAAAAGGATCAAATACATAAGTGATGAATATGAAGTTTACAACATAAGGGCTGACCGACCAAATAAATATAAGTATCAAAGAGATTATAGTAGAAGACAAGTAAATAAACCAAAAGCGTCCAGTGTATGCCATCCATACTCCACAAGCAACCGACAAGTATTAGGCTCTAGAATGACTCATCATTGAATTTTTAGGTAATGGGGGCAAAGTAAGTGTCGTCAGGCATAATTTCTTGCTCATTCTCTAAACAATAATTATTTATGCACGGTTGAGTACATTATATACTCTGTGCATCGCAACATATATATACATACACAAACACACTGAAATAGGACACCATGGTGCCAGGACACCATGATTTCAAATGAACAAATTCAACCCAAATTCAGGTTTTTTTTGAAAATATTAGTTTTAGGGTGTGTGTGTGTATATATATATATCTCTCTGAGAGTATGTACTCCCACTTATACTTATAATATACCCTTTAATAGTGTTCTTATACCTCTTTATCTATTTGAGCATACCCTGATAATGAATAAGATACTCTAAAGTGAGTTCCATAAAAAATTTCATCAAAGTCGACTTTTTATAGTATAATTTGTGTATGTGCTCTTTTTATATATGAAAAGTGCATAGAGCAAAAACAAAGAGCTCTGATAAATTTTTTTAACCAATATTTTTATATTTAGAAAGATCATGATTTTATACAAAATTAGAGACAAAAGCACTAAATTTGGAGTTCATATGCAAAAGTTATGACCATTTGAATATTACTCAGTTTATAAAATCCTAAAAAATAGTACTATGCTTGAATTTCTAGTTTTTCTTTTGAAAGGAAACCCTCGGTTTATTATGTCATTAGACTGACAAGTGGTTCCACTTGTCAGAATATTAATTTCTAAATTGACTAACATGTGGGGTCCACATATTAGGGACATAGGTTTTAAAACCAGATTTTAAATCACATTTTATTATTATACCAAGTGGGTCCCATATATTAGTGACTCATATTTTTAATCTCAGTTTAATTAAAATTACTTGATTAATTTCAGTTGGACCATGAATTTCTAGTTTTTCTTTTGAAAGGAAACCCTGGGTTTATTATGTCATTAGACTGACAAGTGGTTCCACTTGTCAGAATATTAATTTCTAAATTGACTAACATGTGGGGTCCACATATTAGGGACATAGATTTTAAAACCAGATTTTAAATCACATTTTATTATTATACCAAGTGGGTCCCATATATTAGTGACTCATATTTTTAATCTCAGTTTAATTAAAATTACTTGATATTTCAGTTGGACCAACTTGTCATAGACTCATTATTTTAACCTATCATTAGCGCTTAATTAATCATCTCTTACATGTGGGCCCTACTAGTTAGAGAGAGAGAGAGAGAGTGAGCGAAGGGTAGTGAACAACGGAGGCTTTGGCGAGCTTACTGGCAGCAAGGGAAGTGACGACGTGGTCTTGACATGGGAAAAATGGAAAGGTGGGCTCATGGCGAAGCTTTGGGAGGTGGCAGTGGTCGAAAAGGTGGTTGGAGGTAGTGGCACAACAGCAAGGGAGCGGCAATGGTGCTTGGGTGCATGACAGCATGATAGAGGGAGTCTTTCTCTCACTCTAAAGCTAGCTGATATGGGCTTAGGGAGCTATCTCAGTGCTTTTGGGGCTAGGCTCGGAGACCAATGGTCACCGGAGTGACGACGGCGAGGTTCCCTATGACGGCACCATGATCGGCCATTGCAATGGCTAGGTAAACTATGGCCATTGGCTACATTGACTTGCATGTGAGCATCAGCGAGTCCCTAGGGTGCTCACTAAGGGCTTGGATGGTGCTGAGGTGGTCAGAGATGGTTCGTTAGTGTTGAGCAGTGGTGGCGGAGAGGTGGTCCAAGGCACTGGCAAGTTATAGTGATAGAAATGCTACAAGAAGGTGTTCATGAGCTTGCATGGAAGCACACGATGGTAGAAATGAACAGAATCAGCTAAGGCTCTGCTGAGAGGGAGAATGTCTAGCGGTAGCGTTTCTGGTCGGTGTTGGGGAAGATGATAGCAAACCAGTGCTCCACCACATTTTAGAGCAAGTAAATGAGCATGAAGCTCTAAGCGAGTGTACGACACATCATGACATGGTTAGAGGGGAGAGGGTCTCATTGGAGAGGCTAGAATGTGGTGGTGTGCTTGCTAGTGTCGAGAACGATACTCTAGTTCTTGACGATTCAAGGAGCGAGGAGCTGACATATGCAAACAAGAGAATGAGGGGGCAAGCTGAGGAGAAATGATGTGGTGGGGAGCTTAAATATTGAAGGGAAGAGCATGAGATGGAAACAAGAAAGTGTGAGAAATCGTGAGCTCATGGCTCGCACTGCAACACAGCCAAAGGGAGGCCGAGAAGGGCGAGCTGTAAATGCGATGATGGCACCACAGCGATGAGACAGGATGAGGCCAATCATAGGGCTTGTGTGTGGCGGTGACTCAGTCAGGAGCGGTGCGGAGCTACATGTGGCAAACAGCGCGCATGGGGCTACGACAGGCCAGGGGTGGCGAGGTGGTGCACAAAGCCTG